>JANZLQ010000032.1:18444583-18469006 GCA_026212715.1 Elanus axillaris | reverse complement strand
TGAATGATCTCTCCTGTCCTTATCTTGACCCACAAGCCCTTTGTTATATTTTTTTTCCTCTCCCTTGTCCAGCGAAGAGGGGGGGAGTGATAGAATGGCTTTGGTGGGCACCTGGCGTCCAGCCATGGTCAACCCACCACACCTGGACAAATACTTTGGAAAATTATAAGCATCTGACAAGATGTTATTATAGAGGAAAGTATTTTGTGGGGAAACCAGACCACATGCTCTTCACGCCATATTCTGCAACAATATGTATATTTTTGCCCAGCTACAGCCCCCTCCACAGGCCACCGGCATCAGTGAGATTTTGTCTTGCATCTTAAATAACTTTAAACCAGGGTGTTCAAGTGTAAAATACTGAGTGCTTTTGCCATAAAGTGGCATCCATGTTTGCTCTGTAAGACAGTGAAAGGCTCACCTGTACTGTCCTTCCTCAGCCTCCCGCCGTTCACCTGCACCTCCAAACAGGAAACTTCACGGGACTGTAAGGGACAACCAGGGAGAGAGAAAAAGGGGTTCACTGTCGGCAGAGCTCTGCCTCGGCCAGTCCCTCAGGCATGTGCGGGTCACGGGGGCTCGGGGGGGAGAGGTGGTGCCAGCCTGTAACCCCTTACCAAGCCTAGGGAGGTGGCATTGGGCTTCCACATGGGAAATAACAGATCGTGTAGAGATGAGGAAAAAGAAGGGATCTGCTCGTTCCCACTGAGAGAAGCAGTCCCACAAGGGCCTGGGGGAGGATCAGCCACAGGGGAAGGCTCCCCAGGTAGGGTGCCCAGCCCAGCTCTCCCCGGGCAGATGGAGGGATGTTGTCCGTCCGAGCCCAGCTAGGTTTGGGCAGAGGCGAACGCTGGTGGCAGCTCACAGCTTTGGCAGCTGCAGCCTCTGGCAGCGTAAGTCCCTGGCAGGGACTGCGTGGGAAAGCCAATGCTGACACCGACTTTAGCCTTTAGCCTTTGGCCGATGCCTTCACGCCACCATATGGAGCAACTGCCTGGTACCATTAATACTACCTTTGCAATAAGCATTGCTATATGACAGGGAAAGGATTACGAAATAAAAATTACCACTAAAACTCCATTAGTAACAATGTTTTCAGGAGGATCTGGACTGAAAGACAAAATGGAAAAAAATCAATTCAAAAACAGCACTCGCTTTTTTCGGTTTGGTGGGTTTGTTTGGGGTTTTTTTAACTCTTCTTTAATCATTAATTAATTTTGTCTTTAAAAGTCCATCTTTGGACAGGCAGCATGCACAAAGATCATCAGAAATTCTAGCTGGATATTCAATCCAGTTTGCCTCTCACAGGCTTGAGTCTGAACTTTAAACTGTTTATGGAGATCTGCTGAACAGAGGGGCACCTCACTATCAGATGGGATTGGTTTGTGACACATTGAAGCAAATTTACCCAGGGATGGCATAAATACATTATTGCCCCATATTGCTCAGTTCAAACCTGGGGGATCAGAGCTGAAACACTGGTTAATTCATCCAACATGCCATAACAAAAAAGGAAGAAATACTACCGTTTACCTTAAAAATCAACAGCAGCACTAGGACTGATTTACATGCCCATTCTCTCCATTAACTGTACAGTCAATATGGAAACATGGTAAAAAAACCTTTCTAATCTATTCCCACAACTGAAACAAATTCCAAGCATTAAGAGCAAGAGGGGTTTGAAACTTAAAACTCCCCCACTGTGCAGAATGCCCCTTGCAGCCTGGGGAGCAGCAGCCATCAGGGACATCTCTGTCCTCCCATTCGCATCTGTGCTAGCTTCTCCGTGTGCCTGGATGCCAAGCGTAGATGCACGCACATCATGCACTGTCATACATCCCTTCTCCATTAAATGCCCTACACAAGCATTTCCTGAACACCCAAAGCTCCTTTCTGCTTTATTCAGATGGTGACAGTGTTAGGGGCTGCAAGTGTAAACTGATGTTTTGTGTCAGTAACATTTTGCCTCTGGCTTACTTTTCTGTTGATCCCCTATTTGACCTTACGCACCTGCTCTCCATTGTGAATTCAACCTCCAGCTCCTCTTTTCCCTGTGAAAGAAAATGAATGCAGTCACTGCAGGTTGATTCTCCTGTGAAGAGAGAGACCCTACAGGAATCTATTCTCTTTGGGGGACTCTGTAAGCCAGTGTCCACCTTTTGTTACCATGCATGCAACAGATCTGATTTTCTTTATGTCCTACACACTATGCTTCTGGTGTCGCATACTTCTAATGTCATACCCATTATTTTAGCAGACTCTTACTTTAGACCCTGCAGGCCAAATGTAATACATAGCGCAGGGCCTCTTCACGGCTGCTCCTCCTTTCTGCAGTCATACGTTCACCCCTCACTGTTTCACAGACCACCTGAAATCCCCTTTTCCTTCATTTCCCACAAGCTCTCAGCACTCCCCACTGATCCTCAGCATGAGCAAGGCTGGATTTCTCTGGTGCATCCGAATCATCCTGCCCCTCTCTTAGCCCTCACCCACGGCCTGTGCAGATGGGCCTGGTGGCACATTAATATGGTGGCACATTTGGGCATATGAAGTCCAGGGTGTTCTAGAGGGTGTGCTTTGGTTTGGTGGAGTCTGCACACATAGCCTCATTGCATGCTCAGTCTTCATCTTTGTCTTTTGTAATTCCCTTCCCCTGAGACTTCATTCCTCCTTCTCAGGTTTTGGTGCACCTCCCATCATCTTGTTGGCCCATAGCGTGAGTGCTGAGGAAAATACAGGACAGAGAGCCAGCCTTTCCAAAATAGGTATCAAATCAAATCATATCAGTACTCACTGAAGTAAAGTATTTCTAGGCTTAAGCACTGTCCTTAAAACTTCAGTATAAAGTTGTCTCAACTTTATGAAATAAAGACCTGCTAAAAAACTCACTTACGAAAATTAGGTTTGCAGCTTATGACTGCAGATCACTACTTTTATATTAGCAAAACATAATGCATAGCTCAGAAGCACCAGCTCCAACTGCAAAGGGGTGCCCATAACTGTTGGAGTAAATTCTCCATATTTTGACATCAAGGACAGCAACCAGACAACCAAGTCCAATAATGTTGGCCACCTACTGTAGAAGCAGCGACCCACATTTGTAGTAATTACAGAAGTAACACTGCGTATCAACCTCTGAAACAGTTGGACATACTCAGGTGGCTAAATGGACAATAAGAGAGGCTTGTATATGGGATACACAAGAGGAAAGATGAGATAAAGACATTCTCACCTGACCACATCACCTTAGCTTTGTCCATGAATTTTATCCATACCTGTGGATTCAGCTGGAAACACAGCTGAATGTTTTCTCCAAGCTGGATTTTGGAGACATCAAAGAATACAGTGAGGAGATGGTCATCTTCAGTTACATTGTCCTCATCACAAACTTTCAGCTCCAGAATGTTCTGGAATCAAAAAAAAAAAATTAGATTGTATAAGGTTTTAGAAACATCAGATGCCACAGATATTTCATGTTAGCTAAAGGAATTTGGGAAAGAAGTTTGAGAATGAAAGCAAAGGCAGCAGTAAATTGGAAATTTTGCAGTTGCACTCTACAGACAATTGACTGTTCAGGAAGATACAGTCTTATCCAACCACTGAAAGCTAAATAACTACATAAGGGAGTACAAATACTTTGTAAGGGAACTCAGAGAGACCGCAGTGTGGAAAGGCTATACGGTAGGTATGATATCTGGTAAGAATACCTGTTGGGGATAGCCGCTATTCCTACCTTAACCTGGCTCTGTATCGTGAAGTGGAAGGTTTCGTTCCAAGTCGGGTTCTTGCTGTTCTGGACCGTTTTGGTGCGGAAATGCTGCACTGACGCTGTTGGCAGGCTTAGGCTCACGTAGCAGTCCGACTGGGTTACTGTTGAAGAGAAGGAAAGTGTGAAAAGAATGGACCAAGAAAACTCATCTAGTACCCCTAAGGTGTTGTGCTGTATGAATTATTAAGCTCTGTACACGGGACAATATGCAGAACACAGGCCAGGATGCTAGCTAAGGTGCTATCAAGCCAGTGCGAGGCAGCCAGTTTGCTTTACTCTTTATGAAAACCTGCCAGTCTTCTTGAGGACTACCTCTTTAAATTGCTGGAAGAACAATAAACATTCAAAATACACAGTTATATTGCATTCCTTTTCGGAGAAATACATAGCCAGACTATCTGTATATACCAGACTTCAAAGGTTTTAACACTGATGAGCCATCCATATGCACGGGGCACACACACACAAGAGCCTCAGAGGGCTGGGCACCGCTGATGGTCCAGCTGCCTGTCAGCAGCAGGGAGCAGATAACATTAACAGCTGTAATGCGAGCTGCTGGACAGACAGAGCCCAGTTCATACAGAGTGGACTTCCACAGGTAGGCATGGACATGCTTTAATTTTACTGGGGTAGCTCTGGCTGTAAGTTCTGTCTTTACTTTTTGCAGCATCCTTTCTTTTTTCTAGCACATCTGGCTGGCTGCCCATGCAATGGCGGCAGGAGCTCATTTCACTAAAGGTTCCCATGAAACCCCATTGCTGTCACAGAAGGAAGGTCTTCCACCAAGGTATTTGGTTAAAGTCTGCCTTCTTCCTTTTTGGAAAGTTAAAGAAGGGAACACATACACATACACCCACAGAGCTCAACAACAGAGCTTTTCAAGGAAAAAAAAATCAGGAAAAAAATTTCAAGAAAAATAAATTAATCATCTGTGGAAAAGATTAATTGCATTTAATCCTCTGAAGTGGATTAAAATGAGCACATATAAGAAAGGTGTTGAAATGTTGAACAGACTGATGGTGTAACATTTGGATTGAGAAGCAGCTGTCCTGAAGGAGAGTTTTTGCCAGTAAAGCTGTATAAAAAATATTGCTTAATGCCACTATTTTCACCTGCATCTCTGTGCCTCAGCCAGAGAGGGATAAGTGTATTTGCAACACTCATAGGGCAGGTGAAAGCTTGTCTGTGCTTCCCAGCACAGAGCGAGGTCACGTTGCTTCTTTGCATAAGATTGCATTGCTTTGGCTTTGCTGTTTCAATTAGAGGTGTATTCGGGACATAAAGTTCACCTATGAATTTTAATGTTTCCAGCTGTAGGGAGGGCAGCTTTAGTATTTTCATTTTCCTTTCCCAGATGAAGAGGCCTGTTGTAAAGTTTGGACTCCCACCTGAGCTCCATTGTAGGTAAGGGATGTTCAGCACCAAAGCTTCGGTATGAAACAGTGGTTAGCAGCAGTCTGCAGTGCTTACATCATCAACAAGCACTTTCATTCTGAGATCAGAATAATCTGCCTGCAAATATGTTTTGTCACAGTTATTAAGAAATAAAAGGCAAACATGTGTCACGACATTAACAGTCCTGTGGACCCACACTCAAAAGTCAGGGATGATCACCCTACAGAATATAATCTATTAGTTAGGGACAGCCACCCACACAAGTGCCAAAGATAGCGTGGGGGAGTATTGCTCATAAACGCTAATCCCATCATTAGCATTGTATTTCCTCTATTTGTAACACCACCTACTTGAGCATTCCTGCCATTGCATACCAGACACACCTTCATCTGACTAGATTTAGTCTTGTCCCACTTGGTGTTACTGGCAGACCTGACTTTGGGAAACACAGAATAATTGACTCGGCCCTTTATCATGCTCTATGTGTAACTGAAGAATTAACAAAGCCAGCCTGTTGGGGTTTTTTTTCCCTGTCTCCCCTGAGACTTAAGTCATCTTTCTGTGAGTAACTCTGAAAAAAAAGAGGAGTAACTTTGACTGATGAAGGTAGTTGTGGCATATAGAAAGATATAAATTCTAAAAAAATTATCTCAAAACTTATAGAAATCACCAGAATTTCTCACAGTCCTAATCACTCCTAAACTTTTGTGTGTATACAGGAAATGCCCATATGAAAATCCTTTTAGGCTCTTGGGAAGTCCAGGTTGGTATTAGCACAGACTACTGTCAGCTCTTGTCCCCGCTAGGAAGAGAATCAGAAGGACCCGAGTCCAGAAATTTGTGAGCAATCCAAATTTCATTTCATTTCATTGACATTTCCCAAATAGCAATATATGCTCTGACTAGGTCTGTGGCAAAGAACAAAGTATTACTTTGAAAGTCCACCAATCTTTTTCTTTTCTGCAAGTGATCACTGTCTGCTACTGCACCGTATCATATTTAAGAAATAACTTCTTGTCAGACAGCAGAGCTCTGACTTCTCATTTCAGATCTCTGACTGTCTCTGGGGGACTTCTGACACAGCCACTAAACAAGCCTGCTTCCCTCTTCCCACCTGCAAACGTGTTTGGTGATGACTCTCGTACTTCAGGGGTGTCCTCCGAAATCTAAGTGCCTCTTGTTCATGAAGTATTTTCCAGGTGAGAGGCAAGCACAACTCCCAGGAACCCTTTTTACACCTCTTGGATACCTCAGGCCTGTATTCTGCCCGATCAGCTCCAGGCACAAGCAGCTGTGAGAACTGGCATTCCACAGCATATCCTGCGCCTGAGCCGGTCGGTCATGCTGCGATATCCCATCGCCTTGTATCAAGTGCCTCTTCACATATATGTGCAAGGTTCCCATTGCCAGCCACATGCAAGGAAATCATCACTACCCTGGTACGTAAGCCTAACCACCACATAACGACGGCGATTGCGCTCACACACGGTACACACATCAGAGCTTCACAGCAGCAACCTGTTGTGTCCCTCCCCTGGTCCGTGACACATGAGCAGCCGTCAAACGTGCTTGCAGTGGCAGCCGTGGTATCACTGTGGGGCAATATCCTGTCAAAAGCAGGTGTGGCAGCAGGTATTTATGACAGCACGGTCTCTTCGTCCAGTTATTACACTAAGTTTCTAATTATCTTCCAGGATAGCAGCAGGACTGGATCTTAATTGTGCTTTACCATTAGAAAGCATTACAACAACATGACCCATGCTCAGAAACACCATAGCCCCAGCACCATGCTGCATCCCAGACAAGAGCAGGGCACCGGCTCTTCTGGCTTGAGCTAAAATCTCACCTGTCTTATAGACAGCTTGAATTCAAACAGGCTAAAGCAGAAGTTTTTCATTTTACTTCTACCTCCTTCTTTGATGCTAACAGACACAACATCCAGCCCCCCCTGTAACCTGGGCAGAAACCCAGACATCCTCCTCCTCTTGGACTGCCTTTAAGTGTTCACATTGAGGCTATTTCTAGGGGTTAGATTTTTTCATGACTGTCACGGCATAGTTTTTCTTATTATGCTGAAGGGATCCAAACCAAGAATGTGGCCTCAAACACTGTTTGCCCAGATCATCTCCTTGATCATGTCTCCCCTCACCTGGACCTATCCATGTCACAAAACACAAACTAACCCCACCAGCTGAGAAAAGTGTTTTTCTTCTGCCTCCCACACTGTGGAGCTGAGCAGAGATCTGTCTGAGGATGGGTAGACAGGCAGGCATTGCTGTTTGCTAAAGTGCAGAGTATTAGATAATATAGATCATTGGAACTTTTTACATGCTTTTCAAAATAAGAATGTGGGTTACTTCTGTGAAAGTAAACACCTTCCTTCTCAAGGCCCTCATCGTCAGACCATAAGAATTCATTTAGTCCTGGGAGATCAGTTCCTGCCTCCAGGGAGCATTCAACATTCATCTCCTAATAGCTAAACTTCAATAAAAAGCTTTCACATTTTCTCCCACCCTGCCCTTCACATTGGGTGGAGCACCCTACATGTATCCCTAAAATAGTATCACTAGTCTCATTTACATCCCTCCTTAAAGCATCCGTTTGCTGAGGTGTTGCTAAATAACCTTATTTTTTCTCCCTGTTTTCTCCCTTGTCGGGCTTTATCAGTCCACATGCTTTTATTTTATAACAAGATTTCAAGCAGCATCTAGACCAATAGGCTGTTTGTACATAATTGCAACTGCTTAAATGGTAAAGTAATAAATAACAATGAAACAATAACAACAGTGCAAGAACAAAACACTGGAGGAAGTCTGTGAGTTCCTGCAATAAGTATCACATTGAACCATAGTTCCTTAAACGATAATGTATTTCACTGGCTATATTTCTTTTCAGGATCTCAATGGCCTTTCCATTAATTGATCTCATATATGGCAGAACTGCTACTGCAATGCCATAAAATATGTTTTCTTGATAAAAATGTAAAACATACTTAATAATTTTAGAACATATTGTACCCAAAATAATATAAGCCTTATATAAAAAATATCCCAAACTTGGAAGTTTCCAAAATGAACAAGCCTGATTTAAAAAAAAAATAATCCATAAAAGCTTCAAAAATATAATTTTCTTACTGAGAAAATGCTGAAGAATATTTTTAACTCTACACCAGTCAAGGTCAGTTTAGCCCAGGGTGCACAGCCAGTGTCCACTGAGGGCTCTTGGATGTTTTCAGGAAGCAAGGAATGATGGCTCAAAATTGCCCAGCTCAGTGTTCCTATCCAGTTGCCTATTTCTACCTTTTTGTTTAACCCTTAACACTCTGTTTTGTTGTCTTTTTCATTTGTTAATTCCACTTAACGATTTTGTTTCTCTCAAGTGTTTTGTTCTTTAACCCCCTTGTCTTTTTTTTTTGGGAAGGATCTTAGGTCTTGTTAGGGATGGACATCAGTGCCAGAGGAGAATATGCCTCGCATTTAGTGGTGAGTGTCTAAGGAAGAGTATAAGAGGGCAAGCATCATATAATGCCCTCTCAGCCCTCACAATTTAAGGTTCAGAGACTTCCTAAGTCAACCTTCACTGGATTTTTCTTCTATAAATTTGTCCAATCTCCACCTGGAACCCACATAAACTTTTGGCATCCGTGATCTCCTGCCGTGGGGATTTCCCAAGCTGAACCACATGCTGCTAAAAGACATGTCCTTCTATTTTTTCTGGAACTATGGTGGTTGCTCAAGGAGTGTGAGAGGCCAAACTTGACATTTTAAATTCTCTGCAGCTAAAGCCGTGTTTTTAAGGGTGGATTGGTGCACATCCAAGTCTCACCCCATTAGGGAGTCAGGATGCAGATGGGACACATGCCCAAATCTGGGAACTGGCAGGTGTTCACAGGTCCAGGAATATCAAGAGCCCCAGTGAGCCTGATGGGGATGTGGGTGTGCTCCGTGGGAAGGGGGAATGTGGAGAACATGAACAAGGCACTAAATTCACAGGTGGTATCAATTATATCAGTGATGCACCAATACACAAGTGGAAATTAGTGTCATAATTTACACACTGCTGGATCAGTGGAAAGCAAAGACAGAATAGCACAAGGGCACATTGAAGAGATTCAGCCTTTAAAAAGCAGAATTAAACAATTCAAATTGTCTTAGATAAAAATACAATCTTACGCACAGAACTTCCATTAAAGGTCTCATATTATCTATTCTGTGGGAGACCATAGTTAGGTTTTGAGAGTCTATTGTTAATTTTCCCATCTCCATTGCCTGGAAAATGGAGCAGATAGATGATTAATGAAATTAACTTCAGGCACCAGGTTGGGAGGCCATTGAAATATGTGACTTGTACAAGTCTGGCTACATAGAAAAACTATGTCCTGAAATGGTTTAAAAGCAGATCTTTCTGATAAAAGCAATGGAAAATTTTTACACTCAGCAAAATCAAATGTTACTGGAATTAAGCAGCTGTCAGTCAAAACCAGATTCAACAATTAAGCATAGGCAAGGCAGTGCTATGACTGGTATGATTTTCTTTTCCTACATGATGGAAGTACCCAACAAGCAATGCATTCACCTTTGCAAATATTGTTTTTGCTTTGTTTGTGCAATTTTTTTTCCCCTCAATATTTTGACTGATACTACCATTTCAAACATATGATAGCTTGGCAATGTTGGTGGTGAATGTCCGTCATTCTGTTTTGTGGGCAACAGCCAGTGTATGCTTCACACAGTGTAAGGCAGAACAGTCTCAGCCTGGAAAGCCCGTGCTGTGGCTTTACTGCTGCTCCAGACCCTGTGCCGTGCTCCAAAAGCACCTCTGGCATTCAAACTGCTCCTTTAAGCAGCTTTACAGGCTGGTGTCATGACACAGGATCTGTCTAGGACTGGGAAGCAGAAATGCCTGAGCATTTCAGTACCTGTGCCTTGCCCTAGAAATTTTCTAGTATGGGGAAAGACAGCATCAAAACATAGGAAACTCATTTCAGAATAAAAATAGTTTCAAGGCAAAAATAAAAAGCGTTGATCTAGATGAGAAAAAGGTGGAGAGGAAGTTTGATAAGCTCATTATCATGCAGATGGTTTAACAGAACATGCTTATATGGAGAGGTATCTAAGAGCTATAGTTTTCTATACCTCTTTCTGTTCAGAGTGCACATTCATATGTTCAAATAGGTTTTAGTTGTAGCAAGGGATTTGTCTCCAGCCTATAACTGAGCTTCATATCTCCTTTCCACACTTTAGTTGTAGTCCAGTGGGAAGGTTCATACAGACTCTTCTTCCTCATACATTGAGCAGCAAGAAAGTATCTTACTTTTCTTCAATAAAAATTGGAGTGAGAAATTCTTTTTCATAAAACTTTAGTCTCTAGAGAAACTATAGCAGAACTCAAAGTAAATTACTTTGGAAAGGTCCAGATACCTGAACAAATTTAGCTTGGTCTGGTTCTGGTTCCAGAAGTTTTCTGGATTCAGACCTTCTTATCTATATAAATGAATAAGTGCAAGACAATTGGTCACCTCCTCAGATTGGAAATGATTGTCATTCATGCCTGTTTTCCCAGTGCTTTGCAGTTCAGATATTTATGGAGCATTAATAAACTTCTACGTAACTATAATTCCTGGGGATTTTGTAAAAATAGTTAAGAATGTAAAAAGCTAACCGTATGAGCCCTCAACTAAGTTTTGAAAGACAGCTGTTCCTATGGCTGAATCAAATTGGTTAGTCCATGAAAGATGTCAAGTATCCAGTCCTCAGCTCACATAAAATACTCTGGTAGGTCCAGGGTGCACAGGGTGGCCATTATTCTAAGAAGGAACCACAGAAGAAGTGCCTTATCTAAATTTCTTATTGCAGCCTTCCCTGTGAATAAACCCCCCTTTCTTTGCAGATTCAGATGTACAATATTTTATGCATTTTGTGCAAACATGATCTGAATGACAGCTGGTGGCTAGACTTCAGTGTTACACCAGCAAAGATCGAAGAATAAATAACACCTTCTAATCATGCTACCTCATCTTCAGCATACCACAGTCACGCATCTTCTCTCTCTCTCTCTCCTTTTATAAGCACTTCGTAGTGTTTGTGACACTTGGTTATATTCCAGGTAGTTTTACAAGCATGTGGATGCTCCAGGGATATAGCAAAGATACTCACGCAAGTCTGCTTTCCTGGCATTTTTCATCCGTATGATTTTTACAGTGAGCAAGTTGCATGGAGATGGTTCTGTCTGTTGAACAGCATACAAAATGCATGGGATGAGAATGCAGAGAGAAAGAACAGAAGCACAGTCAGAGATAGCATTGAATTAAGCGTTTCAATTCCAACCATCCAAAACATTCCTGAACTGAGGTTCTTCCTTGTCCATTGTCTTCTCCTTTTTCCCTGAAGGTTTGCAGCCAGGTGTGGCCAGAGACCCAAAACGTACATTCAATCACAGAACAAACCTCTGATGTCCTCCATTTTCCATTCTGAGGAAACTTGTGGTAATCCTCAACTCGAGGTATCTGACTCTTACAACCTAATCACAGAGAAACGTATGATAGTGAGCCTTGCTGTGTTATTAATACAGCTGACACTCATCTTGGTCTGTGCAAATTCAAAGGATGTCATATATATCCACTATATTTCACAACAAACAGCAGGCAATCTAGCAGGGCAGGAATTAGTAACAATATCATGGTGTAACGATGCTGCTCGTCAGCTGGTTTATAGCCATGTAACTCCATTGTTATGTTTGACGTAGAGCAGTGCTGGCTCACACACAATGAGGACCTGAAAAGTGTCTTCCAGAGAGCTATCCCAAACTTCTCAGAAGGGGCGAGTGAAAGCAACAACTCTGTAATTATTTCTCTCTGAATAATTCAGCTCATCCAATCTTCCTTGAAGCAAAGGTCACAGGGGAATATCAATGGAAATCTTGGGAAGCCACCTAAACCTAAGTGGTTATCAAAAGACATTTAACAAACCTGCCAGGAAGCTGGTTTGATTTTGTCATCCTCTCTCATCCTAAGCAAGGATCAGACAAACATGGTATTTAATCAAAAGTATGGGTGCTAAAAGTGAGGTACTTTATTCCCTAGATAATTGTCTTATTTGAAGGAATAAAAAGAGGAAAAACTGCACATTTAATGCTTTAAATGACAAGAAGAAACCCTCACCAAAACCGACCAAAAGAACCCTCAAAAAACCCCTAAAAATCACACAAAAAAATCCAACCAACAATGAAGAGGAGCAAAAATGGAAGAGCAAAATGTAGTGATGCAACAAACACATACAAGAAACAGGTCATGCACACTATCTATAGAGCAGGGAATATCACTGCAATGAATACATAGATCGCTATATAACAATGTGTCACCATTCATTGCCTTATGCCCCAAAACTGCCACAATTTTTAAGAGAGCTATATGTAATCCCACACATCATATTAGTTTCCTGCCTTTCCCCATGCGCTCATTGACATTAGGGATATCTCCTTATTTTTTCTCAGTGGGTTGTTTTGCCTAGCCCAATAGAATGGAAGAAAAGGACAACACCAATGTACAAAAAAACATTGGTTTTTTTTGTAATTGGGGATTTTCAAAATAGTTAAATTACTGCAGCGTTGAAGTCCTTGCATTCCTGAAGGCCAAAACACAAAGTAGGCACAAAACATAGGCAGAAGCCCTGCCTTGCTCTCAGCCTTGGTGCTGAAGAAATCTCAGCACTGAAGATACAGGAGGTAGAACAGCACTTCCTACAGCAGATCCCCTCTGCCGCCAAGGGCCTGCCTGCAAAGCTCATCACAGAGCCTCCTCTTTCCTTCTCTTACCTGGCTCTTACTGTAGAACAGCCCCATCGTGGTCCTTTCTGTGTCCAAGCCAGGTGCGAAACGTGGCTGCGGATGGGTACAGAAGACTCTCAGCCAGGCAGGTTCTCGTGCTTTAAGCTACTGGGAGCAGGCAGGCAGGTGTGTTAGTGCCTGACTCAACACCGCCTCACCCCACCACCACCACTTGAGCAATCCCCAACTCCTCCTCCTCCTCCTCCTCCTCCTTCTCCTCCTCCTCCTCCTCATCTCTGCCCTGGAGGTGAGCGCGTGCTGCAGACCTCACCGAGGCGCAGACACCCAGGCTCTGGCACCGCAGAAGGATGGTCTGTAGTTAGAGGGACATCGAGACCTGAAAGGGATCTTCCCTTCACAGGTATAGGCACTGAGCAAACGTGTTATACTTTTAAGCACCCCCATCACTTCTTGGGGAGGCCACGGGGTTTTGCACACCGGAGGGCTGTCCAACTGCAGCCCCTGCGTGGAGGTGGCCGACGCAAGCCAGGGTCCGGGGGGCTGCCCAGAAGTGGGCAACAAGGACTTCTTTGGCCAAGGACATCCGAACAAACTGATGTGCATACAAAAAACTTTTTGTAGCTTTTTATTGCCTATAGGGAGTAGGTGGGTCTTTCCTTAAAGACACACCTGAAAGAATTTTTTTAATCCTCATCTCACCTTCCATTTTGCTCAATCCAGGCAGTAAGCTGTCTTTCAGCCAAGCAGATATTGCAGTGACAAATATCGTGTGAAACAATTCCCAACTCACCTGTTGAAACTGTGAGAGAGTTTCCCTTGTAAAGGCAAAGCTTTAAAAGGTCACTCACTTTCTCAGAAATTTTGTTACTTTGTACATCTGATTTAAGGTGCTTCAGAGAATGTTCTCCAAGAGAATACATTTGGGAGGGTGAAATTAATGTTGAAATTAATGGTAATTATTCTTTATGTTCTCATGTATTCTTTATGTCCTCACATTTGTAAGGCTTCACTGTCCAGGGCACTGCACATCGTGTGTCCAGGGCACTGCACATCGTGTGAAGTGGCCCCTGTCTCAGTGAGGGAGTACATGAAGTAAGTACACAAGAAGTAAAAAGAATGAGAGATTTTTTAAAAAAAAAATCACCCTTGCTATTATGAAATTTAACAGAGAAATCAAAATAATCTCATTTCACTTTGCAATGAATTGAGAAGTGATTGATAAAGGTAGCTTCACAGACATGATATAATTTGAATTTCCTAAACCATTTGGCATTTTAAGACACTCTAACTTAAGAACTAGAGGCAACAAATGTCACCCAAACTTTAAACACATTAAGGATGGATAACTAACAGATCACAAAAAGCAGTAGTCCAAGGAAGGTAACCCCAAAGGAAAACATTCCTAGAGAGATTGCAAACAGCTCAGTTATAAGCCTATTGCATGTTTTTATCAATGATCTGGAAACTTAAAAAAAATCACTATTGGTGCCCTGTTTCAAAAAGACGATATTGAAACATTGGGAAAGCTGAAAGAAAGAGCTGCAGAATCATCTTGAGAGTAGGAGGATCTCCCTCAGAGAGGGAAAGGCAGGGTTTGTGTCAGCCAGCAGGACACAATGCAGAGATACCCCAAGGCTGACTTGGGATGCAGCACACCTATGTCAGTAATTAGTCATGGTTGGAAGATGGACTAATTAACCTTGATGAAAAGCAGCGTTAATCAGGCTCAGGCTGTGTCATGCACCTATCCGACTTTTTTCTATGCTGTTAAGTAAGTTTCCCCTGCAAAACAAACTGAAACCTCTTCCATCCTGCTCTGTTTCGTTTCCAGCAAAAAGCTCTTAGAAACCATGGGAGTAAAACCAAAGCTATCTCTGGAAAAGACCCAGAGGGATCCCATGAGCTGACATTCTAGTGGTCTGGAGTTAAACCACAGTTACAACTGCCTCACACGTGGAGGGCTAATAATCTAGGTTTAAGTATGCAATACCCTGAAAACAGGGTTATGCCATGCCCTTTCAGGTGCACAAACACAATGAATGTGCTCGTAGGTGAAAAACATGGCCTGTTCCTCCTCTTCCACCACCCAAATTTGCTCTAAGATGCACCACCAGCTGTTTTTTTCCCATAGGAGTGAATCTTTTTTCTCCTACCCTTTTCCTAGAATTTTGTTCCATACAAGCAAATTTACCACTTCTGAGCATAATCAAGACTCTCCTGATTTCAACACCAATTCTACCCTGGTGACTCAATCTGAAGTTCATTGCAACAGTAGGAGCCTTTTATTATCAAAAGGAAGACAATCCCAAGCATTTTCTGAGCTGCTGTGACCAGTCTCTTCGTGTACCACAGCTCCACGGTGCAAGGCTGCTATTGTGAAAGACTGAGCGGGTGATCTGCCTGTTGCAGAGCTGTGAGAAGACAGCCTTTGGCAGCTACCTTCCCCCAGAAGGCCTCCAGGATTTTTGATGAGGAGGAACCACGCTCTCAGGACAATCCCTGCAAAAGGCCATTTGCAGGAAAGTGTCAAACAGTTGCAAAAAATATGTCTGGAAGGGATCTCGAAAGACTCTCTTGCATTGCCCTATCCCATGCAAACAGCTAGCAGCCACTTCCCGTCTTATGAAACAGGGGAGAAATTGCAAGGCCATCTTCCAGGGACAGTCAAGGCAGGTGAAGATGAATGAGACAGGACAGTCAGCAGCAACTCCAAGAGAAAATTAAAGGAAAGTTGGGCAACATGATGACTACTTAGGCTGAATATAGTTGATTCTGTGAATTAGCAGCTCAGAGGACTTGTCTGACCACCTGAAACAAAGATGACCTAACTCAGGGGTAATTTTTATTGATAGTGAAAACTGTATAGATTTTTTACAACACTGATAGTAACTTAAGAAACTTATTTTCAAAGATTAGTGAAGAAAGCCAGTTAAATAAGAACCTCATAGTGGACAGAATATCAAATTAGGGATGACAACCTTTAATAATCAAGCTAAGCAAGACCAACAAAATGGATTAGCTATTTACCAGAGAAATTCCAGTTCAAGGGATTGCTGTTGTGCCAGACAGAAAAAAAACCCCATACAAATACTTCTTTGATTCGCATTTTAATGTGCTACATATTTCATTATTATCTTACACAACACTATATTAATTTATACGGAATATATATATCAATTGGTAAAGTAACAACATAACAAAACTAAACACAAATTTGCTGCTTTGAAGCTTGTTTTGGATGAAATCACTTGTAAATCCAATCTGTTCATCTGAACAGTCATGTAAATAGGATGGAGTCCAGCATGTCCTCAGGATGATGGGATTTCTACTGCAAGTATCACTGGTAAACAAACATCAAACATCTTGATCTCACCAGATAATAGAGAACCCAAGAAATATCACATGGAAGGTTGAAGCTAGTGAGTGGTGGCTAATAATTCCGCTGCTTCCTCCGTGCTACTGCCAAGCGCAAGGCCCGAATAATCAACTTCTCGTTATTCAGGACATTGTAATCAGTCAGTTTCACCAGTTTGTCAAAATTCTCTTTACTGAAACACACCTCCCTTGTTGTAAAAGGGGAGAGGATGCTGGAGACATCAACTTTGCCTTCAGCCATCTCTTCAGGACTCCTTTCCACACCTGAGGGACAAACCACAAGGAGATGCACCAATAAGGTTTTACTGCGGTATGTAGCTCAAAATAGTCATTTAAATAATTATATGTAGAAAAGGGAGATTTGGAGGGAAAGATATGATTTGCCAGATGTAAAGGTAGTCTCGTAGCATTGTATACATTAGCCTCTGGATCAAGTCTCTGCTCAAAAAATTATGTCAACCCAAACAGCTGAAAATCAGAACAACATCGATCATCATCATCAGCGCTTGGAGGCCACTCCTTGGACAACATAAAGTCTTTGTTACCCAAACTAGAAAAGCGCAAGTGAAAGGAAAACAAGATACTCTTGTACTGGATGAAATAACAACCCTCTCTGGAGTTCCAGTTCCTCTCACTGGAAGTTCAGGAGAAATGATGGCACTCAGAGGACATAGTTCATATTAAAAACAAAGATCTCTGTCCATTTAGTCCTCAGTCTGGGAGATTACTTTTAAATATGTGAACAAAACCCAGATGAATGGGCTTCCATTTCCACCAAAATCTCCAGGCTTTCCCTCCATCTTTGCTTGTAAGCAGCAGCACACAGCAAGTCCACATCTGTAGAATAAACCAGATTGTGATGAGGACCTACCAACTATGCTGAACATATTTGGGGAGTTTTACTTTCCTACTATCTCTATTAAGTCCTGCCGAGGAAATGCCTATTTTCATCTCAAATGTATTAGGAAAGCTTCTGGAGTTCTCATAGTTCAGATTAGAGACACAGACCAGTTATTTTTGTCAGTGATGAGACTGATAATGCTGGCATTGGAAAGAAAGTCAGAGATTACAGTGAGACATAAGATTTGGAGAGGACACACTAGGCAAGTGACTTTTTATTAAAATTGCTAGCCACAGATGACTCACCAGGAGCTTTATATTTCTTGAAGGTGTCATTTACTAGGGGGAAAAAAAGCACTGTTGGAGCTTGTGGACTGTCAGCATCTTCAAACACATAGCATTCCTTCAAGTTTTCCCTGTCTTCTTCACTTATCTCAATTTTGGGAAATGGAATTCCTTGCCCCGAGATGTACTTTGCAATCTGATCCAGAGGCTGGATGAATGAATAAAATAAATAAAATTAATACAAAGAATCAAAATTCAAAAAAGACCCAGAGACCTGGATTTTTTAAAATCCAGCAGCTAACATGAATATTCTAAGGCTTGAATCTTCCTGTGAGAAGATGTTAAGTTTCAGATGGAAACGGCCATAACCACACCAGACATTGCAGCTTATTTTATTTTCTGCATTGCTTTAGGCAAAACAAGAAAACAGACACTTTCTTTGAGCTTGAAAATGGAGCCAAAAGCCACATAACTGATTGTATAATTCCAATGAACATGTTCAGAAGGGGAAGGCAAAGAAGCTGCAAGAATGGAGAAGGACCACATCAGTCCAGATTAATCTGTCATTGCCTTGCCTTCTTCATTAGTTATCACTTTCCCAATCTTTGTCCTCTATGTATTGCTTGATAATGACTCCCTATTAACAAATACATTTATCAACATACCTTATGACCTCATGAAAGAAAACTTTAACAACTGTGTTTACTAATGCCGATGTTTAATTTTATATTATTCTCACTATGCATGCAACACAAATTATATTTTCATTATTAATCAAGTCCAGCATCAGCCATTACATTTCCCTAAGACTGATATGAGATAAACAGGCTCAGAAACACACAGCGTTTACCATTTACTCTGTTAAAATATTGCCAGGACTTTCCATTGCCTCTGTAACTTGCTCAGTTCAAAGAAAAACAAAACCAGCATCAGAGCTCCAGAATGCTCCTCAGTCAGCTCCTCAAAAACTCTTCAATCCACTCCACTGAAGACCTTGATGATTTTCAAATGCCTATATCCATCCCTGTCTTCTAATATCCTTCTTCTTAGTTACTGAGATTAAACCACCTAATAATCTAAATAATAAATCAGATAATAATCATCTAATTCCCATTCCAGTACTGGAAAGTTAGTTGGTTTAACTGACAAGTGCTAGAGACCAAAAGACCATGAAGGAGAAAGATCTCAGATACCAGGGCTTTTCTTACCAGTGTCTGGGACCCTCCACTGTAATTTAAATGCAAGATGACGTCCACCTCCCTCTTTGATCTCAAAAGCGGTGGGTAGCTGGTATTGATGAAAAAACCAGTATCAACCAGGGAGAGCTCATCATCTGCTGTTTCCATCAGTTTATTTGGAAGCGAGTCTATCACTGTGTCTGAAACACAAATATTTCTCATTCCAACAAATAAAAAAAAGAGATTGACTGCTCCTCTGCAGAAAGTTAAAGAGGGAAGAATGAAGAATTTTCCCTGCCTTCCTTTGACTCACTAGCAGCACTGATTTACAGGAGTAAGACACCTCAAGCAGCTTTGGCCCTAGGGAGGAGATCCCTCCTGCCTCCTCAGGCTGAGCTCACCTTGTCCTCTGGAACACAATCCCCAGACAATCCAATTCAGTTTCACCCCTCACCGCCCCCCCAAAAAATGAAATGTGGTTCAAATCTGGCTTCCATGTCTTCCATTTGTGGAAAGGAGAAGTGGAATTTCAGAAGTCAGTCTTGTCTCTTCCTCCTTGTTGGAAATCTTAAAGGAGTTCCCAAACCTAAACCTCCTCAAAATGTTACTGAAAAACATGCAGTGTACTGTGCCTTTCCAGGTAGAAAATCCTTCATTCTCCAGGTACTTGCTATGCATCTGGAAGCCTCTGATAAAATTGGGATACTGTGCAATGGTTGGGCGTCCCGTTAAGACGTCTCGCAGAGCAGAGGAGAGGGCACTTGAGGGAGTGAAGAGACATGTGTCTACCTCATAGGGATTCACAGACAGAAAGGGTTCCTCCTCTGCAAGAAGGAAAGAAGTTCTGAGTTTAGGACAGTTTTCTGAAATTATCAATATTTTTAAAAAATGGCGTAACTAATAACCACAATTGTCACCATACCCCAGCCCGAAGGTAAATCGAACATAGTTATAAGCCCTTAAGGTCTATGCTACCAAATAAAACTCAGCATTAGACAGTGAATTAAATGACAGCTATCTGCAGGCATCAAGCTGCCAGGCAGTAAGCACCACCTTCCACTCTAGGCTTCCTCAAATGATGCCCAATTCTATTGCAGCATGTGGTGGAGGGAAGAGCCGGGTCCCAAAACATACAGGAGGGCGACACCAGCCTTTGAACAGGACACCTTCAGGATGCATGTGAATATCATCACCCTGCTGCAAACATTAGCTAAGTTAAGAGGCCAGTCACTCCAGGTTCCCTGTGCAATTAACAGCAAGAGCGAGCTCTCGCCACAGGCAGTTTAAGTGGAGAAAACAGCCCTCTGCAAGAGCTGTTGTCCCTACTGACAGTATTCGTGGTCAAGGAGGACCATATCCTAACTTAACAATCTTAAGATGCGTTCTAAATACAACATGATTTTTACGTCTGCTGGATAATGGGTTTGTGCCTTTAGAAAAAGGCACAGCTTTGCCAAAGCTTTGCCCAAGCAGCACAGTTTAGTTCTAAATCAAGCGGAAAAATTTCTTAGCTGACACCTCTGCTTTGCTTTCCTCATCTCTTTCCGTCTGACTTTGGCGGCATCTCTTTAGGCATTAGACCTCTGCACAAAATGTAAACAATATATACTAGTGGTAAAAAGTAAAAAAAAGACAACACAAAAACGTCTCACCAATATCTTTTACTCTGTCTCTGGTCCATCTACACCAGAAGTCCTCCGAATCAGTAGCCAAATTCCAGACATACATCACATCTATGGAAAATATACTACTCCACATGCCTGTAATGTGAAAGAGAGAATAGAAACTGATGGATGGAGTAGTCTTGGAAGAATTTTAATTGATACATACCTTCAGTCCTTCCCCTTGGATGCTTCCTTTCTGTCTGGATGGATATCTCCATGGGCTTACTTCCCAAGTATGTCCTTGCTAATGCAAACTCACACCTGCTCAACTTGTTTGCTGGTGTCTTCCCAGCGCTGTACACTACAGACCACATACTCACTCATGGCAGCTGCCTCTCAAGTAGGCCACCTTTCCCTCTAGGCAATAGTCACCTTGCATATAGCAGATCCGAGTCTCTGAGAGCCTCTTCACCATCCTTCCCATAAAGAATTCACTTCCAAAATGTTCTGCGCGAATAGATGCTCCGTATTTCAGCAGACTGACTTCATAAGGAGTGAACTCCAGCCACTCTACAGCAACAGCAGGCAGATCATGAAAAAGCAGTATGTTAACTATTGCTAAACAGAAGAGTACTAGAGAGCAGGAACAAATCATGAGAAAGACGCTGGCTAGTTCATAATACGCTATTCACCAGCTATAGCTGTATCTATATTGCCTGCAGCACTAATGCCATAAGGTCCTTTCACATCAAGGGAGGGCGGTCCCAGGCTGGGATACAGCAATCTCCAGCAGAAAAGCCCTGGTCTGAATAAAACCATACGCATTCACGGCAGTTAATCTTACCCAAAAGTATGCATTGCTCATGTATAACTTGTTCCCTGTAGGGCACCAGTGACAGAAAGCTTAGCATTCACTTGGTGTTATGTACTCAGCTACTCACATTAAACAAATACTGTGGAAATTAATAGTAGAGGAAATAGTGATTTTCCTGCCACTGGACCCAAAATTTCAAAGTTTTCCCATTAATTGTTCAAAATAAGACCATGTGGAACCATCATAAGAATTAGTCTCATTACAAGGTTTTTGTGGCCGAGATAAATTGTGAGTTAGGCATCTTCAGTGGTGTAACTATATTTTTGCTTCTGGCAATGTGGAGAACTCAAATTCTAAAGACTAAACATTTGGATCTTTTATTTTTAAGTGTTAGTCACTATTATCCGAAATTTTAAAAGGGTATTTTTTTCCGATTAGAATGAAAGGACTATTGTATTATTAAAGCTGATTACATGCATTTAGTCTTAGTTGGGATTACTCAAACTATAAAGGTGTTAAGAAATCTAAATCATAACCATTACCTCTGAACGCCTGAGCACTATAGCTGGACTTGAGGTTGATGGCCACATAGATAGGCAACGGGTTCTGACCGTTATCCACTGCCTGCCGTTGGTCTGAGAGTCTATGCTCGTCTTTCTGGTTTTGATTAAAAATGGTTAATGGAATGAGGTGAAAACCAACTTGCACTTGAAATAATATAATGTGAATTATCAGCTTTCTCCAGGTTCTCCTACCCATTCTCAGCTCACTGGATTGTTCAGAAATATCTGCCATGGGATATTCCAGACTTGGCAAGTATCCCATAAGAAGCAGCTAAACCCTATGTGGGTTCTCAGATTTGAGATATGCAGAGGTTAACAAGAGATTCAGCAAGGAAAAATAAACATTCCTGGGAAGAAATATGTGGCTAAGTGAAAGGTAAGGTACTTTCCTTGGCTGGATCTCAGCAAACAGAGGTGATCTTATTTTAAGATATTTTGCAAGTATATTCATATGCAAGAATATATTCTATTGCACATGACAATTTAAATCTTCCTTGTATAAACATAAACTGGAAGAAAACTACTTAAGTTATACTCTTTTTTAAGTACCAAAATTTCTATCATTCTTTCTTAAAACTTAATAACATATTTGGAGAATGGTCTTTCCTGCTGTTTGAATCATCTCCATAGGCAGTATATAGCTAAGTCACTTTATAAATGTGTATCTTCATTTATGCTGGTGAAGTAAACTATATCAAATTTTTAAGTGCCTCTTCTAGTCAGAATATGAAATGTCCAAAGTGATTAGTTCACATTTCAAAATAATTCTTTCTCAGGATTTTTCTTTAAGAAGAAAGAACACCTTTGACTGCAATGCCATGGCTCCTTTAGTTCAAGGTCAACCTCACTTTAAAGAAAGAGTAGTATTTTAATAATGGATCTGAAAATATAAAATTTAATCAACCACTAAACTGTTTGCATTAGTAGTACTGAATGGCATCCCAGGATTTATTTTCTTCTCCTTTATAGCTATGGAAGTTCATCGGGTTTCTGGAAAAAAAGTAGTAATACCTTATCATGTAGCATGGATTCAATGACAAGCCCCCAAAGGTCTATGAAAGAGGTGTTGTGTCCTTCTTTAGTCCTTTCCATCAGGTCATTATAATAGTACTTCAGACAATCCAAAGAAAAACAGCAGATCTTGGATTTGGTTACTTGCTTGCGAGCTTCATTGATTGCGTCCTCCAGATATTTTTGTGACCAATTAGCATCTTCATATAAGTTTGCCATTGTCCTGAAGAAACATTAGAAGAAAATAATGAAAGAGGAGTAATGCTGTGGTTTGGCTTCAGGGAACTTTTGCGCAACCTGTTTGCCTGTTTCTTAATTTTTATGGGGCTCACAACTAAAAATTAAACACACCTAAAATATTCTCATTTCAAGAGCAAGCAAAACCTCAAGCTTTCCTGGTTTTGATGGTAAAAGTTTATGTGGGCTCAAAAACGATCTAAGAAACTCAAGGGAGAAAAAAAAAACCTGAACACCCAAGGCTATTAAATACAAAAACTCCACAAGTCCTCAGAAATTCAAATTCTTGGAAGGTGGGGCATATTGTATGAAGCAGTCACTACTAGTTTGCTCTAGTCCTACGTTCGTTCCCACGTATCTGCTAATGCCTGCTGCCAGCAAGAGAACTGGGCAGCTCTTGGGTCTTGGGCATGTCCTGGTACAGCCATTCTTAATTGTCTCCTTGAAATAATAACACAGAGAGGTACACTCAGGTCTCTACATACAGAAAAGTTCAAATTTCAGCAAATACTTAGACAAACCTTCCATTAATATTTGGGCTTATATAATGAACTGACACACAATTCAGTGCAAAAGACCTCTCCACTTCCAACCAAGTGTAAAGGAGTGGAGCTACCTAGAACCCTTGTGATTAGATACTTAAGTTATTTTAAGTATGACATCATCTGTTGTATGCCCACTGTGAGAAAAGAGCACCTTATAATGAGCAATCATAGCTGCAGTCTCTCCGAGGTCAGTAACTTGGTGTCATTTGTTGGACTGTATGAGACAATATTAATTCCACTAGCCCCAAATACATCTTTTACCAGAGAGAGATGCATTCTAAATCCAAAATGGAAGTCAGAATAACCAGCAAATGGCAGGCATAAATTCTTCTTCCCATCTTTCTTCAATTTCCAGTCTAAAGACAAATTCGTTGCATTGAGTCTAAGGTATAATTGATAAAATATGAAAAGGGAATAGAGCATTTACATGAAAATATCAGGCATAGACTGTGTCTGTGTGGTGACAAAAACAGCTGATGGATGTGGCAACTGATCTCTTATTCAGTACATGTTGTTTCTTTGCTCTAGGTGGACACAGAGGAGATTGTGGGGAAAATGGAAATACTTTTGCTTTATTAAGTGCCATATAAGCTGATGGGCCTGTACAAATAGGCAACAGGATCGAGCAGAGAGTACGAACATAAACCCTGTTTGGGTCATTCTCACCATGTGGTACCCGATAAACCACCGATGTAGGAAATGCAGTCTAACAGATTGAGTTTCTGGAGACCCAGCAGGCTGCCATACATCGCCGTCAGCGATCTCGTCCCTCCGCCAGTTGTTGTGATGGCCACCACCGGCACCTGTTCAACACAGCAAGGCAGAAGGAGAGAAAGCCACGCACGTGTTAGAGACAAGCGATCCTCCTCACCGCAGAAATCAGATAACAGGTTGCAGGCATTGACACAAGCAGTGACATTACTTTGCACAAAAAGGATGTGATTGTTGCAAAAGGCTGCTATTGCCACCACCTGACTGATGGGAGAAGGAAGGCTTATGTCTTACCCACTCAGATTGGGGGC
>JANZLQ010000032.1:18422891-18444571 GCA_026212715.1 Elanus axillaris | reverse complement strand
GGCGGGGGGGGCTGTTTACTTAATATATAATTGGAAATCAACATCATCACCCTGGAATTCTTCCCAAAGTGTATTATTAGAAGCCGTCATAGAAAATACAGGTGTTACCATGCCGGAGCAGATTAGGGATCTGTGATTCTGCCTCTAACAACAATGACGGGTGTCTCAGAAGAATGCACAGCACCCTGTAAGCAGTAATCAGCCAGACCGCACAATAGCCAAAGCCTTCCTGGCCTCAGGCTGCTAATTACTTTATGTCCTGAAGCGCAATCATCGATTTGGCTTCCCCTCTCCGAGGTCCAAGTGTAATTCAAGAGACAGACTATTCTTCTCTTAATCTGTTCCTGATCTAGTACACCCTTTGCTTCCGTTAGCATCTTGGCTTGTGTGGATGCTTACATACCCTATGGAAAATGTCTATTTATACCTTTCATGTACTAGTTTCTAATTTCATCAAGCAATTTGCTGTTCTAAAGTAAATGAAGACAGCTTGAAGAAAATATTTCTCCCATTCTATGAAATAAATTAAAAAAAACAACCACCCCACACACCCCCCAAAAAACCACCCAAAAACCCCAAAGAGGTGTTATTCCTAGCCTAAACTCAATAAGAACTTAAAATCTAGGAAATTTTATGAAATGATAATGAGGAAAAATCTCATCGTCTTAACTAAAATTAGAATAATTTCAAAAAAATATTTCTTGGGGTTTACATTTTCTAACCTTTTTCATTATGAATTAAAATTTTAGTGATTTTCTTTTTCAGTTCAAATGTAAGTCAATTAACAAGGTAGAGGGGATTTTTTCCCACAATTTTTAAGTTAAATACATGAATAAGAGAACCAGAGTAATTACACCTTTTCAAAAAACAGCTTTGGTCTTACCATTTTGGTCTTCCCACCTGAACCATTTTTCCGTGTGTCAGGAAACTCTTAGACAGCTATGTAAAAACATTCTTTCCAGCTTTCTTGAAAAATTTATTTCCTATATTATTCTCTGCTCTGAAATCCAAAATATGATTTTTTTTAACTCTGTATCCTGTCCACAGCACTATTTCCTTCAATTGTAAGCTAAACAGGGTTCTTGCTCTTGGTATGTTTGTACTTTTCAGATTTTCAACAGCCCGGTTAGGCATAAGCAGTTACAAAACCTATGACTGAATTGGGGAGGCAGGAGCAGCAGCTACAGTGATAAAGCTACACTTCAGGCAGCTATTTCATCTATACAACTCAACAATGCTGTAAGATTCACTCTTCCAGCTTGATGGTTTTATTCTAGTAGTCAGGTTTCCCAACAATACACCATTTCCGCTGCAGAAACCACCCAAAGTATTTTAATTCAGATATCTGTGCGAAAACTTTGCTTTCTGCCCTCAAAACCCCTTACAAATGCTATGACCACCACCTTGCCTTTGTTACCGAGCTAAGGCACACTATTTCCCAGGCAGCATCCGCCAGCTGCTCCACGTCTGCCCACTATAAATTTTCCTCCTCAGACGCATGAGCAATATCAAGAATAACAGGAATGGGTTGAAATGAGGAGTTGTTGAGAGGTTTGGGGGGCTGTAAGGGCGTTATCCTGCCTTCCCTGCTCTGCTGCATGAACTAGCTACCGCTCCTCTTGCTCATCTCTTGACCTAGGTGGCCAGGCCTGCCCCAGAATAGCAGGATAAAACAAACTGGTTTTTCATTTGTGGTTTCAATTTGTGAGCCAGGCCCCAATCCCCGGAGAGGAGTTGCTGCCAGGGACTGCACTGGCTTGCCTCATGCTCTTTCAGATCCTCCTCCAAATGAAGAATCTTTTTCAGAGCAGCTGCAACATATTTCTTCCTTTTCTTCAGGAAGTCCTGCTCTTCCGTGCACAGGCTAAACCCCAAGCGCACATCCAGGTCTCCTGAGCTGGAATAGACAATGGGACAAATCAATGCACGTGTCATTTATAGCCGATTTCAAGACCTATAGGGCAGGTAGTCAGCAAAGTCCACGAATTGTATGGAAAACAAGCTATTTCCAAGTCTGAATACTGGTCAAGGAACAGAAGAAAAAGGACCATTTCTATTGCCAGCAAGGAATAGTAGTGAGGACGAAGAGGAGTTTCCAAGGTACTTTTAGATAACTTGTGAACACGGGCACAAAGCCAAGACACACAAGTCAGGGAAAGATCACCAAAAAGGGTAATTTCAGGAGTAATTTTTTCTGTATCCATTCCTTTTTGTCACTGTGACATCCTAGAAAACACAAGTGATGCCACCATCACCTGTCCTCAGGTTTTGACAGCTCACTAACAGTATTTAAAGTGAAGGTCCTAATGAGCTGTGTGCTGGAGCCTGAACTGCAGAGCAAGCATCATCCCCTGCTCAGCCTCTGTCCTGTGAAATCCAGCCTTTCGCCTGTGTGCCAAACAGATTTCTAGATAAGCATTTGCAAGCTTCATCCTGCAAATACATAAGAATATCCATCATTTTTTTCTACATGGGCAGCCATATTCAATTTTCTCCCTTGAGAAGAGTGAAGCACAAGCCAAAAAATTTGCAGAAAAAAAGGTACAAAACCATTCAAATGGTAGCCAACATTTTATGCCTACACCACCACAAATACACTTGTTATTGAGAAAAGCACTCAAAATTGACCACATCTTCTGGGTCACATCGCACTCTGGTGGCTGTAAACTCTATCCTGAACGTTACTTTCACCAATATTTCACAAACATGAATGTTTCAAGGCTTAATGTTAGCAACCTCTCTTCTCCAGCAAATTTGGTATATCACAGTGTAATTTTTAAAACAGAGTAAGGTCAATTGCTTGACCTTATGGAAACAAACAGCTTTTTTAGCGGTAGATTAAAATTTCTCTTTCTCTCTCTATAAATCTGTATCTGTTAGATATACATTTCCAAATATTTTGCTATGGGCTGAGATTGAGCAGGTAGCTCTTCTTCCTATGCTCTGAATTTCATTTACACAAAGTGCTCCCATGCTCTGAAAATCCACCTTGCTTCCCCTCTGGATATCACCCAATATTAAGGATGCTGGGAACCATATGAAGTTTTCAGTTGTACCGTAAAACCTCACTGTCTTCAATTTTAGCTGTCACTGGGGCAATTCTGTCCCTGCGAGTGGGTTGGCAGAGGTGCGGCTGCTCAGGTTCCAGCTCCCATTCTGCTCAGTGAAGCAGGAGAAGGGGCAGAAGCCAGGCTGCCCTATGGTTTGGTGACTTTGCAAAGTTAAAGAGGGATACAGTTTATTTCAGTCATCATGCAGATCTGACTACTGGCATAAATGGGCGGCAAAATTCATATGTGAGTAGTGCAGTTTTACTCATGTCCAAGAATAGTAGTCATAAAATAGGCTAATTTACTCTGAAGAAACCTACCAAGGCTCATAAACTCATATGGAACTGCATGGTCTTGTAACTGCAGCAGACTTGGCACTTACCTCTGGCACCACGTGAGTACAGCACAAAGCACTCACGCGGCATGTGTTCATCTCTCCACCTATCATAGAAAAAAACCTAGATAACTAGTTTACAGTAATCCTGGATGATAGGACAAAAAGAGGCTATCTTACCATTTTCTTGCTGTCAAGCACAAGTGAAAGGAATGATCCTAGAAATCCAGAAAATAAAGCTAATTACCACCGGATTTTAAAACATTTCTTTCCTTCAACCTCAGGCAATGCTCATTCAGTAAGAGAGGAGGTTCTCTAATAATGATTCATGTAGCTAAGGACATTATTTTGGTACAATTAACCAAAGTCTCACTCCCTGGTCTAGAATCAAATTCTCTCTTAACTAACAAGCCCATCTGTTTGGGGCAGTTAGTGTGCCACAAGCTTGCACGTTACACCAGTTCACATTGTGCACACTTAGAAGGAGCAACAAGAATGAGACAAGTAGCCTTATTTAGAAAAAAAAAAAAAGAAAAAGAAAAAACCCAACCATAAAAAACCCTCTCAACATCGATATTCGGACATGTTAAGATCTGAAATAAGCTCGTGTTCTGGATATTTTTTTTTTTTAATTCCTAGCCATTCTGGAATTACCCCAAAACCCAAAAAGAAATTTTTGAATGTATGTGCATATGACAGTCGTTTTTGTTCTTTGAAACCACTTAATTCTAATTTTGGGATGCAGGTTTGCAGTGAATTTCATATTGTTATAATTATTATTAACACCAGCTTCCTTAAAAGTGAATATGACAGCCTTAATTTTTTTTAATGTTTTCAATAATAGCTGTACAATTTTACACAGTGATTTTCTTCACTTGGTAACTTCATTTCTAGCAGGACAGCATTAAGCAGATTTTGAAAATATTTATTTCAAAAGGTTCACAGCACTCACCTCTTCTACTATTATTTCCTTCTGCAAAGGGAGTGAATTCAAAGGGAAAGAAAGGACCCCAGATCTCTCCGTTGCATTTTTATCTGCCAGCTGAAACAATGTTAAAAGTGGTAGGGATGTGCACATGAAAGGTTTGTCATTTCTAGAACTTATGCTAAGAAGGCTAGTTCCGTTCACTGGTTACATTAATTTCTTCTTCTAATTTCATTAACATTAATGATAACATCCAGAAGGGGAACGTACCTCTTCTGGTAATGTGATATCAAGTCTTGTCTGGTCATTTATGACACAGTGAAATATGATGATCCTAAGGCTAGGGACAGAGTCCAGCAAAATCTTCTGGCTTCCTTCATGAGATCCTTTCACTGTAAATGTAAGCTCCTGGTCTAAACATGGAGGCAGAAAATGAAGAGAAATTTTAACTATTCCAAGCAAACAGACATAACTAATAAAATCCACTTCCACACTTTTGTCCAATTTTCCCTACACCGTGATGATTAAGTAGACATTGGGTGGCTGAAACAGATTGAAAACTATTATAAAACATCTTGGTGGGTTTGTATAAATCATTATATAAATTATTATTATATAAATTATATAAATTAATTATAAATCAATATACACAGAAATCACATATTTTTTAAATACTGTAGCGTGCTATTTGGTAGGTGATTTCCATGAATAAATAAAACCAAGATTTAGATTTAAAGGACTATCAGTTTAAAGGCATTTTGGATTATTCATATTTTGAGAGTCATTTATTTGACGTCAGTCTGTTCTGGTTCATTGTGTACAATAGTCAAATGATTCAAACCCAAAAATCAAGCAGACTACTTGACACGTGGCCTCATGTCACCAAAACTGGAACAACCTGTCAACCCAAAGGCTGTGTTCCTTGCACAGAAAAGCCTTTTTGTTTACAGAGAGATTGTATGCTGTTCTCTTGCAAGATCAGGGGCAAGACATATGTAGTTTTAGGTCACTAACCTCTCCTCCCCGTGTTACATTTCAGTCTGAAACTTCTTATAATGCAACTCAGCCACCGCTACCATTTTTCTTCATAAGGGTCAATTTTCCATTCATGAACTATCTCAAAACAGTCACATTTTTTTTTACAATTTGCCCCAGTACACAAGCTACTGTTTATTTAAATGAACTTAAAGACTAGTGAAAAGTCCTGCTACATTTTAAAGGCAAAGTCCTGATTTGGTGGTGGTTTGCATTTTGTGGAGACCCTTTGATAAAATTTTACATTTAAACTTAGGAGCTTGAGTTTATTATTTTTGCTCAAGAAACAAAAAAAAAAAAAAAAAAAATCTCTTTCAGAACTAATTTAAGATTTGCCTTGGAACTAAATACTTGACTAACTTGAATTTTGACAGGTACAATCTTTCTGCAAGGTAGGGCATGGCGAAACCCGGTATTATGAAACACAGCTAGAGCAACATGCACAACAGATTATTAATTTTTCAACATCTGTTATAATGACTGTATCACAACACAAAAACAATAGGTTAATGAAGCAATAACCTCACTTGTGGATTGCTGCTTCAGCTTCCCCGTATCCACTCTAACCTCCAAACAGGAAACCTCACGTGCCTGTAGCAAGAGAGGATACATGACGATTGAGAAAACTGTAAATGTCATTGTCATTGATTCATACTGTTCTCAACCAAACCCTCTATCTGATCAATGAGCAACACAATTATTATCTATTACTATGTCTTCAGATAACATGAGGGCAATAGTGAGTGGTTTGAAAGTAAAGAGAAACAACTTATGAACTGCTCGAACTTGGAGAGACAATTAAGTGAAGATGATGAGACCTATTCAAAATAATAGATGTATTGAGATATGGGACTTTTCTTATGAGTATTTCATCACTTTCTTCATTAACCCCTGATAGTCCTGGGTGTAATGTGGCGATAATGGGTAGGAAATTCAGGTTTGTAGAAGAAAGGAGGTGTCACATGCATGCTGACAGCAGCCTCACAGCATGGCTTTGCAGAGGTGGCACTGCACAGGAGTGATGGGAAAACAATGATCCTTAGTGACAACAGCAGATCCTTCTCCTCAGTAGGACAGTGTGGATGATACCACTGGCTTTGGGACACAGCTCAAAGTTTCCAGAGTTAAAAATATGAACTCTTGTTATGCAGACACAGGAAAGATTGTAAGAAATATACATTACCACTAGAACTCCATTAGTAATAATGCCATCAGGATAGTCCAGACTGAAAAATAAAATGGAAAATACAGTGTCATGGGTGGGACAACTCAGATAAATATTTAAGTACACCCAGATAAATATGAGTTAACACATTACTTATTTTTCCCCCCCTTAACTTTGACATTTCTGACTTACAACATTCTTACTCAAGAATACCTCAAAGCTTTTATCAAGCATGGTTCTAGATGATGAGCTGAGTTACAAGTTTTTCCATCCACCTATGATAGGATATGAAGCTGGGCTTCTACTCCTGTGGTTTTTCATACTTGCTTTAGTATGAATTCTGATCTGTGACATCCTGAGTTTGAGGAGAGCTGGAGGCTGTTACATCCATCTTGATTGTTTTGACCATTACACAGTCTGACCCAAGGTTTTGTACTTGAAAAACTAATACCCTTGTCTAGATTTCCACATTTTCCGAAAACTACCATAACGACAGAAGAAATTGTACTTACCTCTATAAAGTGATTTGCAAAATGCACATGAGATTTCAATATATCGCTATACGTGTAGATGTGTTTCCACTTACCCATCTAGGGGCAGAAGTGGGTACATATACTTCAGATGTCAATCTTTATATTCTTAAATATTTTTCCCTCAGAAAAATCAGGCAATGTCTCATTAAGGATATCTTATAATTTACCATTTTATTAAATTGCAGATGTAAATTCATACAATATCTCAGTAACACAGATTAGTCCAAAGTGAATACATATACATACATAAAATAAGGACTGACTCTGCAACCTGTTGCAGACAGTATGAGCTGTTTATTCAGATTTTACAAGCTATGGATTATACACTGTAGTCTCACATAGTTACATAGTTGAGATACATGTTTCATCTCAGCTGAAACCAGGCAATATGTTTCTTTTAAAATCAGATGAATGACATTGTTGTTATCCATTTTAAGAGAAGGTTTATCACACCTATTAGATTTCAGTATGAACACACATGAAAATAGCTTTGTAAAATTTCCCATGACAAAGAATTCTCCCAGAATTTCAAAGCTTATCAGCAGTTTAAAGTTTCATTTCCAAATCAGTATTTTCCTTAAAGAGAAAAATATGAATTGGCCAAATATAGTGCAGAACAGTAAAAAAAAAAAAAAACAACAAAACCACCAAACACCACCAACCAAAAAAATCCCAGCTATACACTGGGGAAAAAAAAATTTACTTAAGGATTTTGTAGGATCTCTTTTTGAAAGTGTATTTTAAAAGAGTTCACAGAACATTGGTCAGTAATGGGCAAAAAATACTCAGTGTTTCTGCCTGTATGCAGGGGAATGTGTTTAAGTACTACTCAAGTTTGCAGACACAAACTTTTGCACTTAATTACTCTTTTTGTAGTCAAATAGTTGTAACATTACATGACATATGGTGTCACCAACCTCAAATACTTCATTAAAAAAATTAAGAAAAGCAGAGAAACAGCATGGTGGATGTAAAAAGATCTCAGCTTGCATAGCCTGGTGAAATGAAGGTGGAAAGACAGGAGAAAATGTCTGTGGAGGTAAATATCCTGTAGAGTGTAGTATTATTTGAGGTATTGGGATCAGCGAAGTGTTAAGTTAGGTCGATAGTTAGGAGATCCAAGGCATGACCTTCAAGCAGGGTGGAAGAACCTGCACTGTTGGACAGGGCAGCTTGGAAGGCTCCTGGGAAGAACCAGGACAACACAGGCATTAAGCACTGACACTGACATGTCCCTCTTGGGGTGTCACCTCTGTGGTCACTGCTGTAAGGAAGCCCAGCTGCTGTCACTTGTTGGTTCCTCTCCACACTGCGCTTCCAACTTTTATATCACAAATTTCAAGGCTTCTACTGGTCACAGCATGACAGATGCGCTTAACTTTTTAATTTTTTTTTAGCCTGGTGATCCATGCACTTGTTTTAAGAAGAGCAAAGACACTCACCTTTCTCTGAAGCTTTGGATATCAGCTGTGGCGAGAAACACAGCTGAGCTGGGTGCAGAAGAGCTCTTACTGTTCAGGTTGGCAGGGACCTTTGAATATTTTGCCTGTCTTTGGAGCACTGAATAACGTCCACTTCTCAGGACCAGCTGGTAATTTCCCTAACAACCAACCTGCTATTAGACAGCCCTCATTACACATACTAACACTCCTGTCCTCTCTTCCATCACAGTTTGTGATTTGTGGCCTTTTTTAATGGAGAGCTCAGTTTTACTATGAGAATTGGGAGCATATTATGGCCTGTGGCAGGGGAAGCCAGGAACAGAGACCCTGAGCATCCTTCTCCACTGAATGTCTATTGAAGGGGTACCTAAGACTGCAGTGGACTCCGTGAGCTTGAGGATCACTTCCCAACACCTGGTACACATCAAACTGCCACCTTCTCCTTTTTATATCATGCCTGACTTATAATGAAATGGGCAATGCTGTATGGGAAGTTACAGTCACACAGATTCTCATACTACAGTTCACATTTAGAGCAGACTACTGTGCTCCTTCTCAACAGAGAATCTGGATTTTTTGATAACTATCTACAAAATTTTAAATCTTTCATGTCAGATCCAGCTTTCCCTTCTTATAGTACCTTCCACATAGTGCAGGCTACTTTTCTGATCTTTCTGATGACCCAAGAGAAGCATGGGGCATGGTACTATTTCAATAAAGAAAACTGTATTCACCTCAAAGTTTCTTTGGTTGTCATCTTTCTCAACTTAAAACTTTTGCTTTCAGTGCTCCTTGGTGCCCTGTGACTTCCTGCCATGAACACAAATAGTAGACTTGGCCCCCAATGGATGGAGACTCAGCCTACTCTGAGAGTTTCCTCAGCAGTGCCCAAACCAAATGGCTAGCAAGATCTGCTGGTCCCCACATATATGGGGGAAATTTCTCAAAATAACACAGCAGAACTACAGAAAGAAAAAAAGGCTTTTATTTTCTAAAAAGCATGCTTTTGCCATATTTCAGTAATTAATATTTAACTTTTATACATTTTTGTACACCTATTTACATTTATTTGTGTTAAGTGGGCTTTGTTTTAAACGTTGTCTTTCACATTTGAAAAAAAAAGAAAAGGGAGCATGAGCTGAGATGAAAGGTTTTGTAAGAGTGGTCCTTCATTCTTCTAGGAGCTGTCTGAGATGCACCTCCTCCACCTGGGACATCTGGGAAAGATAGAAAGAGGCCAAAAAAGATCAGCAGACCGAGCAAATACTCTGGGGCCCTCAGACCTCTCGATGGAAACACGAAGTACCTTTTAGTTCATCAGAAGTCTCTTTGTGGCCCCTCAGTATCAGGTGTGGGCTTCAGTAGAAGTCGGAGGGGAGGGGGATGTTGAGCGAGCGAAGCCACCTAGTCCAGCGGGACCCCGTCCCTGTAGCAACTCGTACGGGCTCATGCTGCTGCTGGACCCTACCCGTGGAAACACAGGGGAGAAAGCACATGTTACCGTTGATAATCACCAGAAAATAACACAAAAAGCACTAAAGTGTGCAAATCGGCAACCTGTTTACAACGACCTTACCTTGTCTGTCACTGCTGCTTGAGGGCAGCAGATCTCACGCCAGCTGGGCTTGTGTTATGGGCCCATAAAATATTGGGCGGACGTTTGCAATCCCTTGGCTCGGTTGCTGGTGAAAAGGCACTTGGAGGAAGGAGTATGCCTTCCTCTCTAAGTCGTTAGGATCAAACATCTGGCTCTCAGTGTCTGCCATGGGTAGTGGCAGCAGAGAGGTGAACATTTGCAGGTACTGCAGGAGTGGTGTAAGAGTGAGGCAAAACTAGAGAGGGCATTCATCTTGCAGTTGTGGAAACCAAGCTACCAAAATGAAGGTTTTCTTCCATTTTAAATAAAAGATAACAGGAATGAATGCAGCAACCGATTTCACCCAGCCCACCAGCGCACGAGGGAATTTTTAGTGTTCTTTGGTAAAAGTAACACAAAGCACAATTTTTGCAGTGAGGTCAATAGGCAAACAAAAATAGGAGCGACAAAGGCGCTATTGTAGGTGCAACCCAGGAAATTTTCTTGGCCTGGGGTTACACTTCATGTGTGATATTTTTCATCTGAAATGCTGGAAAGAAAGAACATGCTAGTATAGTAAGTTTTGCAATTGGTAAAGTCTGGAATGAAGATGGGGAAGGAATGAAAATGTACTTCAGATAAATAGTGTCAGACAAAATATGATGGTGGGAATAATATTAATTTCAGAGATAAACTGCCATATTTACCTCAAAAAAGTATGTTCTCATTGTTCCAATCACAATACCAGATTTGCAGAAACTGTCCCGCATGCTTAGCTGTACTTCTTAGCACTATGGTTGGCTCTCCCCCTCTGAAAATTATCTCTAATCTCTGTCAACGCTTCCCCCATTCAGCAAAGCCAAAAACCCTTGCCAAAACCTGCTGAGCTTGTTCCACAAGGAGAGGTTAGTTTGGTTCATAGCTTTCTGGTGACCCATCTCAGCTTCTTCAGTTCAGTCTTTCAGACCTTTTCATGGCTCTTCAGTTTATCACAGGTAATGTGATCTATTGTCTCCAATTTTAGAGCGCAAACCCTTTCATTAATTACTCCTGACATCACACTTTTCTACGTCAAGTGGAAAAAAAACCCTCTCAATATCCTGCCAAGATCATGATATTTAATCAGTTCAGATGTGCTTACACCTTTATTCCAGACCCAGCTGATGGGCAGAACAGCACTGACCACAAAGCACACGCAAGAAATGCAAAAAAGGGATAGTAGGGGAAATGTTTATCCACCTTCCAATAAGAAGCCCATTTTCCCAGAGAAGCATCTTCCCTTTTCTCAGTCCTGTTGGGACCTCATAGGGACTCTCCCTGACTTATGATGCAGCAATTTCTTCCCTTTGCATGTGGAGTTCTTCAGGCTACAACTATGACATTGGTCACCCAGCAACCACACTATGAATGAAAAAAAGTGGATCAGATGTGTTCTTGCTGTAGGAACTGAGCCATGACTGTGATCCTTTTTAAAACCTTTTCCTTGGGACTGCCAAGGGTCCTTTTTATTTGTATGGTCCCAACCATCATCTTCCAACCAGTAGAATTCCCACTCAGACAAGACCTGCAGAAACTGCTAGATTTTTGACTTTATCTATTGAACATGTCTCCAGGAAAAGGCAATTGGTCCAAGAGAAGTTTGACACACAGCTGGTGCGCACATGCTCCGAGACAAATTCCAGCCTCTGTCCCCATATGCAAACCCACTCGTACACAACATCCAAGCCAGACAACCTACCTGGGCCTCCTTCATCAAAAGACAAGATTATCAAGAGTAAGATTATATGTGCCAACCCCATAAGCCGTCCTCTAACTTGCAAAGGAAGGAAGACCCTGGACAGGCCATTTGGGACATCTACTGGAGCTCCCTTCCCCATTGCCATTACTGATGTCATGACACTCCTAAGCTGTGATAGGCACCAATTGTCTTGCTGTTGCTGGGCCTTCCACCAGTTTTGGTGCACAGTAAACAACAGTCTACCCTGGTGAGTCTCTATGAGTTGTCATAGGAGATTCGGGGATTGCTTTATCACTGATGACTTTTTTGCTTGTAAACACTGAGAGATCTTTCCTTCTCCACTCACAACACTGAGCTACTGCCCTTTCTCCAGCGAGTCCCAATTTCCCCTTCTGCCAGGAATAAACACGTTATTCAAACCCTCCACCAACATATTATCCTGCTAGGCCTCCTGGAGTGACCTCCCTTCTCAATGCCTTGAGAAGGTCCCAGCAATACCATCCCTTCTCTAAGGCTTTTTTAACAACACTTTCAGTCCAATAACATGGATCAAATTCCTAACAGAAATCCATTCAAGTAACTTCCTTAGAGTCATAGAGCATATTATGGAGACAGTCTAGAATACCCGTGATGCTGCATCACACTCCCTCTCCAGTTAGAGCAAGAGACTCCCAGATTTCTCCACGGCATGAATTACCTGAAGCAAACATGTCCCCTAAACAGTCAAATTCCACCAACAGCTTTCAAGCCTACCAAGTGAAGCTAGTGCTGCTCCTCCAGTTTTCCTGGTTCCTCAGTCCTCAGCCTCTCACAGTGATCTTTGCTCCTTACTTACTCAAGCCTACCACAGCTCCTCATGTGTAGTCAGATGAGCTGAATAGATCAAATTACAAGACAGCATTTTATAATGCTGTGGATTTGAAAAGCCAGATTCCCCACGAAGGGGGGGCATAAGACATTTAGGCTTGCCACTCCTCCTTCTAAGTGTCAAAATATCCTGAATATTGTAATTGTTCTCATACTTCCTAGTGCATTCATTCAATGACAAAAAGAGAACAGGAGGAAGCTGGTGCCCCAGAGGAGCTCCAGAGGTAGCAGTCAAACAGGGCAAAATTTACATTTTTGGATATTCAAAATCTAAAAATATGTATTCTGAAATTCCAATGCACTAGACCTGAATGAAAACATCTAGATACCTCTTTCAGAGACAGTAGGTTTAAAAAGCACTTTCACATATGGACCACCTTTCCAGACTATTTTTATATTGAATACAAAAGTTTATTTAGAATTTAGGACTCTACTCACGTGTTCTGCAATGTGAACTCCACCTCCAGCTCCTCACGTGTCTGAAGAGAGAGGGAAAAAAGAAAGAAAGGTATATTACTTATTTTTCTTCATAGCTTTCATCATACAAGTTACATATAATTTGTAAAATATATATTTAGAATAGCACTTAGGAAAATTCCCAGAACATAAGAATAATCTGGCAAAAAAAAAAGTGGTGCCAACTGAAGGTACTGAATTTTAAGATACTGAGAAAGCAGTTGCTAAAACTAGTTTTTTTGAAATCTAAATGCAATATAAGCATGCAGATGTAGGAACTGCTATTCTGCTAAAACAGCCATTTTTCAGATTTTAATTCCCAACACAAGAAGAATCATCTGCTTTAATAATATTACAGTTTAAAGTGACTGAAAATTCAGATCTTATACCAAAAGCTAAAAAACATGCCAGAAAAATTCAGAATTAAGGCACCAGGTAATTAGTTCTAGCTGGTTCCATCCTAGATTTTTAGCACAGAGATTTGTTCTTAACAAAAACTAGCATGGAGCACTCATATAGGGATTTTAAGTCTTTCTTATAATAACAGCAAAATACAGTTTAAGTAGATTTTTCCTATAATGAAACACTGTAAACTGATATAGTTAGATGGAAGGAAAGAATTTGCTTTTGTTCTCCCCAATTCCATCGCTCACCTGTGGATTTAGCTGAAACTTCACTCGAACACTACGTCCCACAGTAAGTTTATCTATGTCAAAGAGAACTGTACAGAGTTCATCATCCCTGGTGATCGTGTCTTCATCACAGACCTTTAGCTCCAGCACATTCTGCAAAAAGAGGTTAAGAATATCAAGGAGTTATTTCTATGTCTAAGAGCTCCATAGGGCGGGAAAATCTCAAGACTAGGTTTTTCTCCATCCCCCCTCCAGTTTTAGGGGAAGGAGAAACAAGAAAGAGAAACAGAGAAGGGAAAGAGATTTGGGAGTATTAGACTTCACATTACTGATTGTCCTGGTTTTGTCTGGGATAGAGTTAGTTTTCTTTCTAGTAGCTGGTATAGTGTTATGTTTTGGGTTCAGTACAAGAAGAATGATGATAACACGCTGATGTTTTCAGTTGTTGCTAAGTCCTGTTGAGACAAAGTCAAGGATTTTTCAGCTTCTCATGCCCAGCCAGCAAGAAGGCTGGAGGGGCACAAGAACGTTGGGAGGGGACACAGCCAGGGCAGCTGACCCAAAGTGGCCAAAGGGGTATTCCATACCATGGGACATCATGCCTAGTATGTAAAATATATATAGAATCATTAAGTTTGGAAAAGACCTCTAAAATCATCAAGTCCAACCATCAATCCAACACCACCATGCCCACTAAACTATGTCCTGAAGTGCCATGTCTATGCAGTTTTTTGAACATCTCCAGGGATGGTGACTCCACCACTTCCCTGGTCAGCCTGTTCCAATGCCTGACAAACCTTTCAGCACATAATTTTTTTCCTAACACCCAATCTAATCCTCCCATGGCACAACTTGAGGCCATTTCCTCTCACCCTAAAACTGGGGGGAGTTGGCCTGGGGGAATCACCGCTCGGGAAATAACTGGGCGTCAGTCAGTGGGTGGTGAGCAATTGCATTGTGCATCACTTGTATATTCCAATCCTTTTATTATTTTTATTATTGTTGTTGTCATTTTATTAGTGTTATTATTATTATTCTTAATTTCTTCCTTTCTGTTCTATTAAACTGTTCTTAACCCATGAGGTTTCCTTTTTCTTTTTTTTTCTGATTCTCTCCCCCATCTCACTGGGTGGGGAGAGTGAGTGAGCAGCTGCGTGGTGCTTAGTTACCGGCTAGCGTTAAACCACGACATACGTACACAAAGAAGCAGGTTTGCCTTGGGAAATAAGACAAGCAGGTCATGCAGAACATTCATGAACTTGTGATAAATAACTGTGTTAAGTGTTTCTACATTTATTTTATGGCTTTTGGCTCTAAGTGTATAAAACAGGCACAGGTACATAAAGAATATTTAAAGGATTTCCTTTCCACCATACCTAGAACTAACTGATCTTACTGTTATTTCTGTCATCTTTATCTTGGGTTCACTTGCATATGTCAAGATCAGGAATAGGATAGTATGGTCATGTTCTGCAGGGCATTTAATTGCTTCTCACTGCTTCAGTATAGTAGATATTTAAGTAACAAATAGCTGGAACAGAACAATACCAAGAAGGATGTAAACAACAGTTATTTCTGAGGAATCTTTAGCACCTCCAGTGTTTGGAAACTAGCTATGTACTTATTGGTTTATTGTAGTTCTGCATAATCTACTGACTATCTGCAGAGAGCAAATGGTGAAAACTATTTATTTTCACTACCTTGACTCGGCGGTCAATCTTATAGCAGAAAGCTTCATTCCAGACAGGGTTTTTGCTGTTCCTGATGGTCCTGGTCCGTACTTTCTCGGTTGAGGCAGTAGGAAGCCACAGTGTCACGTAACAGTCTGAAAGGCTGACTGTATAACAAGAAGACGAACAGAGTGATAATGTATCCAGAGAAAGAATTACTGCACTGTGTCCATTTAACCCTAATAAGACAAAGGTAACACAGTAGGGGCTTTCTTCCTAAAATATACAGGATGAGGAGTAAATAACACAATGAAGCACTCATGGGAAAACAGGAAAACAGAAACCTCCTCTCACATTTGCCATGCTCATTCTTACTTTTTTACTTTTAGTCAGACTTACTTTTCTTTTAAAAATTTACTTTATTTGAAATAGCACTGCATTCCACGTGCAGTACATGCACACCTATCCATGCTACACTGAGCTTTATATTCATGACTATCAAAATGACTGGGGCAGGGTAATGTTGCCAAAACATGAGAATATCTATCGGTATATGCCCTCTGCCGTGCACACTCACACCAGCTCTAGGATGGCTTCTCTGTTGCTCAGGCGACGCACCTCACAACCTTCAATCTGGGCTGCAGACAGACTTGTTTTCTAGCATTTCCTCCATGGATTTGGCACCTTAACTAACTGAAAGCCTTTATCAAAATACTGGCTTAAATGAAGAACAACAGATTTTTTTGCCAAAATGTGTTCCCCCATCAAAGATGAAACGTTTAATTTCCTTATCACAAATCAGAATGTGCTAGTTTCATGTTCATTCATATATTTGACAAAATTTTCGAAGTTGCATTGTTCTCAGCAATCCTTTTGGAAAACAAAATTAGTTTCAGTACCACAGTTAAATTACTGTTGATACTATTCCTTCTCACTATTCTATGTGCAGACCTGAAAAATCTTGCTGTCACTCATGTCTTGGGAAGGAAGCCATGAGTGCCACCAAAGACATCAGCTCCTTCCATATTCTGAGGGGATTGTTTGGAGGGAGAAAGGCCAGGGAGTGAAACTTGCAGAAGCTTGATACAGGCACCAATGGCCTTTCTCTCATACCCATAATGCAACACATATTCTCCCTATTTTACATTAGCAATGCTGAAGAAGTCATCTGGTTCTTACAGCAACCTTGTGAGTCAGAAGAGGTCAAATAATTCAACTCATAGTCAAACCCTGCATCATACTCAAAACCTGTAACAGTGTTATATCATATTAAGTACAGTTTTCTTCATGTATTTCCTCTTTATCTTTCAGTAACAACTACAGATTTAGGTTTTTCTACCAGCCATATTTTTCCCAAGCTGTGCTTTTATTGTGTAGTTAACCATGCTATCGTGATCAGCAAAACCTTGATAATGACTGTGGGAAGGAAAGCACATCCCAAAAGTGGCCTTAGCCAAACCTGATCAGAAAAGCACGACCAATCAGATGTTCAGCAGAGGCACAAGTGTAGGCAGATGAAAATGTAAATGGTTAATGGTGATTAATGCTACAGCTTCCATTTTCAAAGGGCTAGAGACACATTGATGAATTACTTCAGAGTGGCAATGTAAGGATTAAGCAAATAAATATTGAAAAAACCTGAATGACTTGCCCAAGATCCCATAATGCAGTCAGGCTCAGGGTCAAAACCACAGCCTACATTTCCAGGCCTACACCCAAATCTATTAAAATTATCTTGCTCTGGAACAACAGGAGGGAGAAATGCTTTTAAAGCATATTTATTTTTCACTGGTGAAGTAAATGGGAACATGAGAATCAAAGACAAAGAAGAAGGATTCACTTCAGTAAATTAAGCACAAACACTTCTCTAAGGAGAAAATATGAAAAAGAACCAAACCCAAGTATTGACATGGGGAACACCAGTGTTTAATCAGAAATACAGGAAAGCTAAAATGAAAGAAATAAATGTTAATTCAGAATTGTAACAAGCAGCATACTGTTACCATTACAAACAGGTAGAATAGGGGTATTTTCCCATAGTTGAAAATACTGAGGTTTCAAGGAAAACTGACTGTTTGCCTTTTTAATGCCTCAGAAAAAGTAAAGGCTGCCTGAAATATCCTTCCCAGTGCAGACAAAATAATGAACAGGTTTTCCACCATAACTTGAGTTTCTTCAGAAAACTAATTTTCTGCTGAGAAAATACTCTTGCTGAAAAGTTTTCAAATCTCTCTGCCAGATGTACTTTAAACAAATCCTTGCAACGTCCAGGTTCTGAATTTGGGCATCTCAAGGGAGTAGATATGATATTCACCTGTTGTGCAGTCCAGAATACAAGGTAATAAAGCAATATGATGTGGCAGACATGCCAACAGGCTTTATGAAGACTACGATTCACTGTGGTAAGGAGTGGCTGTGAGCAAGTTGCTCCTGAGGACAGCCACAACGAATTGAAGCATAAGCAGGCGACCTGCTGGAGTACACAAATGCACATGCAATTGTGCGTGTAGGTTTGCAGACGCAATTGCAGTGACTGCCTGGTCAGATCAAATATTTGGTTGGTGCAAATCACCACTTAGGCATTTGAACATCTGGATTTTGTTAAATAAAAATTCTTGCATGCAACTATAAGGCCACAAAGTGTGTGCTTCTGTACATAAAAATAGGTCATCAATCTCTAAGAAACCCAGAACTTCACATCTTATAAGGGGCTCTCACTTTGTCTAATGAATCAAGTCCCTTTTTCAAAATGATGACGTAAATTTCATAAAAGAAAGCAGTTTGATCAGCCAGAGTAAAAAAAAATTAAGACGTAAGCAGTAAATCCTAGAAGATTTTTTTAAAGCTGGAAAATCAAAGGAAAAAGATACATAGGCACAGTGGTACTACACTGCGGAAGATGCAGAAGTAACACAGCATACCACAGGTAAGTGCAGCAAAGATTTGTTCCCTGATAGTAATCATTCATTAAAAAATACTGTTGTTGTTAAGCAGAACTTGCACGTGTTCCAACCACATCCCTGCTGCCAGAAGCCACCAAATCCAACCTCAGGTAAGTTTTCCTTCTACTCCTGACCCATCACACCAGTTAAAATCTCAAAATATATAGTAGATATGGCTGATTTCCCTAGAAACTATGATGTGCTGCATGAAATTCTGAGTGTACTAAATGAAAATTAATTTTAAGCCATGTTCAGCAAGATTTTGGGGAGCATATTGTGGACTTTCGCTCTTTGTTTTACATCTTTCCATTTTATTCTTGTGGTCTTTAGATTTGAATTTTCTTATTCTCTTTGTCTTTATTTCACCTTTTTCTTTCATGCCTTTCTAACTTCTTTAAACAGATGTTTCGTCATTTAAATTTTCCCATGGAAGTGACTCAGTGACATAATTGCATTTTGAAAGGCGCCTGAACAAGCCTCAGTACACCCAGGAGGGTAGGTTACTGAGGACCCACACCTGTGGAACAGAAGCTGTGAAGAAGATCCTCCATGAATTGGAAAATTCTAAATTAAACCAGTCCCTCCCCTGGGTGAGTCAGTGCCATGTCTGGACAGTGAACAAAGCATTCGTTCAACCTATTGCAATTCTCATCCTCCCACTGAGGATTTTCATTTTAAATTTGCTGCCACACTGTCTGGTTCAACAACCTAATGCCTACTGGTCTGCAGAGACAGAAGAGAATCCTCACAGGGCTTCCACAGTTGGGTACCACCAGACTCTGTAGACTTCCCTACTGCAGAGATTTCTTCTGTCTTGGGCTCTTCTCACTATTAACTCTTGTTCTGTGATCTGGCTATGACATTTTTCTCTTGTAGTCTCTATTCTAGGTATCCTTTTCTTGCTTCCCCTCTATCCCTCATTTAAAACTCCTTTAAAACTCTCACAGTAGTGCTCTGTTTATTTTCTTCTGACTTCTAAATTGCTCCATTCTCTAGGCTAAATAAATTCCCCGACACACTAGATATTATCATCTCTTGCATATTTATAAATTCTGCAAAAGTAATAGAATGTTTTTGCTTGTACTTCTGTTATTTTCATAGGTTTTTCTAGTACTACTGATTTTACATTTGTATCACCAGTCCTCTCCTTTCTTCTGTCCAGAAATTCTGCAGGGAATACTCAGGTTTCTTACTTAAAAGTACAAGAATTTTCAACATTTAAAGAGCAGCCCTCTAATCAGCACCTAAGTCTGATGTCACAAGGGTAGGAAATACATCTCATACACTGAGGTACGAAAGAAAGAGATCAAATGCATGACCTTGCTTGAGTTAGCCTCTTTATACTTAAGAGCAGAAAGCAACATTTCACTATGACAATAAAAATAATTCTTGCAAACTTGCAGCAACATATCGTTTTACTCCTACACAATTCAAGAACAATAACATTGACCAAATATTTTCTTTACTTTAAAGAACTACAAGAAACATCCAACAATAGAAGTACTCACGTAAGTCTGCCTTCCGGGCATTCCTCACTCTTAGTATTTTTACAGTGAGCAAGTTGAAAGGAGATACTGGTCTCTGCAGGACAATTCAAAAAAAGAAAAAAGAAAAATTATGACAATGAGATTAATATTATAGTCTATAGTCACAGACTACTGTAACCCTAAGGTTCCAAGGACGTAGATACAATGAGATTTTTTAAGTTTGAGCCAATATCAATCATAAAAACCAACTGCAGCAGTTGGAAAAACTATGCAAAATTTTTGGCACAGAATCCTTTTCAGGTATGAGATAGAAGCAACAGGTTTCAAAACCACATGATTTGAGAATAGGTGTTGAGTGTCTGATTTGATAAAGATCACTTCTTTCTAACACCACTCCGTTATTATCACAATTATCACCCCCAGAGCACACGCGTGGGTGCCCTCACCTCTTACACAAGACTGCCTGCAATAGAACAGGCTGTCTCTGGGACACCAAATACTGTCACTGTAGCTTCGCAAGTAGAGCTCAGCAACCACCATGCACCAGCACAAGCTCCCGCGCACAGCCTGAAAGGCCAGAAATGCAGCTGACAGTGACAAGACTCTTCTATTGAAGACTCTGATCCATCTCTGATCTTCTGCCCTGATCCCCAGCAGAAAGCTACAAAACTCTTTCCGGAGACGATCTTGGGAATTAATTCACAACTCCACTAGATATCAGACACCTTGAGCTCAGAGATATTAATGCTATTATTATAGCAGCATAACTTCCATGGCTCATACTAATATGCCTTCATATTCCTCAGGCTACAAATTAACTCCTTCCCCATTTCACTTTGGAGATAACTACTTAATATCTTTCTCTCTTCTCCCACACTAACATCTCTTCTGTTTCATAGGCCCCATCTTTCCTTTCAAAACCAATGTACATAGAGATACAATTTCTTTCAAGACTTGCTTAAAATTGGTATTTAGCTTTGTGTCTACTGATTCTGTTTTAGAACAGAAACAGGTGTGTTGTGCCCACAAACTTGTCTAATCTATCTATACCAGTTGGTAAGAACAGATACTAACTCTACCTATAAACCCTCTCACTCCCACGTTCATACTATACCCTAGTGAAGTTAATACAGTGTCCTAACACAAACACATGGGGTTTATTACTTTGTATCTGAAGTGCCTGTATTAATCATAAGTAGCGAAAGTAAAGACTATGTACTGATGGTAACTAATAAAATGTACCTTTCTACTGCTTACTTCATATATGCTATACATTTTGCCAGACAATTTGTCTTTCCAGCTGTAGCACAAGGCTTTTCCTGAAGTGTTTCACAATGCTTTGACAAACTGTTGAGCAACTGGGACCATGACATGACATTGGACACTAGCACAATGTAACAAAGCACATCCTTGTCCTCACCAGCAAAAACCTCAGCACTTCTGAAAATGCAGCAGAGATGAAGAACAGCCTCCAAGATATGCCAGGGTAATCCCCAGCATATCCTCTTGCACTTCCCTTTTGGTTGGCAAGGGACCTGAAGATGCAGAGTTGAAGGTCAGGGAGATGGCAGCAGGAGGGTCAGAGCAGTCACTGATATGTACACATTTGTTCTACAGTATCTTATCCTGTCCAGACTCTAGCAGAGGGCATGGTTTTATGACGCAGCTTGCAAGCACTTGAACTGCCAGCTGTGGTATATTTCAGCTGTCTCAAAGAGTATATCACACCTCTACCTGCTCCATTATCCAAGACTTGGTCACAAAAGAGGACTTGGACAGACACACCTTGAAAGAAAAACAGTAGTTTTTGGGGGGGAAGGATGGGGGT
>JANZLQ010000032.1:18378134-18422791 GCA_026212715.1 Elanus axillaris | reverse complement strand
GATGGGGGTGGGGAGCAGGGGAAGGTTACAGTCTCCAATCAAAAGCAACCAAAACACATCATGCCCAGACTATGTAGTTGAACTGCCTGAACTACTTTTCTATATCCATTAAATAGAACTGGGTAAAAAGAAGCACTCCTAGGCACAGGGACCAACAGCCAAGGCTTATCTATCCCTACCAAATCTACTGACATGTTTGCTGTGTTTATGCTTGGTCCCTGCTTTCCCACCCAATAAATCCTAAACAGTTTTGTGCTCAGCAGTGCTATTTCAGCAGAAGAGGTGGAGCACATCTTTACCCAGGAAGGATGGGGCTTGTATCCCTTGAATACAGAAGAATGGACTTGAGCAGAAGTTCCCCATCCCGGGGAAGTGCTATAATGACTAGGCTTGACGCCATTCTAGAGGAATAACCTTTGCTTAGCTCTTTGAAAACAAGCATCTAGACCTCTACCTTGTGCATCTCCAGTGGAAAGTGATTATCTCCCTGCAGCCCTAAGTGGCACACAGAGGTAGGATCTAAGAAGGGTGTTTCTGTACTCAGCTGTCCCTGTTAGCTGGATGTACCTATTTATGCGGTTCCCTGCTCAGCTATTCCAATTCCCATTCTGGTGTTTCTAACTCTCCAAACATATCCAATCAATCCTCAGTGCTTCACTCCGGGTTGTAGAGTCCGTTCCCATACTAGAGACTTGGAAGTCAGACCTTATAGCTCCTAACTTTTAAGTGCCTGAATGCTTTATCAAGTCTAGTTGTCAGCAGCTTAAAATCACACAGAAAAACTGTTGAGGGGCATATCTTAAACTGGATAATCTGCTAGTAATAGGCAATGACTTCCACATCTTTCCCTTTAACATGATGATGACCATATCACAGGGTGGGTAAGTTCTGAGGCCAGAAGCCTCCCAGGTCAGTTATTACGCACACTTTGACTTTCAGCTTCTGTATTTATTTGTCTGAGACATGGTTGTTACCTCATAAACCGGAAACACAAGCCAGGCATTTTAATAATCACTGTTGAAACTACTTAAATATATGAGATTGCAAATGCAGGAGTTGGTCACACTGGCCTACGTCAGATAAAAGTCCAATTAAGTCCTGTGGCACACTTGTGCAATCCTTACCTATCTAGTGCCAGGGAAGTCAATAGGAGTGTTCATCCATATGACTAGGTGTTACGTAAATGGGCTCTGAAAATGCTCTATTTCAGCAAAATTCCAGGCTTAAAAGTCTTTTATGGATTTTTTTCTTGAGGAGACTAGAGCGAAAGACATCAAATGTTCCCAAGTTACATCAAGAGAAAAGGTAGTTATCGAAGTAAAACAGCGTGTCGGATCTATTTGGAGCAGAGCACCCTTCCCTTAGCTTTCATTTCAAAAAGGAATAGAAGTCTCACCACTACTTTAAAAACTATGAAGACCAACAAAGAAAACATCCCTGTCAGGAAGAGTGGCAGGGCTTTAAAACACAGATCAGTGCCTTGCTTCTGACCTGGCTCAGGTATGTGGCACCTTTTAACTTCAAAGTGTTTTGGAGCCTCAAGGGCAGGCAGGATTTCATTACATTACTATGTCTACCACCTCAGGCAAGGTCAAATGCATAAGAAACACTTTTCCTTGTGCTACATGTTTTGTACTTATTTCACCCCTTTTCAAATATCCCATAGCTGGGTCTTATTAAGTCAGTAGAAGTCACTGGGGTTTTCCAGGATAAAAACAAATGCAGCCGCGGTGACTCAAGGCCTGTTTCTTTCCAAGAGCTATGTAAAACTTGTGTGGCTTCAGACTACCATTTTCATATGATTTTTCTTCTCTTCCTCTTTGCAGCTCCACAGCTGGACTTGCATGTTAGAATAAATCCAAATCTTAGAAGAGAAACCAAGTCAAGCATTTCCACAGTTCAACATGGCTTTTTCTCAAGACCATGCTAGCCTATATTATTTTTATATGATACAGCAATTTGAGTAATCTAAAAGATATTACTTATTTGCCTGTCAGCTGAAGGGCATTGCCAACATTTTCTCAGCAAATCTTTTACATATTCCATTTAATTTAAATGGCCGCTCAAGTTTAAATCACACACATTCCATGGGTTGCCCTGAAACTGATTCTGATAATGAAAGCTGATTTCCTTAACTGAGCCACTGAGCAACAAAAAACAACTCAGATATAATATTCTGATATATTTATCATCATGAATACCAACTTCCATGGAGAAAAAAAAAAGCAGCTCAGGTCCTTCCTGTTTTTTGCCTCTGTAAGCCTTAAAGAGTCAGGGCAGAAAGAAGGGGCTCTGGGTCCTACTCTAAATTGTATGTACTATATTCAAGTCCATTCTGCCACCTTAAATACCCTAGAGACAAGAGGTACAACCTAAAGCCACTGAACTTTACACGTCTCATACCTAGAGACCTACTAACAATGTAAAAAGCACTGTGGATAAAAAAACCCAGCTTGATCCTCTAAACACAGGCTAAGTTTACAGGACTAAAATTAACAATTTTTATGATCCTAGCATACTTCCTTAGGACTGCGAAACAGTGCACAGAGGCCTAAACATCATTTTGAAAACTACTTTTTGAAGAAATTCTGCAAAGCCTTTGCTTTACCACAGCTTTTCACTTTGAGCAGAGAAGGTAAGTGGCTCTCGGGCACAATCAGGCAACAGACGCTATCGATAACAGCAAACCTTCACGAGGCAGACCAAATTTACCATCATTTGGGAGAAACTGTATCACTGCAACCCCCCACGTGGAACCAAAGCCCAAAACAAACCAAGCTGGGAAGCCCCCAGGTCACTGAAGCAGGTGCAAGAGCCCATCTTTCCGACTAGAGATCCCCAGAGAGTTGCAACTGATATTGGCAGCCCCAAACCCATTGCAAGTGTCTGAAGACAGCCCCCTCCTGTTGCCACTGCCATTGTTCCCATTCGCTGGCTCACAGCAGCTTATCTGATTATTATCCTTTATGCTAATCCTGTTAACATGAACGGCTGCTAATTACCCAGGAAGTTTTCATTTGCCTGTGCAAAGAATTCATCCCCAGTTCAGCCTTTACAAAACTCCTTGTTGCTATTTTTTTTGCTATCAGAGAAGTTTGGGCACTGCTCCCACCCCTGCTGGGCTGATGAGATTGGGCTTGTCAGGAGGCTGAACACAACATACTTAATCTACAGTTTCACCTGTTCTGATGCTGTCTTTTTAAACACTGCCACACAAAAAATTCCAAAGCCTACAACAGATCATTACAGCGCAAAGAAAGCCTATAAGGAATACTAGAGCACAAAGAACTGAAAGACCCATTTAAACAGAGTCTTCTTATGAAGGAATAACGTATAAGACAAGTGGGTGTTTCATCCGAAGAAATCAAAACACAAAAAAGGAAGGAATTAATTGAAAAATTAATACAGGTGTAGTACAAACCAGCCCAAATACAGTGCAACACCTACTCACAGCATCACAAGCACCAGACACCAACAGAAGCCAGGCTATTTAGAGTTTACTGAAAGCCAAGGGAATCCTTCATCTACAGAGTTGCAGTCATAGCTCAACTTTTCAGTTTTCAGTAAATATTGCAGTACAGTTTTCCCCTGAGCCATTGAATTCCTAACATTTTTTCTGGTGATCTACATTCAGCACTGGACAGCATTTAATGAAGGGCCAGCTAATTACTACCTACCGTTCTCACCGCTGGTGCTGAGGTGCTCGTAAAAGTCTAGGAAAAACAACACAAGGCAAAGTTAAGAAAACTAAGCTATATGTTAAACTCTTATTTTAGACTGGCATATAAAAACATCTCGCATTCAAAGCCATACTTAGAGCTGTGCTCATTAATGACACTCATTAGGTGCTTTACCGACCACCAAACCCATCACAACTCTGTGCCAGCCTCTTATTTCCTTGACATGAAGCTTTTTTTAAGGAAGCACAGTAAGTAACATTGTTAGCCCTAAAACGTATCTTGAAAATGCAGACATGCCACGAGGATCTGTAAAAGGCTAGACTGGGAAAACCATCCTTGCAACCACGAGATCTGAGGAACAGCAAACTTGCTTTCCACGGATTGCCCATACATGTCAAACAGCAGCTTCCTCGCTGTGATCAACTTAACTGCAATATCAGATAATTCTACCCACTTTATGCCTGCTATTGCTTCTTCTGCTTACCTCATTTGAACTTAAATTTGATCCCATTGCAGCCCCGGATGCATATAAGTCCAACGTTAATAAACACGGAGTTGTACAGCTGGCAGGAGCTCCTCATGCAGATTAGGGGTGGAGGAATAGGGATTTTATGATGAGGCTCTCCCGCCCCACCCCTTTATTATTTCCAGTCATTAGGCAGTCTCCTCCTTGCTTCCTGCAGCCTATTAGGGCACCTCAGCTGAGTCAGCAGACAAAGAGTGATTTCTTTTCTACCTACTGTGATGTTGGGGGGAGGGGGGGGTGGACACATGACACTGAAGCCCCTTTTCTGCATTTTTTTCCAACAAGTTTTGTGTTTATGCAACAGCCCCAAGCAAATGGGGATTTTCTTGTGGCTAATGAAATCACAGTTCTTGGAGTATCTCTACACTGCCATCAGCCACCGCAGGGTAGTGAAGAGAGATCTCAACAGCTTCTTTCCAAACCATGAACTCAAGTACTTGTAGCAGTCTTCCCATAGCCGCACGCAGTTCAGCAACGTAAGCGACGCCATTGCAGTGCCACAACTAAGCGATTGCAGGAGCCATGGTCCCCTGAAGCTACTTTGGGCATCCGTGCTACACTCGGTGACCTCGCCACATGCTCAGTGTTCTTTGCCTGGATATGTAGCGTATATCTAGAAAAAAAGTGAATCCGTGTCCAGAAATCTCACAGTTTGATTTTAAATGCAATGAGAGGGAAGGGAGGAAGTATCAGCAGTAGGTGAAACGTGGGGGTGGAAGGGTGAGGCAGGAGAGAGGGTTGTGCTCTCCCGCGTGGGCCCAGGGAGCGCAGCGGTTTGCCCATCTTCAGAGCTTTACTTCACAGGGAGCTCCTGTGTGCTCGCTCTCACAGAGGGCCCAGCAGGCACCCCGCAGGAAACATGGGGACACAAAACCCTTCCTCTTCACTCTGGTGTGCAGTGACTCACTGCCTGTAAGAGCACTGTATTACACTAGCCCTAAATTAATATGTATCTGCAGGCTGGTAGATTTTGGAGCTTGCAAGGCCAGACTCCAGCTCTGCCACACTCTTTCCGGCCTCTCTGCTTGATGACAGGAGGCGGCGAGTGCTCACTCTTGCATCACGAGACCCAAGTGATTATTTTTAAATCGATCTTATTCATATTGATGAATAATTCACTTCATGCAGGTAAAGAAAGTAACCTTGCAAACTGCAGTGGATGCCACCTAAATGCACACTCCTGTGCCACGGAGACCAGTACCAAAACAATTCCTCACAGAGGAAGAGAGACGGTGTGGTCCAAGGAACGTCGCTAGAGTCGAATCCTCTTTACATACAAGTCGCTTCCTTCTATGTTGATGTCTGTGTGATACACGTGATGACTGTTCAGAAGGGCTTACCCAAAATGCGCAATGGTACTATCTGGCGATTTCCATCTAAAGCATTTAATAGCCTGCTGCTCACTCCAGATTCACACTTTGCACAGCCTTCTCAATATATATGGAATCGAAGGAAAATGGCTTATAAATATGAACATGAAGCATCTGGAATGCTCCTCGAAAGAAAAACCAAAAGATATTTCCAATCGACCTGAGCATCTCTACCCCAAAGGCAAAATATCTCCCTTAACTTCTGTCTTTATTACTTTATATGTGTGTTAAATACTTATGAGCAAATTTAGGTGGGGTGGTCACAGCTGAGAATTACTTACTTACACTCTTGCAAAACCAGCCTTTCCAGCTTTTGAAAGAAGAAAACTTCCCTGAAGAAATTCCAGTATCAAAATTTAAAGTGGGAATCTGCTTTCATTAAAAACGTCTGTAAAACATCTTCTGTCAAAGGAAAGAGGGTACGTTATCCAGCTCAACTTCCCTGAGTTGTCCCAGCAGATATATATACCTATATACATCTTTACCATCCCAGCTGTTTCACAGCCAATACAAGATTCCCTGACATTACATACTCTTACCCACATCATTTTTAAGATCCATAAATGAGATACCGCTTCACAACTTAGAACATTATTCCAGAGTCTGTGCATCTTGCCCACTGAAAGGTTTCCTGATGTTCAGATTATGTCTTCCCTCTCTCAAAATAATGCTGTCATTACCATACCCGAAACATGTTCTGAAATAATTCTTCCTCTCCTGCTCATGACCACCACCAAGTTTTGTAGCTGACATTGTCTTAACTGCTGCTTGTCCAAGCCACACAGGAAAGCTTTGGAATATAGTATCTTTAAAAGCTTTGTGCAAGTCCAGAATTATGATCTCAACAATTTTCCATTCATGCTGTAAGTTCATGATAGAACTAAGTGCTGAATGCTCTTAACACCCATAACAGTAAGTCCTTGTCATCACTGAGTAAATTTTAACTATTGATGGCTTATTCACTGGTGCCCATAAGGACTACACAATCTGCTTCAAAATAAATTGTGATTTTGTAGTTTGTACCACTGGCATTTTAAAGGCAGAAATATATCCCTAGGATTATGATTTCAAAAAGACTATTACTTCAAAGGTTAAGTATGATGGGGTTTTTGCATTTTTCCTTAGTTCTTCCACAGTTCAAGGAGAATTTCTGTCAACCATCAAGCACCCAGTAAGTAAATTCACGGATGAAGTTACCAAAAGTCTAAAGAGCCTTATATTGGCTCTTTTTAGCAATCACATTTCCAGAGTAAATAATTTAAAACAGGTAGTGATTTCATACACATGCTATTTACATTCTTACTTTGCTTTTTAAAGGCTAGAGAGACTGTGTTACTGATGAGGGAACACACAGCAGTCTCTTTAAAGCTCTGAGCAGTAACAAGGAAAGTACAATTTTCCTCTGTTCTCCATCTACTTTGTAGTGCTCACTTACATGCACATGATTTTGTATCTGTGTCTTAATTAAGGCAAAGTGGAACAAATATAAACATCTTGCTGATCTGAGGCAGTTAAATTTAATCTAAACTACCCTGTTGCAAGCACTAGTTTCCCCAACATGATATTCAGGTAATTGTATATCTAAGTGCAATAGGTTGCAAGTAGCAATAACAGCTGCATCCAACATCCTACAATTGCCTTGTATACCCCTTCATCACCTTCTGATAATCCAGGACTACAGAAATGTATGAGTAATGGGGGCCTTCATGTTATCGTAAGAGAAAAGTATCCTTGTACCACCTTTGGGATAACAACAGGAGTTGGCCATCATTTAAACACCTTGAAGGTAACAAGAAATGTAAATATCCAAAAACATGCTAGAGGTGTTAACATAATAATGTCACATTAGAAAAGAAATATTCAGAATTACCAAATAAAGCAAATAAACAAATACAGTATCAGATCTATATAGTTGGGGACTTTCCCCAGCTCTAGCCTTTCAGTTTGTTTTCCTTTTTCATTTCTTTTTTTATTAAAAACCGATCTGCAAGCTACAAAACCTACATAGACCTCACCCTGCCAATCAAACAAGAGAGCAAGCAGTCCAAGTCAAATGCCACTTACACAATAGACCTAAGCTCAGTAATCTCTGCACACAAGAAGATTTACCATGGGTGAAAAGTGTTGCTTCCTTCCCTGTGGTATCAGATTTCTGCCTCTGAAAAATTCAGCTTTGGCTAGATACTTCTTGGCCTGCCACTAATTTAAAGCCACCATCTGGCATAAAAAAAGAAATATCTAGCTTTCACACTACTATGTTGGCATTTTATTTTCATGTTTATACATACATTATCTTCAATATACCTGTTCTTTAATACTCTACAATATCCTTGATGTTTTGTATCACATAAAGTAAAAAAAAAAAAAATCACAAAAGATCCAAAAAAGAACTTCCTGAGAAAACATTCTTGGAGAAGGCAACAAGGGGGCACAGGTTAGAGAAAAGAAGTTTGAATATTTTTGTATCATCAATTTGTAAGTAGGAGAGACCTTTAATCTGAATCTGAATTTAAATTCCTGAGAATGAAAGGTACAAAATCAGTCACTGGAGAGAGAGGTCACACTAGCCAATCAGGGCAGAGAGGATTATATTTTTGCTTAAGGCACTATTCCAATTATGACATATATGAAAGAGGGCTTCTGCCTTCAAAAAACTATTGAGAAACTTGATTAAAACAGTTCCACATGCCTTTGATATGTTTTAGAGAGATAAAATCTCGCTTCTCCTACTCACTCACCAGAAGCAATTGGGCAGTTTTGCCATTCAAAAGTCATCAGTAAAGTATTGGCCCGGCTGTTTCCAATATATGCAAATCCTGCCTTCAGATTTGTTGCAACAGAGTTTCAAACCCAATCTTTGTCTCAAAAAAGCAGTAGCTCGCAACCTTTATCTCTGCTTCTCCCTGCGGTCTGTAGATCTGAGCATCCAGCAGCATCTCTCTTGACCTTTGCAGGAACAGTCGGAGGTGGCCTGACCTTTCCAGGTTCATTCGGCACTTCAGACACTGTTCAAGCAGCTTTTTCTTTCCTAACCTCCTCGGCCCACAGACGTGAGGAATACCAGCACCAGCCTGTGTCAGCTAATTAGCCAGTAATTCCTTTGGCATAAATGTGGCAAGGCACATGGCCCAGGACCTTTACAGGGAAATCTAGAGCCAATTTGAATCTGAACCAATTCTCAGAATATCAGGAAGTCACCTCATGTCACCAGCTAATTAAAGGGGTAACTTCATCTACAGTCAGCCCGCGAGATGTCTGAGTCCTAACAGAGACTGTAAAGATTCACGGCTAATTGCTTACAGGATCGTGCCATTACATTTAGCAGAGCTTGTGTGACAGGTCACAAATGGGTGTTTTCAAAAAAAGAAATTGTTGTTGACCTACCTGGATCTTAAATAGAACTATTACGCCAATACTGAATCACTTTGAAAAATCCAGCCGATATGTCACCAAGCCTCAGCTCCTTCCTTAAACAAACAGCACCAGCGATACTGAACATCTCTCTTTTGTTATTTTTTTACAAACCACTAGAACAAACGTCTCTTCCCCTGTCCTTTTGCACTGCCTTTCACCATCACATCACAGGCAGGACTCTGAGGTACGGCTGCAATGCAAACAGCACGAACAGGTTTTAATAGGACAGAAAAAAGAAGCCTTTCCTTCCCCAGACAGGAATACAAATGAGTCCATTGTGGAGAAAATTTACAAGCCACCAAGGTAAGACCACCAAACTTGGCAAGCCCAGGGAAAGTGTTAGCCTCATGCAGTATCGGCTTCTTGGACCCAGGTCCCAACTCGAACACCAGCACTTATCTGACTTTCCTTCAAATCAAAATATTGAGCTGCTAAGCTAGACAATTTGGGCAGCCTAAGATTTTTCAGTGGCTTGCTCAACAGGCCCAGATTTCTTAAAATGGACTCCCTTTCCTTAGCTCATTCTAAGCCATCCTAATTTCTGGATCTGCTGCCAAAAACACACATCACCACCACACCTTGGGTGAGTAAAGCTGAAGGCCCAGTGCCAAGTGTTGCAACCACCAAAAACCAGTCGGTGGAATACACCAGGCACAATCTGCACTCCTCTGTTACATCTTCCTGGAGCTGTAAAAATGACTCTTGAAAATCTTTTAAATACTTTAAAAATACTTAGCAACAAAATTTAATTAAAATTTTAAAACCTTATTTCATTATTGTTTAAAAATAAACTTATGAACACAACTGAGCTGTCGGAGTGACATCTTCCATTTCTTCTTTGCTCACAGAAAACTATTGCCATCTCACTGGTAAGACATAACATCAAATTATCCTAACCAAGGGCAAGAAAAGAAGGTGAAAAACTGGCTTTCTGGTTAAGAGGGCACAGTTGAAAACAAAAGATTGATCAGTAACTGAGAGAAAGAAAAGAGTTGTTGGGCTTGACTAACTTAGATCCGTGAAAAAGAGATGCAAAGGTTGCTGCCAACAGTTTCCCTTTATGAAAGGAGGCTTTGCTGGTTTGATTCATATTGCAGCAAAGCTTGACAGGAGATACCTGTTTGCGTTATCTCCTGTTAATTGAACTAATGCACAGAAAAAGGACTGTCTCAGAGGTAACCAAGTATGATGTTATCTCCTGCTTCATGAACAGAGTTCTGTAAGACTGGATGACAGAGCCCACTACCTTCTGACCATGGCACATGAGGGAGACACATGGTGGCACGCTCCCAGGGTAATGTGGGCATACTGCCAGCATACAGATGGATGCCCTTTCTTTTTTTTTATATACTCACGTCAGTGTAATGAATGAGACAACTGCAAAGGGGAACAGAAAAGACTGATGAAAATATAGGCACATATACAGTGCTAGCCACGTGCTGCACTCTGTGTTACTGAATAAACACCTTGGTGTTTGCAAATATCAGTATTTGGACTTGAAAACCTCTCATTACCATCCCAGTCATCTGCACTCTTAAAAGCAGAGTTTCCTTCCATTCTTCATCTTCCACTCTTGAAGTGGCAGCTTTTCTTTCATCCTTCCTCAAAGGATGCCTTTGTTCCCTCAGTATTTGATGTCTCTGTATCAGAAGAACTTTTTTCCCAGATCAACTCACTAGCTGAGCTGAGCTCGCAGAACTTAATTAAAAAACCCCCATATTTCAATGATTGCATCTATAAGACTTTTATTTTTATTAAGATTATGCATGGTTACTTAGTATTTGAAAGGTGGCTATTACACATTATGTATATTAATATATACAGGAGAAAATAAGATCTAAGAATGACCAGTTAAATATATTTTCTTAAACAAGCATTTACCTAAAACAAGTATGAAAGTCTCATGAACACTCCTGTGTTTTGGATGGCAGTGGGAATAACACTGTAGCAGCAGCTACACACTGACCATCATAACATTGCAGAAGTCACAGGAGTTGGTATAACAAATTTTGTTGCCGCCACAAACATCTGTGAGCTTGCAGCAGATTAATAAATGAAGACATGGTTATGGCCAAAGTCTAGGCTGTTAAAACTGTTTTTCCAAACCCATCAAGTAGGATTTGAAACCTTAGCTGCTATCCTCAGCTTCAAAAGTTATTTGGTAGGCAATAGGTCAGAGAGAAGTTCAGCAAAAAAAGGATGCGGTCAGATGATTTTTATTAGACAGCTGGCAGAAAAATCAGGCTGTTATATGCTGAACATTCTGGCGTAGGCAGGCAAAAATGTAGACTCAGTGAACAAGGCAAGGCTTTGCTTGGTCTTTGCTTTGGTCTCTCGTTCAAACACCACATACCACCAAGATTTGCATCCAAATCTGGCACAGACTTTTATGAGGTTGAAATCTCATTCTTACATGACTGTATATCCAAATAGGACCCTATAGCTCTACCACTGCCTTTCCATTCCCTACAACAGCGAAGAGAATTTTTAAAGTAACCATGATTTGACAATGACTTAAATGCCAGAACCAGCATTAGTCCTCACAGACAGTACTGAATAAAATACATAATGTTCTTTAACAAGCTAACGTGGGTGTTCATCCTGTATGGATTCATGTTCCCTGAATATTTATTAGTCCATTACCAAAAACATTTGTATATCTCCTTCTGATGAGATTAATCAAAATAGATTTTAAGAGAGTTTAGATGACTGAGGTGAAGAACAGTTTTTAAATCGCTTCTTTCGTTCCACTGCAGTTCGCAAGGCCTGAAGAATTAAACATTTATTATTCAGGATGTTGTATCTGCACAGGTTCAGCAACTTGTTGAAATTCTCTTCAGTATATGTAAGCAGGCCAGTGCCATAGGGAGCAGTACAGTTGGACACATCTACTCTCCCCCACTCCATCTCTGTGGGACTGCGCTCCACATCTGAAGTAAGAACATAGCGAAGTTCAACACAGCAATGTTACTGAGGTGGAAGACTCTTACCAGGTGATGCAAAATGCACAGTAACAGCCACAAGAAACTGAATTCTCTCAGGAAAATGGTTCAGGATTTAATTACTGTACAGATACTACATCTGCTGCACTAATAAAATCCACTACTTCCCTGCTTGACTACAGTCACAGCTGATCCAGAGTTGACTGGCAGAACAACTTTTCCATGCAAAATACTTTCTAAATTAAAGTTTTCCATCAGAATATATCAATTCTGCAGATTTGGAGTTTTTTTATTTTTAACTTTTCCATTGGGTGCTGAGCTGACAGCTCCTTATCTACCAACTGGTAAGAAATGACACCAGGAAGCTCCTGGGTTGGGAATTCTCCCTCTCAGGTGGCTGAGATTTTAAGCACATGCAGCAGGACAAATAAGATTATGAACTACATGAGATCTTTTCCAGTAAGCTGGTACATGGATTTTTGGTCAGTTTTTGAGGAAAGCAAGAAAACGAGCTGATGCAGGCAAAAGTATTCGTAAACTGAAACTGAATTTGCCACGTAGTTTTTTTTGGTGAAACAAATAAATCATTATTTATTTTATTGCTGAACTAAAGAAAATAATCTGGCAACTTTTTAAAAAAATGACAGATACCAAAGCAGCTCATTACCCTGGCATCCTCTGCTTCATTGCATGTTTTCAACACTTTCTAGTCTCATTGTTTTTTCACGTAAACAAAGTAACAAGAGGTTTCTATCTTTGTTAACAAAATAAACATAGTCTCTCATTACAAGACTGCAAGTGACAGTGTTAGCTACCAGTGGATATAACTTAGTAGCTGCCTCCGGTCCTTTATTATCAAAGGAACACAAACTGTCCCAGATGTTAGATAAGAGGGTTTGCCTCAAGCGACAGCTATTCATGCTTTTAATTTTGAAAGTCTTCAGTTCAATCCCTGATTAGATGGCCAACACTATATCCATCACAACAGGACTGGGAACATGATAATTTAGCCAACTGACAAGTTTGCCAGTCTCTCGTTTTAGGAGAGGAACAAATTCCATGAATAAACTGGATGCGACAGCCTCAGAAAAAAATGATTGATTGATGCTGTTAACTTACTCGGGGTCTTGTATTTTTGGAAGGTATTGCACACCAGTGGGAAATAGGCCAAGATCGGTGCCTCTAAGCTGTCCTCAAACACATAGCATTCCTTCAGGTGTTCCCGGTCTTCCTGGCTCAGGTCCGTGCTGGGGAATGGGATCCCATGCTCCAAACAGTACTCTGAGAATAGGTCCAGCGGCTGGTTCAACAAAGAGGACAGTTGCAACACAAACAGAGATTGAAATAAGGCTACCAAGCCCTATCACTGATGTTTTACTGCACTAGGCAATCTGTGATTGATTTATATGTTTACAAATAAGGCTAACTGTGCACTGGAACAAGCGTACCCTCTTGATTTTAATATATCCTTGGTAACAGAAATTTGGTTGATTTGCTAACACTGTAGAATTTTAAAGCAAGATTACTGTTTTCTGAAATTTATATGAAATTTGGATCATTTCTGTGATTTAGTGGGCACAGTAGAGGATTTGGATCAGGAAATTTTGATTACAAATGGTATCTCACGTCACAGGTTCTTGAATGTTTGCATTCAGTGCATCTAACAATCAAGGTCCACATGTCCTCCTAAAAACAAATTACATTAATTTCAATCATGTACACCCCTCAATGTTTCTTCAGACACAGAAAAACAAAAGCCTGACTCAAACTTACGCAAACACCAAGAGTCAAACAAAAAAGAAACACTCCAAATTTTCATTCAAAACCAGCAAAAGTTTGTATTAACTAAGTACATTGTAGAAGTTATTTAACTAACTGTTGAGGAACTTGGTACCACAATGACAAATCTGCACAGACAGACACACAGGACAGGTTTTCTTCTATGTGGCTGTGTCCATGTGTGTGTCCCAGAAAGCTACTGAAAATAGCCCTGATAAAGACAGTGACATTACAGTCACAGTGTTGAACAGTATCACTGATACGATCATTTAACTTAGTAAAAACCAAACCATTTTCTGAAAAAAAGAGAAATGTGGTAATTCAGCTGCTGGAGCCATACAGATAAAAGAATCACTCCTTCAAAACATCACCAGAGTCTGTGATCCTCCGCTGTAATTTAAATGCAAAATGACATCCACTTTCCTCTCTGGCCTCAGAATGGGCGGGCAGCTGGTGTTGATGAAGAAAGCTGTATCTATCAGCTTGAGGTAGTCACCCATTTCATTTAGCTGATTGGGAGAAGAATCCAGCACTGTGTCTGAAAGTCAAAAACTTATATTATCAATTAATTAGTGTAGGAGCAAGTCCATTTTTTCCCAAATCAGCATAACAAGGAAAGAAAGGACAGCCCACACTTACATTAGCCTTTGACACAAAACCCACGTTTCAGTGTTTGTCTTCGACACAGTTTTAGCATCTATAGCTCAACTCTGAGATCAGTAAGAGGGAGCAGTTCTGAGACTCAGCCTCATCCCAAGTGATACATTAAACTGCTTTTTCATCTGGTGAAAATTTGTGACTATTTAGCTTCGGTCGAAGCTGTAAGTCATTTTTCTGTAGCTTTTCCTAGGAAGAACAGGATTCAAGCACCTTGCTTCTCCAAGACAGAAACAAAACTAGCAGTAAATCACCTGGGCCTCAGCAAAACCAACTCCACGAACATATTAATCAAATAATTTTAATCAAAATTTGCCTTTGTGCTAAAACTTATCAAATACTTGTCCTCAGCAAGTATCAGCACTCGAGTCACCTTCAAAGATGCATCTAAAACAATTTACTATTACCTTTCCACATGCAAAAGCTCTCATTCTCTAAATACTTGTTATGTAGCTGCAAGCCCTTGAGGAAATTATGGTAAGTTGAAACCACTGGCCGTCCAGTCATCATTTCTCGAAGAGTACTGGAAAGACAACCTTTGGGAATGGATAAGCAAGTTGCCTGTTCATGAGGCTTCTTGGACAGAGCAGGATGTTCCTCTGTAGGAAGAAGAGGGTATATGTCTGCCTTTGTTTAGAGTGTTTCTCTGATACTAATAATAACAAAGAAATAGGGGCTGGGCAGCCAAACTGCCACGGCCCCATTTGTGATGGGGTGCACGCACTAACATACAGACTGTTCTAGGCAGAGGTGGGTTTCAGAGCCACAGCATCATCATGTTGTTCCCCTTCCAGCCTCTCCCTCCCCAAAGGACTTGTGGTAACCCTCTCGTGACTAACAAAACTCCCCAGGGATGTTGCACACTGAACAGCGCAATGTGTTTTCCTGTTTTTCAGCACAACTGTTTCTCTCCTGTTTTTTCCTTCATTCCCAAAGGCTTGGTGTCCCCTAACCCAGAAACAGGACACAAAACCAAACCCTTTACCAAATGTCAGGTTTCACATTTCAGAGAGGTGTGAAGACAATGCAGATGCAAGTGAAAAGCAACCCAAATAACTAACCAATGTCATGCTCAGTGCCTCGGGTCCATCTGTGCCAGAAGTCCTCTGAATGACCCGAGAGGTAGACAGCATCCATAAAATTCTGGGAAAATATATTACTCCATGTGCCTTGAAAGTTTTTTTTAAAAAAAAAAAAAAAGCCATACTTAATACTACTTTGAATTTTTAGAGCACAGCTATGACAACATCTGGATTCAGTCTCTGTGGTTGTTTAAATTAGCACTATTCTAGTTATGAAATATTATGAATTTTAGTATGAATATTAAATGCCATGCCATTCCACATCATGTCTGGCTTATGACTAGGCCATTTTAGAAACTTGGCTGTTCATACAAATCAGACTGTGATTTTAATACTTCAAAAGATCAGTTCTAATGTGTGTGCTCTGTTTTGGTCTAACCTAAGAAGTCCAGCAAATTAACTGCATTTGTCTCAAGAATTTGCTGCCTCTTTTGTTACTTTTGGCCAGTTCATTTGAGCTTTAAATTGATTGCATTAGATACATTATCTAGTGTACTGGTAGTGCTCCTTGCAGACCAGTAGTTATTAGATGCCAACTGTATGTAGTCAACTATGTGGTTATAAAGTTGATGTTTTTCTGAGATAGCAAATCACCTTCCAAGAAGCAGATGCGGGACTCTGGGATCTTCTTCATTAGGTGACCCATGAAGAACTCACTACCAAAATCCTCTGAACGAACAAAGGCCCCATATTTCAGGAAACCCACCTCATAAGGTGTGAACTCCACCCACTCTGCAAATAAGGCATCAAGAAGGACTTATTGCAGCCACTTGAACACATGTAAAAATAACAGCTTAGAGAATCCAAAGCTTGAAGAACAAGGCCCGTAGCTTCAGCATGTTGGTGACATGCAGTTCAAACTACCATATTTTGAAACAAACAAGTGCCCTTCAATGCATTGCATGTTAGATTGGTGAATGCAAATCTAAATTTACCTCCTCCACTAACACTGTGAAAATCCATCCAGCTTGGGGTTCAGGTCTATTTCTGTACTCGGAAGAAAAAATTGGGGCTGAAATTCCACCAATTGCTAAGGTCCTACATAAGATGTGGTGAGTTTAGTTCTGAGTCAGCAATGACACCAGCTGCCATTCATTCTCAGACTGATAATCACTGCCTTGTGAAGCTAAAAAAAAACTCTGACCAAAACCCAAGCAAACCTTGGCTGAACACACTGGGACTGTAGACTGTGCAGATGATGGTGTTCAGTTGTAGGACCTCCTGCTTTATTAGGGCAAGAAAACACCGTGGAAATAGTTAGTGATCAGCATCACTGATCAGGGCACAGAGCGCTGCCCCTCCTCGGATCCCTCTTTGGCTGCTGGGAGCTTCCTTCCCCTCTCAGCCCCCTCCACATCTTCCCTCCTCCTCCCATGCTTGCCCCCCTCCCACAGCTCTTCTCAGCTCTCTTGGACTACTGCTGCCTGGGCAGGAAGCCCAGCAGCTGAAAGAGGCTGTGAGGAGTAGGTGGGGATGAGAGTGAGAAAGAGCAGTGGTGGTGGCTCTCAAGGCTGCCAGCAAAAGGCATCTCTGTCCCTCACAGGGCAGTGTCTTTGCACAGGTATCTCCCTACCATAGTATTAGGATGCATGTTTTTCATCGAAGTCAGAACCCAGATGCAAAGACAGGGGAAAAAGAAATTATTTTAAAGATTTATTAGCTTGGACATAGAGTAAAAGGTTTTGGCATTCACCCAGCATTAAAAGAAAACTCCTTAAATTTTGAAAAGTGTGTGTAATAATCATTACCTTTAAAATCCAGAGTGCTAAAGTCATCCTTGACGTTGAGGGACAGGTATATGGGCAGTGGATTCTGCCCCTGATTTATGGCCAGTTGCTGATCAGAGAGTTTGTGAGTGCTTTCCTGTTTATATAGAACAGAAGTCATTGTAAAAGAGGAACATGGTGCATGGACTTAAAACAGTATCTAAGCATGGACTATCAATGAAATAGCTCCTAAACCTCAGCAGATTTTTGTTCTCTGTACTTCAGCTGTTTGACCACACAAATGTGTTCACGTGTTATCTGTCATCAAACTTCACCAAAGCATTATGACTGATGCTTCCAGGGATTTTGGAATGGTGGATAGAGCAAAAATGTGAGAAACTTCTCTGTGTGGTCACTAGGATATGACTTGCTTTAAGGAAAGATAAAGGTATTTAGCTACCTTGGAGGTGCTGCACATAAAAGCCAACCAGGGCCCATTTCATTCAATACAGCTTTGTTTACTCGCTATATATTCCTATGCCTGAACTTAGCTCTGTCAGAGCCACCTCTCCTCTGCATGTCACTAGAATACTCATTTGATCTGAAATTAAAGATGGAAAATCTGTTTCATTAACACCTTGACTTTTTACATGCCCAGACATTTCCCCTAAATGCTTGCATTTTAGACTTACTGTGTTATTTTTCTTCTAAAAAGCCAAAGAAAGACCCCTCAGAATTTTTGAGGGTCTTTCCTATTAGTGAATCCAGAACTTTGGACATGAAAAATTAGAAATCCTCTGGAATAAGGGATGGATATACAATACCTGATGATGTAGCATACAGTCAATGAAAAGTCCCCATAAGTCTGTAAAGGACAGCTTGTGCCCCTCTTGCTTTCTTTCACAAAGCTCCTTTTCATAGTATTTCATATGATCCAACGAGAAACAATGCAGCTTGCTCTTGATCACATGTTTTCTGATCTCCCCAGTTGGCCCTCTGAGATCATTCTGTGACCAATTTGCATCTTCATATAACTTTGCCATGGTCCTGGTAAAAAGAAACATACGGTTGTTCATCACTGGGTACATGACAATTCATGGGCTTATACCTCACATAAGCATTTTGTTTCAGGACACACAAGGCACTCAGCCTCCAACTTTTACCTTGGAAGAGCAGTTCAAACCCAGGCAGGATTTAGACTATAAAATGATATTTTTGCTGCAGCGATACATTCAAAATCATCCTAGCTTGTTTCTTCTCAGAATCAAAAAAGTAATAAAGCAACAGCCATAACTTAACGCAATTTTACTAGAATTACCCTTTGATTGTCCGGGTTCAAGCTGCAGCTTCTGTCTGAGGCCAGTTCCCTCAGCTGCTTCACAGTGTGAAATGTTAAGCAGGACTTTAGCAGCAAACATTGCCCTGGACAAGCGCAAAAGCATGCAGCAGGCAGGTAACCTCAGACTCTTGGCACGCACAGGGCCAGTCTCCTTGAGATTTCAGTTCCCAGAGTTCAGGCAGATTCCAGTCATCCCTTCTCATCCCCCACCCCACTTGTTCTAGTTCTGTCTCATGGATCTTTTTAGAGCAGCCCTCCAGATGTAAAACACTTTAAAGCCCTAGACCCCTGCTAGTCATGCAAGGCAGTCAACATTGTCATGACACAACATGTGTGTGCATGACACTCCCTGTTTTGCAGGGCTTCTCTTTTAAATTCTGCTTTTCAAAGCCATTTAAGAGTGGAGCCAGACAAATATTGTAAGAAGATTTCTGAAATGTTATATGCAACTGGATAACCCAAGAGACACACAAAGGAAGGGAAAACAACATTTCCCTAATTTCTTTTTCTCATTGCTCTCAAGCATGCTCAGGTGTCAGGTCTGCATCCTTCCAGAGATTCAAGACCCCAGGTCTCCAGCTACGTTGCTTCTCTTGCGCCTCTGCAGCATCTTCGCTGACTTGCAATTAACATTTCACTTGTCTGCACTAGCAATCAAAAAGTTTACTTCTCCCCAAGGAAGCAATCCTCATTTCTTACATTCCCAAGAAAATGCCAGCTTTTTTTGGCCTACCAGGCCCTATTCAGTCCCTTGTTCATAGCCATAAATAATCACTTTTCATTTAAACTGAAGCGTCAAGACACCTCTATCCCTCTTCTTACCATAGGAATCTTTTCTGTCAGGTAACTGGGAAAGGAGAAATGGGGCCGAGTCATACAAAATTTTTATCAAAAAATAACCACTTTTCCCACCCATTCTCTGCACCAGGCACTGATTTATGACAGAAACAAGTGCAGTCCCCAGGAGAACTCATACCATATGGCATGGCAGAAAGGTGTGTATTTGAGCCACAGAACAGCTGCAGGTAGGCTTGTCACCTACACTGAACTGCAAGGAGATACAGGTAAACCATCCTGGGTTGTGCTCTTTTCTTTTAGTTTCTGTGAACACTTCAGTGCAATTACAGAAATACAGTAGTACTCACTCAATTTCTTTCTTGTAGCTAGAAGAAATAAGGGCTACAGCACTGAGTGGTCCCATGAAATGGGTGAGCACCAGAAGGAAGCCGAGCCCCAGCATCACACTGAGTAAAATTTGCCAGCGAGGCACTATGCTTCACCAGGTTATCTCTCTGCTAACACAAACAGCAAGCACAAGCCCAGCTCTCCTTACCATGTTGTGGCAGATAAACCACTGATGTATGAGACACAGTCCAAAACACCTAACTCCTGGAGAGCCAGAAGACTGCCAAACATAGCCGTCATGGACCGCACTCCCCCTGCGGTGGTCACGACTGCCACCACTGGCACCTGCTCAACACACAAAGGCACAGATTCCATCACCAGATGAAATAGGGAAGTGACAGGTATGAAGAAAAAGTAATAGCAACACCCTGATTCAGGTACGTTTGGATTCAATTCACCCTCTTCATGGCAGCGCTTAGGTGTGTGTCCGCATTGTTTAAACTTTGGCTGGACTTAGCATATGCTGAAAGCACCTTCCTGATTGGTGATGCTTTGGTAAATCAGAAGCTGTAAGTATGGCTCTTGTATGGTATAATCTATTTTCAGATTTGTGAAGTCTTTTCTGTATGTTTTTCACTTTTCCTTTTTCCTCACATCTTTCCCTCAAAACACATTTTAAAATCCTGACTATAGCTGAGGGCAGAGGAGCAGAGCAAAAGCTGCCTGCATAATTTTTTCTTCCTCTAAGTTTATATACAACATTTGCTATTCTCCCGGCAGATGGTGCCAAGCTTTATAGATTTATTTTAACATCCTCCTTGTTACCAAGATTACCTCCCCCTTCCCTGACATCAATGCTACATGTAATTTGGTTTTACTTTCCTCAAGGATGCAGCAATTCTGTTAGCCATCCTCCCTTTGCCCCATAGGTAGCACTTACCAAAACCGAGACAACATATTTATTCAGTTTTAGGAACATATCTTGCCATTACCTTTAATCTTGTTTTCATTGTATTTTATCATCTACTTGGGGGGGGGGTGTGGGGGGTGTGTGTGTGTGTTTGTTTGACTGTGACTCAATAACCCTTTATTCTCATTTAATAACTCCTATTCTTCTCATTATTTAAGTTCATGAGCACTTCGACTTGGTTGACAAATGGTGTCCTGGGAGCTGAAGAGAGCAGTGGAGGAAATCCCACACAGGCACATTCTCCAGCTGCAGAAGTGTGCCTCCCTGACTCTTGCTCCAAGCACCACAGCCCCATAACAGACTACTGTCCTCCAGTAACAGATCATCTACCTCTGAGTCCAGGGATCCCCAGTAGAGGAGAAAGCAAGAGGTAACACCCTGAAAAAAATACAAGACAGATGCTGCTGTACCAGTGTGCTAAGGGAGAGCCACAGCCTTCCTCTGTGAGCCTTGGGTAGCAGCAGAGAAGGGGAGAGGTGCCAAACTAAGGAGAAATGGTCTCAGTCCAAGCAACCAAATTTCACCAAGTTTGTTTGTACATATGTTCATCTCAACAAATACATTCTTTGGGTGCCCCTGAGTGAGGATGGAGGTTAGCAGAGAATAAAGTAGCTATAACTGACCTCCTGACACTTCCTCTTTCCTCTGTGCCAAAAAATCTTGGATATGGCCTTAGGTGCACATGATGGCCTACACATTTTGGTCTAAAAGATGTGGAGGACCTCTATGGGTAGTCATGCAAGTACATCACATCCACTTCATTCAAAGTGGGACAGAATATTTCAAGTTCTCAAGATGCTGTCCCCACATACCTCATCCACCTGCAGGTCTTCATCTAGATGAAGAACATTTTTCAGAGCAGCAGCAACCACCTTCTTCCTCTTACAGATGAAATCCTGCTCCTCTGCACATAGATCAAACCCCAAACGCAAATCTAAATTCTTGCAACTAGAACATAAGAACAGAACGTGTTATCTGTCAGCCATTTCTAAAGCTACAGACTGAGACATCAAGCAAAACCAGCAACAACAATAAACTAGTTTAAAGAAAGGCTACTTCCATGCACATGAAGGTTCCCCTGTGCAAATGAAAGCAGGTATATGGATATCACAGGCCCTGTAGTTTTGCCTTGCTGTGGAGATTTTACACCAGAATCATCTCCTGAACTATTTCACACAATCGTGAGGATGTTAAATGAATCAAATTTTCTGCTGATGAAGAACAAGGAACATAACTGAATTTAAGCTTCTTCACATAAAGCTCTGAAATTTGGACACCTCTTCACATTCTTTTGCTATGTATGTGTTTCCTGAAGAGCAGAGGGGGCCCAAGCAGTAACTGAAACTTAATATGCTTTAGGCAAACTAACCCTAATACCATGTTAGGCTTATCTCTACTAAGAGCTTGTGCTGTAAATACTTGAGTCAGAAGATGTCTCAAGCATACACTTCTGTATCTGTACATGATTACGAACATCATGTGCATCATTAATTCTGTAACTTCTATTTTCACAGGGCTACTGTTTCGGAGGGGGTCAGCCAAAAGGTTATTTCATCCCTTCTGTGACTCATAATTAATATTCAGTAAAAATCTCTGATTTATCTCTGTCTGCAATTAGTGCTTGCAATGTAGCTAAGTAATCAGTAGGGGGTAATGTTGCCCTTCGGAACATCGCTGCTGGAAGCCAGTCAATAAATTACTTTCCACTCACTTCATTGAAAAATGACCTTCAAATGACTGGCAAATGCATAATGGTACTAGAAACATGTTAGAAATGTTACACATAAGCATGTGTGTGTTATAGATATAGGTTACAAGACAGAGAAATTCTTAACATCAAAATTAAGAAGCATCCACATTAGGAAAAACATTGTGATTAGTTATACCCCATGACTACCTACCACCTATTCTATGCTGAACTCTTACCAACCAATTTAAAAGCACGCATCATATTATTAACCTTTCCCCATAATTTAGTTTTCTTTAACCAGTTACAATCTTTATTCCTTGTTTCAAAACGAGCTAGTTTAGGCTATAGCTTTCCTTCATCTAAAGATGATACTATGAAAGGATAGAAGATGGCCAAAGTAATAATTCAAAAGAAATAACAGATTTACCCATCTGCTTCCTTCACAGACACCTCATAAGATTCACCCTGAGAATCAAGAATGAAAACACCAAAAATTTTAAATAGAATTGAAAGTTTGCAAAAGCAAGTTTTACAGTATTAACAATTGTTCAGATACATAGTCCAATGATAAATCTTTAGTCTCTTCTCAGGCCTTCTGCATAGAATCATCACTAAGATCCTGCTTTAGAAATACTTTTAAAGCAATCAGCAATTCTGAATATGCTACTTTTTCCCTGAATAATCGTTATACTTTCAAGTGTATGCAGAGATGAACATACATATAACTCGGCTAGTACACATTTAATAACCAAATTAATAACACAGCAGGTGTCACATAGATACAGCTTACACTTGCTGAAATAATTCCAAACGCTGTCAAAGGTTACTCACTCTCATCACTGTCACTTTCTTTCCCAAGTCCAGAGAATGGAGAGGCACAGCCAGGGGACTACTTACATCCATTTCCCTCCTAACTGAGCCATGCTGAATTAAAGTAGGGAAAAAATTGTTATAAGGAGAAAATTATTTACAACCCATAAGTACAAATCTACCAAAATAGGGCTAAATCATCAAGCTTCTCCCAAAAGTTACTTTAGCTATTATCACCATTCAGAAGCCAAACATACACCACAGAAAAAATGTTCCTTTGGCAGCATCATGTGCAGTCTGGGTTGACTGTGTTTGATGTAATGGAACATGGTAGTTCCACTGCTTCCCTGTCTGCAGCCAGGACCTTTGAAAACATCCTGGGTTTCTTCATAGGATCCTTTCATTGTGAATGTGAAATCTCTCCCTAGCAAAAAGAAACAAACCATAGTAAAATGTTAACTGCGTCTAGCCCTGAAAAATAACAAATAAAACTGCCTCAAGTAAAGTTTCAGCCTTAGTGCAGTCAACGTTAATTTGGGCCACAATGTTTTTCCTCCCCCCACAATCACTGTGAACAAGGGCCAGTGAATAAGCAGCAAAAGACCAGTGCAGCATTGCAACCTCTCTCCTGCCAGGCAACAGAGAGCATGTGTTAGACCAGTGGATGCCATGAGCAGCGTTCACACCCCCTGAGTTTCCACCATAATCTTTCCACTCCTGATAGTTGTGTCTCCCCTCCTTTACTATCTGTTCTCATCACAAGTATTCCAGTTCCATCACACTGCAGTGATGTTTCTGAGTCTCCCAGCCACCTCCACAGTTTCCCTTAAGCTACACAGTCACACTATCTGCAGAGGATTCTCAGTATTAGCAAGTAGGTAATTCAGGAAACACCTCAACCAATCCCCAAGCAGCCCTGATACAAATAGAGACTAAAGTGGACTAAATATTTATCTAAATTCATCTGTTTTTCACATAGCACAAAAAGCAGTGACAAACTATTTAAATCAGTAACCTCACTTGTGTAAGGCCTCTTCATTTTTGTTTCATTCACATGTACTTCCAAACAGGAAACTTCACGAGACTGGAATAGATAAGCAATAAAATCACTGGTCACAGAAACAGCTCAGGATCCTCCCTGAGTATCTAGGGGTCCTGTAGAAACACCAGGCTTGGCCATGATGTCCTGTAAACATGAAGAAGTTAGAGGCTGATTCTCTTGAATAAATCATGCAAGCAATACTGTGGTCAAGGGAGCTAAGATAGCTGGGGATCTGTCCCATTGCATTTAAATACCATTCAATCCCCAACATTTAACACAAGAAATTTTTCTCCCCATCCAGGCCATGCTTTAACTTTTGTCTACAGAAGAGTGAGCTGAAGGATACAACTCTGCAGAACAACTGAACAAATGGGCCTCTACTTCAATACCTCTGCGACGGAGCTGAAACTTCCCAAGAGAGTGCTGCATAGGGGGAAGTAGCAGCACAGTACTTTGGACACAGTGTAAAAAGAGCCTTTGGCTCCAAGGTAGACACTCAGTAATAAACTCTGCAGTGACACTGGATTCACTCCCTTCCCAAGTTTCTTTATTTACTGCCATTTCATCAGTGAGCATCTCACTGACACGGTGGGAGAGTGCTGGTCCAAGCCTCTCCCAACATAGAACGCACTACGAGCATGATCAAATTCAAAACTTTACAACCACACCTGTGTCTCATCTGAAAAAAAGTAAAGGCAATGCCTAAAAGCATAGTTTTTCCAACTACATCCTTCAGTTCTGCCCTACCATAAGAATATAAGCATAAAAAAATGAAACAATTACCACTAGTACGCCATTGGTAATGATGTTCTCGGATACACCTGGACTGAAAAGCAAAAAGGAAAAAGCTTTATTTAAGAGTGAGTATATGAGCAATAATCTTGTAAATGAAAATAGTTCTCTGAGCTCAGTTTTTCTAGCTGCCAAGTGCCATCAGCACTTCTTTCACCTCTGTCTCATGCTCACTGCCAGGTCGCAGTCCCATAGCTCCTAGGGACACTCCCTCTTTCTTACCTTCCTTGATGAGCATCATCTCTCCTTAGGCTGAATTACAAAATAAACACCTACCCTCATCTATAAATAGTACAAGAAGGGATTTCACCAGATTCAGGAGAGAAAAGCAACCATGGGGAACTGCTGAGATGGGGTGTCTAGGCACAGATTCATGGAGCCACTTCCCCAGTACTGCATTACCACTCTCTCTAAAATGCAGAGTTTTCTGATGACAAATCCCGTAACATTTAGGCTTCACTCACATGTTTTCCAGTAGAAATTCCACTTCTAGTTCTTCCTGATTCTGAAAATAAGATTCATTTTTCATTTAAGGAAAATGAACGCATAAACTTTTTCCTTTGATAGAGCTCTGATGATTTTGTATAACCCTCCTTTGCAAGGTTTCCAAGGTTTTGCTATTCCTACACTCTCTGCATCCTAATGTAAATGGATGGAGCCTTCCTTGGCTACCCTCTCATTTCATGCCTCTCCACCGCTCTACTGTTTACAAACCAACTGTCCCCCCAAGGGGAAGAGGAGATTAAGTATCATAGAATAGGGGTTGAAGGTCCTGTTATTCATTTATTAATAGGATGAGACATGGGTCAATCAACGCCAAGGAAGGGAGGTATAAAAGGTGAATGATGCAGGAGAACATACTTGAGAATAAATGGACCTAGCTGGTGAACATGTCTGGGTTAAAACAAAAGAATTTGCAGCATATGGTGACTAAACATAAAAAAAAAATTGCAGGAGAAGAGATCGACTTGGAAAGTGAAAATTGCTGGGGTGAAGGGAAGAGAGAAGAGGAAAGACTGAAGCTGTGAAGGGGAATGAGGGAAAGAGCTCACAAGGGTGAAATCAAGATGAAAAGGGGGAAGAGCATAAGAGCAGGAAACAGCAACAGAAAAGAGTAACACACCAACAGCATAAGAGGGACTGAATAACTGTATTACGATACTGCAGCCATTTGCTGCATTAGGCTGTGCGGGACACAGCCAATCCAGGAAATACCACACAAAAACATATATCAGAGAGATCTTTTGTATCCCCCACAGGGAGGAAAACACTAATTAGTAGAAGATATAAATCTCCTTCTGACGCGCGATGGTAGAATTTTTCATTCATATTCAGAAGAACTAACTTCTACTGCCAAATATCCCTTCTGTCTGGCTGCACGGGGTACTTTAATTATGCAAAGAGACTGTGAAAACCGTGCCAGGTCTGATAATATAGCTGCCAAGGTAAAATCATCACTGCAGTAAAGGTGAAAAGTGAGTATTTTTGTATTTACTAGTTCATGGCAGTAAAAGAGACACCTCAGATGTCTTCTCTGAAAGCTGGATCTGTGGCATGTAACTCAGCAGCACATGGTTCTGTTTGCTTATTTCTCCTAAAGCCCACATGTTTCATGTGAATCAGGGTGATAGCAACAGTTTGTAACAGAAGGCTGAGGGATGGATTTTAGAAAGCAGTTGCCTTGCAGAAATGCAAGACAGACTTTATCAAGCACCAGATTGTGACGAGTCTGTACTATCCAAACTCACTGACTGTCTGTTCCAACTTTATCCAAAGAACAGCGGAAATAACGTTCAGGAGACCCTGGCTCGTAACATCTGACTAATTGTGCCTGCCTTACATTCCCATCCTTCTTATGATGTTGTACACACACTCACACAAATTATATTTCTATTAAGTCCCATTCACATTTTTGTGGGTGGAAAACCTGAAGCGAAGCAAAGCAATGGGAAGACTTGTTAGACCATACCATGAGCAAGAGGCACAGCAGGAAGCAACCATGATGCTCTGACATTACCCATCCAGCCTCCTCAGCCCTCTTTTTGAGATATCTCAGTAGATGAAAGAAATCATTATGGGTAGAGGTGGCAGTGCTGCCTATTATTAAGGTTGCCCAGCATGTTCCATTAATAAGTCACTTTAAAAAAAAAAACAAAACAAAACTAACCCTAAGTGTTCTAAAAATCCATGTACAGGCCATAATCTGTGATGCCTCATGGGCACCTGAGTAGGAGTCATGATCTGAATAAGGACGGCTTGACCGAGACATTCCTGAGACACGTCTCACTTTGTCTTATCTCCCCAACTTCCACCTTGCTAAGCCAATGGGTTAAGCCAACTCTGCACGTGCCTCAGAGCAAACTCACAGCTTGAATCACGCCTCAAACAATCTCAGTCACATGAGGCTTTTTCTAAGGAAGGCTGTAGCCAGCTGGTGCAGGAATACTGAAATCCTTAGCAAGGATCAGCTTTCCAAAAGAGTAGTTAATAAACATTCTCCAAAGCAACAGTAGTAAAAAAACCAGGAAAGAGTGTTTTCCGGGCAGCCTGACACAGCAGTCTAGAAACAAACAGAGCACACACCATTCCTAGAAACTGTAAACTCAAGCCCTTAGAGAAGTGTGAAAAAGCCCTGAAGTCTCATTACTACACAGCCTCCAAGCAGAGGTGGTGTTACATTTTTCAGAAGGTAATCTGAGTACATGTTTTGCTCTCTTAAAAGATGGGTGTGATTTCTCCACTTGTCCTCTCAACAACTTCACCAACCAAACATTTAATAAGAAATTCTTTATCCGCTCTTTAATACAACCAAACACAATATTCATAGAATCATAGAATGATTTGGGTTGGAAGAGACCTTAAAGCTCACATAGTTCCACCCCCCTGCCATGGGCAGGGACACCTTCCACTAGAGCAGGTTGCTCAATGCCCCATCAACCTGGCCTTGAACACTGCCAGGGATGGGGCATCCACAGCATCTCTGGGCAGCCTGTTCCAGTGCCTCACCACCCTCACAGTGCAGAACTTCTTCCTTACATCTAATCTAAACTGAAAGAGGGTAGATTTAAAGCCATTATCCCTTGTCCTATCACTACATGCCCTTGTAAAAAGCATTCTTTGAGACACATGCAAGCAAATAAAACTCCTAGGTCACACACTGACCCAGAAGAAAAGAATAAAATGTCAAGGAGATTCTCATTCCTCAAGCCCTATGCACTCTGTGCTGGCTCAGCCCCCCTAAAAGATATTTGTAACCCTGTAAAAAAAGATCATAAACAGAGTTGCTGAGAATTAAAAAAAAAAAAGAAAAAAAAGAAAAAGAAAAAAATTGTTGTTTATCAGAAGGTAGAAAAAAAATCTGACAGATTTTCATGAGAATATATAATCATTTAGCAAGCATATTGCCTGAAAACACAGGACAAAACCACTGGTGAAGAAGCTGAGAGGAGGTTACCCTGGTGAGCTACTGGCCAAAGGGTCAGGGCAGATGCCCAGAAAAGGGACCAGGATTATTCCCATCCCTGCTGTGTTAGCCTCCTACAACAGTGAGAAGATGTCTAACCATCAACTTCTTCATTTTTTACTCTTGCTCTCTTTTTCAAAAGACATTTTTTAAATCTCAAAAGAAATTCAGAACAGGAAAGCCATTTTGCATGTGATTGCAGTCACAACAAATGGGTGACTGTTTCTGACCCCTCCTAAACCCTAAGCATTTAACTCTGTGCTTTAATAAGGTCCTTTTAACAAACTCTTTGTGTGAGAGAACAACTCTAACGTTTAATATAGGTAGTAACCTGGGACAAAATTCAGACCAAGAGTATTATTTTATCTATCTTCTTAATCATTTCACTCGTCTTTTCATTTCTCACCTCTGGATTCAACATGAAATTCAGGTTAACTTTTTCTCCAAGTTGGATTTTAGCAACATCAAAGCGAACGGTCAAAAGCTGGTCATCTGGTGTAAAAGTATCCTCGTCACAGACTGTCAGTTCCAGGATGTTCTGAGGAGGAAGGCAGAGACGGATATAAATGCTGTATTCTGGGACTACTGAGCCCAAAAGAAAGGTCTAGCAAGAGCCAGCACACAGCCCTCGCATTGTTCAACATGGACATGGAGCTCAGTTCACAGCCCCTGTAGCTCAGACTCTGAAGTCAAGGACTAACCCCAGAAGAGGTAAATCACCAGATTTGGCAAAGAACAAGAGCTCAGAAGAAAGGCAGCACAAGTGACATGCATGATGATAATATGCACTAGGCAAGATAGAGATTACACATGCTGTTCATCAGATCCTTTATGGATTCAAAATTACTACCCTGAGAAATTTTGGCATATCAGCAGAAAATAATAACAGAGGGCAAACTCTTAGCCCTTTACAGATGGAAGGTAAAGCACATTAACAAACTCTTTTAACAAGATTTTAATTGTAGCGATTGCCCTTGCAATTCCTAAGGGCTCAGATCACCCATGGCAGCATGAGAAGATGCAGCACTATTAAGACATAGGTATGTCTAGACAGTGTATCACTTGCAGTGACTGCTAATCTATTTCTGCTACCTCTACAAACATTTTAATAGTTTTTTACAACTGTTCTGGGACAGAAAGAAGCATTCAACTTTATTCCAGATGATCCACAAACCTCTGAGTGTACACTCATTCAAAGCATGGATAGGCAAGGTTCTACTACAAGTCTGCACGTCAGACATACAGTTTGCTTTCTTATAGCCTATTAGGCTTTTGAAAATATGCCTGTTCAATGCTGGAATAGTTAGCATTAGAAAATATTTTTAATTTTTTAAAACCAGTATTAAGTTATGGTACCTTTTTATAATTTATAAACTGCATCTCTGTTACTGTATAAAGCAGGTATTACAAGCTCACGGCAACATGCAGCAAAAATGCCTTCACAGTTGCATGTAAGAAAATATAACTAATCCTCTAAATAGTTTATAAAACTTCCCATCCAATTCATAGAAGATGACAGAGACCAGTCAGGGCACCAGAGAATCCATACCAAGGCTTGCATATTTACTTGCTTGTAGGAAACAGCATCTCTCATGCTGTCTCTGATGCTTTCTCTATCTTTCTGTTACCACCCTGTTCCTCAGCATACCCGAGTACAAACCCCTATGTGAGCTGCAAGGTTCTCATAAGGAGTCTGCATGCAGCAGGTGAAGATGTCCCCTTTAGAAAGTGTCTGCTCATGACCACAGGTACAGATTCTACCTTTACTTCACTCTGTATCATGAAGTGGAAAGTTTCATTCCAGACAGGGTTTCTGCAGTTGCGTACAGTTCTTGTCCGGGCTTCCCGACATGAAGCTGTTGGCAGCCACAGCTTGATATAGCAATCGGTTTGGCTCACTGTGTTAACAAAGAGATGCATAATTAGTACAGCAGTGCTTTTTTATTATTTCTTTGGCCCAGTCAGGGGAAAAAAAGATTAACCTCTGAGGAGTCCTAAATATTTCATTACACCCAAAGGAAAACTGTCTGGGTTTAGAGTTATTTAACTTTTCTATCTACATTTATGTCAATTCCAAACAGAGGTCAATTTCAAACCACTAATTCTATTTGATAACAAAACCCAAAATATTCAATTTCAACAGTGCTGAAGTATGCCAGCTCTTCAGGTTTTTTACTTCTATTTTCAAATATTTGCCAGGCTCCAAGCAAATTCATGTATGACTTCGCTTCCTGAAACTTTGCTTTTTCAAATAAAAATGAAGAATTTAGTTTGGGGCATTTTTTGACCTGTTTCTAATTGTAATGCACAAGTCATCCACGGTGATATAGCAATGAAACAGAAGCACAGCAGCACCCAACACAACTACTGATTTTTCCTGTATCCTTCATAAAGGTGCACCCTTTCAGGAGGGAAATGGGCAACCTGTGGATAAGGCAGCACTAAAGAGTTAGAAGAGAGGGAAATATCACAGAGCAGCCAGTGAAGGGAATGGTACCTTCTTTCCCAACACAAAATTTCTATTCTATTTCATTTCTATTGTTAACTGTTTTCTAAATTATTTTAATTGAGTCTGAACAAAAATGAAAACAGATACAACTTCTTCAGCCAAAAAAACCTGAGACATTACTGTAATCCAAGTAACAGGTGTACAAGAGCACTAAATTCAGGTGATAGTGATTTCCTTGCTAGCCTATAAACATGCCGTCAGTGATACTTACACAGATCTGCTTTGCGGAGATTTCTCATGCTTATTATTTTTACAGTAAGCCAGCACAACTGAGGCACTTCTGGCTGCAGAACAATGAGAAAAATACATTAATTATGAGCAAATAACTCAGATATAACTAATATGGCCTATGCTATAGCATAGCAAAGGCCATTCTCTCATTGATGCAGTGAATATGTTTTCATTTTAATTATTTGAGATTATTTCTGAGAAGAAATTCTTTCTTGTCATTTGACACCATATAATGTCAGATTCCAGCTCTGTTTACTAACCAGCTGGGCTTAAGATTAAGTTTTCTAAAGATTTAGGGCTTGGAGGTTAAGTTTTAATTCAGGATGTAGTAAGAAATATCACAAGATAGTTTTCACACAAAAAGTCGTTACATAATTGCCCCTGTAAAATCCAGCTACCTTCAAACTACAGGGTTTGCTCCTCAGATTTCAGGCAGAGTGCAACAAATCACAGCACAGCACTTCCTAGTGTGCCGGCCTGGGGATCATGGGATGCCCTCCTTCCTCCGGCAGGGACTCCTGCCCATCTGCCACGTAACATTACCGCAGAACAGGAGAGATATCATCCATTTATAATGTCCCGGTCAAGATATCACTGCTACTGGCCAGTCTGGCTGTGGATACATAACACCATAACATCTTTCACCATACCAAAATACCTGACCCTTAAAAGGATATAAATGACTAAAAGAGGGAGAGAATGGTTCTAGAAGCAAACAGCCCAGTATGGGACTCCAGAGCTCTTCAGTTATACCAGCAGGAGAAAGACTGAAATCAGAGGCTTGAGGTAAGCATTCTTCCATTTCACACATAGGTGCAGCTGCCTAAAAGGCAGCTCTAGAATTTCAGTGCAAACTTGACATGACAGAAAGCAGAAGCAGCTGTACTTTTTTTTCCTCTGTGTGACACTGAGTAAAGATAAGCTGTCATCCATAGCTAGGGTCTACATTAATCAAAATGAAACCACATGACCACAACTGCAGAACAGATATAAGTACATAAACCAAGAGCTAGAGGAAAAACAGAACTGAAGAAAGCACAAATCACTGAACAATCTAAGAAAATGGAAAGTTGCAAACACAAGTCAAATTACAGATTTGACAGGATAAGAGCAAAATTGCCACTGTGTTAGATTATGCAATTAAACACAAAGAAGCAAAAATAAAAGTTGCAATTGCTTAGGAATGCACATACACAAAAAAAACCTAAACAAACAAAAAAAACCCCAACAACAAAACCAAAACAAAACAACAAAAAACCCAACAACACCCCCCCAAAAAAAACCCACAAAAAAACCCATAAAGCACAAATAGTTGATTCAGAATGCTCTGGCTTATTGGCTTATTCAGGACTTTTGCATAATAAATTATTTTAAAAATCTGTTCACATGGAAAAACACTAGGCTGACCTGACTGATTTACCAAGGAGATGCACTGAGATATAGCAATATAGTGACATCCCACAGCATAGGTCTCTACAGAGGAACATCTTGAAGGCTCCACAACCCTCTCCATTTTGGGGTTTCTCCCTCTACTCCCTATCACAGCTACACACAACCTTATACTTGGTTACAGGAAAAACAAGACAATCTTGAAGAACATCAAAAGTAAAATACTACATACAGAAGCAGTAACTCCATTAATTAAATTGAAAAGAGCAACTAAATCTTCAAGGCATAATGATTTCTGAGAAACTGCCTCCTTAGGACCTCCTTGTGTACCTCTTATTTTGATATGCCAGTGTCCTGAAAGGAGCAGATTAACCATCTAGAAAGCAGTAAGTTACCAGACTAGATGCTATTTACAGCTCACTTGAAAAATTCTCGACCCAATAGTTTTCTCTCAGAAAGTGACATTTGAACAAAACCAGCAAGTTTAGAAGAAACCCATTAACTTCAGCAGAATTTTTGCCAGCAATGTTTCTGGAAATAGAATGACAGAAGTAGATGATCTGAATGCTGAAAGTTCAGCTTTTCATCTCAAAGGATTAATTTTTCATCCTCAGCTTTAGTACCAGCCATATTCAGGAGTTTGGAAAAAATTTATTCATGAGATGACTGAAGTACTAAGAAGATATGCAGACACAAACCCAATTATTATTCCATAGTGCTAGTAGGCAGTGAGCTTGCCACTCTCCTGGATCTGGCAAAGAGTTAGCCTAATGCTTCTGCACTGAATACAGCTAGGGAGCAGATCCAGGAAACTCAGGGGGAAAAAAACCCACATCATACAATTTTTAATTTTTTTTAAAGTTACCATTTAATATCAGTTCAACTAGCCATTACTCACAACAGGGAATAATTTGTTACACATCCAGTATGCACCACATTCAGTAGCTTCCAACACCTTTTACCAGTTCAGTTACACAAAAATTAGCGTTCAGAATTATTTTAAGTGGCAGACACTGAATAATCTATTTCATCTGTTGATCTGCCTCCATAAAGCAAAGGAAAAACAATCTGAAGACTGAGCCTTGGGTTTTATGAGGTATGACTACCATCATATAGTGATGTCACAATAAAAATCAAGACCAAAATCCAGCTCTCCCAGTTCCTTGCCCAGCATCTAAACCACAAGTTCATCACCTTCCCAACTCTTCAGCCATAGTGAATGTTTTCCACTCTAGAGAGCACACACAGAGAAGAAACAAATATTCCCTTAACTAACCTCTAAAAAGTATCACCTCTCATAATAACAGATAAGCTTAGGGACAGATGGGAAAGGCTGAGGGAAGACTGCAGGCAGCACGGCCATTGCTCATATCCCGCAGCCCTCCCCCTGCAACCAAGAAGCTGCCCTCTGTACCGTACCTCATCTTCAGCGCTGTGCGGTCTTTCACGATTCCTCCTCCTGATTCCAATCTTCCTGTGTGGGTTTGCTTGGATGAACCGATCCTGAGGACATGGAGCCAAGAAAGGGACCAGGGATGAAACCCAGCAGTCAACAATTCCTAGTTTTCAGTTTCTACTCAGAGTTGCCACAGCAATAGTCGGGGGCCCTACCATTTCTTCTCCTCATGATGGGATGCATCTCCATCTCACCAAGCCCATTGATCCGCTGCTCTAACTAATAAACCTGCCCACCGCAGACCCATTTGACATTTAAGGATGAAAATTGCCCAAGCATTTGCTTTTGATGAATCTCAACCAAGGTAGTCAAACAGACCCTCCTGCCCCACTGCTGATTTGCTCTTACCAAAGGTGAGTAGGCTGACGATCCCATTGGTATCTCTGTTTCATAAAAGGCAACGCTATAATGGTCCAGTCTGTATGTCTCACAGCTGGCAGGTGCTCCGGGACCACGCTATTTTCCAAACAACTGAGGCAGGGAGAAGAGCTGTATAGATTGACTCATAGCTCCACCCCCCACGGATTTCAAAAGCACAAATTATGCACCTGTTCTGTGCCACATGAAGATTTTTTTTTTTTTTTTGAACACCACGGTGATTAGTGGAAAGGAGGAGATCGGTCAAACATATTATCATAGTCTAATTCCAAAATAAAATAGTTATCCACCACCATAAGGGTTAAACAACCATGCACCAGGGGATATCCTGAGGCAGATGCAACCCTCACAAACTAGAAAATACTTGACAGAATATTGCAACTACTGATATCTATTGTTACTTTCTCTAGTCCTAAAATTCACACCTGTGCTTTGGCAGCACCAAGTGGAGCAATCTGAACATCCAAACAGCAGCATTCCAGCTCCCACCAGCTCCTCCCAACAGATGCACAACTGCAAGTGTTTTCGCCAAGTTCACTACAAATTACAGCCACAACATGGAGGCTGGCTGTCATGGGCTTTGGCAAATAGTTAAAAAAAACAGCTTGTAGCTTTTCTTCTCTCTTCTTTCTGTCACATAAGGGATGTTACAGGGTAAGCAGAGCCAGCAGGGTCTTTTGTTATTGAAACGGTTTTTAGCGAAAGTGATGCTTTCAATTAAATTATGTTAGAAACCCATATAAGCTTTAACACAAATAACCACATATGATTTTTTCCCAAAATATTTAAACGTTCACATTAAAATTGTCAAGCCTGATTTCTTTTTCATTCTGACAAAATCTGAAGTGACAGTGACTGAAATCCGTGACAAATTAAGTCTTCATGTAATTTTCAGAGCATCTGTTTAAAGCCTTTGTGTAAGATGAAGAACAAGAGACATTAAGCTGCATTTCCTGCTTTGATAATACAGAGAAGACCACGGGCAACATCTTTCTTGTGGGACAATAACAAATAACCTGTTTGACAATATTGTCTGTTGTACGTAAGTCACACAGTTGTATTCACATCCTGTTAGAATTAAAGTTTTTTTCTAATACGTGATTCAGCATCACCAGAAAAAAATATTCACACTCACATCACCAATTTATGCCTTATTTACCAATCATTTCCATCAGTTTTCTCAGGTTATTTCATAAGTACTTCAACACAGTCTGAGGTGAGTTGACACAAGTGGCAATGACAACAAATGCACAAGAAGCTGCTTTGCGTTATTGCTGAGGAGACAGTTCCCAAGGACTGAATTACACAAGAGCACCTTCATCTCAAACAGCACTACTGGACTCACCCCATTCACCGCTGAGGGAATGTTAAGTCACAGCACCCAGGACCTACCTGCATCTCCAGCTCAGACCAGAAAGTATCACCTGTTTATCACTAACTCATAGCAGACAGGGTGTCCCACACTAGAGGCCCTAAGGTGGGATCTACACCACCAGCCAAGCATGCAGTTGTGCACATGGGCTAACAGCCTCCAGGCAATGGAATTTATCGTACTCCTAAACCAAAAGAAGACAAGACCTCAAGACATCTTGAGGGCTTGTTCTTTACTGACACTCACTGTTATTACTTTTTTTCATTACAGCTGTGGGCTTTTCCTACAAAAACATGAGAGGACAGAGGTAAGTATTGAGCGTAAGTTTGTAATCACAGCTAGTTAATGAAAAGAAAGAGGCTAAAACGTAGCACCTAAGAGCTGAACTGCTCTTTGGAAGTGCCCAGCTCTCTCCAGTGACCCATGATTATCATCCTACACCACTCTGACACTTCAGTTATTTACCTACAGCTAGAAGCTTGCTTCCCTCCCCCATTTTTATTTTGGAAAGCATTTCTACACAGTACAGCAAAGGAGGGCAGCTAGTAGGTGTGCAGCAGCAGCATCTGTGAAGTATTTAAAAAAGCCCACTAACAATGACCTAACTATTCCTATACCTTATCTGGACACTTATTTATGCAGGGCCAGCAGTGTGCCCAGGGGGCCAGGGTGGCCAACGGCATCCTGGCCTGCATCAGAAATTCCGTGGCCAGCAGGAGCAGGGAGGTGATCGTTCCCCTGTGCTCGGCACTGGTGAGGCCCCACGGCGAGTGCTGGGTTCAGTTTTGGGCCCCTCACTACAGGAAAGACACTGAGGTGCTGTAGCGTGCCCAAAGAAGGGCAATAAAGTTGGTGAGAGGCCTGGAGCACAAGTCTTATGAGGAGCAGCTGAGGGAACTGGGGCTTTTTAGTCTGGAGAAAAGGAGGCTGAGGGGAGACATTGTCGCTCTCTACAACTCCCTGAAGGGGGTTGTAGTGACGCGGGGGCTGGTCTCTTCTCCCAAGAAATAAGCGATAGGATGAGAGGAAATGGCCTCAAGTTGTGGCAGGGGAGGTTTAGGCTGGATATTAGGGAAAATTTATTTACCGGAAGGGTTGTCAGACATTGGAACAGGCTGCCCAGGGAAGTAATGGAGTCACTATCCCTGGAGGTATTCAAAACACTTAGGGACATGGTTTAGTGGTGGACTTTGCAATGCTAGGTTTATGACTGGACTTGATCTTAAAAGTCTTTTCCAGCCTAAATGACTCCATGATTCTATGGATGTAAGCCTGATCAGGGTCTTCTTTCACCTCACCTTGCAAGCAAGACTCTGAATCTAGCAGCAATACTCTGGCAGGCCTGGTACAAACTCCACCATGGATATAAAGGAAGTGTCAGTGTCTCCAGCAGAGAGAATTAGGGCTTGGAACATTTAGACTGCTATAGGCAAATCCCAAAGAAATTAAGCATAAGGCCTAGCCTGCGGTCTATGGATTTGTTACTCTTATCTGACTTACAAATGAATGTGTGCAGGGATACATCAACATAACTATAATAAACTGCGGTGGGTTGACTCCAGCCAGCAGCTAAGCATCCACACAACTGCTCACTCACTCTTCCCCCAGCAGTAGTACAGGTGAGAGAATACAAAGAGCAAAATCCAGAAAACTGTTGGGTTGAAATACAAACAGTTTAATAAGTGAAGGAAAGAGGAAAATAAACAACTGATGCAAATGCAACCACTCACCATCTCCCACAAGCAGAGCAATGTCCAACCAGTCTCAGAGCAACAGCTACCTTGGAATACTTCATTCTCAAGCAAAGACAGACCTCATCACTGGAGAGTGTCTTAACTTGACTCTCCAGGTGAGTCAGGTTATCTGTTTGACTTGAGAACAGATGCTCCCTAGCACTGAAGAATTCTCCAGGTAACAGTAGCTAGAGTAATCTAGGTAAGATCTACATAAGAAATCTAATGAAAAGACAACTGCTCTGAAATAATAAGCATCAATAATGTTTTGTCTTGATATCCAACCTTAGATATCCAGTGTAAAATAGAGAAAAAAACAGTTTTACATGGTAGAAGTTTTTTATTCATATCTGGTGTGAAATGACATATCACATCCCCCAAACCTTTCTGCTTTAGGGTCAGAATGAAGAAAATGCATCACTTAGGAAGATTCAAGTCTTCCAGTACTTATTTCAGTTATTGCTGCATTTCTTCCATTCAAAGGCCATGAAAAAAGCCTGCAGAATCTGGTCTGTTATTCTGGGTATTGTAGCTACTTATAAGAAGCTGTTTGTCAGAATCATGCTTCCAGTGCATCATATTCACCTACTTCTATCAAGAGCAGCAGCCAATGAGAGGTACCACTTCTGCCCACACCAGCAGAACTGTGCTCCACTCTACAAAAGGGAGAAGAAAACAGTCATATTAGCAAAGTTTCAGACTTCAAAGTGGTTGCACATCTGGCATCAGTTTTGACAGCACCTCTGCTTGTGACTGTTATAGACACTGCTTCATAAAATGGCTGCTTAGCGGAAAGATATTTTAAAAAGTATGACCTCAAAAGCTGTGCACAGGGAGTCATAAAAGGACAAGATAGTGCTCACACTTTTTTTCTCCTTCAGGAGCAGGGGGTGATGGTTCTTGATGAAAGACAGCATCAGCAAGGCAGACTTTGCCTTCTGGAGGTGTCAGTTGATCAGGGAGCAAGTCCAGCTGCCAGTCAGGAAAGCAGACAGTCACTAGAACAGTATTCAGAGAGTTGGTCTGTACCTTTCTTCACTGTGCAAGGGAATAAAGAGATTTCAGCCCTCCAGATATGAGGAGCCATGGGTGGCTGTCTCCATCACTGTCCCCATCCTAGAATAATTCCTTAAGAGTAAAAGAGAAGGTTTGATTTATTAGAGCAATTTAAATTTTACCACAGTGGAATAGGTACCATAAAAGGAGGACTTAAGGAAAAAATTCAGATATTCAGATAAACTCAGGTGGTCCTGCAAGTCTCCCTTGCAAAAAAAGCAAAAGCCATGAAGAATTTTAAAAATGCCACAGAGTTTTTCCCATGATTCCACCAAGCAATAATTAGTGTTTAGTATATTCATAAATTCCTATGGGATCTTAACAGATAATGACATTTTGCCATTTCTGTGTAATTTGTACAGTGGTACTTCAGACTAATGAGCTCATTCAATTTCAAAAGTGCCTGTTTTCTTCATCTGTCAAAAGGATTATCACAATTCAGCCCCAGCTCAACCAGAATTTGCTTAATGAAGTCAGTGTAACATCTCACTGATTTTATTTTTTTTTTAATAATTCTTGGGAGATGTAAACCTCCACTCTTTGATCCCCAAATACTTGAGTTTTGCAGAACTGAGGAATATAAACAGTGCTTGTCATAGGAAGAGAATCTGGATTAAATGCTCTGGACAAGCAGAAGTGTCAGACCTCCGAAGAGAAAGCAGCATCTCTGGGATGGTGTTGAGAGTGAAGATCAGGTGAAGAGACACAGCTGCTGTACTCTCCTCTGAGAGTGCCACCTAAGGGCGGATTGGAGAAAGAGAAAGAGCACACAGAAACAACAAGCATTTACATGGGCCTCAGAAATCCCACTGAATTACTTATATGATCAATGAAGTAATTTCATTATAATTGGGCTTTAAAAAAAATTAGAAAAAAAAATCAGTGGATTCACCAGTATTTCAGAACACTGCAAAACCATACCTTAATGTTCTCCTTGGGGATGGGTCATCATCAGCAAGGGGGGGGCATTAATAAAAATCTCAGTCCCCTATCCAGCTATCTATTGCCACAGGACTTCTAAGGATTTGTCTTTGATAAGTAAGTCAAATTCAGTTGGGATCAGCCACAGGTTAAAAAAAATAGAGTAGAATACACATGCACAGGGAACAAGATCTCATAAGTCCTGATACCTTAAAAAAAGCCAGGGAAAAAAGAGAGAGAAAAAAATTACAATATCTTGGGAATTTCTTTCAAATTAATCCTATCTGGATTCTTAAGGGAAACAGGGTCCACACAGTAAGGCTTCTTGGGATACTGGCACAACACAGCCTGGGGATTTCACATCGACCTGTGAGTCAGCGTCAATAGTATAAAGCAAGGGGCGAAAATCAGATATTAAGGTAAAAGGCAGAGGGTAAGTGTACAGCTGACTGATAAGTGCATTAAGCATATGTACTTTTGTGCCACTCAGAAGAGAGCAGGATCCATAAATACTTTTGACTTCCTATACTGCTTGTGGATATTTCCAGAAACACAGTAACATAAGAAAGAAAAATATAGCTGGTTATTGTTATTTCTATTGATAGCCCAATACTTATTTCCCCTAGCATTTCCATGTCTTCCCAGCACCATGAGAAATACCTTAAAAATTGCAGGATTTGCTAAAGAAAGCACCTTTTAAAGGATAATTGAGCTTCACAGTGCTTCTGCTAAATATGAGTACTGACTCAAGTGGATAAAAAACAAAACCACCAAACCAGTCCTCCAGTCACTGAAAACACATACCCTTGAATTCAACATGTCTATAGAAGCAAAACACAATTATGCCTCTAGAATAACTACATTTCAATCAGCAGCAGATACCTGGTTCTCTGACAGTTAAGTAGAGAGGTGGGGGATTTTGCCCCCAACAGCTGGCCAAAGAATAAATATCCCACAACAGTTGGATAGAAAATGGACAGCAAACTGTGGGGGAAAACCTGAATTAGCTGCTAATTGAATGGAGCCGAATTCCATTTCCTGATGTGTACTGTGAACGCTACAGGACAGGGACCTCTGCATGTAACCCCAGGTATGTGACATCTGGCATCAGTTAAACCAGAATATATGTTTTTCTGATTTTTTTCCCCTTGTTTCTTTCTGACAGTGCTTTAATGCTGTTAACACATTTTAAATGAACCTGTGGTGTAATATTTTCCTTAAAACACCATATGCATCATTATGCAGATTCCAGTAATGGATCCACAGTAAAGGACAAGGTGAAATTCACAGATAAAACATGCCTAAACTTGCTGTTTTTCACAATGGAGTAATGAAAGCAGCTGTCCAGGCGTCATTTTCTAGAATACATCATTACAAAACACAGCCTAACTTCTGCAGACAAAGCATTCACAAAGCACTTATAAATTACAGTCCCATCACTCTGAAGCTACTCCCCAGCTTCTCATTTCCAGCTCTGCTTTTCAACTTCCCTGATTTGCTAGCAGCAAAAGTAAAAAAAATAATCCCTGGTGAAGTGGGAAATAATCTTAACAGCAGGGGAGCTCCATTGCTCTACAGTGTTATTGACTGGCTGTGTGGTGGAATGCTAAAGGAAAACTATACTCACATTTGAAATATGCCTGCAAGATTAAATCCCCTGCATTTAAAATATGGATATGCCTGCAATGAGTCTACAAACTCTGAGGAGGATATAACAATGCTATAGTTGTATAATGGTTGCATTACAGTTTAGGTTTATACATGTAGAGCCGCTTTGCAATAGGAACCCTTAGCACTGGAGATGGAAAAGAATGGATTGCAATAGTATAGGGATTGGTTAACCTCACAGCAATGCTGCAGAAACCTACTTTAATTTCCACTTGTTACAAAGCAGAAGGAAATACTTGTGGTGGTCAGGTTTGGCAGGACCAGTAACCATAATTAGCATTTCATAAGATTTCACCCTCCATCCATTGGGGTTATGTAATGATTCTTTTTTGTTTCTTTTAAAGCTGAAGGTTGCATGTAAAATTTAGTTACCCATGATATTGCAGGACTTCTCTTTAAAAAAAAAAAAAAAAAAAAGAAGATTGAATTTTCATCCATAATTTTCTGAACAACTCCTCTGAGTTATCACACCTAGTTAATCAGGCTTTGCAGCTCTTCGTGTTTACCCTTAAGGTAAACTCAGCCTGATATTTACATCAACACCCTTGGTTGAAACTACACGGAGCATGAATCATAGTCTCTGTGGAATTCTCATCACAATTTCTGGTTTGTGGGACATTATACAACTCTTAGCAGACCTGAGCTGACTTAAATGTGATGGTCAGCAACCCAATAACCAGTTCTCAAAACAAACAAACAAAAAACCACACACACCAACAGCACTGCTGAGCTTAACTGCAATGGTGGATAAAAGTGCAATAGTCAAAATCATAGGCGTGATTACAGACCCACAAAACTACAGCAGGGAAGATGGGGTACATGACAAAGCTTGTAGTTAGTAATTTCCAAGGCTTATAGTTAGTAACAGAATGTTTCCCAGGTCTCTTCTGTATTTCTAGCCACAATTCTAACTGACATATTTTGCTCTGAAATTGAAAGGTTCTTCTGCCAGACACAGTTCATTTCAGAGAGATTTGCTCAGACATTTGCAGGAAAAAGGATAGTAATATAATTTTATGGCAGCCTACTCTTACAACAGGCTAATGAAGCTACTGTTCCTGTAGCTCAAGGTCTTGCCTTGTGATGTTTTAAGATTATAAATACAGCAGGTGATGCCTTGTTGAGGAGAATCATTGCATGTAAAGGAGCACTATCTCCCTTTAATGCATTTGAAAAATGTGATGAGTATGAAAGAGCATGCAGGTATGCGTGTCAGTGCTAAAGCACAGACTGTATTATCCAGTCACTTTCAAGACAAAGTTTCACCCACCACCACCAAAACACCAGCGGTGATGGCCTTAGTGGGGGCATCTGTGCTGTGAAAATGAAGGGTCAATAGAAGTGAGGTTTGATACCATTGCTGTGATCTTCCCCCTCCTCCCAGTTTGATATTTGGGAAATCCACAGTCAGAAGGTATAGTCTCACAGAAAAAAAGTCATCAACATTTCTTCATGCAGTAAAGAATGTTCTCATGGCTTAAAGGAGCAATCTCATGCTTCTGTGCAACTTTACTGAGCTCTGCTACTGTTTCACCATGAGTCAGAAGTAGAGGAAGAATTATTAGATATATTCTATATAAATATTGGAATAAGGAAAGAGACATTTTCAATTGCAATAATCTGCTCCTTAGGCCGCAAGAACCACAATTCCTCACAGCAGTGCTTTAATTACGACTTTATGCTTAGGAAGGAGCAGCACAGGGATATGCATGACCACAATCCTTTGGATAGCAAGCAAGCAAGCTTAGTAGTACCACCATGAATTGCAAAAAATTAGGTCATAAATAAATTTACATTCAGTAGCACTTGGCAAGCTCCTCACTTTTCTCCCAAGAAAAATTCCACATCCAACTCTTACATTTCTTCTCCTTTCCCTTCAGAGACATACATGGGTCACCTCAATACATAGTTCATAACCTCAGGGACCATTGGATTTTCCAGACAGTAACTGCTCAAACATGTCTTTATATTAGGCCCGGCCATCTGTTGGTGAAGCCCCACTTCTGACATTCACCAAGAACACTGTTCCTTTCACCAGTAACACTGAGTCAACAAAATTTTTTTGTGGGGTTTTTCCTCAGTTATCCAGCAATCTTCCACTGTATGTGCCTGTGCACATATATAAAAACATTTAATAATGAAATACAGAAATTCTTCTATGATAAGCTTTTTTTGAAAGATTTAATTCATTAAAAGTGTTTCAAGGGACCCTGCATTATATATAAAAAAAGACTGAAAGGGATGCGTGAGTTATCAAATCCACCAGGTGCAGACAGTGACAAAATAATCAAGAAAGGTTACATGAACTTCCCTTTCCCTAACCCACTACAAAGTAGGGCCACAAAATGTTTCCCAGAACCTCATGATGAATCTTGTCTGTCTAAAATCAAAAGCCACAATTACAACATAGCAAAGACACAACAAGGACACTTCTTCCTGTTTTACGTCTGGGCAAGAAAAGGAAATCTGGCAAGTAAAACTCCATGGTGCTTCAAAGTAGCTCATGTCCTGCAGGACACCATAGGACAATGACCAAAAAACTTCATGTGTTAAGAAATTCCATTTTGAACACTAATATGATGAGCTCTTAAGCATTCTTAGCAAATAAGCAAGTTTGATATCAGAAAAAACACTGCATGGCTAGTTTGGATTATGAAAGGGTATGATTAGTTGAGTGTAGTCTGTCTCAGAACAATCAATTTTTACCAACCAGGCCTTCCTTAGAATGAAGCTAAGATATTAGAGAGACGGGTTAGCCTGCAGGCTATTTTTGTACACATCTTGTTTCCAGGCTAATCTGCAGCCTGCACGCGTACCTGGGGCCCAGGTAAAACACGTTGCCAGAAAACTCCCTGGTCTAGTTCAGACCTTTGACTATTACCCATTACTGGTTGTGCAGGTTGGCAGCGATGAGACTGCAGAGAGAAATCCAAAGGCAATCAAAAGGGACTTGGGCACTAGGGCGGTTAGTGGAAGGATCGGGAGCACAGGTCGCGTTTTCCTCAATCCCTTCAGTGGCAGGGAGATATACTGAAAGGAACAGGAAAACACACATGGTTAATATGTGGCTCAGAGGCTGGTGCCATCGGTAGAATTTGGGTTTTTTTGATCATGGGGATGTTCACACGGCATCAGGCTTACTGGTGACAGATGGTATCCGGCTATCTTGAAGGGGTAAAAGAATCCCTGCTCTTGAGATGGCAGGGCTCATAGAGAGGGCTTTAAACTAGGTTTGAAGGGGGTAAGGGATAAAACTAGGTGCAGCAGAGATGAGCCTGGGGGCAACATGACAATGTTAAGGGTGGATTGGAAAGGCCAGCTCAAATGCATCTATGCCAATGCATGCAGCATGGGCAAAAAACAGGAGGAGCTGGAAGCCATGGTGCAGCAGGATAGATATGACTTAGTTGCCATCACGAAAACATGGTGAGATGACTCCCATGACTGGAGTGCTGCAATGGATGGCTATAAGCTCTTCAGAAGGGATAGGCAAGGCAGAAGAGGTAGTGGGGTGGCTCTCTATGGTAGGGAGTGTTTTGACTGTACAGAGCTCCACA
>JANZLQ010000032.1:18362399-18378034 GCA_026212715.1 Elanus axillaris | reverse complement strand
GGAAGGCCAATAAGGCAGATATTGTGCTGGGAGTCTGTTATAGACCACCCAACCAGGTTGAAGAGTTGGATGAATCAACCTACAAGCAGCTGGTAGAAGTCTCAGAATCACGTGCCCTTGTTCTTGTGGGGGACTTCAACTTCCCAGACATCTGCTGGAAGTACAACACAGCAGAGAGTAAGCAGTCTAGGAAGTTCCTGGAGTGTCTGGAAGATAACTTCCCGACACAGCTGGTAGATGAGCCAACCAGGGGAGGAGCCTTGCTACATCTACTGCTTACAAACAGGGAAGGACTGGTAGAAGGTGTGATGGTCAGAGGCAGTCTTGGGCTCAGCGACCATGAAATGATAGAATTCTCAATTCTCGGTGAGGCAAAGAAGGTGGTCAGCAAAACCACCACTGTGGACTTCCAGAGGGCAAACATTGGACTTTTCAAAGGCACTGGATGATGGAGTCTCATGGGAGACAGTCCTGGAGGGATGTACATTCTTTAAGAAAGAAATCTTAATGGCTCAGGACCAGGCTATTCCCATGTGCCGCAAGTCGAACTGCTGAGGAAGATTACCGGCCTGGCTGAACAGGGAGCTTTTGCTAGGAGTCAAAAAAAAAAGGAGTGTTTATCATCTCTGGAAGAAAGGGCAGGCAACTCAGGAGGAGTCCAGGTATCTTGTTAGGTCATGCAGAAGAGGAGATTAGAAAGGCAAAAGCTCAGCTAGAACTTAATCTGGCTACTATTGTAAGGGACAACAAAAAATGTTTTTACAAATGTGTTAACAGTAAAAAGAAACCCAAGGAGAATATCTGTCCTTTAATGGATAAAGAAGAGAATGTTGCAACCAGAGATGAGGAAAAGGCTGAGGTACTTAATGCCTTCTTTGCCTCAATCTTTAATAGGGAGACCAGTTATCCTCAAGGTACTCTGTCCCCTGAGCTGGAAGGCAAGGATGAAGAGCAGCATATACCCCCCTTAATCCAGGAGGAAATAGTTAGTGACCTACTACACCGTCTGGACACTCACAAATCCATGGAACCAGATGGGATCCATCCGAGAGTACTGAGGGAACTGGCAGAAGTGCTTGCCAAGCCACTCTCCATCCTCTATCAGCCATCCTGGTCAATGGGGGAGGTCCCAGATGACTGGAGGCTTGCCAATGTGACACCAATTTACAAGAAGGGTCAGAGGGAGGATCTGGGGAATTACAGGCCTGTCAGCCTGATCTTTGTAGAGGGGAAGATAATGGAACCATTCGTCTTGAGAGCACTGACATGGCATGTGCAAGACAAACGGAAGATCAGGCCCAGTCAGCCTGGGTTCATGAAAGGCAGGTCCTGCTTGACCAACCTGATCTCCTTCTATGACCAGGTGACCCGCCTTGTGGTTGAGGGAAAGACTGTGGATGTTATCTACCTTGACTTCAGCGAGGCCTTTGACACTGTCTCTCATGGCAAACTCCTTGAGAAACTGGCGTCTCGTGGCTTGGACAAATGTACTCTGTACTGGGTGAAAAACTCGCTGGCTGGATGAGCCCAGAGGGTTGTGGTGAATGGAGTTAAATCCAGTTGGCGGTCGGTCACAAGTGGTGTTCCTCAGGGCTGTTGGGGCCGGTTCTGTTTAATATCTTTATCGATGATCTAGACAAGGGGATTGAGTTCACCCTCAGCAAGTCTGCAGACAACATCAGTTTGGGAGGCAGAGTCAATCTGCTTGAGGGTAGGAAGGCTCTGCAGAGAGATCTGGACAGGCTGGATCGATGGGCCGGGGCCAGTTGTATGAGGTTTAACAAGGCGAAGTGCCGGGTCCTGCACTTCAGTCACAGCAACCCCATGTACCACTAAAGGCCTGGGGAAGAGTGGTTGGAAAGCTGTCCGTCAGAGAAAGACCTGGGGATGCTGGTTGACAGCCGGCTGAATATGAGCCAGCGGTGTGCCCAGGTGGCCAAGAAGGCCAACGGCATCCTGGCCTGCATCAGAAATTCTGTGGCCAGCAGGAGCAGGGAGGTGATCGTTCCCCTGCGCTCCGCACTGGTGAGGCCGCACCTCGAGTACTGCGTTCAGTTTTGGGCCCCTCACTACAGGAAAGACATTGATGTGCTGGAACATGTCCAGAGAAGAACAACAAAGTTGATGAGGGGCCTGGAGCACAAGTCTTAAGAGGAGCGGCTGAGGGAACGGGGGCTCTTTAGTCTGTAGAAAAGGAGGCTGAGGGGGGACCTTATTGCTCTCTACAACTCCTTGAAAGGGGGTTGTAGTGATGTGGGGGCTGGTCTCTTCTGCCTGGTGGCTGATCCTCAAGTTGCAGCAAGGGAAGCTTAGGTTGGATATTAGGGAAAATTTCTTTACTGAGAGGGTTGTGAGACGTTGGAACAGGCTGCCTAGGGAAGTGGTTGACTCACCATCCCTGGAGGTATTCAAAAAGCATGTAGACAAGGTGCTCCAAGACATGGTCTAGTGGGCACGGATGATGGTTGGACTCGATGATCTTGAAGGTCTTTTCCAACCTAAATGATTCTATGATTCTATAACTACTCTTGTAAATGTACAGCAAGAGCAAGGCTTAGGCACCCATGAGAGTTCTTCCTAGGACAAAAAAAAAGCCTGTGCATTCCTCCTATTTTCAGGACTCCTTTCCTCATCAACACTCCACTGTAAGAGAGCTCTAACCCTGGGACTCAGAAGGAGGGAAAAAAACCACCACAAAACCACCCCAAACTTACCTGCTTCCCAGTTCTCCTGAACGTTCCTTTGACTTGGGATGGCAGGCTAATTTCTCCTTAATAACTAGGCTTAAATACAAAGTGCCAGGATGAAAGACACATTCCTCCTACAAGACAAGAAGCATTTCAACAAGGCTGAAGAACATATGCCGTACAGTGAATGCATAGACTTGTGGACAACTCTCCTGCCATAACATGGAGTTTCAAATGAGGTAGTGATGTGGTTTAAACCCAGCCAGTAACAAAGCACCACACAGCTGCTTGCTCGCTCCTACCCCCTGGCCACGGTGCGACGAGGAGAAAATACAAAGAAAAGCTTTTGGGTCAAGACAAGGACACAGGGAGGGATCACTCACCACTTACGGTCAGGGACAAATGACAGGCTCAACTTGGGGAAGAAACAAAATCAATTTAATTTACCACAAATCAAAACAAAACAAGGATAATGAGAAGTAAACCCAAACCTTAGAACACCTTCCCCCCCACCCCTCTCCCTGGGGGACAGGGAATGGGGGTCGGGGTCAGCTCCCCACACCTTGTCTCTGCCTCTGCCGCTCCTTCCTCCTCAGGGGCAGGACTCCTCACTCCTCCCCTGCTCCAGCGTGGGGTCCCTCCCACAGGAGACAGTCCTTCAGGAACTTCTCCAACACGAGTCCTTTCCGTGGGCTGCAGTTCCTTTCCGCTGGCTGATCTTCAGTCACAGGCTGCTCCATCGTGGGCCATCGAGTCACGGCCATCTTTGGGGGCACCTCCTGCTCCAGTGTGGGGTCTTCCCCGGGCTGCAGGTGGGCACCTGCTCCCCCGCTGCCCTCCGCGGGCTGGGGGGACACAGCCTGCCGTCTGTCCACGGGCTGCAGGGGCATCCCCTCCTCCCTCCTTCCTCACTGCCCTCGGGGTCTGCACAGGGGTTCCTCTCACATCCCACTCCTCTCTGCTGCAGGTTTCCCTTCTTAAATACGTTATTGCAGAGGAGCTACTACTGTCACTGATGGGCTCAGCCTTTGCTAGAGGTGCGTCTGACTTGGAGCCAGCGAAGCTTCTAGCAGCTTCTCACAGGCACCAGCCCTATATAGCCCCCTCTCAGGTTCTCAAAACCCTGCCACACACACCTATAAAGGGTGGCTACTTACACACCAGTTTAGGAAATTAAAATTAACTATTAGGGCCCCATATCCTGTTCCAACAAAGAAGCCCTACCACTGTGGAAGAACTTATGAGAAGCTCTGCCTTAAAAGACTCCATTGCATATGCTTAGCAAATTTGAGTAGATACGGTTTTTGGAAAAAAACATTCCTCTTCCGATCTATATGCTGGTTTCTAAATACCTGTATCTCCACAGTGTCCAAGCATCTCCAATTAGGAAAGGACCTCAAAAACAATACAGTAGAAGTAAATCAAACCATACAGTTCAACTCATATTCATATCATAAAGAAAAAAAAAAAAGAAGTAACAACTCAGGGGGAACAAAGGAAACTCCCATCCTACTACAAACAAACATTCAATGGCATGGCATGGCAGCAGGGTGAAAGGCAGCTGAAACAAGAATACTTGAAAATCTTATGAGGAAAAAGATACAAAAGTCACTTAGCAAATATGACAGATGTCCAAATCCTACAAAGCAGGTAGCTGTACAGCACCAGTTAAATGGTACCAGAAAAATGGTAACATTGACAGTTTCTCTTACTTCAGCTTAAGTAAATAAGTGCTAAGGATATAAATAATACATCCTTCCAGATATCAAGGAAGTTTAATCATCCAGATGAAGTCACTGATTGAAATGCATCTAAAGAACTCAGTTTTGAGCCACGCTTCCTCAAAGAGAAAAGATTACTTTCTACTGCAGTGCAGCACCCATTTGAGATGGGCTTTGTAAGTCACTTTCCCGCTATCAGGTACCCTGACGCAATAAAAGAAACTATGCAATATAGTACTACATTGACTCCTTTGCTTACTTTTTATTGGAATAAGGAAAAATATATCAAGACCAATGTTCATAAGAAAAATTGTGAAAAGCACATTAGCAAAACTAATGTTTATTAAAACACATTTAAAAAAATATATCAAGAATCATACCCATTTATAAGCCTTTACATTATTTCAGAAAAGAAAAATTTCCTGTCTCCAGCTTTCAGACACAGAATCAGTACATTCAGCTCAATGTAAAAGCCACAAAAGTAAACAGTGTTCATTTGCCACCCTTTTGTATCAGATATTTTCCAACTGCATAATTCAGTACTTTTCTCTGAGCTTTCTGCAAAGTGAGGTGAATTCTATCCCACAGCATAGCAGCATCTGACATTATTTTATTCATTCACATTGATAAGGTGTGTCTACCTTGAATATTCATGTTTCTAAAATATACAGACACACAGAGAAATTCCTTGAACAAAGGTCCGGCTGAATTGCAAACCCAAGTGTAAGGAAAAAATACCTAATTCAGACTCTTCAAAGGAGCCTTCCTTCCTCTTACAAAGAAAGTGAAAGATGAGACTCGCAGCATTTTTAAAGTTTCATCTGCTCATGATGATCAAACTGTAGGAAGAAGCAACACGATCCCATGAGGTGTCTTTTCTTTTTTATATTTAACAGTTAAACTATTATTTCCCCCAAAACAAACAGTTATGAAAGTAAGGTACTCTGTATTGAACTTCTGGGAGACTAAAAGCCATTACAATCCTTGAGAAGGGTAGGAAGCAAATATTGCAGAGATATTTGAAACTATGTATGGCAAAAATGGAATTCAGATAATGACTGTTCAGTCCTGCAAGTACATGGGCATCAGCCAGTAGCACACTGAAAACAAAAGGAGACATTTCCTCTCTCAGTGCATAGTTACAAGTGGTGGAGTCCCTTGCCAGATGATGCAAATTGTAAAAGTTCATGGAGGGAGGTTCAAAAAGCAAGAGACATAAAGGTATAGAAGAAATCAGTGTTTCCTTGAATGCTGCCAGACCTTTGACACAAAGAGGTGCTTCACTCAGAGGAGTTTGGAAGACTATTCTCCAGATGCTTGAACTGTTTGAATAGACATCCCTAGTCATCTAGTACCAGCCACTGTAAGATGAGATACTGGGCTAGACAATTCCCTACTCTTCCCCACACAACAAAGCAACATCCATATTGTACTGTACATCCCTTGAGTTTTCATAAGAGCATCTGTTATCCGGATTTTCAGTGTCACATGTGCTACACCCTTCCCAAGACAGTTTCCAGCTATTAGTTTTCAGTATTCTGTCTTGAACCACACAGCTTTTGTACACTGCAGCCTGGCTGTATCCTCAGCTATGGAAGCTGCTCACGTATTGGACGTACTGATGACTTTCTTCAACTTTCTCCTTTGCAGAGCCAAGTTTAGGGTTTTGAAGAGAGCGTCCTTGCTGTTCAGAACATTGTAACGATTCACTTCCACCAACCTGCTGAAATCGTATGGCTCAAAGGTGAAATTTAGCGTACGGTATGGAGAATCTTTTGACTCAATGACAAAGTCACCAAAGGATTTCTCTTCTTCTGACTCACGTTTAACTCCTGCAGCAAGAGGAAAAATAAAAAAAGCCAAAAGATAAAACCAAACCACACAAAACAAACAGCTGTGGTAGACTCATTTTAGTTGGATTCTGCAAGGAGGATATCACAGATAACTGTTGAACCTTAACTTTTTCTGCAAAGCTCTTCCTCAGAAATTTCAGCTCCTTCAAGATCCAAAATGCTTGGAAGCTGCAGGTAAAGTATTATTACTCTTTCTACTTCCACTAGACTCCAAAATACAGGACTAAAATACATCTTCATTGTGATAAATTGTTTAGTGCATCCATGATTATCATGCTCAAAACAGGAAATACAAAGCTCAACTCTTCCTGGAAGTGCTGTTCTACACTAAAATAGTCACTAACACCCTGAGTTCAGCTGACCTTAGGAGGGTAGTATACACTCTTCATAATATGGTAACTCATGTTTTTAGCACCCTGTCACTTAAATTTGAATACCAATCTTGAAAGATGAATGTTAATTTGCTAAAACCACTTTTGCTTGTTGCTATTCTAGAAATAGTAGTCTTGAGCCGTATTCAAGCCCAATACTCTGAAACTCTTCATCACTGATGAGTAAACGCAACCAGGGCCTGGCAAACATTATAGTGCTGATACAGATAGCATTAACAGAGTCCTTTACAATTCCCTTGCCTGTGTCAGCCCTGCACATTCTTTTCTATGTATTCCAAAGGTTTTCTTCAGGATGCTGTTTCCTCCCAGTGTGGGAGAAATAGGACATTGAATTTTGTCTGTCTCTTCTTAAAGGTATAGCTCTATGTTTCATTCCAGTGCTCTTGCTGGATAGACTGAGGTGGGCCTTACAGTCTATATAAATCACACTAAATGAAGCAAAAATCATTTATCGCTTGACCTTGCACTACAAGGGCACAGGCCATCTAGCATTGAGTTACATGAGCTGACATGGATTGGTCCCCAACACTTTGCTGCTTAGTGGTTTATTCATACCCAATAAAGAAATGAACTTATTATTTAATTTATAGTGCTTTCCTATATATTCAGAGTAACTAAAAGTAACAAAATCAGGTATCAGGGCAGAAAGGTTCAGAAAGAAGCAAAAATATTGCCTAATTTTGATTCTTCCAGCCTTTAGATTTTTTTTTTTTTTTAATTGTCAGCCTCTTCTCCCACTCTCCCTTCCAAAAAGCTAGTGGAAGCTAATTCCACCTTAAGGTAACAATTTAATAAATACAGGGTAGTACTAAGAATGAAAGGAGATACACTGAGCCCACTGAATTTTCCCCATCAACACACCCAAACAATTGTAAAAATAGCTCTTTAAGATACAGCTCTCTTACCTGGAGCTTTGTATTTCTGGAAGGTGTCATTCACCAGTGGGAAATGGACCACAATCGGAGCCTTTGGATTATCATCATCCACAAACATGTAACACTCTTTTGGCTTCTTTTCGTCTTCCTCACTCAATTTGATTTTTGGAAAAGGAATTTCCCGCTCCTCACAGTATTTCTGAGTCAGCTCTAAAACCTGTTGTCAAAGAACAAAAATAATTTCTATAGAATATCAGCAACACCTCTAAGATCATCTAACTACAATCCTCAAAGGGAGACAGACTTTAAAAAAAAAAAAGTGTCAGAAATCCAACTTCAAATTTACAGAAACAATTTCTCTGGCTGGTGATACAGAAGACAACTGAAGAGCAGAACTGATAACTGCTACCAAACACCAACAGTTTACAGCTGAAACTTTGTGTTTTGTTACTCTAAATATATCCATCTTGACTTTTCTGCACTTAAATATAAGCACTTGTATATAAAGGAAATAACTTGTTTTCATAAAGAAAATCACCAATAGCCACTTTTCCATTAGAAGCATACATCCAAGTAACAAGGATCGTAAAAGCCAAGCAAATACTCTTATTTTAGGTAACTACCTATTCAGGCTTCTGAAAAGTTTTGAATTTTATTACAGTTGTCACTTTCCAACTCCTCATGACATTCACAGTAAAAAAACAGTACAATAATATTTGAAAGTGGTAAGGATTTATTTTAATGCATTCTTTCATTAGTGTTCATATTCAACATCAACTGATCTGCTGCTGCTGTGAATATGATTCTGTGCTTTCGTCTTCATGTAATAATGCTCAGCTACATCTCTCACCTCAAATGGAGCTTCCCAGGAAAAATTGAATGACAAGATAACATCCACATCCCTCTCTGGCTGAAGTACCAAAGGAAAGGGAGAGTTGATAGAAAAGCCACCATCCACTAAATACAGGCTTTCTTCCATGGGGGTCAGCTGGTTGGGAAATGCATCCAGATGTGTGCCTGGAAGACACTCCAAGTAACACAAGTAACTATAACGAATCATTACACGCCTCCCAGTAGCAAGCAAAGCTTATGCTGGGGCTATAAGAAGAAAAAAGACATTCCAACATGCACATTCATCTGAGACTGACCTGTAAAGTCTGATGATGAGCTTGCCTTACATGACAGAACATACATAGTGGATCAAATTTTTTGCTACAGTGTAAGAAGGGGTAAATCCCCTGACTTCAGTGGAACAAAGTCAAGCTTAATTATGCTTTATCACACTACTTAATCACTTAATTACGCATTATCACACTATTTTACATCCCAGATACATTTAGACTCATTTACCTCTCCAAGCCACAAATTTCTTGATGTTAACATAATCTTTATGAAGATACAATCCCCGCATGAAGTTGAAGGTTTCTCCACATGTGACCCGGGACTTGAAGAAATCCTGCAAAATTTGTAACAAGGGGCCCCCAGGTATAACCAAGCGAGTCTTCAGTCGTGTTGGATCTTGGAAATGGAATCTTCGGCAGTCATCTGCAGAAGCCACAGAAGGATGCAGAACACACAGAAAATGCTTGTCCAGCTCCAACATTTCAATCAGACTTTTTCCTACAATCTTTAACCAGTTGTCCTAAGGCTGAGTTTGTCCTCTAATAAAAAAGTATTATAATAAAATTTAAATGAGCTGCATATTCTATATTTGGATAATTTACCTGCCCTGATCAAAGGGAATAGCATTACCCACAAATCATTGTCCATATTAATTTCAAACCCACACAAAGAAATCCTTGTTAACAAGTGACAGCAACTCCCATCTTATAAAACAATGGTCATCCACACACAGTAACATTTATAGTTACAACAACAAAAGCATGGGGGGAAAAACTGGGGCTGCAAAAGCAGAGAAGAAAAAAATCTCTCCCCCCCCTACTTACTATAAGGCTATAACTATGCACCTGAGTAACTCTCAGCCTTTAATACACTTTCTTTTCACTGCTAGGTAGGCATTGTACAAATGGAGAACAATATAAACATAGAACCAGCTTATCCAAACGTTACAAAAATCAGGCCAAGGAGGGAACTGAAAACCTGTTTTCCATCCTCCTATGTAGCAGTCCAGCTTCTGTTTTTCCTCTTCTCATGACTACGACCCCTACACTTCCTATATGTGTTTAAGACAGCTCCAGAACTAGCCCAAATTTATCATCAGTCAGATACAAAATTTTAAAAAGGGAGGAAGAGAAAGTGTACTGAAAAACTATAATTACTCTCTTCACTATATGTGTGATGGAAGGGAATAATACAGTACAAAAGAGATCTGTCCAAATCCATCCTTTATGCTGAATTTGAAAATACTGCACATTTTTGAGTCATGCTACTTGTATGACCATTCCAAAACCAGGAATCTTTTGAAAAACCCTATTATTTAGGATTTTTCCTAAATCTTATTTTATTTAATTTTATTTTGTGCATATGCATTTTATTTTAATGCATGTTCTTACCTACAACTTTGATAACATCTTTGAAAGAATCTAGAAAGCCCAGTCCTATACCAACCACCTTCAGGCAGATATCATCCAAGCTTGCAGCAAAGGCACTGCCCCACATTCCTGCAGGAGAAACATGGAAGAATTTAATACTCAAAAGGCTTTTCACAGTGTAACCAAAAGGCCTATAATTCAGCTGCCATTCATCATAGGAGACGGCTGTCACTTGACCCCTGCTATTCTAACAGGTAATGTTTGAGTTTAAACCTTTGAGTTAATCATGTGACAAATTCTGATGTAATAATATAATGCAGAAATTTCTCCAAGAGAAAAGCTCTTCTATCAGCAAGGGAAAAATGGCAAGAGAATGGGAAGACCTAAAGCAGGAGTTTTTGACAGGCAGCTCATAAAAGAGTCTTCTTGCAGACTCAGGACACCAGACTGTAATACTATGAACATACACCTAAATCTTCCTCCAAAGTTTTTACATTTTTCCCTTCTTCAGATTCTTTAGGAAGGGACAAAAAGGCATGGGTTTATGTTGATGAGCCCCAAAAGCAGCATAGCTCCTTTCTGTCTCCCCATTTTATTCATTACTGTAAGATCATACCTTGCAGAAAACAAATCCTAGGCTCTGGACGTTTCTGGACAAGCCGTCCCATGAAGAACTCACTGTCAAAGTTCTCTGTTCGGACAAAAGCTCCATATTTGCGAAATCCAACTTCATAGGGAGTGAACTCACACCATTCTAAGAACAAGCCAACAGGATATTTATTAATCTCAGAGTGAACGTAGGTGAAAATGCCCATTTGATTTCTGTTTACACAAGGGAGACAGAAGGGAGTCTCCCTCCGCTTTTCACCATCGCTATGGATTTCCCTGCCACTGTTCTCAGTGATCCTCTTACACATGATTAATAAAAACTATTATACAGGTTTTCATTGACTAAATACAACCTCCTTTCTTCCTGGCTTTTGGGGGAAAAAAAAAAATTAAAATCTCATCTTGCTCCATCTTGACTTTGTTACTACAGAAATAACCTGCCTATTTTACTTTCACTTTAAACCATTCTGATGGCTCCCTTTTCCATCACAAATGGAAGCTACTCCACTTTCCTCAGCCTTTCTTCACAGTACTTACCATGTCTCAGCAACTACTACAGTACTGACTTGAAAAAACTCAATTGACCCACTGTGTCAGACTTCATTGTCTGCTTATCAAAGTGTCCCCTCATGCTTGAAAGCTTTCCACAAATATTTACAAAACAAATTCACTGTCATACACACACACTTGTCCAGAGCAAAACAAAAGTCCCATAGTGGTACACAGACGGACACAAGCTTTTCTGTTCCTGTCTCACTGTATCTATCCTCACTTGTTGCAACATATTTAAAGTTTCAAGTGACCTAGAATAGGACTGGCCTTCATTTTTTACTTTAATTGTATAACCAGCAAGAACCCAGGCTGCTAAAACCCACAATTTTGATGATGCACGCTACAAGGTTGCCAACCCACATCATTTTACATGAATCCTCCACAAATTGATTATCTGAGACTAAAATAGAAAGTAGGTCACCTAACTACCAAGGACTCAAATTCTCTGATTCAGGCACAGCTTCACATATTGTAAGAATCTTCCCTCTCAGTTCCTGAAAATTTCAGGCACTTTCTAGAAAAACATGCAGAGTGGCCAGCAGAGTTCAATCTCATTTCTCTGTTACAGCCATGATGAAGATATTTGCGGCAAGGACAGCATTCTGCCAAGCAGTATCCTATTGCCTGTTACACTACCAACTGCTGCTTGAGCCATGTTTCCTGTTGTCAGCTACCCACTACCCAAGGAACTGTGTAAGTGAAAGGAATTTACGCATTTTAGCAAACAAAAATAACTTCGCCATGTTCATACCTGCAAAGTCACCACTGCTAATATTGGGTCTCACATTGACAGCTGCATAGATAGGATAGGGGTTCTGGGCCCATTTCACTGCTTCTTGGTGATCAGACAGCTTTGATGGATCTTCCTGGTCACAAGCAAGGAAGGAAAAGCACACTTTAGACAGGTAAGTTCTGTGCCCACACTTTGATAATTTGAGGCTGTTGCTTAGCATTTCTAACAGTGCTACTGATTCAAAGTCCCTTTTCCTCTCTCTGTCCATGCATATGGTTAGATTTTGCCAGAATATTTGTGCAGTTGCATATTTAGTATGTCTGGTGATATTAATAAACTAGTTACCCCTCTGATTTCTGACCAATTAGCATAGCAAATACTGCACAGTAACACCATTTTGCAAAACGAGCATCATTCTCTCAGGCTTAACCTGCCCAGTAAAGCTATTAATTTAGTAACAGCCATTCCAAATAAACACTCCATTTTTCTATAGCACTGATCTATATGACTTCAAAATTCTTTACTAAAGAAGTGTGCTGGGAACCCCAGGGCAGAAAGAGGCGAGAACTCCCTATGTTTATTCCGTAACACCACCTATTCCAGAACAGTTCACAAAGGTAGAGCGTAATTGGTTTCTTGACACACAACACATGGGTGGGCAGAGCTCCCACCTGGAAGACAAACAGCAGTACACTTCCAAATGTGAACTCTTTTACCTTCTGTTGTAGGAAATATTCCACAATAAGGCCCCACAAATCTGTAAAGGAAACTTTCCGTCCACTAATCTCCATTGCATTCAGCTCCCGGAAATAATACTTCAGTCGTTCTGGGGAAAATGCCCCTGCTTTGCTGCTGGACACAGTACCCTGAGCTCTTCTGATTGCATCTTGAAGGTCCTTCTGTGACCAGTAAGGGTCTTGATACAATGTCGATAAACACCTGAAAATGCTTATATTAATGTCATCAGTAATAATGACCCTTGTGTCATTTTAGCTAGTTATAATTGGTGCTGCAGCACTGAACTAAAAGCTTGAGAAGTCAAGCTAAAAGATAAAACATCGAGAAGAGAAAAGACACCATAATAATGGATTTCTGAACTCTGAAACATGCTGAAAACCCTGACACCTACAGGACAACTTCATCCTGATTGCTAACCTACCTTTCAAGGATGTTTCAAGCATCATATGCTAGCACACGTGAACCACTTAAAAAAGATGAGTTAACTCCAGGCCATAACAACCCTGAGAGACTGGCTGGCAGCAAGGGTGCTACTGCATACAGCAATACAGGCCACAGCCTTCATCAGAACGCCGATCTAATTAAATAAGAAACTGGTTTGGCCTATTGGCTATCCACGTGAACAGACGCCTACATTTGTTTGAAAGTCTGTCTCTGAATCAAAAGGGGCAGGCCAGATCACAAGGTTAGTGGAAGAACTAGATACATGGGAGTTAATTTAACACAAAGCTCTGGAAGGGAGCTCTGTCAGGTTGCACAACTCCTCAGTGAAATCATATAATGAAGACAATGTGTGCTTATGAGGGATGACTTCACCACAAACTCCAAGAACTGAACTACTGAAACATTCTAGCCATGTCTAACACTTCAGCATGTTGCTCCAGTCCACCAAAGAGCAAGCCAGTGCTATATTCAGCCACATACACCATTTTGGAAGGTGTTGGCATAGTGGTCCATGTGGACATGTTTCCAGTGACTTGCACCACTTCGGTTACCTTCTTGGCAAGAGCAGGGAAACGGGGAAAGTTTTTGAAGTCAGGGCTCTGAGGGAAGGCACAGCAGTTCTATTCATGTAGTACATTCTAATATTCAGCTGCTAGGCTTGCAAAAGCAGCCGATTCATAAATTTAGCCAGTAGCTGTATGGCTTAGAAGTATAATGGACTCTTTAGAATACCTATCAGAACTCACAAGTGAGAACTGACAAAATATTTGACCTTGTTGTCCGTCTACAGATAGCACAAATGTGGTTTTGGCCTTATTTTGCATCAACACTACGATATTCACCTCTAAGTTCCTAGAATCAACACTGCATGTAACTTACCAAGTAGAGCCAGAAATTCCACACAGATATATTGCAGCATCCAAAAGGCCCAGCTGCTGAAGCCCAGCAAGACTGCCATAGAACGAAGTCAGTGCTCTCATCCCACCTCCAGACCCCAGTACTGCTACGACTGGAACCTGCAGACAGCAAGCTCAATAGTCACAATCACAGACTTTTGAATTTCCAATAAATTACAGAACTAATCCCATTTCAGTCTCATTCTTATAAAAATATGAGATAAAAATTTCTATTTCTATGTACATTCGAAATAATTTCGGGTTTGATTTCAACCGGAACTCCTTTCTCTACTTCCTAATTGAAATACAGTGTTTTCTATAAAACATAGCAGTGTCACCTTGGGGACAGTCACATACTGAAATTGTTGTGTATATTATCATGCATCTACTTGCATGCCATACAATATACACATAAGAACAATAAAAAGGCAATAATTCTTATAACAGCACCCAAGTTCAGAGCAAGGTATCAGGCTACCTAGCTATTACAGTCTCCTCAAATCAGCAATTAGGAAGCTGTTCCTGTGTTCTGACCTTCATTTTAACCACGCTGAAACAGACTTTCCCATCACAATTCAGAGCTCAAAGGCCAAGATACAAGAGCTCAACTAAAGAAAGTACATACATTCTGAAATTTCAGGTTTTTGTGTTCCAAAACACACGCACATCCCTCAAAATTTTAGAAATATAACAACATTTGAGACTTCAGAACTGAATTGTCACAGGGATCTATCTCACACCATGGTGAATGTGAATCATGGTTTCTGTTGGTTAGAGGCAAAAAATCCTACAATACCTACTTATCAACCAAGCACAAAGGATTTTACATATCTCACTATAGCACTATGCTCCATACCTCAGCTTTTGGAGGAGATTCTTTTAAGTGAAGAGTCTTCCTCAGTGCCTCAGAAACTATCTTCTTCCTTTTGTCCAAGAATTCTCTCTCCTCTTTACAGAGGTCGAAACCCAGCCGTATATCAAGATCCCAAGTGCTGAAGTAGAAATTAAAACAAAAAACCACCCCAAATTGTCAAGGATTTCTAATTACCAGGCAAAATCAGTTTCTGTGAACACACAGTCTAGGTGCTGATCTGAATCACTGGACCACCTCCTAAATGAAGTTTTAGTGTATGTCTATACACCAGCTATTTTGTAACAGCAGCTTTTGGAATTAAAAATGAAACTTCTCCCTATTGTATTTCTTCCTTAATGTATAAACGCAAAGCTTGTGTCAAACATTATTCAGTTTAAGCTTCAGGAATTTCACAAAGAAATAAAAGATTCTCAGTAGGTGAAGAAGATTTTATGAGGAGCAACGGAGATCACTGTATTGACATGGATGGAGAAATGAGGGAAAGAGCAATTTTAAAAGACAAATTTCTAAACTTAAGAGGCAGAAGGGGTGTCGTGGTTTAACCCCAGCCAGCAACTAAACACTACACAGCTGCTCACTCACTGCCCCCCACCCCAGTGGGATTGGGGAGAAAATCGGGGAAAAAAAGTAGTAAAACTCATGGGTTGAGAGGAGAACAGTTTAACAGAACAGAAAAGAAGAAAGTAATTTTAATGATAACAACACTAATAAAACGACAACAGTAATAGTAAAAGGATTGGAATGTACAAATGGTGCACAGAGTAATTGC
>JANZLQ010000032.1:18345414-18360515 GCA_026212715.1 Elanus axillaris | reverse complement strand
GTTATCATTATAATTACTTTCTTCTTTTCTGTTCTATTAAACTGTTCTCATCTCAACCCACGAGTTTTACTTCTTTTTTTCCTGATTTTCTCCCCCATCCCGCTGGGGGAGGGGTGAGCGGCTGCATGGTGTTTAGTTGCTCGCTGGCGTTAAATCACAACATAGACATACAGAAAAAAATACCACTAAACAGGTAATAAGATAATAGCCTTAGGAACAAATGGGAGCATGTAATTAAAAAACGTAATTATCTTTACAAGCAGAGGAAATTAAAGTTTGCCAGGAAATCTTTGAGTTCTCTTCCATGTTGTATTAGCATCTGGCAAGCTCTCTTAACACAGAGCTGTGTGCAGATTCCTACATTTAAAAGGGGCATATTAAAAAAAAAACTTATATCACAGGGCCACACTCAAACCTACACAGCCTACCAGGTAGGCTGCAGCCTTTACACCCATCGCAGGCTTCAACGCTTGGGAGGAGAGAGCAGCTTAAAGAAACAACACATTTTCACCCTTCTCACAAGAACTGAAGACAAATGAGGAACTACCCACAGATTTCACAGATCTGTCCTAAGTCAAGTGTTCCTCTAAGCCCACTGTCCTCCTCCTAACAGGGATAAATAACATGCGTTTAGGTACAGGGCAAGCAACATTACTACACTCCTGGCACTCTCCTACCTCTGGTAAGAGAGGAAAGGTCAGACTGGATAGCTTTGTGCTCTAGGCCAGCTCTTGAAGGAGTATGTTCTGCTAGCTACCAGGGGTGGTTTGCTTGAGGTTTACCACATGGGCTAATCTCCATGGTTGACTTCTACCATGTTTTTGCTGAGTTTTTGACTAATTAAGTCCAGGTCTCTCTCTTCATCTCATGTTTGCTGCCCAACCAACTCCACTGCAAAGCTATTTTTTTCATAATCTTTTTTGTGTTCTCTTCTCCATAGCTTCCTCTAGAGTAGTCAAGATCACCATCTGTATTCATGCTGCCCAACTGCTTGTGGGGATGAATAACATCACAGAATAGTTTCCTTGCTCTCATTTTTGGTGTCAGGCCATACTGGGAGCAGTCATCACAATGAACATTCAGTCACTCCTATGGGATACACACCCTGCATGGGTACCTGTAGAAACTGTGAAGTGACAGACAAAGCTAAATAAACTTTTGCAAGTGGCAAGTGCTCTATAAGTTTCTAATAGAAAAGATTTGCTATAGAGTAACTTAACAGCTGAAAGTAAAGATGTCTTCATGTAGCAAGCATGTGCAGAGTCAGGTTTTTTTTAATCCCCAAGTTTGAACAGATTTTAAAACGTTGGGGAGGATATACTTCTAAGACAAGTTCACCTCCCTACCCAATGTCAAAGATCCAGTGCAAAGTCTGACATTTTTATCCAATTTTTAAAATAAAAAATCATAGTGTGTAAAAAGCAATGATAAACTTATCTCTCTGCTCTATCTCTCTGCTCATAAATTCGCAATACATAACCAGAAAAATAATACATTCATTCAAGATAGGCTTCTAGCCTAGAAAATTTTGATCTGAGTAATTACAACATTAGAGAGTTAAGTTTGATCAAAAAGGTCTATCTGGAAGTGATTAGTAACCTTCGTAACAGATGATCCCTAGCACCACACACATATAGTACTCCACAAGAAACTTGCTTCTAATGCAGGCTTTTGACATCCACAGGTACCTGAATAATAGACCCCAAACCGACATCCATAAACATCTAAAGAAGTCCCTGGCCTTCTCATGATCAAATTAAGGCTGTTCATTTTATGTTTAAGGACACTTTCATGGACAAAAAGGTACTGGTTTCAGAGAGGATTTATTCAAAAGTGGGCTGTAAACTTCATAGCAGTCAGCACAGATGCTTACCTGTAGGACAGATATAGTTTGCTGCAGCTCCACTTGCAGTTCTGGACACATTTCTTTATCCACATGAAAGACAAATGAGGTTCCATAATCCTTCTCATTGTCTGGCCTCCTGGGAATACACAACTGCTTCTGATATGCCCCTGGAACAGATACCTTGACCTCACAGCTCCCTGTGCATTAGAGTAAGAAGTTTAGACCACAGGAGTCATTTAAATATGTTGAAAATCAGATACTTGGTAAGCGTAGCTGAGACTATGAAAACACAAGCAAAAACTCTCGTGTGGTACCCAGTGGATGTGACCCAATACTATTTAGCATTAAAAGTAAAAGCAAAATTAACTTAAAAAGTCAATTTTGCAGTCACTAAATAAAAATGCACTGTTACAGACAGAGAATCAAGTCTCCCCCCTCTCCCAAGGAATAAGCGTGCTGAAAAGAAGATCTGACTTAACTCTGCAGGCAGCCCTACCTTGCTGTCTCTCTCTTGTTTTTTCCTCTTCGTTGACAGTGCCTTGCAGAGACAAGCAAGGATGAACCTATGAAGAGAAGAAACCAGCTCTGATTATGAGATTTTAGTTCACTTTCTTGTTAAAGCTTAATCTACCTACTATCTTAGGCACAGGTTTACAGCTGCAAGCTGTCAAAAAAACGTTATGGATGATTTTGATCTTTCAAATAAAAAGCAAGTTTTGCTTCAGCAGGATGCAATTATTTACTTGTTTCAAAATCAAAACCACCCTATTACTGGGGTTTTTTTGCAACCAGTACTTCATAGTTACAAATTCTCAACACCTGGGTTTTTTTTTCTGTTGTTTTACCTTTTCTTAAATGCATGTGTGAGTACCTATTCAGAACTTGTTCAGATCCAGGCAAGCACTTCATAAATTCTGCCATGACTTTCTGTCCTGGATTGTCTATGTCCTTGTGAAATTTAGTCTCTCATGCCATTCAATCACCAGCTTCCCTTCTAGGACAGCAGATGAGACACTTAATTGGCCATAACTGCTCTAAATGATAAGATACTACTCCACTGCTTGAATGTAAGACTGACTTGCTAAGGGAAATGGGAGCACAAAAGCCTCTCTCATGTGAAACACTTTGCAGAACTAGGCTGTCAAATGCCACCAATTTTTCCTGAAAAAAATGTTTAAAAAATGTACATTTCAACAATGATGACCTCTTTGCCATCCTTTTCTCCTTATTAAAAACATCACTCCAGTCCCTTTCCTTCAAGGGGAGAAAAAAGGTGGTAAGACCTGTATTTTTAACTTATAATGCACTGGTTTTCTTAGACTGATTGCCCCAAGAGAACAGACAAATCCCTCAAGACCAAAACTCTTGAGTCTGAGAGCAGGAGGCATCACCTACTTACTAATGGCACTGATAAAACCTTAGATATAATAGATGTTAAGATAAGAAGGGGAACTGTACCTGGCCAGCATCTAGGCTAGGAATTTCAATGCAACCTGCAAGAGTCACCAGCCTCCTAAAGACATTTTTTTGTTTACACTAAAACAGCCCCACTGAAAAAAAAGAAACAACAAACCCTTTCTGTGAGTTGGTATCAACTTTTTAAAATTGAGGAAGCTTTTTAAACCAGCAAATTAAAAATGAGGGGCAGATGGAGGAGAGAGTAAGAGCTATTTGGAAACAGGATTGGAATTCTCAACAACTCTTGTCCTCTTGCTACTAAAAACCTACCTTTCAGAAGTAAATCCCAACATGTGTGTAATTGACTTCCATGTACTCACCACAAGGACTCCATTGGTCAATACCTCTGTAGGGGCATCTGAGCTGTGAAAGGAAGAGATTTAATGCAAATGAGTGTTGTTTTTTATTTGCTTCATGCTACTTTACAAACCAACTGCCTGGATAAGCAGTGGGGGAGAAAGATCTATGCAAACTAGACTGACAGCAGGTATATTTCCCTTCACAGAACCATGTGGGGGGGGAAAACCAAAGAAAAAATTTGTCTGCAACTATAAGCATGTGCTATAAGGTCTCCCCATCTCAGTTATTTTGATAACCTAGAGAAATGCTGAGCTTAGATAGACTATCAGATAAAGTATCCATTTGTTTATATTGCAAGGTTAACCGTGAAAGCTTTCCAGTCCTAATCTACAAAATGTTCATTTCCTTTGCAGCACTGCCATTCCCATGAAGTCCAGCAAAATGGTACCCTACAAATTTGAGTGACTTGAGCTTTAAGGATATTTGTAATCAGCCATTGGTGAATCAACCTGAACACCTCAGAGAACTGTAAAACATTAGCCTTTTTATGGGCAAGACTGTCCCTGCACAGAAAAAGCAACTAAGACAACGTATCTGCAGAGCACAAATTTATTCAGCTCTTCAGGTAAGACTCACCATTTCTCCAAGTAAAACTCTACGTCCAGCTCTTCATTAGCCTTTGAAAATAAAAGTTGGACACAGGTGACCCTTTATCTTGAAAATAATTGAGAAGTTTTTCCAAGAGATGAAGCTTTACAAACTATAATAACTATTTTTGTTACTTTTACAAAAGCTCCAGTTAAATTTTGGAAGGTTTAAAATTATGTCTTTTGTAGCTGTTGTTCTTTAAACATTCCTCTCCTCCTGGACATATCCTATATGACCAGACACATCTATGTTTGAGGACACAAGTGCACTCAAGTGGGAGTTGGGTCTCAGATCTATTACTCTGCTAATGAAAAAAAAAAACCCTTCTGGCTCAAATACCACTGCAGCGCCATCTCTGCAAACAGCTTTTACATGAGGCTTTGTGCTTCCTCCCATTTATTATTTCAGCAGACTGCACTCAACTCATTGCTGCCTTTGTCTTTTAGAGACATTGATCCAGTCATCTTTCCCCCTACTACAGCATACTGTAAATGCTTGATACCAGACCTAACGCAGCTTTTAAAATAACTGAGTAGAAGCCAATCTGTGTAATTGTCTTTACTGAAGTTGAAGTTTCCAGTTCCACAAATACTGATCAAGATGACTTAAGCATTCAGCAAATGGGATGGAGTTAGTAGGAACAAGGGAGTTACTAAGCCTCTTTCGATGATCACAAATAACTTAGAGTGCCTGTGACACTGACCAACATCTCCCCGCTAACTGCAAAAGGTCTGCTTCTGACTGTACCAACAGCACTGAAGCCAAATTTCTCAAGAAGACACATCATCAGCTCAGCTTTAATCCAGACCTATTGTAGCAATGTGTTTGAAGCAGTTACAAAAAAGATCAGACTGGTGATGTGGCTTTAGCTACATAAAACAAGCTGTCTTGTTGCAAGTCCAGTAACAGGTGCACAGGGACTGAGAGCAGCTAATATGCACCCATGGCACCCACGTGAAGCAGCAGTTAAATGTAACTGAAAATAACTCAGGGAAAATAGCCTTTTCTTAGTCTTTTGACTTAATAAATATGGAAGCAACCTTTGCAGCAATAGATTTCTTCACCGCAAAGTGATGATGATCAACTAGACAGTCTGCGGTCCCCACAATGATTGCTGACTGCAAATGTCTTTAATTTTAAGCCCAGGTTAAGCCCCCTCTAGTCTTCTGAAAATTCAGTTCCCTTTAAAGGTGTTTTAACATCTTCTGAAAGAAAGCAGTCATCCCAAGTTTCATTTAGTTGGACATCTGAAAGACTGTAGAACACACACACATACACACACACACACACACACACAAATAATCATTAGAGATTTTAGAAACATCTCAGATGACAGTAAAACCATATATGCTGTTGTCATCTGCTGATGCATTTTCCCTCTCTGGCTTCTACAATACAGATAAATCAACCAGCACGTACTGCTGGATTTCTGTAATCATGAGATGCAGCTATTCACAGTTGACCTGGGAAAAAGCCAGGGACTAACCTCAGGGTTCAACCTGAAAGTGCGCAGCAAGGGCTGACCCAGCTTCATGCCCCCTACGTCAAAGACGATAGACGTGAGCTCATCACTGACAAGGACATCCTTATCATAGAGTGTCAATTCCAGAATGTTCTAAAACCAAACAGAAACAAACAGCCTCAGATGAAGAGACAGAAACACTTCCACAAGCCTGAGTACCTGTATCCAATAGACACTTTATGCATTAATCAATACCCTTCCCCTTTCCCATTCCCGAAGAGAATTCACTATTTCCAGCAGGATTTACAGGATAGGTTAAAAAAAGCTCCTAGTTGATAGTGTTTAGCTAAAAGATTTTCTGATCTTCACAATTAGAGAGAGGCCCCAACCAAATACATGTGGCAGTACTCTCCACCAGCTTCAGGCACAGATTTGCCTGAGGAAGCAATAACAACTTCCACTCTTTCAGCATGATTCAGTCCAGGATGTTATAGGAACCTACCACTTCCTGCTCAGCACTGTGTCAGAGCCGGCAAATCCAGCAGAAACTAATTGAAATAGACACAGTGAGTACATATAGCACCCAAAAAATGGCCCTGCAGCAACTAGTTTTCAAGGAGACAAGACTGAACTTAGAATTCTGCAGGCATAGCCTCACAACAGTAACCAGACTGGGGCCTTATGAGATTGCTTGCGAAAAAAAACCTCACACACTCTAAAGCTTATTTTGCAATTTTCTTACCATTTAAGTCAATTACCATTCCACCTTTGTCACCAACCATTATCAGAAGGTACTCCAGTTAGTGGGATAGTTAATAAGCACCTTATTCCGAAGCTTAGGATGTTATTTAAAGCAATATTACCATACTAAATCTAGTCTTTTAAAGTACAGTTTCCTTCCTTCTGCCATTAATGTCTACTTTGAGAACAAATGCTGACAATCTGAAGACTTTGTTCAATACTGTATTAGGTCATGCTTAGACAGAAGATAGGTGTACTGTCTCTAAGAGGTTGAATTTTGCTTTTCTCGATCACGGGAACTGATGGCAAAACTTGACTGAATGAACTAAGTAGCAAAGTGGTTTGAAATTTAGTTCCCACTATTGTCACTCAGCCACTTGGCTATGTAAAGCAAGTACAGCTACAAGAAAGCAACTGCTACTCTATGAAAGTAGAAGCAACCCACAAATAGAAACTTGCTTTACCAAGGAATTTCCGTGAACTCTACCAGGTAGTGCCATAACTTCCCTTTCCTGAGTTACATCACAAGGATGTTTATGGAAAATTCTAGCTGCAATTTACATGACAGCGCGGTTACGAACTGCTGTGGTTATCACTGGACATGCACAGTGCAGTTTTTGGTACCACTGAAGAAGACTGACACCTTACAAGCAACACTGGTTTTGAGGGCAGTAAAGATCCCTTGGTTTTGAATGAAGTATCAAAAGTAAGCCAGTACACAAATGCAGATAGCCCAACCAGCTCCACAAAGTGCACTCCTTACCTTGACAGCACTATGGATTCGATACTGGAAAGTTTCATTCCATTCCGGGTTATCAGAGTTGTCAACAACCTGAGTTCGGGAGACTACAGGAGATGCAGTGGGCAGCTTTAGTTCCACATAGCAGTCTGCCTTGGACACTAGAGCAGAGAGTGTAGAGACGGATGTCAGAACAACTTTCATCAAACATAGTCTTTCCCATGAGCTCCTTATTTTCTAGATCTCATTGCATTACAGAAACATGCAAATTTAAGGCTGGACTTGTAAAGCAAAAGCCTTTAATAAAGTACACTTCTTTAAACAGTAGCAAATTGAACATTAGGTACCTATACTTCTTTTTTCTGGTTCACCCAAACCATAAAGCCCTTCCTAAAAGGGATTACTATTCAAAAGGGGGAAGATCAACTTTGACAAAGATGACCGCTGATATCAGGCCCACTTCCTCTTGTCCTGTCCTTGGGGACCAGTGAAAGTGTCTGGCTCCATCTCCTTAACACTCTCCTTTAAGATACTTGTACACCCCCCCACCCTGAGCCTTCTGTTCTGCAGGCTAAGCAGTCCCACATCTCTCAGCCTCTCCTCGTGTGAGATGCTCCAGTCTGTTTATAGTCTTAGTGGCCCTTCACAAGATTCTTTTCAGTAGCTCCAATATCTCTGTTACTGGAGTGCCTAGAACTAGGCACAGTATTCCAGATGCAGCCTCACCAGCGCTGAACAGAGGGGAAGGATCACTCCTTGCCCTGTTGGCAACGTTCCTCCTAATGCAGCCCAGGATACCATTAGCCTGCATGGCAGCAAGGGCACATTGCTGGCTTATGGTCAGCTTGCTGTCCACCAAGACCCCCAGGTCCTTTTCTGCAAAGCTGTTTTCCAGCTGATCAGCCCCCAGCATCTGCTGGTGCACAGGGCCGATCTTCCCCAGATGAAGGACTTACATCTCTTTTTGTTAAACTGCATGAGGTTCCCATCAGCCTGCTTTTCCAGACCATCAAGATCCCTACTGGATAGCAGCATGACCCTTCAGTGTACCAGTCAGTCCTCCCAGTTTTGTAACATAAGCAAACTTGCTCAGGGTACACTTTGCCCCAACATCCAGATCATTAATGAAGACACTGAACAATATGGGACCCAGAATTGACCCCCTAGGTTGCACCACTAGTTACTGACTTCCAACTAGACTTTGTACCACTGATCACCACCCTTTAAGACCTGCCATTCAGCCAGTTTTCAGTCCAACTCCCTGTCTGCTCATCTAGCCCACAATTCATCAGTTTCTCTTTGAGAATGCTATGGGAGACAGTGTCAAAAGCCTTACTGAAGTCCAAAGAGACAATATCCACCACTGCTATACCCTCATCTAGTCTGGCCAGGAGCTTTCTGTCTCCATTCCCTAAAAATAACCAATTGTCTCAGAGTCCTTCCTTCTTCCAGTTAAGGCCCCTTTAACAATGCAAGTATGGGAACCATTTTTCACTCCAGTTGAACAGAAAGGCCATAAAAAGAATTTCTCTTCACAGTGTGATTCTAGCCCTCAGCCTTTCAGGAGGGTTTTCCATTCCCTGGACAGTCATTTAGCACTCCAGTAGTTCAGTGTCGGATCCCAGACATAAACTTGAGGCAGGCAGACTATGTTATTATATTAAATCTGAATGAATTAAACTTCAAATGAGTTTTAAAGGTCCAAATGCCCCAAACAGCCCCGAGAGCTTTACTCAACACAGGTGCGTAAGAGAAAGGGAATATACACCATGCTATCAAAACCAGTTTGTCTTGGAATCAGTCAACCACCTACCCTCTTAAAAAGCTTCAATTACATCAACAAAATAGCACACACATAAAAGAAAGCACTACTACAACTGAGAAAATAAATATTTGGAAACTAGAATTGAAGATTGCTACTTCTAGTGCAAGAAGACTATTCAGCAGGAGCAAGGGTGAAATTTGCCATGACCGGAGGGCTGAATCCAGACAAAGGAACACAGCACAGGCCACAGTAGGACGTGTAAAGGAGCAAGGAAGCAAAACATTACCAGGATTTACCTGATCTTGTTCTGCAAAGTAGCAGGGTTCATCTGCAGCTTGGCCTCAGATCAACCTTTCAAATATGTATAATGTTTTACAAGAGAAGCCTTTGTTCAAACATAAAGGCAATATACTATGTGTAGATAAGAAGTTCCCATAACAATGCTACGTGTGTTACAAGTATGCATAGAACAAACCATCGGTTTTCATAATACTTGGACTAAATACTTACACAGATCTGTACCCTTGATGTTTCTGGCTCGGAGAACTTTTACTGTTAGGTTGTAGTAAGGGTGCTTCTCCCACTGAAAAGAGAGGAACAAGCTCAGCATGTAACTCAGCTGCAATGCCTGTTCTATAACCATATCAGTATCAGTCCAGAGAAATGGATCAGACCAGCCAGCCCAAAATAAACCATTAATGAGTCAGTCTGGGAACATACATAGCACTTTCAGTGTCCTGGAAGACTAAAGGAGTCTAGAAGGAAACTCAATTCCCCTTCAGCATGGCAATGCGTGATGTTTTAGGATAATTCCTCACAGACTTCAGAAAGTATGTCCCTTATTTAGGGTTTCCTCTAATTACAGAACAATTTTTAGTTTCTTCATTAGTTCATTCCTGCTGAAGGATAAACAGATACTGAAGCTGCTCAAATAATTTTAATCATGACTTGGCTAGTTTAAGACTACTTGCCAAGGGCACATGCATGCTTGAGTAATAACAGACACAGTGAGAATCTTAACAGCATGGTCTAAAGACATAGACAGAATACAGTGTTTACGAAGAGGAAAAAAACTCACTTTCTTATGGGAACACATACTTCAGGGCAGTTTGAGCAAGAAAAGACAAACCTTAAATTCCTTTTCATTCTGGACTGTTATTGCTATCAGCACCATAAACATGCATGCCACTTTACCAGCATAGATCAAAATGTAATCCTTGCTCTTGAAAGCTTCTGGGAGGCTATTTTTGGAAAGTAACATTAGTATCTAAGTGCCTGGATGTGATGAGGCAAAAAAAAAAAAAAGCACGAGTGAATCCTAAAAGATCATGAAGGAGAAGGGGGGGAGGGGGAGGTGCAGAGAGGTCAGGAGAAGAAAACAGCTTGGAGGGTTTTTGTGCAGAGACTGCACAGAAGCAGTTGTGTAAGGCTCGTGGGATGTGTAACGCAGAATGGGTTTCTGCCTCATTTCTATCAGTTATGACGGAATTCTGGCCAGCGAGGAACCTTTTCTATTCTTAAATCCCATTTCAAAAATGCTTTTCACAAGTGGTCACTACTTCATGTTCATCATTTTCTACATGGTAGGCTTGAGATCAGAGTTTAATTTCAGATACACTAAGTATTTATCTACAACTGAATTCAACAGGATCTTCACTTACAATAAAATGCTGCAGTGTGCCAAACATTACATAAGAACATCGGCCCTACATATCACTAACTAGAATCTCAAGGAAACCAATGAACCCTGAACTGTCAAACTCTCCTTGAACATTCCTTATCTGATAAATGGAACTGTACTATGTTTGTTAAGCAGTCACATACTTCTGGAATCTTCTGTATTTCTTACCACTTTAAGATATTGCCAGCTTTTGCAAAACAGGGTTTGAACAACACAGTAAAACCAAGACATACATAGTATACCTAACATCTTTGTACCGAGTACCATCCACCCTGATGAACAAGCAAAGAGTAAAAATTACACAGGTTGTCTAAGATATCTCACATGCAGGTGCCAAATTAAATTTGTGCAAATAAACTCCAATTATACCATTATTACTGTTAAAGGGCTTTTATTTGCAGCATCAACACGTTGAAGGTACTCCTTCCCTCATTTGTTTCTGGGAACAAGCCGTGCCTTCACATCGCATTTCACCACGAACTCTACCCTTCAGATGCTAGTTTTTCCTCCTTTTTAAAATCTTTCCTAATCACCTCTATTTTGTTCAGTCACTAACACTAGTTTCTCAGGCAAAGCCTGACCTCCTTTCTACCTCATCAAGGTGGGGAATGGACTAGAGAAATTCAAGATTGCATATATGATTCTCCATGACCTCCTAAAGGTGCTGCAACTCTTCAGGTTGTTGAGAAATGAAGCTACGTAATCACACCCCCACTGCTGTCAAAGCAATCTTCACTCATGCAGCCTGACTATCATCTGGAAATCTGACACTATCAGCAGAGGAAGCACAGTACACACTGAAGACAGCATATCCTTCTTTTACTGCACACCATCTGTCAACATATAGTTACATTTCAAAAGAAAGTCCTTTCCAAAGGTCTCCAACAACCTTTGATTTGCAGTCAATTGTTACACAGCTGAGGATACATTTTCCACACCCAGCTCATAATTTAAGGCTATATAACACAACAGACATTTCACTGTGCTCCCAAGTCTGTGCTACCAGTTATGCCAGAACCTTCCCACCTGCCTTTTCTATTTATCTTTTAGCCAAGGCACAGTAAGGCCACAACATATTGCAAGGTGACCGTGCAGAGTAATGAAGCATAAGAATATCAGATATGTTCTATCTGAATGCATCAGGGAAAAGGCAGGCAAGAAATCTGTATGGAAAATGAGCAACAAATAACAACAGTTCTGCCTATACCAGTGTACAGCACACTGACATACGCAACGGGTGCAAGCGACCAGTTTCTACTTTGCAGTTTAATGATTTTTCAGAATCACCTTTTACAGAGCTCAGGAGAGTGCATCTGAAGCAAAAACCCCCTTGAAATCCTTAAATGAGGGTACAATACTGAATTTTCACACACTCAGTCCTGCTAGCAACTTCAGCAATAATAGCAAAATCAATAGCAAATAAAGAAGTAACTTCTAAGCCATATTTTCTGAGCTCGCAGGCAAATCAGGTAGCTCAGAGAAGTGTCCGGTTTAAAAAAGGAGCACTTTCTCCTCATCTTGTTCCTGCTCCCAGGTGAGTACTGCTGCCCATAATTCCCTTCTTTGTGGCCAAAGTGCCACAAGTTTGCTTTTAAACCCAAAAGCAAACTCCTGGCTTTCCTAGGCATCTCTTGCACTTTCCTTCCTCCCACAGAACTGTGCACCCACAGTCATGAAAGGAGATTTCAGACCCAGTCCTAAGAACCATGGTCTTCTGGAGGGCAAGTTTTATGATTAGTCAGGTGATACGAGTCGTGCTAGCAGCTCAGTGTCACAACAACAGTGGCAAACACTGGGCTCGGTCCCACTTATATTACTGTTTATCTTTAGATGTGTGAAACTAAGGCTAAACTGGAAAATTAAAGAGATCTGATCATGTTGAATTTTTATCACCCAGCATGCAGAAGCGTGGACAGGCATAGAGGCAGCAAGCCATCTTGTGACAATTAATGGTCACCTCAATTTTTAGTTGTAGATTGGGGATGAGGGACAGCGGGACAGGTAATCAGATGACAGACCAGGTCTCCCAGGGAAATGCTCCTTCGCAAATATTTAGTGTGATTCAAAATCAAGGTTATCAGCCAGACCATCGTATACAATGGAACGATTATACACCAGTTAAAGGACAAACATATTGAAACCAGTTTATCTAATGTGGTTGCGCTGCATTATGTACAGGGCATGAAGTCATTGTTAATCGTTGTCTACTGTAGATTAAGCCCTGTGGGATAACAGACAGAAGAAAGGGAATGGTAATCAAGGATATTTTGCAAGAAAACTCATAAGCACTACTTTGCCTCTACTGATGAGTATTCTGTATTACTGATGAGTATTCTATATGCAGTATTCTGCACTCCTCCACCCTCCCCCCCAACCAAAAAAAAATAAATACATGGCATCAGCTTAATTCTGTTCCCCAAAACCTAAGGAAACAGAGACCTGCTCTGCATTGCCTCACACAGACCCTAAATTTACTAAACCCTTGGAATCTCTAAGCATTCTTGTTATCCAAGATTTTCCCCTAACGATAAACTTTTTGATTAATTCCTGCAGAAGCACAGAACTGGTTTTCCACACGTGCAGTAACAGCAAGTCACTGCCAAACACATCGGCTAAGGAATGCTGTCCCAAAGACAGCGCTACAATTTGTCTTACCCGCCAGTGATAAAACCCAGTCTCTTTCCTCTCCTTCCTTTGGAAAAGCACAGCTGCCAGGAAAGGCAGCACTCTGGGTGGAAACGGGCCCCGCAGCACCTCATGCAACATGGGAGAAACGTCCCGTCGTCTCCGTAGAAAACCTCACAGCGAAGCACAGAAAAGAGAGGAGTCCCCAGGCGCCTGGCTGTAAAGGGCTGCTCTTCAATGGCTCGCTCTCAAGTTTTGCGCAGGACTGGGCTACGCTCCAACTGCGAGAAGCGGAGGTGTGGCCTGCGCTTGCCAAACAACCCAGTTCAAAACCTCGCTGGCACGTTTTTCAAATACTGGTAAAGGATAAGGGCTGCAAAGCAGCACCAAACAGGGAAGGCCCAAGGAGGAGGAAGCACCACTCCGCGATTAAGCCACAACCTCAAAACCCCCAGTCCAGATTTCCCTTGAGAATTCCAGCAACCTGATCTAGGACTTTGGCCATTTTAAACCCCCTCAGAGTTTCAGCATACCCTAAACCAGTATTTTTAAATATAAAGAAATTCCCATCTTACAAGCCTGAAGCAAAGCCAAATTTGTCACTGACTGTAGCTGTTGAGAGAAGTTTCAGGGAGGCCTGAGCAAAGACACCACAGTTTGGTCTGCATTAAGATGCCTCAGAGAGTATTGATTCACCACCACATCTAACCTTCCGCTATGTGAGCGGCCTGCACAAGTCCCCCCTTTATTCTCCTTTCCATGTAGGTCAGTATTGATTCTCCACCAAAGGTTCTTGAAAAATTGTACAACAGGTAAGGCAGGTTTTTTTACGCATCTACTGTGCCTTAAAAAATATTTAAAGTAGTAAAGGAAATAAGTTTATTAACAGCCGCTGACAGTTGGCTTGTCTGGAGCTTTTTATTAAAGAGCTTAAACTGAAGCAGCAGAAAAAAACCCAAACTTAAGTGTTTCAACAATTAGAAAGTGGCAGAGAATGTATGAAAGCCAGTAATGCAGGATGTCACCAGCCCCACACAAACATGAGAATGTGACACATTCTCAGCAAGGTCCTATTCATTAATCATTTCCTGTCATTAGTGTCAGTCACTAGATCAGAATTTAAGAAAACTAATAAAAGCACAGGCACTGACATTTGGAACACAAACAAGTCAGTACTAGTTACTGAATTCACAGTCAATGCACAGGCAAAAAGCAAACATCGTACCATTGCAGAACAGCCAGCAACTGCTGTAAAGCTCTCACGTGGTAGGTACTAAATGGTTTGGTAAAGTTAGACGCTGGGCTGAAAAAGCAATTTCTTTGCATTTCTACATACCACTACATTCAAAGTGAAGGACTGTCATATTAGGTTTTACTTATCTTTGAAAAACTGCAGAATCATAAGTGTGATTTATTTATATTTAATCTAATATAGCTTGACTATAAATTACCAGAAAATTAAAGCAGCCTTACACAGTAAGCTAACATGGAGAAATTACACCGATTCTAAACAGCTTATTCAAGGCAGTATATAAAGTCTGTATTTTATCTTGCTAGTGCCCAACTGCATTTAAAATCAGGCTTACCTGCCTTCTGAAGTTCTCTCTCATCTTCCAGTGAAATCTCAGCACAGAGATCTCATGTTTATAGAATTTCTCTTGAATTTCTCTCTCAAGAAAAACTGAAAACTCTTTAGAACATATGTGTATTGGGTCTGGCTGAGATGGAATTAATTCTCCCCATTGCAGCCCTCATAGTACTGCATTGGTAGCTGGAAAGGTGTTGATAACACACCAGTGTTTTGGCTACTGCTGAGCAGGGCTGGCACAGCATCAA
>JANZLQ010000032.1:18333502-18345314 GCA_026212715.1 Elanus axillaris | reverse complement strand
CTGCTTTTCGCGCACGACCTCTGCTTTCACTTATTAAACTGCCCTTATCTTGACCCACGAGCCTGTTGTTATATTTTTCCCCCCCTGTCCAACTGTGGAGGGGGAGTGATAGAGCAGCTTTGGTGGGCACCTGGCATCCCGCCAGGCTCAACCCATCACAATATGATGGCCTCACACCTGGTAACTTCACTTCTGCTTGGATTAGCATCCCCATAGTGGTAAAGGTAGATGTATACCTACATTTCATTCAGTTATTTTTGTCAGCAAGCATGAACAAGTGACATCATCACCAGCTATACTATACAGTACTTAAAATGTGCATAGATATCACAAGGGACACCTTTTGCTCCCATTCGCAGCACTACGAGGAGAGCTGAGATGTAGTATGTAATGAGAAGAGATGAAGATTCCAAAGGATGCTATCAAGGTTTTGATTTGGGTTTATTTTTTGGTGGGTTGGTCTTTTCCAGAAATACCAATATACTCAGTTGTCCAACACAGAAACAAAAGATTCTTCTTCAGTGCTGGTATCTCCCATTTCTATAGAATGGGAAAACTGAAGATTTATATTCTACTTCCAACACTAGACTAGTTTATGACCTACAATTCAAGCAGCTGCAAACCTGTGAATCTAAGCATTTCCTGATTTGGTCACACACAGCTCAACATCCCTCCTCACCCCAAAACAGCATATCACCACTCAAAAAACATTGTCAGTAATTTTAGTGTTCTCTAATAAGTACATATTTAATGGTATAAGACTTTCAAAAACATTATTCAAAGAGAGAATACAAAAGTGGTTTTAGTAGGATTTTGATAACATTCACAAGCATACTATACACTTGTAGATTTAAAAAACAAAGCTGAGAAGTGATGACAACTCTCATATGACATGGCCTCATTTGAATTACACATATTAAAGCAGAAGTGATACTGGGAGCCTCTGCATTGGGTCTGACTTCCAGGAGAAAGTAAAGACTAATGCATTTCAAAAATATATATATACAGCAACCCAGAGAAGCTTAACTGCACAATGACTGAAACACACACACTGGTTCACAATATTTATTACAATCTATTGCTTTAGATAAACCTGCTGTATGGTTAGTAAACCCAAACCACATTATAAGAACCAACAAAAAAAGTTACAGCACAAACCACATCTCTGTAAAAGGTATGCAATGGAGGTGAACAGAGGCACGATCATAACCGTTTAAGTAAGAGCACAATGAAGACCCTCATATGTGAATAGAGCTCTCTTGGTAGCAGTTAACAAAGGTAAATAAAAATCAGACTAACAGTACTAAATATAAGATAGGTAAAAATCAGAGCAATATTGTTATATCTGTATACAAAGAATACAGGGCCTTTTTAAATACCCTTCGTTCATTCTCAATGACCTGTAAACACATCTCTCCCAAACCATCTTCCCTCTGTACCTGAACTAGTATATAAAGATCTATACAGAATGTGCAAATCCAGTATAAGTATTTTTAGGCTCTCTTCTTCAAATAGAAGAAATACAAGGTTAAAAACATTAACACCACAGATTCCCTCTACCCAGCCTCTGCAGAAAGACATCAGTAGCAATATTGCCCAAGACATCCAAGTACAAAAGTAGCGTAACACTGGATCAAGAAATCCGTAAGAATGCATGGCACATGAACAATAAATACAAACGCATGTGGAAAGGAAAAAAAACAAACAGTTATCAAGGGAAACTATTAACACTGGCAAATGAAAATGAATTAGGACTCTTGTCAGCCTACAGCAGATCTGTTACTAAAAAATGCTCACGTAACAATGGCTTAAGTAAACCTCTAATGTTAACTGAGATCCAATTACACCTTAGGCAGACAGTCTTTATTCAACTACTTGTTCATTAAGAGGTGCTATGTGGTAGTTACATGCCATGCTCCATACTATTTAATAATTACATATTTATAAGTATTGCTAGACCAGGATGTTGGGAGTCAAATAGCCAATATTGGGTTATTTTCTACTGCTGCCTTTTCATGACCACTGCACAGATTCTTTCTGCACCAATCAAACTTTTTAATATCCCTCATACCCATATGCTACAGGTTAAAGTTTGTGGAAAAATAAGTTAGACAAAAAGTATTACAGCCTACAAGGAGTATGGTACAATCTAGTTCTTGTAGTTAAGACTTCTGGCCCAAGAGTAACTTAAGAACAGTACCAGCCTGAGCAGAACACAGTTCTAGAGCATTTAAAACAGAGAGATGTTGAAATAGTCTGGATTTTACTTCAATGCTGGAAAGTGAACCAGAGACCAAAGAATTTACAAACACAAATCTCAAGTGTAGTCTAGAAGCTTAAGCAATAACTATATAGTTCACTTCCTTCAGAAGTTGCTTTATAGGGTGTTCTTTGCTTTTTGGTATGAGTGCAGATGTGAACTTCTTAGAATAGTCTCTGAGCTTCCACTCATGCTAAGAGTGACCATATTCAGTGCAAAAACCACACAAGTTAATTCAATTTATAGCTCTCAAACTAAAGTAAAAAGAAAAAAAAATGCTTACTAGTGGTACCTACTGTTTGTCTATCTCCTGTGGAACAACTTCTTATCAGAAGGTCAGGTGATAACACTGAATATCAATAAAAAGATTCATTTGGCCAGCAGTTAAACATTCCCATTACTGAGATGAAAGTAAAATTCTGTTTTCCAGGTCTAGAAATAGGCACAGAAACCTTCTCTATGCCAAACACCTGGTAATCTCCATGCAACACTGATACAGCTGCAAAAACTTTAAAGGAATTTTCTTTTTTTAAAGAACTATTTACATACAGAGCCAAATCACAACATTGTCACTCTAAGGAAGTAAGTTTTATAGTAAAACTTGACTTGTGGTGAACGCCCAACAGTTGTCTAACAACTCATTCGCAAGGTTGGAGTGCAATACAAAACTCACTACAAAAATCAGTTTCTATTCTTCATCTGAGTACTGAGAGGTTTGGTGTAGTTGCCAGCACTATAACAACACAGTTAAAGTCATTTTCTAGTAAATCAATATTACCAGACAGATATGGTCAGTCCACAGATACAAATGACTCCTAGCCAGTATAAGAGAACCTAGCAACAAGCCTCAGAAATCCCAGAGGCATCAACTTCTTAAGTCATTAGTTCCGAATTTCATATGAATGTTGGGATTATTAACCATGACAAGGTCAGGTGTCCAATGTGTTGACTTCTTTGGAGCAGAAATAATGCACAACTATTGCATTAGGGTATCGAGCAAATGCACTGTGAAGAGACAGAACACAAAAATCAACTGTCAGTATGGATAAACAATACTATTCAAACAAGAAAATCCAAGTTGTGGAGAATGAGAAAAAGATGCTTATATGAAAGTGACACTTTGTTTTAATTACAGCCTGAATATATTCTGGAGAAAGCCAGATAAAATAATTCTATGGATTTTGTAAGTTTTGTTTTTAAAAAAATAGTATCTATTTTCATTTCTATAGGCATACTTTACTTGGAAGTCACTAGTAAAAATTTAAAGATTAGAAGACATGCTGACATGTTTGCTCTTCAAAACCTTGTTGAACTTAACAGCATTAGAAAATCCTAGAGAACCAAAACAATACTGCATATGCAAATTTAAATTCTGATGCTACACGCTACACACTAACAGCAAAAAAATCAATATGCACAGCAATAAGTATATTTAGACCCATGTTCATCAAAACCTTTTGGAAGAAGAAGCTTTCCTTATCATTGTGAATGCTATTGATATCTCAGACAGGTTCACATCAACAAGAAAAACAATGAATAAGCTACTCATGTGGCATTCCACTGGAGTTCAGAGAGAAGAAAGAAAAAGTGCAAATAAAATTTGCACGCTATACTAACCCATAATTACCTACTGGGAATGACAGAAGAGACGTTACTGGCATCCAGGTATCAAGTGAAATTAGTTCTACTTTTAGATGTCCTAAGATAATTAGACTACAAAATGTAAATCAGCCAGGGAACCACAAAGCCATCAGATATAGAAAACTATCACACTTGTATCTTGGTTTAAGATTCTTTATATCATCCTTCTTAACTCTATTTAAGAAGTAGATAGTAGGCAGTGTTCTTAGAAAATTTTCCAAATTCAGTATGAAAAGCAACTTTTTGCCTTCTAGAGTTGTGAAATGAGAAGTCTTACAAGTTTCTGAAGGGATTTTATTCTCCTTTGTTGAAAGCAGTTTACTCTTGCAGTAAACTTCACTGACTAAATCTCTGATGTTTACCCAGCCACCCAGTTGAGCAACATAATTTGTAATTCACTCTTCAAATGCCTCCCTCACACTGCTGTTCTCTCTGTGTATATACACATTCCAAATTTTGCAACATTCTTAGTTTAAGTCTACCACATTGATATTTGATTCAGTTTCCCAAGCTTTAAGGTATATGCTCTCTCACCTGTTACCTATCTTTTTTTTACACACAGTGCACACCTTCTCCTCTGTAATAATGCACTTCACTTGCTGATGCAAGATCCGCTCCTCCTGGACCTAAAGAAAAATAAAAGAAACCAAAACCAACCCTTGTTCATAAAGCAATGCCACATCACAGCTCCCTTTAGTCTGGTGAAACTGAAAACTGTCAAAACATTTAATTTTCAGTGGCTATATCTACCTTAGCAAGTTGTACAGCACAAAAGCAGCAGAGCAAGTGGTATTGAACATCCAACACCCACACTGTATGAATTGCAGGATTTTGCTTTCAACTAGCCTGGTTCACAGACTAAGGCATTCTAACCACAAGGGGTGTTAAGGTGAACTACTGAACTACATTGTCTGTTTTAGTTTATTTGGAAGAAATCCAGTCCATGCTCTCTGAGATCATCCTGCAATGCACGCCAGAGCAGAGTAAGTCCAGAGACACACAAACCTCATCCAAACCAAAATGAATGTACTCGCTACCTCCTGAAAAAGGGACATTCAATCTACTTGATGCATGTCTACTTTCAGGTGCACTACAGCACCATCTAGAGGACACATTCCATATAAGGAACAATTAATTTAAATACTGAATGTCTGTTTTAAAACACCATCCCAATAAATGACAGGTGGTGGGTACTTACCCTCAGAAACTCTGCATGGAGAAGATTCTTGAGTACTTGATTAAATCTTTTCTTCTGAGCATTTTCTTCAAGGACTTTCTCTAAGAAGATTCGAATCTCACTAATCTGTGTATTCGCCGGGAGCAGGTTTATTGCCTGGAGCAAAACATACTTAGTTAGGAAAAATTAAAAAGGAATAGAGAAGAAAACAGAAATTGACACATTTAGCTTGACACCATTACAGTCTGTTCACTTGCCTACTCCAGTACCTTCTGTCACCTTCTGCCAGCAGTACAAACTGAGTACTTACAAGTCTTGTCTTACCTTGGTGGTATCCAGTTTGCTGTGGTGTAGTTCCAAAACCTGCAGAGCAGCCTGCAGATTGGCTTGAGGCTCCAGCACTTCCATCTTGATTGGTCCCAGGCAATGAACACTAGGTGGGGAGAGATACATCCGAAGCAGTGACAGATAGACCTGTTGCACACAAAAGGAAAGTTCTGAAACTGCTGTACACATCAGTTGTACCCATGCCATTCAAAATTCTGAAGTGCTAATTTAAACAGCTGTTATCTTAAAAGAACATAAACTGAAAAGTTCTAATGATGTTCAAAGCCTTTAAGACCTGCATTCTACACTAAGGTTTTTCTATAAAATTAGTTTTAATCACGCCTCCCTCATTTATCTTACGTAATTCATTTCTAACCTTTAGAAACCAACACTTCATTGCCTCTTACCATTAACTTTTTTTGTAGATTTTTGTGGAATATGCACAAACTATTTTGTCTTTTGAATTGCATCAGAACTTTAGCTACAGAATATATGCTCAACTCCAGTGATACAGTAACATTGTCAACAAAACCCAAACTTATGAAAATAAAAAAACCCCAATCATCTAGTAACTCCTAAATTCAAAGAGCTTATATATAGGCTCCTATTCACCTATACAAACCCTGAAAAAGTCTGTATCAGAGCAAAAACTTTTAAGTCCCTAACATGGTATGAATAGTCTAATACCTCCTCACTGAAAAGGATGACTGGAAAGATGAAGCCACTTACATCTTTGTTGCCTTCTTTGTTTCTGTCATAATGTTTATGGCAGTAGCTAGAACAGAGAAGAATCAAGTGAAATGCAGGGACAGTTCTGGAACCCAGAGAATCAGTCCACAGAAATTACCATTTAAATGTTTTCATTACTGAAGCCATCCAAGACAGGTGACCGTACATCCGATTCTGATCAATTAATCAAGTTGCACAACAAAATTACACTGTTTACTCTGCATTACAATGCTGAGAAAAGGGAGGTTTTGTGCAAGTCTCCCACTTCCAATCAACTTTAAAAGCTTTAATGCAGAAACTAAATTTAATACAGCTGTGTAAAAAGGGAAAAAAGATGTCTCAGATCAACACATCATAGCATAAAAATGTATGTGTAGATATATCTACTTACTCTATCTGAAGCACAAAGAGAAGGTGTTCATTAGTGTACACCGCATACCAGGGCTGAAAGTCCTCTAACAGCCACTTGCTGAAAATAGCTTTAAAATAAGCTATGTTGAATAAGCCCTAATGTTCAGATATTCCTGCCAGTATCGGTTAACTATTTTCACCTTAGTACTTCAGATTCATTCAGAAGGTTCCCTGACACAATACATCTAGCAAAATGCCTTATCTCTACTAGAGAGGATTCGACTAACTGAAGGAGCTTAGCTTTGCATCTGGGCTAGTGAATGTCTCTCCAAAGAGAAAGGAAGCAAAACAACGTACAAAAGTTCAGAAGCTAAGGAAAGGTGGAAACAAAGAACTGATTGATGACAGTCATATTGCTTTAAAGTGCAATGACAGAAGAGCATGAAAAGCTAAACCTCAAGGACATGGCATCATCATCTGTATTGAACAGATGCCTGGAAGAGCCTAAAAGTCAAGAAAACAGAGAAACCTGAATACAGCATTTATACTCCACAAAGAGCAACATTTCACTACACATCCTATCCATAGGGTAGTGAGCAAACCAAGTCTTGGGGGAAAAAAAAAAAAAACACGAAACAAAAAAAAAAACAACTTACTTTTCAGCCATGTTGGTGTCCTTCAAAATATGAACATAAATAAACAGAGCTTGCTCATGCTTCCCCATACGACCCAAGAGCAGAGCACGTTCTTCTAGGAGACCTAGTGATAGCATGAAGGATTTAGTAATAGCTACACAGAGAATTGACAACATAAGCTCCATTAGTGACCAGACTAACAGAAGGAACTATAAACTGTAGTCTGAGCACAGGTTAAAGTTACACTGAGACTGTAAGTCTACCTCACACTGCTCTCAGTAACATTTTATGAATTCTTAAGTAACCTTAAAAAACAACAAATTTCATGTCTGCTGAGGAATTCAGGCTCACCAAAAAGTTAGGCTAAATACTTAAGTGATAGGAGACACCACAAGGTCTTAGGCCAACAGTTACAGGAATCCTGCAGAGACTGGTAAATCCAACTGTACCAGCAAAAACATGAGTTAGTATACACTAGTATACACACCAGCAGCCAACAACTACAGATGCAGCCATCTTCTGGTTTTAGTTGCCATGATTCTACAGTAAGTGAGGAGGTTTTGCTGTACAATGCAGTAAGCTAGGGTTTAATTGACCTATGGAAACTGAACTCACCATCAAAGGGGAAGTCACTAATTAGTCGACTAGGCTCATACCAGCTAGACTTCTCCAGAAAAAGTAGAAGCTTTTTCCGGTAATCCCCCAAGTCTCCTCCTTCCTCCCCAGCAGGCACTGGATTTTTATCTACATGGAAGAAAACAACAGAAGCTACAGTATCACAACTATTTCACCACACTACTATAAAGACAATGACAAACAACCAAATCATTATGAGGAGGAACCAAATGCTGATGAAACCTGTTATGCGGGCTGGCATCCTGGTGCACCTGACAAATTACTTCAGCTCCTTAAAACACGTCAAGTGGCCTCTTAAACAACAGACTCAGTTATTCAAGACCCTTTCCTACCCTTAACATGCAGAATTCAGGGAACAGTAGCTGCCATTCCACTTAATCATGAACAAAATGTCACTTGGTCCCTTAAGATCTCTCGGGAGGCAATAAACTAGACTTCCCTACAAACCCACAGCTTTTGTTGTTCCAGTTCCTTCATCGCTTGGGATGTCTTCTTCTGGATGTGAACAGGGAAAGCTTACAGCAATACACTGTGAAGGCTCCCCTGTGCTGTCCCACGCCCCTGGTCTTCCCACCAGAAAAGGCTAAACATACCTGCAGGGTAAGAATTGAGATATTCTTTCATTAAGCCCTGCACTTTCTCACAGTACAGCTGGATCAGACAGTTGTGAAAGTCTGCACCGGTTTCTTCCCAGACATGAATGATGTGTTCCTGCAAATACATGTTCAGGTTCAGTTATAGACACTTCCTCTGGGAAGTAATTTGTTACAAGCAAGCAACAGTTCCATGCTTGCCTTTACCAAGCCTGCCTTCAGGATTTCATAATGTTAATTATTTTTTCTTTGCATAACTTATGGAAAAGCTAGCATTCTCTGAAACAGCATCAGGCTCCAACACCTGGGAAACTAAAGGCATACACATAACATTTTGTACTGAATGTAATGCACTAGGAGAGATTGAGTTCTTACCAAGTAAGGAATAGTCAAGCTTTTAAAATTTTCTATCAAGAAACTGAGCACTTTGTCACGTGGCAAAGCTTCTACTTCAGGGAGGTCTTCTGTAAATATCTGTTAAACAAAATTTTTTTCACAGAATGGTGATTTTTTTTAAATTTAAGTGCCACAGTATATTTTCTCTGAGGCACTGATGCCCAGCATATCATCACATATATCCAAAGAGTAAGTACAAGAAATATAAAAAAAAAAATCTGAGCAGTGTATTCAGGCACTCAGAAGCTATCTCGCATCTGAAAGGATTAACAAACATCCCCATTTCTGCCTTAGTTAGGACTCTTCTTTTACAGTGCCCAACACCTCCCAAATACAGGGAGTCAATTCTGTATCAAAGAGGAAAGGAAAAATAAGAAAGGCAAATTAACATTTGCCATTTAAACACTCAATCAGGCTCTTGTGCAAAAAGCATGACGTCAACAACATTAAATGTTGTATCAAAGGTTCCTAGCTACTTATTCCAAGATAAGGTATTCCAAGAATGGCAAAGCATAAGAAGAACTGAAAGGCTGTCCTGCTCTATCTACTGCTAGTCTTACCACAGTACTGAAGACAGAAAATATAAATTAAATATATAATTGAATTTAGCATTAATACATGGCTCCTTACATTGAGTTCTCCCAATTCCATACACTGCACTAAGAATCTCAATGGCAAGGTGCCCGTTTCAACCACACCTACCTTCAGTCCATCTTCAGGAAAATCTCTTAGCACCCAGACAGAGTAAGAAAATACCAAGTGCAAGTTCTCTGTACCTAGAATACAAAAACCAGCAGCACTCTGTATTAAAATCCTAAAGAACTATCTACTCACAATGCAAGCAGACACTTTCAGAGCCAGCAAAGCTTAATTTACAGGAAGAATCCAGTTTGGTTTTTTCCCCACTCAAGTCACACAGATCACACATTCTAGGCTAAAGCCACCATTTCATTACTTCGTAAACATGATTTTAAACAGAAACAAGAATTAACTAAAATACTAAGCAGCACCAAATATAAACAATTCAGACCAAAACCAAGTTCAGTTGTCTTAATCACACTCCAAAAGTCCTCCCCTACCATTTGTTTTTATTAGGGTAGAAAAAGCACTGTTCTTTTCACTTGTGTAATTTCCTTCAGTCCATTTCCAGCCTGCCAGTCTAATGACTTCCACAGCAAATGGTCAAATACTTCATAACAAGTAGTAAAGCATCATAGTACTGAAGTAACCGGCATAGAAACTACATGACAGATAATATCTTTCCATCTTTTAAGAAAATTTAGGATCTCCCTCTTTTAAAAGAACACTTTCATTTAGTCAATTTGGTTCACAAAGTTTATAAAACATGTTAGGAAAACAGGACTTCTCCTTTATCCTCCTGATGGGAACCACTGACATATTCACTACCCAAACAATGCAACAACACAACTATACAGGAAACAGAAACTTACACCAACCCTATAAAAAGGCAGCCATTGTTTGCTTTTCTTCATCCCACAGTATCATCAAGAGTAAGTTACTTCTTAAATATTTAAACCAAGCAGCACCTTCACAGTAGTAGTACTTTAAAAACCAAAAGGTGAGCACTATGAAGTAGAACAATTAAAATAGCCCCCAGAAGAGCCATTTTTAAAGTTTCAAAAACACAACAGTGACTTGGCAAATGGCACTATGGTCATGGGTCTGAATTTCACTGAACTTCAATTAAATTTCTGAATTAACAGGGCACTATGGTAATAGGTTTCCTAGCCTCACTAAGAAAATTTAAAGGACAGGACAAGTCATGGGAGTAAGCTCTCATTTAGAACAAGAGACCAAGAAGAGAAAGTCTAACTCCTTATAAACAAGGAGTGCGAGATAAATTAAATAGCTCCTTTCCAAAGCACTGATGAAGCTGCCTTTGCTGAAATCACAACCAAATTAAACATGAAGTTACAACCTACTCAAAAAACTCAAGAAGGCAGAAGGAGAGGGGGAACTCATCAAGTAACTACCAAAGCTTATAAATCAGAATATTAGAAGGCCAACATTGCATCACACCACAAAACGAAACAACTGGCTCCCTCTGCACATAGGGGTCAGCTGCATGAGGATTTACACTGAAGGTCACAGGCAAGGATTTTTTGTGCTGCTAGAATTAAAGCAGACAATGAATTTCTAAACTTTCTCAGCAACAAATCCCTAATTTAAATATGAGCTTTAATAGAAAAGTTCTGCATAAAACTATTTTAACAGATAAAAGAATGGTGTAACGTACAAAACTAGCTACCACCCAATCAAATATGTAATTCTCCTCTGCCTACCTCTGCACAGATAAAGTATATTTTTGCTGGACATGGCCATATCACAGAACTACACAGTATTTGCTTTGATGCAATAAATAGCAAGTGGTTACTCTGTTGACACATGGCAAGTATCATCCAAATCAGTAATGCATACTTGATAACTTAAAAGGCCACACCTACAAGCCTGGAGGAAATTTTCTCTAGTTACCTGAGAACTATTTTAAAACATTTCATTAAATGCCCAAAAACCTACAGACAAGGGAAGACTAAAGAAGAGTTTCTACTTCACTCAGAAGATAAGTGAAAGCAACTAAAAATACATCCCATGTAATTAAAATTTAAAAAAATAATTAAAAAACCCTACCCAATTATTACTTATATTAGGAGAAGCTCCTAAGTACAGAAGCCTCACCAAAGCAGGGGTAGAGGGAAAAATCTGTAGAAACTCCACAGTATGAAATGCTTTTATCATCTTATTTAAGGGACTCCCAGAAATGACACTTATCAATTAATCATGGCAGAATGGGCAGTGCAGTTAACCCCCCACCCACCCATGTTACATTTCTGCTATCTTCTTGGGGGGGTGGGGGAAACTGCAAGTGACACTAGTGTAGAACACTCCGTTTATTATCAATAGCTAACATCCTGTTCTGGGTTGCTCCAACTGTATTTCATTACTCTGAAGTGAACAGACCCAAACATCCTTTATCAGTTTTAAAGAGCTGAGCAAGAAGCATACAGGAAAACTGATTTTCAGGAGGTCCTGAAACATGGAAGCTCCA
>JANZLQ010000032.1:18254962-18333402 GCA_026212715.1 Elanus axillaris | reverse complement strand
TTATCAGTTTTAAAGAGCTGAGCAAGAAGCATACAGGAAAACTGATTTTCAGGAGGTCCTGAAACATGGAAGCTCCAGAAGTCTAAGAGAAATTTAGCAAGCTGCCAAGATTTTAGAAAACTATGCCAGAAAACTTGGATAATTATAGGTCTCAAATATCACCAATCTCAAGTAAAACAAATAAACCTCTGACATAGGTCAATCAAGCTGAATTTATCAAGATGACAGAATTATTTTTTAATTAAGATTAAAAGTTTGCTTTGTAAAGCTGTATGTGGAATAGAACATACCTACACTTCTCTAAGATGAGTGACATTACCAAATGACACCAATGAATAAGAAGTGTAAGAGACAGACATGGCACAAATGGGAAAGGTCTCAACGTCATTCTAAGTAATGTATCATCACTGAATAAACATGTTGCTAACAGAAGCCAGCAGTTCTTAAAAGAAGTGATTATAGAAAAAAAATACCAAACTTTGCCAACAGTATAGGGCTAGAAGATGAACAAAGGTATTTCCCCTCAAACTACTCACTCCCAAACTAGTAGTGTGATACTTTTTAAACAGTTGTGCAGTTAGAAATAAAAAATATTGGATGGGAGGACATCGTTCTCAAAAGCAGCAAAACCAAAAAAAGGACTTGGGAGTCCACAATGAATAGTCAACCAAGCAAGTTCCTACCATGATGCTGTGACCAGCAACTATAACCATCAGGTCATTATCTAGATCTACTGAAACACAGAAAACAAAAACTTCATATAGGATTCTTCCTATATGTTAAACTTTCAGCTGGAAAGCCTAATGCAGAAGTTAGACTTCGCTTTAGTCAGTGGTGGCAAATCATCACTAGAAGAAAATACAAAATACTACAGCCCATTTTCTACCAATGGAAATTTTTATCAGAAAAAAGGAATGTTTTCCAGTAAGATACTCAAGATTCAACAAGATGCTCATGAACTAATCCTTGAAGTTTGCATTATGCAAGAAACCAGACAAGATGACAAGGATACCCTTCAGCTTTACAGTCTCTAGAAAGCTGCTGAACAGTAGAATAACCACTAAGCCCAACAAGAGTAACACCTTCACAGAAAAAATGCTCTCCTTCACACTCACCCAAATGCTGCAGATATTGCACTGTCCTCTCGTGACCCTTCAAAGGTGAGTTGGCTTTCTTTGACTGATCCACCAGTACCTGTAATGCTTTCAGAACAACCAGAATATTAATTGCTTTGTACCACAAGTATCACTCCAACTTGAACCACAAAAAAGTGATTTCTTCCTGTTCTGCTACCAGAGACAAAACAAAATTTTATTTTCAACACACAGACCAAACAGGTAAGAGACCCATTTAATCAAGAGACAGACCCAGAAATGATGTGTTTTCAGAATATTGCCTCCTCACTGAAGTTAACTCAATACTAGAATACGTGCTCCTATCCCTTCTCCTCTCCCCACCCCAACCTCATACCTACCTTTCTCATGCAGACCTTTCTTCTCATACAGTATTATCAGCTCACTATATTTGTGTGCCTTCTTTAGTACATGCTCACTCTCCTCAATATGGCAGTGATTGTTCTCCAGACGTAGTAATGGTGCCACCAGTGCTACATTTGTCTGCAAGCAAAAAGGGAGCACTTAAACATACTTCTAGTGTGCACCTCCTAAGCTTATAGTACAAAACATGAGTTGGAGGAGAGAAAAAAAAAAAGAAGCCTTATAGCATAAGAAAACACTTGAACATCTTGGAGCAAGGCCCATTTCATTTCCATAATTTGTTGGGACAGGAAGAAAACCATATATAAGAGCTATTCCCCTTCAAGAATAGAGGTCAGCTTTGAAAAACATTGTTGACAGAAAAGATTGTACTCTCCTGCATTTAAGAGGACAAGGCAATGCAAGAAGCATTCATTATAACTTCAAAATAGGCATGGCCACGTTCTTTTGACAGAGGCAGCAACCAGAAAGGGACACATCTGTTTTGTTCCATGAAACTACTTCCTGTCCAGTGAGCAAACTAACTAACACAAAAGTTTCACAGATCATTTTTAGACCAAAGACAGTAGGTTGTGTGAGAAGTTCTTCAGTAGCTTCTTATCCTCCTTCTTAAACATTTCAGCCTGAAATACCAACAGAGCTTACATGGTAAAGGAAAGGCCTGTAGGTCAGGCAGAAACTCACATGCAGGTAACACTTTAAAAGGGTGGTATCAATGATTTGTAGCAGCTTCTTTTTGGATTTGATTGTGGGTGTTCCTTCCATGAGGGGCGACGTACTGGACTGATGATCAGAATCATTTAGCTTCTTCACCAGCTGACTTCTTTTCTGCAGGACATCAAATGAAATTTTAGCAGGAAAAGGCCATGGATTTCTCCATCCCACCTCAGCAAACATAACCCACCAAGTAAAAAGATTAATTTAAACCAATTTGATAACTTGTTTTAATCAATTGTTTCTTAAAGAATTTTTATTGTTACTAACTATTCAAAACATCGCCTTTCCAACCACATTCAGGTGTACACATTTGTTTTGCACATTTATGGTTTTGCAAGATGTCCAGAGTCTTGAGAAAATAGTCAGAAGGAAACTCTGTTAAGCTGAATAGAGACATTTTAGAGAAGTCAGGAGACATTTAAAACGTTTGGAAAACAATTTCGGTTTTGAACTACTAGGCACAAAAACTATCTTCCTTCAGACACAAGCTTCATTTTAGTCTAGTAAGAATGGCAATAGAACAATTCAGATTCCAGTTACCACAAAATAAAGAGGACATGAAGTTACAGTATCCACTACCTCCTGTTCTACCTTTTAATGCATGCTTTTGACCCATATCCTGGATAAAGTGTCCTACACAGTAGTCACCAAACACAAACAAAAGATCAAGAGCTTAAGTCCTCTTCAGAAGGCTACTAGAAATAAAATACGGCACTCATGTTCCGATCTGGTCCATAAGTAAATTTTGTCCAGTCCTCACGTAAGTCACATGCAATGTCTCCCACATATCTGCGGGGCACCTCACATCTTCCAGTTCCCCTGCTTTCTCAGGAGCTGCTGCCATCATTTCCAGCCATGAAGACAGCCTGAAAAGGCTAGCACGACAGAGCTGGAGTAGGCATACTGCTTTCTGCACATCAAAGCTAACCAACAAAGTATGCGAAATCTGAATAACCCTCCTCTAAAAACAGATATAGGAGCACTCACTTGAGTTAGGTAGTCTATCAGAGCTAAATGTGCCTTCTCCAGCTCTGCCCCTGAGAGCCCTGGCAGGGGGTTGGGATACTGTAGCTGTTTCCTGTAATCTGTGGGCAGGAGGTCAGGATACAGACCCATCACATGAGTGGGATCTAAGCAAAAAACAACTAATATTAGTAACCGTTCATAACATTATTTTTGCAAATTCTCAAACGTATGTAACCTTTGAGTAAGCTTAGCTTTCCAACAGAGTTGTTTGTAGTCAACTTTTATGTCCACAAGGTTCCCAATAACAAAATTTGCTTATTACAGAAAACAAGCTAAAACAAGGCAAAAGCAGCAAGAGAAGAAAGACTGTTTCAAAGTCCAGTCTCAAGAAGTTCCAACCTGTGCACTTAGCACACGTGGAGAACAAGCTATTATTATAATCCTCTTACTGCTCTTCTTGCAGAATTCCAGCATTAACAACTCTGACAGTAGGACAGGATTTCTAGGAACAAGCAACATTTTAAGAGAAGTTTTTTTGTGCTTTTGAAACAAGAAGTGAATAGCACCATCCATAACTAATAAGCACCCTTTTTCATGGGGTTTAAGCAAATTCAAAATTACTGCCCACTAATTTAATTTCAAAGTATTTTGATTTCTCAGTCCTGTCTTTTTATTGTAGCCTTCCAAAGTAAATATGATGTGTCATTAAAACAAGTAAAAGTTCTAGATTTAAATGCACAAGGGATGTGCTGTCACCAATAAAAGAACCTCAGTCTTAAGCACTTGGTCCATTAAACAGGAAACAGGGTTAAGGGTCCTCAGTTTGGTCTTAGTCCAAGAATTTAGCAAATCTACAGATGTTCCTTATTTTTCATTCCAAGCTACAAGTAGGCTTTTGGCAGCTGCTGAATCCCTCAACTTCAAGGGTCTGTGTACATGCTATGCACACTGTAAAATAACCTACAATACAAATATATTCTGCACAACGGGCAAATTCATGATTTGATTTAACTCACTGACAGAAGTTAATTAAGTACTATAACCAGTTTCACAAAAAAAAGCTAAATAGCTGCCTAGGCTATTTTCATTCACAGCAGGCTGGTCCACAAGACACCACTGTTCCAAAACCAAAACGAAGCAGAAAACAACCAACACACACACACACCCCTGCAATAGTCTGTGAGCTTCATTTAATTCCTCCTAACCTAGATAACTCAAATCCAACCCCAGCATTTACCTGTACCAAGCTTGGCAAAAACTTGCATGGATTCATCAAAGCGCTTCTGGCAGAAGAGGTTGAAGGCAAAGAGGTTCTTTATGTGGTGAATTTGTTGTCGCTTTTCACTATCTGAATCATCTTTCATTTCCTACACACATTCAAATTAACGAACATTAAAAACTGTTTGGCCTCGTAAATGAGAAGGAAACACTCTACAGAAATAACAAGAGTATTATCATTTGGAGAGAATAAGAAGAAAAAGGATAATCTTCCAAAGTGACAGCTCTAAAGGTGATTCTCAGATGCTATGCTTATTGTGTCACTGAGATCACCTGGAAGGTTTGAAAGCTACCTCTAGTTATCTATATACTCGCTCTATCACAGCAGCAACTCTCTCTTCACTCATTTGCCTCTACAAAATTTTTTTTCAACTCAGTGATACAAAATGCAATTAATTAATTTTAATGTAGTTCCAGGGAAGTTTCCAGAAACCAGAAAATCCTGAAACAGTAAGAGCAACATAATTAAATGTACTGCTTCAGCATCTCTAAGAAATTATTATGTTTCAGGAGTAATATGGAGGGCCATTACAAAAAAGTGGTCATTTGACAAAACAAAACACACAACTCCAAGCAAACTGTTTATAAGCAGTCTGAAGACTTTGAAGTCCAACTGACTTCAAAGTCTAAGAGAAGGTAACCAATTAAACAGCTAATAGACATAATCTTTCACATACAAGATGGTATACCAAAATCTAAACCACATTAGATAAATACAGAGAAAAAGCAGCACAAAACTAAAACTTAAGTCAAAAAAGGCTAGAGTTTACCAGTTTGTGCAAAGTGGACAGTAGGAAGGTTAAACTCTCCACAGTAGCTACAGTCAAGCAGAAGGCAAACATACTTTTGTGTACTTTTGCACAAGTGCATCCACTGCAAACCCAAAAGGTTTTTGAGTACTTACTGCCAACTGCAAAGCCAACTCAAACTGCTTGTCCTGCAGAAGCTGCTGGATCTGTGTGGCTATTGACACTGGAATGAGCCGCCAAACAAAGTGATTACTTGCCACATATATAATATTTGTGCTGTAAACAAGACAAGAAGGTCAGTTCCTAAGTTCCAGCACTGAGAAAGAATCAATACCCTATCTGAAAAAACAATCCTGGTTAATACACACATGGCTCAATCAGATACAAGGGCAACTTGAGCAATATATGCAAAGCAGAAAGGAGAATGTATCTCCAGTGATCAGAAATTCCCAACACTCAACTCTACCATTTCCTGCTCAAGGTATGGCCTCCACCCATCTGTTCATAAAAAACAACAGACTGCTTCAATGCTACTTCTTAAGCCAAGGGAGTTAGAAAAGCACTTCCTCTCCCAGTTTTTCACAGCGCTACCATACACCCAGACAGCCCAACAAAAGTAATGACCAGTTATACTCAATACCCTCCAGAGGTGATGAAGCGTGGTCTCTGCAGCTCAATACTCTGTACCAGCAGCCGGGGTTCAAAAGTGCGAATCTCCACATACCTTGGCAGAACAGCAATGATGTAGGGAGGCTGGTGTTCTATTAGTGAAACAAGTGAAAAATTTAAGTTGGTTGTTTTCAAGTATTCCTTGAAACAAGCCATGACTTAATGTAAAGCTTGTCTTCAGTTGTTTTTTTTCCCTGCTTGAAACGTGTCCCTTTTTTGCTTATTAAAACAATACGCAATGCCCAACACTGACAGCAATTTGCTAATAGACTACTACCAGGCTTTTTGTTCATCTTTCAACATAAGGAATTTCTGTGGCACTCAGGTACCCAAAAGAAATACAGTGCTTTAATACATTACCTTCCATTTCAAATCTTGTCCCTTTATAAAAAATAGGCATACAGACTGCAAGCAAAGAAAGGGAAGAAACGAGAATAAACACACAAAACCTTCAACAGAGTACAACTTGAAACACTTTAGAAGCTGTCATACTCCAAATCCAGCTAGTTTCTAAATACTGGGCACATAATGTTTTTGTGATATAGAAAGGAGTGAAGAAGCAAATTAAAAAAAAAAATACTGCTAATTCTCACCCATGGCTATAGGAATATCTGTCCAATTCAAGGCACATTTCTGAGTACAGACCCCTTCTTCATTAAGCACAACTGTTAGATCATCTTGGCCAACTGCAACTTTTCCATCTGCTACAGGAGCTACCAGTGGTTCCAGCTGCTTCCCTGTGGGAAACAGTTCTTTGATGGATCCTTTTCCATCCACCTATGACAAAAAAAAGAAAATAAAACCCCCATTTTTCAAAATAACCTGTATTTTGAAGCTGCATAAGACCAAAGCCAAAAACCCCCTAGAGGGATTTACAACACAGACTAATCACTAACAGGACAAATGCAATTTTAAAGACTAGCAATAAAATTTTCTGTGTATCATCTTTTATCTTGCTTATACATCATATGGAAATAAAGAATTAATACTTCTGTGTCTGAGATGATGTATTGCTGTTACTTTAACAGTATATGAGCACACAGCCCATACAGGTTTATAAAATGCATAGCCAGTAGCAACATCACTTAAAGTGTCCAAACTTGGTTACTTGGTGTAACCAGAGGATTTCATTTAGGCCAAAACTTTAACATGGTTTTATTCTGGCATGAGTGAGTATTGCCACATAAAGAACAAACTAAAAGCCTAGCAGCCTGCCTAGCCTTTTTCCCTTGCCCTAGTCACTCATTCTTGTGGCCACATGCTGTCCAGGGAATTGAACCCACCCTCCCAGAAAAAAAATAATATAAAAATCCAAAGAATCATTTCATGAGCTGATCTAACAACTCACTGCCACCAAAATGGAGAATCTTCTTTCAACTCCAGCTACATATTCCTGCTGCTTCCCCTGCATTACAGCTCAAGCATGCTTATAAATCAACAAAAGCTAGCCAGCAGAAAATACCATAGAAAAGTGTATTTTTTCTGGCTATTTAGTGAAATGAAGGATGGGTCAGTCAAGCACCTGAGCCAACCTAAAGTAGACACTTGGACAGCAGGTCTCCACTCTGTACAACTCTGTACTTGGAGCAGCTGTACAACTACCCGTATGACTAGAATGTTGGGAATCAACATCTGGGAGAGGGCTGCAGAAAGGCATCACTTCTTTTGTGAGCAGTGTCAGTTTGAAGTGACTGTAAAAATTACTGTGCAGTTTTCCTGTCGACTACAGATCAGTGTTGGCACCCAGGTACATACACACACATACATGTGATACACCTCATCTTCATCTCATTTTCCTATAGTATCAGCAGAAGCCAATGGTAAAGGCAGAAAAGAGAATCAAATATAGCTGTAAAATGAAGCATAAGTGGAAACTGTAATACTAAAATTAACAACAGTAAGTTTAGACTTTCAAACCAAAACGACTACAGTTCAGCAAGAGAATCAAAAGAAGAAAAAATGGTTAAGCTCCACTGTCTGCCAGATAATATATTCTTGGTCTTTTTTTCCCCCTTTTAGAACTATCTCCTTTCTTAATATGTTAAATAAAATGCAAACTAAGCTTACACAGCTGCCAAAATAAAAAATATCTTTTCCAATGCCCTTTTTCTGCAAGAGCTTCAATAAACAGAAGATCACTTCTTGACAAAACATCAGTTTAAAAGGACAGACTTAGACATCCCTTTCCAAAACCACGTATAGCAAGAGTACAAGATGCTGTTTTTCATAAATGTCTGTTAGCTAAATCCCTGAACACAGGAGCAGCCTCCATAGTGTCTACTGCTACCGAAGTCTTCTTAACACTGTATTCCAAACCCCATTTGTAATTACCCGTATCAGGTAATAGTCCCTCTTGAAGCCTACACAGATGGAGTTTTCACACCAGGCCATAGACTTTGGTACATCAGGTACACTGAAGTCCCCCTGAGGAAAACAGGTTGAAATGGCTGTTACAAGAGAAAAGCAAAAGTAAAAACTGGCAACACAGAGTGTAACAGGCAGCACTGTTGTTCACACTGTATTCGCCAAGACACATGCCTGACTTCTGCTGGTCAAGGAATAGCAGCATTCATCAAGAAATAGCAGCATTCATCTAAAAGGCTAGATTTGTGCACAGTAAAAAGCTATGCTCTGAATTAGCTCGTAACTTCCTAGAAGAGCAGCGTAGGTGAAAAATTCTCTACCCATTTTCATTGGTTACTTTTATCATTCTGGTATGCCCAAGTGCAGTTCTCTATGCTTGTTGTCAGTAACTACCTTCTCAATCATAGAATCATTTAGGTTGGAAAAGACCTTCAAGATCATCAAGTCCAACCATCATCCATGCCCACCAGACCATGTCTTGGAGCGCCTTGTCTACGCACTTTTTGAATACCTCCAGGGGATGGTGAGTCAACCACTTCCCTGGGCAGCCTGTTCCAATGTCTCACAACCCTCTCAGTAAAGAAATTTTCCCTAATATCCAACCTAAGTTTCCCTTGCCGCAACTTGAGGCCATTACCTCTTGTCCTATCACCAGCCACCAGACAGAAGAGACGAGCACCCGCCTCACTACAATCCCCTAATGACATACCTGGAAAACTTTGAGTAGAAGTAGACCCACTTCCATAGTGTTATTGTTAGGTATACATTTATAGAGGCTGCATGCTAATACAATTCACTGACTTACAAGTGTACTACAACCAGAATGTTAAAATATGGAACACAGACTTTGATTTAATTTATGAAATTGTATTAATGCCATTAATTGTGATTTCAACCATGTATTTTCACTTTTATTTGCTGTTTCATTGTTAAATCACTGCAGAACCAACTGCAGTCAATGCTCTGAAAGTCAGCAGTGCCTCTGAGTAATAGGGACTGCATAGCAAATAGTAAAGAGCAACTACACTCCCTGTTGAGGCATGCTAGCTTACAGAAACAATGGAACTCACCTGTAGTTCATGGAACTCTCTGTCCTTCCAAAAATAAAGTTGTAGCTTCTTCCGCACTGCCACACACATTCTCAGCATCTCTTCCCCTGTATCTGACTGCTGTGAAAATAGACAGGCCTAATTCATAGGCACTCATAAACTAAGAGGCAAGTAAGATAATACAAGGCCAAAAGAATCCTCAGCCTGAAGCAAAGCTGTCAGCTGAAGAGCAGCTTTGTTCATCCATGCCAGAAGGGCCCTAAACATGGAAGCACAGAGAGAAGAGGGGTGGGATACTTAAAATGAACTTCGGCAGGGATTGTGACACCAAGGAGATTAAAAATAAATAAATAAAAGAGCACCAAAGACATACACACACACAAACAGAAGATAAGCAGAGAGCTATCAGTCCAGCCCTGAAGACTAGGATAAATAGCTGAAACCCTATGCAGTACAGGAGAGGCAAGGAAATGGAACAATGCAAAGAATGTGTTAAACTGACACAAAAACATTAATAGATATTTAATATTCTAGCATATTGGAAAAGTTTCCTGACAAAAAATACTAGCAAAGCTAAGTGCCTGTACACACAAACAAGGCACTTCGGAATGACCAGATTTAAAGATGCTTTGAAAGACATCACTAGTTTTAACACCTAGAAGACCCCAAGTACTTGTTAGAAAATATTTAACACTAAGCTCCCATGAGGCAAAGAGATAAAAAGTGATGAAAAGCACTAAGCCATCTCTTCTGGTTACGAATAAGGCTTCTGAATGACATAGGTGGGCTGAGAAACTCACTTGGATAGAAACGAGTCACTTAATAAACCACAGCATATGAACAGAGAATTGCTGCACCTTATGGAACCATTTTATGGCCTGAATCTATCACAGCTGCCCTGGGACTCCTTGGGCCAATGTATTTAACAGAAACAAAAATGTAACAAAAACAGTGATGGAGATGCTTGGTGAAGGGAACCACTGAGCTACTACACTGGCAATTTAAGGGAAGGGAATGGCTTTTACATTGAAGATGAGCTTTCAAAAAAGACAACAGTCAAAGCTACTACAGGATAAAAATGCATTGAAGTTTTGTATCACAAGGTTAAAGGCCACAGTCACAAGAGGCACTGGAAGGTATCTTTTACAGCACAGGAAGAAAATTAAGGTGACTACATAAAAAATTGTTGCCTTAAGCAAAGCTTCAACATCCAGTAGGTTCTAATTTTAAAAAAGCACCAGTACCCAACCAACTTGCATGTAACACAAAATTAGCAAACCTAATCTATATAGCAACATAAAAAAATTATCCTTATTATGAACAGTAAGGACATCTGTGCTGTTGTGTTCCTCCTCTTACCTGAAGATCACATGTGAAGAGAGATGCACCTTTTGCCTTGGAAACTGTGGTGATTTGTTGAAATGTCAATAGGTCATGGACATAAATGTTATTTTCTGTTTTAAACAAAATTCCAATTATTATTCCATATTTAATACATGTAGAGCTTATTGCTAATTCAAATAAGTTACCACATTTTATGTTTACATAAAACTGGGAAACTAAGAGCTGCAAGAAAGGGGCAGGAATGTTCTCCCAAAAGCTGAGAAGTGCTACGGCACACAAATACAAGGCAGTAAATGCAGAAAAGAAGACTAGCACCAGTGTTCATAAAATTACATGAAGGAACTGAGAGCTGGTGCTAACCAAGCAGAGCAAGTGGGAGTGAAAGGGACAGCAAGCAGGCCAGAGCAGAGCAAGTTCATGAAGGAAGACTGTATGAACAAAGACCGTGTTGAACTGGCTCCTGAAATTAGTGGAAAGTGAACGGTTGCAAACAGAGGGTACTGTGGTCAAGTTTTTGTACGCACGAGGACGCAGGCAGCAGAAATCTACACATGCTGGAGCTGGAAGAGCAGGGACTTGGAGATCATAAAAAAGGAAGTAGCAACATAAGCAAAAAAAGACATAGGCAGATCATAAGGTTAAACAAAAATAGCCAGAGACAAGCAAACTTAGATCTTTCACAAGATGGTAAAAGATTGCCATCTGCATATAAACTGAATTTGGTATAACACTTCAACAGGAAAGTTTCATACATCAAACAAGTTTGGACAGAAGTTTTAGACCCTATCATACGGTCCTCACACACATGCATGCATATATGTATATATACATGCCAATACAGACAAACTATATCTATACATATGTATATATACACAAACATTTTAGTGCATGTATCTATTTTTTCATTTTTCAATCACAAAACTTAGCCTTAATACATTGTTCTCCAAGCTGGCTTACAACACCCAAAGCTGCTTCTCAATCTATGCTGCATAATGCTTCCTCTGCAAAGTGAAAAAGCCTAAATCCTACATAATGACTTTTCAACTAGACTACTATGCAAGTGTGTGGAAAGGGTGCTACATTCAGCCAAATAACTGCATTGAGAAGAGCTCATTAAACATTAAGACATTTTCTTCACTTACCTAATAGACTGACCAGAATTTTAAACTGAGAAACAACATGAATCTGAAAGAAAGAATTCTATCAGTGACTCCATGAACAAGGTTTGATTATAGATAGTCTAAGAAAATGCATCTTGGATACTCTCAAACCAGCAAGGCAGTGATCTATGCACAACCTTCCTCCAGCTATTGCAATCCACTTCACTTATACTCAGTTTTTACAAGCTAGCACATAGAGCTTGCAACCTAAGCTGCTAAAAGATGTTATAACAAGTGGTATGTTACTAGTACAGAAGTACTTCTAAAGGACATGCGGAGTGTTGTTGAAAGAGGCTGCATAATCTTTGAGGTAAGTGCTTTCCTGAGTATCAATATAATCAATGAGCGAGCGAAAGTTCTCCAAAAAAATGAAGTAATAGTAAGACTGAGAGTAGGTAAATCAGTTACTTTAGTACTAAATTCCAAATAAGAGGAATTACATTCACATTCCTATAGCACTTTATTGGAGAGTCATGTTATATATTACCACCATTTTTACAAATATTCTCAGTCAGAGCAGATGAAAATTTATTGCAAACAACAGCATTTCCATAAAAGCCAAAAATAAACCTTTAAGTTCCAATTCTTTGCTTTCTGCTTTAGCAGCCAAACCAGGCTTATTCCTGTTATGGGAAGAATGGGCAAAAACACTAAGCTGTGCTGCCTCTAGAAGAATCTATAGTTTGGGGGAAATTTTTTTAAGCTTAGCAGAGATTCCAGAAGTATAGTTGCTATTTTGTTACTTTGCTGAAAACACTGGACAAATATACCCGCATCAAGAAAACGGTATTTCCTACCTGCTGAATCTTTTTTGAGAAGTTCTTGTTGGATTTCTCTAGCGTCACTTCAAACCTATTGCAACCTACCAGAAAGATTTGAGAGAGTATGTAAACTGAAGTTGCCCTTAAATTTATGACTGAATTTATCTTACACTAAATAAATGACAAAGAATTAGGAAAGCAAACGTGGCCATTTAACACTATAAGAATGACTCTTCTAACATATCTGTGCTATCTTTCATTTAATAGCTAAATGCATCAAAAGGTCTTCTATGTGGTCAGGTAAAAATGTAAATTACACATGTTGTACCCATCCAAAAGCCTCATCAATAGTTAACATTTTTGCCTTGCTGGAATTTTAAATTACAGGAATTATATTTAAGTATTTTGAAATCCAGAGATACAAAGAGACCCATAAAGACTTTATCCACACCAATCAAATATCAGCAATTTAAATTGCTAGGGAGCACACCACTGCAAAGTAGACAAGGAATAAACACTACACCACAAGGGTTTAAAAGGAGTTTTAGGCATAAAGACTTACAGACACTTTCTGATGACATAACCTCTCCTGGCATTGATGCAAAAAAGGGGGAAAAATTTACCACGTGAGATAAAACACTAGCAACTCAAGACTAGCATGTTCCGATTGGAATAGACAGCCTACAAGTTTCAGAAAAAGCAAGCTGAATTCAGTTTCTAGGATCCAAGTAGCTACAAATGAACATCCTTCCAAGAGCTGATGAACTTGGAAACAGATGTTTGGTTTTTTCTTTCCTGTCCCACACCACACAACATTACTGTATTCAATATCAGTTTCTACATAAGAGCAGATAATGCAAAATACAAATCTGTTTAGTGAAAGTCAATTTTAGCTAAACCAAAAATAGAATAGTTCTATTTCTGGCATCTCTAAATAGACTATGAACACTTATGACTGTAAAAGAGGCAGGGAGAAGAGTAAATACATGAGAGAACTACTTAGGAAGGATCCCTCCTCCCCATTCCTTGATGCTCATGGACCCACTAAATAAAGCTGCTCTTTCACTAATCCCGTCCTTCATTAACAGCAGACATACATCAAACCTCTGGCAACTAGCACAATGCACTGCTTCTGCACATCTTTGTGCACTGTATTCACAAAAATTACACTAACTTACTGTAAATTCAAACATACAGAGACCTGATATAAAACATACTTTAAAACAGAAAAAAAGGCTGATACTACTTGGTCTTTCTTGCACATCTGATAAATGGTATGTACACTTTCACCAAAGATCCCACACAAATAGTCATTAAATTCTAAGTAGGAAAAAATCAGCAATTAAACATACTTGTATAACATCACTACAACCTCTTAAAGTGCAAGAAATAAAAATAATATAATCAACTTTTTGGGCCCTTCTTAAAATCACTTACCTATGTCTTTCTTGATCCTGTAAAGCAAAAGATGCCCTTGTTTGGTACCAACAAGGAGCCATTCCTCTACAGAGACAGGGGAGAAAAAGAGTTTAATTAGTTTCAACAAAGACTGCCCTTCCCAGCCAAGTTACATTTACCAGAACACTTCGAAACTTGTTTCAAACGCCGAAGAGGACTTTCTATGGTGACTATACACACGTCTCCTGTCATATCTCTGGTGGAAGTGCTCAGAAATAACTTTCATTCTCAGGAGACGACGGCCAAAGACCAATTAGTTAAACAGAGAGTACAGCCTAGATATCACATCCCGCTTGTTTATACAAAAGTATAAAAACAAAGCATTACAACTTTTGTGCAATCAAAATCGGCAATACACTATTCTTCAGACGTTACTATCTCCCAGAGAGGAATTGTGCTACATAATAGGAAGAACCGTCAGGAAGAAAAACAAGGGGTTCTATGTGGGCTTGTTTCTGGGTTTTTTTTAAATAGTCAAGTTTTTATAAGAACTCTCTGAAATAGTCAGCTATGCCTAAAAGAACAGGGGCAGCCTTGCTTAACTGGCATTTGAATTGCTTGGACGACCAACAGCCATTCAAGATTTATAAAAGAGAACCTTTTTATATACAAACTCTGTAGCACAGTTTCAGGCTCTTCCTATTTACAGCATTTATAGCATACAAGAGGCATAGAATCTTTATTGGCTCATGACATACAACAGAAATTCATCCTCCTTCCTGACGATCATATAGGAAAGAAGCATACAAAAATATTTTTCTACATCTAGGAGTACTACCTCATTAGCAATGATATTTGTATTTTAATAAAGTCTTGTTTCCTGCAAGACTTTTCTTCCATTATTTGACAGAAAAGTTGTAGAAAAGGAATTACACCTCTTTTTTTTCACAACCATACTGTCACAAGCCTGCGGGTTTAGGCTTTTTTCTACCTCAGCAAAATAAATGCTTTCAAAGAGATAAAAGCCTCAACACAGGAATAAACTACCTTCATTATCTTCTCTACTACATAACTCTAGCATAGACAACCAATGTTTAAATGTGGCACTACCATTCAGGCTGTAATTTTGTTCTTAAGACAGATTGAAAGCATCACCATTCCGCAATGTCTGGAGGTTTTTTTAATTACTAATTTAGCACATCTGATGGGAACTGCTCAAGCAGTTCGAAAAGCCTTATCAAGCCTTATCATTACGACAGCCGGTGAGATCACCTGACGAAAATCTTGACTGTCAAGCATACCCAAAAATATACCAGCCATACATGCCAACAGAGTCTAAACCAAAGACGTGAACGCACCACTGGCTTTCCAAAACAAATTCCCGTCAAAACACAGGGAACGCTTTTTTAGGAAGAAACCAGCCGAGCCAGGGTGACAGCACTGGAAATGGTGGCAGCCTCCTCCTCGGCAGGGCTGCCGCCGGGCGGCCGGGACTGCGGGCAGCAGGCGACCGCCGGCACCCCCGCCACCGGAGCTCGGCCCCGGCAGCCTCCCCCCCCCGCTGCAGGCACCCAAGCCAACGCTACGAGCCAAAGCAAAATGCGAAACGCTGCCGCGCTACCCGCACGCCCGGCCCTGCCAGGCTGCGGGGGTCCCACAGCCGCCCCGAGGTACAGCCGCCCCGGCGCAGCCACCCCCGGGCCCGCCTCAGGGCAGGGCCGGCCCCAAGAACGGCTGAGAGGGCGTCCCGGCCGGCCGGGATAGGAGAGAGGAGCGGCTCGGGCTGCTGTGGCGGCCCCCCCGCGCCCCGCCTCACCCCAGGCCGCCAGGCAGTCAATCTGCAGCGGCAGCTTCTCCAAGATCGGCACATGCTCGAAGGCGTCGTGCATGGCGGCGGCTCCTCCGGGCCCGGCTACCGCAGCGCCCGCCGACCGGAGAGAGGCGGCAGGCACGGCGGGAGGACTCCCCCCGCTCCCCGCCCGTCACCAGCGCTGCGCGGCGGTGGGCGGCACTGGGGAACGGCCCCGACGGAAGCACCGCTGCCGGCCCACAGTTCCCCGCCCTTCCCGGCAGCCCCCGCGCCCGCCCCGTTCCTGTTCCCGTTCCCGCCTCGTCTCTCAGGCGGCGCGGGGGGCGGGCGGTGCCGTGGCGGCCGCCGTCCCCATGAGGGCCCTTGTCAGGGAGCGGGACGGCTTTGCCGGGCGCATAACCCCCGCGCAGTCCCGCAAGCAGCACTGTTCCCCGCCGACGTCGAGCAGCCCGCCCAGGCTCCGGAGGGCTCGGGCACGAACGGCAAACGCGGGTCGTGCGCGGCCAGCACCGGCGGGTGCGCTCCTCTGTCCCTGAGGAGACGCTCCTCGCCGTGAGGTAACCCTTGTGCATCTTCCTACAGCCCGAAAAGGAGATGAAGACTGCAAGACGCTCATTGTGTCTTCCCACAACGTTAGTATCGGAGGCATCTGGTTGCCCTTTGCTAACATCGACCGGAGCAGTTAGGGAAGTCACACTGTATACAAAGACGAAAATTGACCTGCCTTACTTAAGGAACCCAGATGAGAACAGCAAAACTTCTCTTGCAAATAAATGTTTATTTTACTCCAGTAAAATAAATTCTACTTCAGTGAACTTGGCCAGTGAAGTTCAATCTCCAGGAAGAAATCTTTACTTGTTACCTTGTCCCTTCCAGAATAGGCAACGGTTGCATTTACTTTGGCTGGGAAGAGGTGCAACATTCACCACCACTGACCTAGGAGCTGAACTAACTAAAGCAAAGTAAAAATTCACCCACAGAGACAGCTTTTTAAAAAACAGGGACTGAAGACACTATGGTGGGAGAGTGGAGCACAGGCATAGCAGAGTAAGCCCAGTACTCTTGCATCCAACTTCTTTCCTGCTCAGGAATGAAACCTTGTGAAAGCATGAAAACATGCCAAGTCGTCACAACCCCTTCGCAGATACCAAAACTGCACATTGCCAAAGGAGTTACGGCTCAGGCACATATCTGGTCTCAACCTAGGATTCCTACAAAGGGAAGAGGGCCATAGCACCAATTTAGTGAAAGGAAATGTAAGTTTCAGTAACATCAGGTGGTAAGGACTTCACATGAAAACAGCTGTAATCCATTTTTACCAGAATGCAAATCACATGTGTGTGAGGCATTAGCCTCATCAAGTTTTAAAAAGTAGCATACTTTAGCATACAACATGAAATGCTATATTATGTGAACAGGAGAATATAAAAAAGCCCACAAACCCCTCTATCTATGGAGTAAGACAAACATACCCATCCCTACCCCTGGTCTTATGATCCTGAGTCACTCTGTGCCTATCAAGCCTGTTGCATTTCTTTACCATGCCACGTGATCTCTTTACTCAGTCCCTCCTTCAGAGTTCCTAGCAGGAACATCTTGTGACCCTAATGAAAAGCTGGTCAACATCATCTTCTTCAGTATTTGTTTTCAGCTTTCTGCATGGCATGCACATGCTACAACAATTGCATCGGCAATATCACAGCTACTTCTCACAAATAAATCCACACACACCAAACTAATTAGGCACAAGAACTCTAAAAAAACCAAATTCCTGTCAGACAGAATTTTTTCTGCAAGTAGAGCATTATCTCAATTAGTAACAGCTTGTTGAAGCTATTTGAAGTCAGTAGCCAAATTTCCTAAAGAAAATTCAACTTCTACCCACTATTCTAGTCACTAAAAACTTCCACACATCTCAGACCTAAGCGTAGATGTGTTTTCTCCCTCCTGCTCACCAAGTCTTCCGAGTAGTCTGTATGGTTTGTTCTAAAATTACAAGACCTGTTTTGAAAGAACCGGTATAAATTTGAATTAAGTGTTCCCTGTCTCCAGAATTAAAGGTAACAATCCTGCAGGTTTTCTGGTTTCATGCATTCTAGCAAGCTCGCTTGCTGACAAAGCTTCCTGACAAGTCATGGAGTCCACACATTAAGGAACAAAACCAGGAGTCAGAAGAAGGAAAGATCTCCTTAGTACAGCAAACACATCTGACCCAACATGCTGTCAGGGGAGAGGCCACACTGCTGCAACTCCCTTCCACACATACCCTTAGCTCCTCACTCACATCTCATCTACTGTTTTTAGTCACCTCTTCCACAATCATAATTGCAGCAGTAGCTGTGCGTGTGCCATAGCTTGCATGATACTGTGGGAACTGGGCTCTGACAAAAAGTTCCCCATAAGAGTGCAAACAAGGAAGTCACAGCACGTGCCTGCTGCATGCTAGGAAGCAGATACCACCTTCCAAGGGTAGAGAAACTCTGCCTAATGAATGGAAAAACAAGAATTGCTAACTAAGGGAGCAACAGGTGCCCTGTAGAATTCAGGACAACTTCAAATACTAATGGAAGTTACACAGGGATGGAAGGGTAGAAGGCAGAGAGGACTGCCGAAGACCACTGTAGTTGTAGGCTGGAAGCACCGCACTGCTACTACATTTATTTTAGTCTTTAAACTATGAATGCAATTAAGGAAACTGTTTAGATCTTTCACTTCTGTTCAGAAATTTATGATTTGTCCTATCTATATTAGCTTTTCAAATGACAGACTTACCCTCTATTGTCAAGCTTAAGAAAAAAAGAGCTATTGGGAATAACTGCATTATAAATACCATGCAATAAAGAGTTAAAGAAAAGTGAGGGAGCTTTGTGAAGATGTTAACACTTTCTCATGTGAGAGGACAGTAAGGAAGTGGAAGGACACAATGTAAGCCTTTCTACTCTTCGCCTAGCTTTTATTAAATAGTACATACAATCTTTTGTGCTTCCAGTAGAGAACATTTTGCCCTATGTCTCAAAAAATGCCAAACAACCCAAAACAATAGGACCTAAAAAAACCAAACCAAAACAACAAAAAAAAAATCCATTAAATAGCAAGTTTCATGTAGCTTTATTTCACAAAATTTCCTCTCCCCAAAAGGACATGGAGGTAACTTTTTTCATCTATATCAATTAAGCATAGCAAATTAGAAGTGTTTCCTAATTAAAGATTCTACGTGTGGCCTAAAGGGGATGGCAGAAGAGCTCCAGCAACTCTTACAGAAGCAGACTGAGGTGTCATAGCCACAGCTTTTTTTCTCTGCCCATCCACTGAGCGTTTGCTGCTCCCACGCCACAGCTAGCAGAAGATACTATGCACTTGTGCCTCAGCAACTCTACTGTAAAGTGCCATGTTTCAGCATAAATTGCCGATACAGATGAACTAGAACTAAACTACCACACCTTACAGTGGAATGAATGAAGTACAGGCACATGTTCACTTCTGCTGACTTAGCTACAAGTGAAGAACCAGAAAAGCTGACTCCCTATGCCATTCCAGCAGCAGCCACCACATCAGCTCCCTAGAAGTCCAGCTGTGCTGCTGCTTGCCTGGTAATTATCAGTTGTAAAGGTCATAAACCCAAATTAGAGCTTTTGTCATACAGTCCACAATGGGTTTCCATGTTTAAGTTATTGCAAGTGAAGCCTCTACAGCCAAGCATAGAATAAAAACAGAACACTGTTCCAAAAGCTCTTTTTCATTTGAAAAGGAGAAACAAAAAGCAATTATATAGACAGAAATCTTCAACTTTGAAACACAGTGATCTCTGAGTACCCTCTTGGCCACAGGGACCAATTGGGACAGGAAAGCCCATCATCAAATCACTTACATGGGAGGCAATTCTAAACAGACACTGGGAACAGAACTATCCCAGCACTGTAGACTCCCATTAAAGCCTCTTTCAAGTAAGGTAAGCAGTGCTTGCACCCTCTAAAAAGCAATGCCATCTTCTCATAGAAGAGTGCCGACTTCTGGGTGGGAGATGTTACATGTGCAGGGAGAAGAGTTCTGCTGAAACGTCTAATTAATATCTGCTTAACATGAGTAGTCAAGCACTTGTGGAGCACTGCAGGAGTGGGTTTGGTGACATTTGGTTTGTTTTTTGGTTTTTTGTTTTTGTTTTTAAATTAAATCATGCAACACATGGAAGGTAGGGGCAAATCATTTTTCCAGGCATCCACCACATTGCCGGCAATGAGATGTGCCACAACAGCAAGTGTTAACTCTACGCAGCTGTCACCTATAGGTCAATGGCATTTAAAATAGAAAATCTTTCTTACACAGTGTTATGAATAAAATTGCACTTGATTTTGTTAAAAACTCATATCACTGTAACTTTTCCAAATATTTCCTTTCTGGCATCTTCATTTTCTTCATTAACAGGAGCATCTCTCTAAAAACCTTTCATTCATGTTGGACACATGACATACAACAGCAGTAATCCATTATCTACCAGAAAATGGGTCTGTTGTTTCTTCAGTGCTTATTTCTATCTGTTCCCACCCTCCCCCCAAAAAGGTACAGGCAGTTCACCTCTAAGTGTCAATTGTAACATTGAAATATAAACTCCTCAAGCAGACATTAGGAATTTTAGTTTCACAGATTAAATATTTGAAAAGTTACAGAAGGTGCTGGAATAGTACACATTTAAATTGCTTAAAAATCCAAACTTGCAGCAACTTTGTAAATTCAAATTTCCAAAAGGTTTATAGTGTCCTTGTGAACTTCCACAGCAAGACGCCCTCATGCCAATAAAGCATCAAACTTCCAAGGCTGAGATCAAGAAACAAATCAGCAGGATGCACTTTCTCCACCAAGCAACTTTAAGAGGCGCCTCCACTTCCAAGAGCAAAAACGTTACTCCTTCATTCCATTTTGGACCTTTCAAAGTGTGTAATCATTCTTTCCTGCAAAATAAAATACCCAATGTTGTCATTTCCCCCAGTAAGTTCACCTTATTCAGAAACTAGGGTGGTATGCTTTGCACATTCACAACAAATGCACGTTCATACACATTTTAAGTCAGGAGTCCAACTTACACAGCAGACATACCTTTTCTTTTAGAGTACACATTTGTATTCTAAGAGTTTGTACCATGGTTGTCCCCACTGTCCTTCCCTGCCTTGTAGTATTTTACCGCTGCACCAACAAGATCAGAGACTCCAGTTCTAATAAGCCAAGTCCTTAACAGCTGAGTCATGACTCTCTTGGCATGTCAGAAGACTAATTTGAACTAAAGATTTGCTTACGAACCTCATCTGAATCCAGAAGAGCTGGAAGAGCACTACAGTGGGGGAGAAAAAAAAAATCGTTATAGTACCTACTGAGAGTAGCATATTAAGCCTTATGTTGCACCTTAAGCTTTTTAGGGCTCAGGAGAGCAATAATGAAGACGGACCTTTCAATTAAACAGACAGGAATTAGAGAAAGACATGCAAAAGAGGAAGAGCCCAAGGAGTATCCTCAATGACCTTCAGTTTTAAAATTCTTTTTTTCTAGGCTTCTCATTATCAACCGAACAATTTCCAAGTTGCCATGAAATAAGCCACATCAGTCATACAGGAACACTGCTGAACTACACTGAAGACATTTATAATATGGGACCACATTGTAAAAACACATCCCAGAAGTCAAACAAGTACACTGTACCATACCTTTTCAGCTACAACAGAACTCCCATCTATTGGGATTTCATCTCTTCACATCCCCGATCATACTTTCAAGAACAGAAAACTTGCAGTAGACTACCTCAAAGTGCCCCTTCCTAACTTCTACCAGTCTAGCCTTTGTTTTCTTAAGGAATCTTACCATTCTTCAAAAAGTAAATACTAGAACTGGGAAAAACAAATTCAATTGAGAAAAATGCACTTCTTCATCCCCTTGAAGCTTCACTTGATTTCTTGTCTTTAATTAACTTCAAGTAGAGTTTTGTACTTCAATCCAGAGCCTCTGCCAAAATTAACTGTTCAGATTTGTGAACATAATTATCTGTGAACTTCTGTTTTGCTATGAAAAATTTAGACACAGACATTGACATTTTTGGGATGTAAAAGTTACTAAAAGCGGAATAGATACGGACTGCCTACATAGCTGACTATATTGCCAGAAGCATAAAAATGACTCAAAAGACAATCCAAATAAAGTTGAGAACTAAATGACATTATTCAGTGGTTTACATCCAGCAAGGTACTCAAAGGACTTTTCAGAGCACTAAATAGAAAGAGAGCATTTGTTTGTTCTTTGTTTTCTAGACTTATTTAGTTGGTTTTAACTTCTGTGAAGGGCAAACAAATCAGTCTGTGTTTTCACAGTTCAAGACGGTGTTCCTTAAGTCAGCATGTGTACAAGTGGCCTGAACTGTAAGTCCTGACAGACTGCATAAAGCCAAGTGGAAGCACGCTAAGAAGTCAGAGGCCTACTCCAGGCCTAACTCAGTATCTGCTCATGTAAGCGCAGCATGCAAGTTATAAAGCATTCTAATGTATTTGTGTTCCTGTGTCCAAGGAACCAGCTTTTATTGTGACTATAAAAATACTCACACGTCTGTCACTGATGAAGGAACGTTCTCCTCTACCCACTTCAGGTCATCCTCCTGCTACAAGTACAGAAATTAAATGGAAAACAAAAGTCAGTTTTCCCAAAATGCTGTCACATGCAAGCCTTTTTCTTCTCAGCCTACTTGACAAAAACCAATGTATTTATAATGTCAGTTCAAAAAAACAAAAAAAAAACCACAAAAAAACCCAAACAAAAAACCCACCTTCAACTTGGTACCTGGATTACAGGAAACACATTCCAAGAGGAAAAAAAAAACAACCACCAAAAAATACCAATACAAAACCAACAACAAACGAAAAACCCTACCTATAACTTACTGTCAACTCTGTGATAGTCTAATGGTGACTAGGAGAAGCAGGCCCTGAGGACACTTTGGTTATTTACACAATCTAGTTTAGTCTTCCACAACAGAACATCATCTTTAGAAGATTTTCATCTATAACAATTATTACAAAAAGTACAAGCTAAATTTTGCAAAGGTAAGTCAAACTGTATTGTCAGGATTTCTCATTTCTATCTGATGAACACTCTCTGATTCACAACACAAGAACATTTGTTCTAAAGTTGGAGAACTGACCCTTTCTGATCTCCCATGTCCCCAAAATAGAAAAGCTTGATTTTCACATTATCCTCAGCTAAGTAGCATACAGTTGCAACCAACCTTTGAGAAAAACAAAGTTAGCGACAAAAATACTACTGCTATAATAATTAATTCCTACAGGTTCTTAAATTTATTCATGAATTCCATTAAAAGATTCTGAGACATATTTTCTACCTCCTAGCTGAATGTGAAACTACCTCTGCTTATAAGCCACATGGAAAAAACAGATATGTTAAAAATGTTCCACCCAAATTGTTTTCGGTGGTTACATACACAACATCCCATTTGAATGATGAATCACAAATCTCAAAATTAGAAGGCAATTAATTTATTTAAAATATGGCTCAACCTCCCTCTCAGCCTGACAAACTTGTTAAAATAATGTATTATTCATTACCAGAATACAGTATTATACAGTTCTATCTATACTGGATTGTGCAGACATTCCTGAAAAACAGACTGAATTCTTAAAGCTTCCATTGCACTTACAGGAAATTAGATGAAAACACTCTATTTACTTCTTTTCAGAAGTACTGTGAACATATGATACTTTGACTCACTCCCACTCTGAAGCAAAGCAGGAAATTCACATTTATAGGCTGAACACTTTGCCTATTTGTGAGCTACTACTGGGGGGCAACCAAACAAGAGTAGATGGATCTATATCCTTCAAAGTAGGAAGGGCATACTTACAACTTTGTTTGCTTTTACATTCCCATTTGGTTCTTGCTTTGTACTTCTCATTTTCATTCCCTCTGAAAAAAAAAAGAAGGAAAAAAGATTGGGATAACAGAACTCTAATTGTTCATAGACTGTAAGTGAAAGTGTTGGCTATTCATTCAGAATATTTCATCAAATCCAAAGAGACAGAATAAGACAGACAAGTTAATCATTAAGACAATGCTGTCCCTTTGAAAGACTTGTAGTATTTTTCCTGACAGGTGGAATACATTGTTTTTCCTCAATTTTGCAATTTTACCTAGGAAATACCAATTTCTTGTCTTTTTATTTATGCCAGACATAAGCAGCATAGAACTCAAAGACATAGTTGCCCAGGGAGGCAGTGGAATCTCCATCCTTGGAGATATTCAAAAGCCACCTGGACACAGTCCTGGGCAACCTGTTCTAGTAACCCTGCTTGAGCAGGGGTTTTGGACAGGGTGGCCTCCAGAGGTCCCTTCCAACCTCAACCATTCTGAGACACATGCAACTCCCCAAATTTATTTTACCTACTGACTGCTGACAAGCTGCTTGATTGACTTAAAAGCTGAGAGGCAACATGCATCTCCTAGCATCGCAGACAGCCAGATATAGCTGATATGGCAAATGCACCTAGGGGATTACACACTCATCCTCAGCTCCTGAACAAAGCAAACAGCACTGATATATTCCAGCAGAACTGATTTGTGGACAGACAGCAGCAGTGGGTATGTTACCCTACCCTGTATACAATTTATGAACAGTAGTATTACAATAGACATAGTAGGTAGATGGGAGGCAGAAAAAGAGAGGGGTTTATAGTAGGAGGGGGTGAGTGGAGAGAAAGATGCAACCTACTGTTACAGAGCAGGACTCTTTCATTCGTACATAATTTCATTAATATGTAAAAACATATTGATGCATATCTTTACACCGGACATTCCTGTACTAGGCCCTAATATGGAAAATGAAGAAGACTGCAGAGTTCAGAGACCAGATAATAAATGAAAATCCTTAAACTAGATTTTAAGAGAACTGCAAACTAAACCACTGCCTAGCAACAATATCCAAGAGATCCTTGTCATCATGACTAGATCCAAACCTATCATTTGACATATTTATTAAAACGAAGACCAGTGGACATGGTGAAGCAACCACAACAGTAGCAGTGTGTTCAGAGTCATCTGAAAAACCCAGAATTAAACAGGCAATGTAAACACTAAACATAAAGCCAGTGTTTCCTCTACAACTGCATAAATCAATGGCAACAGGGAGGCATTGACTCTGCTTTTACAGCAGCAATGAACTTTTTGCCAGAGAACAACAGACCTCCCTCCACAGAAGTGCCTATTCAACACTGAAATTTGGTGGAAAAAAACACTTTTCTCTTACCAAAGCTTTCCTTTAACATTGGCTCTTTCTGCTCATCATCCTCCTCCTCTTCAGAGAGTGGTGAGAAAGCAAACCTTTTAGGATGGAAAGAATGAAAGCTATCTTAGATTATTATCTCTTGCCACCCAAGAGATTCATTACCCCAACATTCACATGACTTGATTATTCTGTATAGTTCATTGGTTTTAAGACCTGATAATTATTCTGTGTAGTTCATTGTTTTTAAGAGCTGTACTAAACTACCTAATCAAAAGTTTAAGTCACTTCTTTTTAATTAAAGTTCACCACTAGGATTACACTGAATTTTGTCTACGTGACTTCTGACACCTAACTTTTCCTCAGGCCCCTACAGACACTGCTTAGTATCCTTATGGATCAGTATACAGAAACTAAAATCACCCACCAGTACTTCTTTGAATAAACAACCATTCCCAAACCAAATATTTTTAGAAAGAGGTAAGAAAAGCCGAACCTTTGGTTGTTAGCAGATGGTCTCCACAGAATCATGATGACAAAAAGGATCATTGAAAACAATAAACGCCAAATGGCATCATCCACCCATAGCTCCTGCCAGTCCTGTCAAGGAAAACAGCAGCACAAATAGAAAAAGTTGCAAAGAAAAAGACCCTGTGTCCTCAGCTCTTTCCAAGGGTGAACTATAGGCATCTGACAAAGAGGCTCATTACCCATTAACAGTGAGAATTTTAGCATGTGGTATACTACTCTAGACATAATCCACAGAAAAATCTGTTCAGAATGCCCAATCTCACCTCTTACACTGCCAAATGTAAATTTATCAAGAGGCAGCAATTGCAGAAAGCATTCAATACAAACTTACCGACTGACAGTCCACCAGCCTGAACTTCATGGTGGTCCAGATGATAAATACAATAGATGCTGCAATATTAAAAAAACCAAGCTGCTTATTACTACAAAATATGCTAATCCAAATGTACTACTAACAGGACTGTGTTTCCTAAACAAAGGGCAAAGACCTAAATAGTGAATTCTTGGAATCCAATTTATTACTTTTGGAAAACAAGAGATTGATTTACTCCACTGACCTTATACAGTAATTTAGGCACTGACCAGTATATTTTGCTCTTGGTTCTTCAGAGACACAAGACATAAATTGAGTATGAACTATTTAGCCAACTCCTCATCCCTATTCACTATTATTGTATTACTTTCAACTAGTCTCCAAACCATGGTTTCATTATCAGTTGACAAATAAAGCCTCTACCTTGAAGTAAATGAACCATCTGATCTCCTTGAATGCCTAAGCATTCAGATCTTGACCCACAAGAGTTCCAATACTCAAACTATGCTCTCACCACAGTTTTACAAGATGAGACTTCCCTCCACTAAGGTGTTCTATTATGATTAAGAACCAGATGCTGAAAGGAATTTAATCAGACCTGTTGATTAAAAACAAATGTGCTTGTTCATTTGTTTACATTAGAAAAGCACAGTCCTTGGATGTTTTCTGCTCATTGTATGGACAGCATTTCCAAACAGATGAGGAGCTGAGCACCTGGAAGTACCAACAGATTTATTCTTGAAGTTCAGTTCACCATTATTACAAATGGAAAGAGAATCTGAATCTGTATTCTTCCAAAATACCCAGGGCAGTATGTCACAATACTAAGAATACTGCTTTTCCAAGAATCACTCTGGTCTTCAACTATCAGGTCTTCAGACATTTTAAAAATTCCACAGTGCACAGTGATACTGTGATTTTGGCAAAAACTTTCGCTGTGAAGTTAACAGCATAGGATAATAATCTTTTTCCCCAGCAGCTTTAAGAGGGATGAAAGTGCTCTGTTAGAGGAGCTGCATAGAACTACTGATCTTATTAACGTCAGGACTAATAATTCACTGCCTCTGAAGTATCAACATAATACTTGGTATAGACCCACTATTAGAAATAGGTCAAGTGTTAGAAATACCAAGCACTTTGAATGTATTTACAGAAAGGTCACCAAACTAAAAAATCTCCTTTAGTGATCAAATCAAGCCATATATGAAAATGGCAAGTACTCTTATCTGATTAGCATAGTTTTCTGCTTACCTGCTACTGCCAAGATGAGTGTGTTGGTGAAGTGCCGATACAAAGAGAGTTTCACAACATTCCTTCGAAGTTTCAGCAGTTTCATTGTTTGAGTTAAGCTGATGAATATGTATGGCAAGTCAAGGAAAGCCTCTGAAGGGACAAGCTGGACACATATCTTATGATCACAGCTCTCCCACCCACACACTTAGCCCTCCAAAAAGTTAGACTAGAACTCTTGTCAAACAAAGATGGTATCCAAGCATCTATTTTGGACTATGGCCCATTCCTCCAGAAAAACGTCAGATGTACTTCTGATAAATGGAAAATCAAGCCTGAACCAGAAGGGAGTTAAAAACCAATTAAGGGAATACAAGTATCTTCACCCTTTTGTCTACAATTTTATTTCCATAATGACAAAACAAGTGCTTAGGAGAGACATCATGGTAGGAGAGAATTGCAGTTGTCATGGCTGGGCAGCAAGGTATTCACATAGTTTTGTGATTGACTTTCACTAAAAACACTTTTTAGGGATTTTGCTATACATGGCTTCGAGTTCAGCATTTGACAGCAGTTGCTAAAGTCACACAAGATTATGGTTGTTTGGATGTAATATGTCAAGACACCACAAAGTCAACACTGCCACATTTTGTCAACTACTTCAAGACAAGTTCAAATTTTACAGAAAGAACTTTAGGTTTGATGTCGCTAAGCAACCTTCTCCCCAAAACATAAACTAAGTCTGTCTTCCCAAGGCTACGACTAGGGTACCATTACAGTGCTACACTAGAACAAGTTAATTTCATTCTTCAACAATCAGAGACTGATAACAGACACACTTAACTAGTTTATGTGCAGGAGCTGCTCTAACACATGTAACTATCTACTGGTTAAGTAGTTTTCCTTGCATTGGCTGTAGCAGAAGCTTACCTGAACACTCAATTACAGAGGTTCTATTAACTTTACCAGAAGTAGAAAGAACATACACTTGAAGCTGATTTAAAAAAAAAACAAAAACAAACAACAAAAACAAAAAAAAAACAGTTCGGCCAAAAAGACTCCCAAAAAAACCAAATTTGAAAGACAACACACCCCACCAAGTAAAACAGTGAAGGATATCCACCAGCACAGGGCAGTATCTAGGAAAGCCAGGGGAATAAAAGCCAAGGAGGCAAGATCATTCTGGGCCTGGAGACAAAGAGAGAGCCAGTAAGAACAAACTGAAAAGGAAACAAAGTACAGAAGTGAGGAGGGTCAGGCTATTTTATGAGAAACCACAAATACTCTACCACAATGCTTCTGAGTTTTACTGCAGAAGCAGAGGGTTTGAACCAAGAGTTTAGCCCAATGCACAGAGGGGAACTGACAATACCACATTGTCAGTTCTCAGTTCTCCGCCAGCAAGGCAAGAAATAGTTTTCCAAATTAAGTCAATCTAGCACTGTTAAAAGGAGCCTCTCCTGATGCAATTACTGCGACAATGTACTCTGGCCACCTCACCTCCATTACAGAAAACTAGCAATCAGCTTATTAGAGATGTAGCAATTAAATCTTTTGCCCTATCCATGGACGAACTGAATGCTCCACTGGCAACCATGTGTTTGACTGAAAGTGGCAAAAATTGCCTTTGTGCATACATCAAAAACTATCAAAGTCCCAACTGAAAAAAGCAAATCACCTTTTACTCATTTTAAGTGTAATTCAGAAACAGTAAGCTGTGAATAAGCTTGTAACATTCTGCAGTTTATGAAAGGATATCCACAAAATAATACAGGCATCAATCATGGACAGGGCCAAGTTTGCTATCAGAGCCACAGTGTCATAGAAAAACTGAAAAAGTACCAAATACAGGTCATGTTAAATAACTTATCCCAAAATACCAAAAACAGAACAGAAATCTTTATCATGAGATGCACTTCTTAATGAAGCAAGTAGCAGCACTACTGAAAAGCACTTCACCAGGTGCAGCCTCCAGAACTGGGGTTTTTTTGGTTTTTTTTTTTGCTTTGGTTAGGTTTTCTGGGGCAGGGGTGGGGGGATGGGTTGAGTCATGGCCAGGTGACCCCAGCTGTGCATTTCTGTCTGCAACTAGCCCTGCCTAATCTGAAGGCAGAATACAGTGTCTGAAACCTGATGTGCTGGTTTTGGCTGGGATAGAATCAATTTTCTTCATAGCAGCTAGTATGGGGCTATGTTTTGGATTTGTTCTGAAAACAGTGTTGATAATGCAGAGGTGGTTTTGTTACTGCTGAGCAGTGCTTACACAGAGCCAAGGCCTTTTCTGCTTCTCACCTCACCCCACCCCACCGGCGAGGAAGCTGGGGGGCACAAGGAGTTGGGAGGGGACACAGCCGGGACAGCTGACCCCCACTGACCAAAGGGATATTCCAGACCATATGGTGTCATGCTCAGCATATAAAGCTGGGGGAAGAAGAAGGAAGGCAGGGATGTTCAGAATGATGGCATTTGTCTTCCCAAGTAACCATTAACATGTGATGGAGCCCTGCTTTCCTGGAGATGGCTGAACACCTGCCTGCCTATGGGAAGTAGTGAATTAATTCCTTGTCTTGCTTTGCTTGCGTACATGGCTTTAGCTTAACCTATTAAACTCTCTTTATCTCAGCCCACAAGTTTTCTCACTCCTACCCTTCTGATTCTCTCCCCCATCCCACTGTAAGGGAGTTGAGCAGCTGCGTGGTGCTTAGCTGCCAGCTGGGGTTAAACCACAACACCTGACTAATCAGAAAACTACTAAAATTATTTCAAAATACACAGAAGTACATCCTGATAAATAGAGAAGACATCCAGTCTTAGAGCTTAACCACTTCATTGTCTCTGTTCCCTTCTTTCAGCATAGCCCTGGGATTCTCCCTTAGCATATAAGTAAATAAAGCCACTAGCATCTGTAGCATATGGGAAAATTCAAGTAGTTATTACTGACCCCTGTGACTCTAAGAACACCTTCCATGCCAGAAAATAATAGATAAAGGGCTCCAGCCATAACCACTTTGTGAAGAGTAACTCCAAGGCGAGGCCTGTAGGAAAAAATGAAATTTAGATTAAGTGAGGGGACAAAAAAGTGAAATCATGTCAACTTGAGTCTAATGTAAGGCATGAAGCATGTGAATAAAAGGTCCTTGTGACAAGCCACTTCTAGATCCAGAAATAATTTTATTATGGTGCTTGAAGCTTACTATTCATTTGGTCTCATGGTATGACATGACTAAGGAAGAGATTGCTAACAGTCCTGTTTCCTAGTTGGCTTTTTACAACCATTTCAAATCTCAGCCCACCTCTTCTTCACCAGTTCCCTCAGCACACTCATACTTGCTAGAAGCTTCCACTACCACACAGCATGTTTTGTCATTGAATACAGCTGGGGACAGATAGTGAGCAGCAATCTTGGCAGCAGAAGCCTCCTAAAGCTCCCCTCTCCTGTCAGTGATTCTTGGCCTCCCCCATTTCTAGAAGCTCCTCCTTGCCCAGAAGGCAGGCATATAAAGCTCCCATTCCAGTCTGTGGAGTATCTCAACAGTGACTCAGAAACTTATCCAACAGTGGTACAGGGAAGGGGGAGAAGAGTAATCACCATATGGAACTGTATGTCTCTGTTGACTACTGAAGTCTACACTTTTACAGCACTTTAGTTTAAAGTGCCTACCTTCTAAGTAGCAAAGTACAGGGAGATGAATACTGCCCTAAGTTATTAGAAACCAACAGTTTAATAGAACTTTTAATAGAACACCACAAACCTGTAACAGAATTACTCACTTGACTATCCCATATCCCAGGCTGACTATGATGACCAGAGTTCGAGCCAATGAGCGCTTCACAGCAGAAAGGAGTTCTGCCAGTATTACTGCTCCTTGAACTACCAAAAACAAAGAGAAGGAAGCTAGGTTATTAAAATAAAATTTGTTTAACTACTGCATGCAACTGTAGTATGAGAGCAAACATAATTATTTTCAGAAAGTAGGCTATTAAAGTGTTATCATCTTTTTATTACCTACATCTAGAGTAAGCTTTTGAAATTATAGGTCACTTAGCATAAAAAAAAAGCTACTGAAAAATTTTGCATTCATAGGAAGTGGAGAGTAAATGATTCCCAAAACATTTGTCCATAAGATCAGCCTGGATGATCTTCTAAACAAGTCAAACAATAAAACCTTCTGTATGATGGATGTGGCCTATTAACAGAGTCATAATGAAGTTTTACTTGCAGAGTTTCATTTGTGTGCATCCATCCTAAAAACTCAAAAGCAGTCTCCCAAAGTTGTATGTGGAGAGAATCACTTAAAACAGATTATCAGGCTATGGGCTGAATACAAGAAGTCATCTGCAATGCTGCCATGTTGAACAAGGAGTTTCAAAGTCTCTTTCCAAGGCCGATAGCAATTGTCAGAAATTACTTACAAGATACACTTAGAAGTCCTATTTTAAACTTCAAGGCAGCAATACAGTGAATACTCTCCAGAATCTAGCATTTTACATCCCTAAGACACTACACTGAGGAGTCGGAGAAACCAACAGCATTTTAGCTTTAGAAGAACACAGATAATATTTACAATTTGTTGAAAAAATGCAGAAACTCTGGTTCCCTATTCTTTGTTTTGAAACAATCCTCAAGTAATCATATACTTAATATGCATCTGTCACCCCAATTTAGCATAAGCCATTAGTGCTATGCCCCATCAAGTAAACTGCAAGTTGCAATTGCTACCTACCAGATTCCCCTGTGTAGCGGATATTCTGGAACTCTGCATAGAAAACTGCTTTCTCAAGCATTCCCAGGAAGATAACAGCACCAATCCAGAACTGGATCCTCAGGAGATCCCGCCAGTAACAGGCTGACCACGCAAGCCATAGAACCCCAAAGAATACGTACACGATACACATCACCATGAAAAACTATTACGCAAAAGAAACAAGAAATAAGACCTTTAGACCTGGAAAAATAATTTGTTTCTATTCCATTCTATTTTCTCCCTGCATATAGCAACTTTTGAAGTTTTTATATACAAAAGTGACTAGAAACAAGTATTTCTTCATTTGTCTTCTCTGGATTCTTTTACAGCAACAGTCTAATTTCTCACTGCCAATAAAGGGAATCAGAGTAATTGAATTTCTGAGCAATTACTCACTCTCTCGAAGAGCAGTCTGACGATTTATTCACAGGCAATTTTTCTAAGGAAGATACCAAGTGCTACTAGTTTTCAAAAGCTCAAGAGCTCAGGCAAATCATCAAGTACTAGAAACCCTGCCCCTTCTCACATATTCTTCTATTACTAACTTCATCATATATTTACAGTACTCTACAAATAAAGTTACAAGTCACCTTTATACACCATTCCACAGAACAGAGGTAAGCAACTGATAGTTGTAATCCCTCTGTTTAAATAATTTGACAACTTCTCTCAAAAATTAATTTCCAGAAAACTCAGGTTTTGACCAAGCTTTAGGTCAGCCAAAAATCTGGAATTGAAAAAGAAACCCAGATACTCATTTAAACATTATCATTCTGTGATATTTGCCCCCTGCCCCCAGTCCAGTGTTACTTGCTTCAGAACTTTCAGGGTACGTGTTTCCTACAGTGAACAGTAAGCTTGACAGTGCTACTCAGTGCTGAATTTTCTAAATGACAGCACCATACCAGAGCAAGTTAAGTTTTCAAAAAGGACGCTGAGATTAAGAGGCATAAGGAGAGACCAAGATGTTAAATGAATAGCAGAATATACTTAACCAAAGTATAGAACAGTAATAATCAAGCAGTCTCCTCTTAGAGAAGGTAGATTTTTTTTAAACCAAGCACACACTGAAGTTAGCTGCACAATCCATTGCAGCCTTCACAAACTGAAAATACCTTCCTTAGTAGAACAGCTTACTGATTCTTACAGATTTTCACATCTGACTAATCCGTGCAATTCAAACGGTAAGGACCTAGGCATGCTAGCTCACATTCAGATGCTCCATTAAAGAAACATTTTGACAGAGACCTTTTTCTGGACTTGCCACATGGGGACATTCACACTAGCGAATTACATGTCAATAGAGCTGCTGGAGGCTTTTTACTTCTGCAGGAAGTAAAACATATGTTTCAGAAATGTCATGAGACTTTCCTGTTTACAGGACACTCTTGCCAGTACAGTCAGGCTAGAGACCTTACTTGTTATTGATCCCCAGCTAAAGTCAGTCTACACTACATAAATATTTATGTTCTTTTATTTTCTTAGCCTCCTCCACAGAGGCAACTAGCAACCAAGTCAACAATTCCTTTGAATAAAAAGGGGATTAGCTCTTTGTAGTTCAATTATGCTTTCACTGTTAGGCAGTATTAGGGACCTCCTCATGGTGTATAAGACAGCTGGTGGAGGAAGGAAGATTAAGCTGTAAAAGAACAAAGAAAGCAGTGACAAATGAAAGGGTAGCTGTAAACAAAAGCAAAGAATAGCAAATTTTCTAAGACATGAGCTAAGGAGAAAAAATAGTTTCAGCAGAACTGCTCAGTTTAGAGCTAGTGATACTGATAACTTCCTGAACTACAAATTGACAGGCATCAAGTCAAACAATCCAGAGAAGAACATTAGCAGCATATGCAAACACCTGAAATCTATCTGTTTTCTTTACCCTATATTTAGTACCAAAAAACAAATCTCAAACTAAAAAACACCCTCTGCTAAATTATTTTTTCTGAGACACTGGCTTTGTGTTTCCTAAAGCATGGAAGGAGAATATTTAATTGAGAATCAAATCAACTGACTGCTTTATATGTTAAAGAAAAGCTGTTTTACTTACAATCATCAGAGGATAGTCTGCAAGTGAGAGATACTCATATGGCCCCTTCAGTTCTACTGTCACTGTCAAAAAACAACCCAATAATCAAATTGAACAAGAACCAAAAGGAGCAAGCCAGGATAATACTTAACTGATTTTTACTCAAGCGTAAAGGAATTCCAAATCTTCACCAGCTTTTAAATCTAACTTGCACTTTAATCAAAGAAAGTTAAGACTCACAACACACTCAGCTAAAAGCATGTAATTAAAATTACATGCTCCATTACCAAGTAAATCATGGCAGTACTTAAAAGTAATTTGTGCTGGAGATTCACGTGTAACAGGAAAGTTCAGAAACACACGTAAGTTAACTTTTTAAGGGGATTTTCAAACTTCTCTGAGGTTTGGATAGGTTGTCAATGCACTGTTAGGTATACTATATATAATTTCAAGGTGACAATTATGATCTTTGTATTCTACATGACTTGAGCTTATTAATATAAATAAATCACTGTCAGTGTGGACATTTATGAAACACAACACCAAGCCTCAAAATTGAACTGCTTGGGATTCTTTATTTCCATCATTAAACTGACAGACCAACAGCCTTAGGATCTTCAAGTGACTAACAATCACCTACTTTCTTATGACAAGAAAGAGCTGTAGTAGGCAATACTTATATCTATGTGAAAAGAAATATAAGGTCTTATGAAATTGAACCATATAGTATATATTAGAAGTACCTCAGGATATAGTCAAGAGTGGTATACATAAAAAATAGCACTGTATTTTTAGCTTACTGTATAAACAGCTATCTTACTTGTAAAGGGCTTGTTTTGATCAGAGGAAGGTGGTGTTTTCTCCGTTCTTTTAACTTTGCTAGTAGAATCCTTTGCAGTTGTAATTCCAATTTGTACAATAAATATATATGGCCCATCTCGCCAAGTTTTGATAATGGCATTCATTGCCTGAAATTAAAATGTCTACATGTAGACAGTGCATAGTCAAGAAGACACGAAAAAGACAGAAGTAGACTCGCCATACATGGGTGGTATCTTCCGTATGAAAATAAAGTTCATCTCTTCCCAGAACTTAACTTGTAATATGTAAATTTGAATTCTATTTTTTGGACATAATACTTAAAATTTAGTTGTTTGAATCCAGAAGAATCCTCAAAGACCTGAGAGGTGAACAGGGTTTATTTGCAAATTTAATACTGGCTTACTGCAAGAGCCATCTCAAAGGTACTGCAAAAGCTATAAACAATTCAACAAAGCCTCCTATTCCTTGTTTTCAGTCTAGAAAAGTTAGGACCATAACAGAGATACTTCTTTCCTCCTGAAATCAATTGTTTGGCAACAGCATAGCTACTATAACTCAGCTCCCTGGTAAAGGCTGAATTTTATAGTGTAAGACAGAAAAGGTAGCTGAGAAGTAAAAAATTTCCGTAGTAGTAATTTCCTATGGAAGCTACTACTGCCCCTGGAACAGCTCTCATACCTATAAGACTCAAATCCTGCCAATGAACTAAAAGAGGAAGCTTGCCCAGATAAATATTTGCACCATAAAACAAATCAGAGATTTCTTTGACTTCCAGCTTACAAAACTGTTAATTCCACAACTGAAAAAGTTCTAGCCATCTTGGAAACTGAAATATTTACCAAGAGTTTTGAGCTTAAAACTAAGACTGCCTACACATATGCCATTCACATGACCACTGCAGAACTACCACAAAGACTTCTTTTATAACAGTCTCTCCAAGAGAATTTCAGTATTAAGAGCATGCATTTCTTTTAAGAAACCTCCTGACTAAAAGAACTAAAGCCAACAGAATTTTATGTATAAAAAAATATAAATTACAGGTTGACTGAAATTAAGACTTAGTTAAAAAGACAGTAAACTTAAAAGAAAATGGACATATTTTTATACACCAATTTTGCCTTTAAAATATCTCCATCTCTTGCTGCATTGATTCCTTATTTCACAATTGCACACACAGCTATTTATGGTTCAGCTTTAAGGTAGATGACCCTGTAAGTGCACGGGCTGTTAAATATATTTTCTTCATTGGCATCCAGGACATTCAATTTGAAGTTATTTTGACAATCATTCCTGGTTAGAGCTTGAACTTAATGTATAATAAAAATACTAACAGATTTGAAAATCAAAAGTAATCACTCAACTTGCTAGGTACAACTTCTTAAAAGACTGACTAGTTAAAGATGAAACCAAATGTAATCTCTAAGTATTAGCCACCACTTAAAACAGATCATATCAATGATTACTTTGAAGTACTAAGAAAAAAGAAATTTATTTAAGTTCTGTATTTCACATACAGAAGCAGCAGTTACTCTGTTGCTGTTACTGTGTTTTCTTATTTTGCACACAGTGCTACCTAGTTTCAAGCTAAAAAAACAAATCCAGGTGTCAAAAAAGAGAATTGCACCATTTGTGTAAATGCTACCAGTAATTTTATATGAAGAAATATAAATTGAAAAAAAACAGGACTGCTGGATTCCAAGCCATGTTTAAATTCAGTATACATACAGTTTTATCTGCTACCAGTGTATGATTTCCTCCACTCTCTTTCTTATCTTTTAAGCCCTTAAAGAAAAACAGAAAAATGGATAAATCAATATGTCAAAACTATCTCTCTCCCATGCCTACACTCACTCATTAGAAGGAAAAAAGATTACCTCTTGTTTCTCGGGTGACAGAGGCTCTGGATGAACAAATTCTTTACAGAAAATCTGCAAGATATAAGAAAGGTACAGCGTCTATAGGCACTTTTTATTAACATAACATTACCAGAACAGCTTCCAGTAAACTTGATTATAAGGAAGGATTCTCTAAACAGCTGTATTACAGAGCTTTCATTTTTCTAAATCAAACAACTGTCCATTTGTAGAGGGAGTCTTGAATACTTAGATTAATATGACTGAGCACCTATTAGAGGTCCAGAATTTGCCAACTCTCCCAAACTATGGTGACTTGAAGTCTACTGAAACTGCTACACCACAAGAAAAAAAAGCTGAACAATCAAAAGGAGAAATTTCAGTTAAATGTCATAAATTAGTATCTGAAAGAAATATCTTGTTAAAATTTCAGCAGACTTTTCAAGGAATTGGAGGACAAGTCACTTAAAGTCTTTTAAAACCCCAGTTCTACCAACCGGGACATTCAGTTAAGATGCCCAAGTTCACATTACACAGTTAAATCCATAAAATCTCTTCTACAGAACCAAGTAAAAGTAGAACTGACACTTGTCATATTATTAAACATGTCAATCAGGCAGCATACAGATTTTTTTTAAAAAAAACCTTTCAAGCCATCTTTGCATATCAAAGGAATTAGAGGCATGCAAACACATTATTAAAAACCCTTTTCAAGTCACTTATGGCATGTCTCTCTTCTTAAAAAAAACCAAAACAAAACAACAACAAAAAACCCAAAACCACAACCACCCCCCACCCCCTAACACTAGGTTCAAGAGTTATGAGATTTCCCAGTATTCTCTATCCACAACCCTTTGTCTAAATCAGGAATGGCTAAATACAGATGCAACACTGCACAATGTCTTGACTTCTTAAGTAAGCATATCAGTAAAGAAAGACAGCATGTTATGTTGATAGTGTCATTAGTATGATTGCACAGCTTCACCTGGTGATAAACAGCTACTATAGAGCCTATATTTGCACTTTACTTCTATATGCTGTTTTGCATTGCCTTCTCTCTTCCTAATTTTATTTGCTTCAAATGCATTTTAGCACTACTTATTTTTCATTTTTAACCTGCTATCAGTGCTTAAGTAACCCATTTATCAACATTCTTTCATTTCCATTATTATAAATGAACATTATCCAAGCAGAAATTGCCAGTCCTTTATCGACCCAAATTTCGTGGGAGCTTCACTCTGCTGACAGAGATTCACACGTCTACTCAACACTCAACTAGCAGTAGCCTTCTGTAAGTGAAACAAATTCAGAATACAGAACCACAAACAAAAAGAAGCACTGAATTTTTACAGTGGTTTGGGGCTTTTCCCCCCATGGTGAGCCAGATGTTGAATAGCAAGCCAGAAGTAAAGCTAAATCAAGAAATTATTATTGCAGTTTGCTTGTCATAAACTGATAAAAAACAAGTACCTTCCAACCTACAGCGATAATGACATAGGATGCTAACACATTTAGCAGGAACTACCACCTTCTGTGTATATTGTATGAGAGAACAGAGCAAACTGTGAAGTTTCTACCCATACCTGAGGCCTGAAGAGCTCAGAGCAATTTGGAAAGAGGAGAGAAGCCGTTGCATAGTATCCTGACCAACCCGGATGCTCTTCAGACGTAGCCCCAAAATAGTACTCTGCCTGTTCATCCTGCCAAACACAGAACAGAACTTTGGTTAGCATCCAATATATCAAATGGTTTATCTCAGTAGGCAGCTGCAAGACCTGGAGAGCACCATAACTTCCTCCTGCACACAGTCTTGAACAGAATTTAATAGGATAAAGGCCATCAAGACCACAAAAGACTATAAAAATGAGGGCCAAAAAACCCAAAGCCACCCATACAGACTTTGAGTAAGAATTAATACCTAATTTAATAAATAAATAAACAAATCCTAGTATTCCGGTAGTAGAGGTGCAGCAGCCAGCATAAACTTTGGTCTATACAAACGAACTCTACATCATTATATGAAAAATTAAAGACCCCAGTACCGTGTTAGGTTAGTAGTTACAACCATCATAACTAATATTTTAAGTAAACATGGGAAAGGTGTTACAGTATAAACCACAGTTGTGTTCTACCACATTTGACAGAAACACTATCCGTTTTGTATAAATTGCTGCATTACCTGCAATATGCATCCATAAAAAACGGAACTTAGACTAAACATGAAAATACTAACTTTTTTCTATTTTCTGTCATTAAGCATTGTTGTAGTTAATATTTTCATCTACCATAAACTCAGACATTTCAGTTTAGATTCAATGCACTTATTTAAGCTTCTGGTTTTAGAAGAATTCTGACAAACACTTCGACCTTATCCAAAACCCAGAAAAGTCAGTAATTTCAGCAAGCTGTGGATCAATTAATTTCCATTCCATTCCCAATGATCCAGAAATTTGTTATCTTCCAATAGAGGAGTGTGTCTTTTAGGCCCAAAGAGCAAGAAGGATGCATATGAGACATATCCAATGGCCTCACCCACAGATCTGCTTACCCCTAAAAATCACAACCCATGTTTTTCCACACAATTCTTACCCCAAAGTTGAAGACTTCATTGTAGCAGTCAGAATATCTTAAGTACCAAGTAACATTGTAACTTTGGGAGGGCTCACAAGCTTTTTCATCCCCTTCAACTAAAAAAAACCAAAACAGATATAAGACATCTTCTACCCGACATGCTTTTCCTCCCATTCTGTGCCAAACTATCACAATTAAGTTTATTTCAAACATGAAACTGAAAGCAAAGCAATAGAAAAACATTTTCCTCAAGTAATCCATTACTGTTCAGTGAAAGAAAGAAGCATGTGGAAAACAGAATTCCACTATGACATTACACAATTCTATTAAAGAGCTGAAAATCATTTGGAACCTTCTTACTCTCAAGACAATCAGGGACATTTCAGCAACTGCAAATACCAAACAAGAGAACAGCAGTGACTCCTGGTGATTACAATACACAAAAGAATTTCCAAGATACATGGGACACAAAGCAGGTAGAGAGAGCTAGTAACAGGTTAATACTAAGGGCAATTTGCACAGATAATTTAAATATATCAATACCATCACCAAGAAAATAAATAAAAAGGTAAGATTTTGCAAATCAACATCTACCCCTTCACTCCCAAAAGACTAACAAGCCATCTGTACATTAGCTCACTCTGTCAAAGCTGTAATGCTACCCAAAACAGCAGTAAGACAACTTTCCACTTAGATTTATTAGAGAACAACATGCACAAAAAGCGAAACACAAGAGTTCCCCCTCCTCCCAACTCAGGAAAGATTGTGTGATTTTTGTATTTCAAATCTCACTCTGAAACTAAAGCCGAATGAAGAGAATTTGACATTAAGAAGGTAAGCTTCACCCATAAACAAAATGAACAGTAATTATTCAGAGCCTTGGAAGAGCCATTTAGAAGATTACATTTGGGTTTTGCCAGTCAGACAGCAAAACTCTTTTGAGTTGACACCATGTTTCTTAGTGGCTAAGAAATCCCCACACCTTTACTCATCTGGGACTAGGCACCCACAAATTTGCTACATGTACAAAACTTTTAATGAATGTTTCCATATTGACCACTGAAGGTGAAAAAAGCAATTAGAAAAAAAGACCCTGCCATGGAGTCTTAACTGACTAATCCCAGTTTAAACCACATGACTACTAAAGCAAGTATACATAGAGCTAAAAACTCAACAACTGAGTCTCTAATACGAAAGATTTAAAAATTTAAAAAGATTTAAAAAAACCCACGACATATTGGAATGCAGTCACTGAAAAATAAAGAGTTTCCTTATGACACCTTCCAGTAAGCATGAAAACAAAGCATACATTCTCCACATAGCCCTAGATGTTACAGAGGGCACAACAAAGATTAAGACACAAGAGAAGCACTGCAGTGACATTGGTAGATGGCAAATTCTTAGAAGACAAAGGGTCTTCTGATAAAATTGATCAAATGAGGAACACGTCAAAAAACAGTGCTACCAAGAAAATCGGAGCGATTCAAAATATCTTTTTAAATACCTTTTTACCTATTAAAAATAAATAAAATTATTGAAATGCAATGTTCAGCAGTAACACCAACTAAAAGTAAAACAGGTCATCACTAGAACAATCCACCAATACCTGCAACCATCAGAGTTACAGAAACCTTGAAAAGGAAGTACTCTGAAAGACAGAAAAGGCATCCATGGCATGTATTGAATTCAGCAACATAGAAATCTAAATTCCTTAGCCTTCAAACAATACCAGCAACATTCAACTCAAATGCAGTATTTGTACTCATTTACAGAGAGCAAGATTTCTACCATGATCTTAGACAGGAAACCAGATGCCTTCTAGAATAGCACTTCAGAAAAGTAATGGATAAAAATAAATTCATTACTGACAATAGTAAACACCAGTGGCAGTCTTCCCAGTCAGAAGCAGAAAGCATCAATACACCACACACAGAAAAAACCCAAAAACCAAGAAGGGGAAAGAAAAAGGAAGAGAAGGTGGAGGAGGAGATGCAGGTGCTCACCAAAAACATGAACAACCCACAGGCAACCACGTTTGGCAAGAAAAGACATATTGTCCACACAAATATCACAGAGCAGATGGAAGAGGCAACAGACAGCAAACGAGAAAAGAGAGGCCAGTTTCCACACAGACACTGGCAGAAAAGAAACAGTATGTAAAGTTGAAGCTTCCCAGTATCAGATGTGATTTAAGTATCATCTAGGCTGAGAAACTGAAACTGAATTCCTAGCCTTTGCTCCTTCCTCTTTCAGTGATTCATTATCTGAATTAATGTAAATCTTTTAATCACACTGGTATGCAAAACAGGTGTCTTCACTAAAGAATTTTCAGGCTTGATGCCTGTTTTAAGGCTGACAGCACAGTGTAGCTGAAGTCCACATCATGAGCGAGGTGATTGAATTCTTACTGCCAGATCTGCCACAAACCTGTCTTGTAAAAAACATATTTTATTTTCTCCATGCCTTAGGTCCTTCCTTCTCTTGGTTATTTCAGCTGTACCCCACATGATTAGACTTACAACACACTTCACCATGGGGACCCACATCTTACATGCCATGTTAGTATGAGCACACTATTTCTATTAAACTTTAGACAAGAAAGCCTAACACCTACCAAAGCTCCAAATGCCCTTTCAAACCCATCCTCCTTTTCCCCAAGCATCAGATTTCTACATTTTGATCCTGCAGCTGCACACTTGCAATTGTCTCGCTGCAAGACACAAAACTCAGCATTTGAGCTACATTTGACAAGTAGAAAAACCTTAACCCTAACACAATGGACTTTCACTAATAACCACTCTAGTATTAGCCTCCTGTTCCAGATTCATGTGGAATTAATGGAGGCACTTTAACCAACTCCCTTTCAAAAAACTGTCCCAAGAAGGGCAGGTACCCAAAATTGAACCTGTAAATCAATAAGGTAAGTACTAAACATAACAGAGCACAACAATATGCATTTTCATCAAGAAGCATCAGCCAATCCTCATGATAGCTTAATTTTCTCAGTTAAAAAGAGAGCACAATCACTGCAGCAACTAAGTCTTGATGTGACAAAGGCACAGATCCCGCTAATTGTCTCTAAAGTGACTTATTTCTTCATTTGACACAAGCGCACAGGCCATTCACAGGCACTGTACCTGGATAACCACCCCATTAGCAACTGAAGATCAAAGAGCTTCTCCCCTCCATGGTAAGAACTGGTACAAACAACCTCTTAAAGTGCTTAAAGTGCATAGAGAAGATTTCAAGCCTTTCTAAATCAGCTAGTCACTTCCACAGGTCACCTACGTTACCGCATTGCTATCTAAATGCTGTCCTCATGTTCACAGATAAGAGGATATTTTACAGAAACTCCCCTTTGAGCAGTAACCTACATAACCCATAGCCCTGGCCAGATCAGCAAAGAGTGATAAACAGAAAGAACAAATGGGAAGGCTGCAAACATGTTTGCTCTGTACCACACTCACACAGTGATCAGGAGGAGAAAACAGGTCTCACGAGAGCTCTGCCATAGTGTGCAATGACATCCCCTTACCACTCCCAGCAACACCCAGCTAAACGGGAAGAGGGCCTCAAAAAGCACTGCCACTTGCACACTGGCATCAGTCACCCTGCAATACAAATAGCCACTGTCCCAGTCAGCACCAAATCTCCCAGCTGGAGGAATTTAGCATATCTTAGAATAGGGAAAGCACACCTCACAGTAGGGCTCAGCACATCCCATGCCTGATTACCTGCTATCTTGAATGAAGCGGTGCTCACATTGCCCATCTTGCCCTCTCCACAGAGGGCCTGAACAGAACAACTCATTTCTGCTACAGCCTAAACAGATCGCCATTGGGAAGCTGCAAGCCTGTTAACACACCCAACAATGTCAGAGCTATGGCTTTCATCCAGTACTAGATTAGCTGTCACTGCAACCAGTGCAGTTAAACACCTGATGGTGTTTTGAGTCCCAAATGTTAAAGTAGGGGGGAAGTCAAACAGCAGAGAGAACAGGTTAATCTCTTGTAACCACTTACATCTCAGGAAAATGGTGGTGTTGCTGAAGAGAATCTTCCCGAAGTTAAACTTCTTCCCCTGCGAAGGCACAAAAAAAGGAAAAGATATTAGTGAGATATTACTGGGCTTAAGGTCACCAAGCTTAAGTAAACATCATCTTCCTCTCTGAGTTTTAAGTCTATATAGCAATGAAAGTGAGTGCCAAATCAGGAGCCAGCCTTACTGGATTTTCCAGTCATGCTTCACCACCCCTTCAACCTACTCTTAAAGATGGCTTGAGAGGCTCGGGGCTTTTTGTTCTGCAAAACTGAATCAAGTTAATCGACATTTGCTGAAATGATTGGCATTTTCTTGCTGATGAGAGGATCTGGACTATCAACAAAACAAACAAACAAAAATCGTTCTAAGAATTAACAGGAGCATTCACCATGATCCTTTAATTTTGTTCCTGCAGCTCAAGAGCCTCACAGGAAGCGTGCAGTACTCCCTTCCACAGCCCGGTAAAGGCAGGTTCAACGTGAGGCGAAACAGCTTTCCTCCACGCAACTTCAGGTATCACAGAAGTGCTGGAAATCCCCTCACCTTCCCGAACCCCGCATCTCTCTCGGTTCAGTTCCAGGCCCCCCCCCTTTCCCAACGCCGGGGGCCGCCAGCCCAGCCGCAGCTGGGGGGGGGGGGGGGGTCGCGGGGTGCCCTCTCCCCGCACACAGGCCCCACCGAGGCCGGGCCCCAGTCGAGGAAGCCGCCTCCCTCCTCACAGGGCTCCCGCTCCCTCCGGCGCCCCTCGAGACCATTTCCCGCAGAACCCTTCTCCCCTCCGTCGCCACCGCCGACCCGCCTGCCAAAGGGGGCTCAAGCCTGGCAGCGGGCCCCGGCCGCGGGGCAGGAGGCGGCCCGGGTACGGTCAGGCTCCACACAGGCGCGGCCCGGGCAAGGGACGGCGCCGGCCGGACCGCAGAAGAGCGGGCGGGACAGGCCGCAGCCCTCCCGCGGACCGCCGCGGCGTTCTCTCCGCTCTCCCCCTCCCCACCAAGAAGAACGAACAGAGCAGCAGCGGCCTCCCACCCCCGGCCACGCACACCGGCGCTCCGACCGCCACCCACAGCCAGCTGGCCCGGCGGCTGCGGGGCCGAGAGCCCCCCCCGCCCGGCGCCCCGGCCTCCCTCCCCGCCCTCACCATGAGCACCGGCAGCCGCCATTTGGAACGCTGCCCGGCGCCCGCCGCGCCCGCCAGCAGCAGCACCGCCAGCAGCCGCAGCAGCACGGCCTCGGGCCGCCGCCACCCCCGAGAACGCGGCGCCGCCGCCATCCCGCCGCACGGAGGCCGCTGCCGCCGCGTCTGCCGCGCCTCTTCCGCTCCCCCGCGGGGCCGAGGCGGGGAAGGACGACGCGGCTGCCGTGGGCCGGCGGGAGCGGCGCGGGGGGCGGAGCCGCTCCCTGGCTGGGCCTGGGCTGTCGCCGCCCCCGGGTGCCAGTCGCCGGCCCGGCTGCGGTCGGAGCCCGCTGGCAGCCGCTGACGGAGCGACGCGCCGGGGCCTCCGGCGCCTTGCTGCGAGCGAGGCGGGGCCGTTACCGGAGGAGCGACCGCGGCTGCCGCCCTTTCCCCTGGGAAAGGTCACCCCTCCTCCCCGCCGGCGGCCACTCGGGGCATGGAGGCGCTCACGGCGGGGGAAGCCAGGTAACGCGGCCCGGCAGCGGCTCCTCGGCCGGCCCTCTCCTCGCTGCCGGTGCTGCCGGGGCGGCTCCACAGCTTTCGGCGGGGAGCGGCGGGCGGGGGCCGGGCCCCAGCAAGGGCCCAGGGTGGGCCGGGGCTGAGGGGCGGATTTCACAAGGGGCAGGGTGGTTCGGGTGCAGGCTGCACCGCTGGAAGGTGGTCAGGTTGCAGGGTGTTAAACACGGCAGCGGGGTCCCGCGGACCTGGTGCAAAAACCCGAAAGCCCATGGGTATCTTCAGGCAAACGTGGGAAGGGTTAAATTGCCTAAATACAGGGGTGCTGTGAGGTCTCGAATAATGATCCGGGTGATGGTGACCGAGTCTTCGTGGCTGCCATCTGCATTTTTTATGTTGCATGTATATAATTAGTAAGTATTTTATAAGCATCAGCTCTTTTGTCTACCAGTACTAATACCGTATTCTCTTCCATGTGTGTCTGAAGTCAGCATGTTCTGGGAAGTATTTTGATGATAGACACTACTGGCAGTCCATTTTTTTCAGGCAAGCCAAAAATTTACTGTTATCTGATAGATCTAAAAGTTACTTCAAGCCTAGAGATAACAGAGCTGCCAGCAGGGCCATCAGAATCCTCCCTCCCTCGGCAGTCCCGCTGCAGGTAGAGAACAGTGCAGGGTTTTTCCTTTTCTGCCAGTCCTGCCTCTTTCTCCGTTCTTATTACTGGAAGATAATATTTAACCATAAGGACTGCAGAGAGAGATCTGGCTTCAAAATGCAAAGCCCCAAGAATTCACTCGTGCTGAAATTCAGCTCTGTTAGTCACAGATTCAATTGTTTGCCAGAATTATCCAAGTTTAAAAGGAAATGGTTTAGCATGGAACTAAACGTGTAAAATTCTTCTCCAAATACAGTAGTTAAAAATCCAGCACATTTCATGTCACCACAGTTGTCTGCACTCTCTTTAATCCTTAGCCCTCTTGAGGAGGACCCCCATCATCTGATCATTCAGCAGGTATTAGGTGAACACATTTAAACATTTTCTTTATCTGTTCTTTCTAGTGTCCAAGATGAGGCTGTGGACAAAAGCACCTTTAAGGAATGCAACCAGATTGCTTTTTACAGGTAAAGAGAAGAATTGTAGTGTAGGGTTGTTTGTTTTTTTTAAACTAATAATATTAAACAGGAAGGAGTTGCATATTGATTTTTAATCACAGCAAGCCTGCTACTTTCAGGATTTAACTTTCAAAGTGAGCGTTCCACTCATCTGTCGGCAAGCAATAATCAGCATATTTTAAAAGGTGGAATCTTACATCCAGAACCTCTTCTGTTAAAATTCAAGAGTCAGTCCTCTCATGTGACAAAGCCCCAGCAATATTTTAAGTATAGGTACACTCAGACAGAGGTTGTTTTCTTGATGTAGATATTTCTTGAATATCCATAGTTCAAAACCACACAATTCTCAATAGAAACCATTAGTCCCTGACAATAGCATACATGATTACAGCCCTGTTGAGCAAGTACCTTGGCCAGAATTCAGCAACAAATCTAAATTCTAGCTCATTAGTCTCTTAAAGCTAACCTTAAGCTAAGTGATCCTTCTCATCCCATTTCTGAGACACCTCTCCTCCACATTTTTTTCCTCCCATCCTCCATTGTCTTCTATCCCATGCTGCCCGAGTGAAAGGATTGATTGCCCAGTGTTATACCAATTAGTCACTGACGTAATGGGTTACAGTTTCAGATACTTAGTTCTGTTCTGCAGGAAATTATGTTCAGAAAAACCCAAATAATGTTTTGCCTGTGAGAGCTGGACTCATTCTCTTTTCACACCAGCCCTTTCTAGCCTGTCGCCAGTTTAACTTAACACATCTAATTTCTCAGCAGGAGGTTGCCACACATAGGCAAGCATCAGATCCTGTCTTTGCTCTGCTTTTAAAAGAAATCCTTTATCTGATTGCTTGCATTTGTGCAATATCTGTTTGCAAGGAACCAAAGTCAGTTTGCTAATGGAGAAGCTTCCCTTTAACGTAACCTCCAAGACACTTATTTTCAAATAGTTCATAAAATTTTTCTGTCTTGACAGGCGTCAGAAACTTCTACATCCTGGAAAATCCTTGTATCGAGCATTGTTGGATTCAGTCACATTAAGTGATGAGAATGTCAAATTCCAAATTATTCATGAAGAGAATAAGGTGAGATCCCACCTTGCGTAAGAGGGTGCTTACAAAAAGAGCAGTGAATATTATCAAGAAGTCTGATAATATTCACAGGTTTTGAGATTCTTCAGTGACAGACATTTAAGACATGATGCAAAGTATCAGCCTAAAGATGTCCTTACTGGTCAGTATTTATTTGACAGCTGGAGACTGTGCAAGGAGAACACGTATTTTAAGGAACTTAAAAATCTTCAGTGACTTTACGAAAACTCTGAATAGAACTTTTTTTTATCTGAAAAAATTTAATTCAGAGTTTTCTCCACAATTCCAAAAGAATAAATTCTTTTTCTGTAATGGAATAAGAAGACCTATGTTCCAGCACCTCCTAACCATACCTTTGTATTCCTGTCTTTGTTCAAAGGCAATTTTGGGGGGAAAAAGAAGTTTTCTTCACATTTAAGAAGACAGCCAGGAAGAGGGGTGTCTTCTATTTCTCTAACTTAACAGCGTAGCAGCTAGCAGACTTACTCAGGCAACCTAACCCGTCGTCAGATTATGGGAGTTTGGAACTACAGCTCTCTTCCATGCTCTAAGCATCACACTGTGTAGATACTCTGCATAAATGTATTTTCTGCCTCTCTTGTTAACCCTGACCTTCTTTGCAGTCAGCACAGAAAAAGGAGCCTATTTTTTTGTTTAGATTTTAATGTGGATGAAAGACTGAAGGCTCTGTGGCTTCCTAGACTATTCGGGGGGTTATACAAAGATGGCATAATGTAAAGTATTTCCTAGGAAGCAAGACCTGACACTCCAAATGAATCTTTTCTCTCTTGCCTACTGTCCCTCTGGTATTATGGATCTTTCATTCTTTTATGCCTTTGAAGAGAGCAGGGCTGATTGGCTTCCAGGTAGAGGGAAAAGATACCAGGCCAAAATTCTTCAGCCAGTTTTGTGTCTCACAAGAGGAGAGATTAAGAAAGGAAAAAAAAAACACCAGAAAACAAATTGGGCTCCCTTTGTAGGAATCCTCCATGGAAGAAAAAGGAGTCATTTTGTATGCGCTAAGACAGAGTGACTTCCCAGTTCCCTGAACAATAACGTAGCAAGTTACAGTGGATAGGGCAGTATTATGCATTTTCTTCATGTGTCTTTCTGACACAGTTCATCAGTGTCAGCACCACTGTGAATACTAGTGAACACAGAGCACTGATGTTTTTGCAAAAAGCCCACATCTCAGTAGTATCCCAATCTTACATTGACAGCACAGTAGTGAAATTGTCCAAACTTCAAGACTAGTGTATACTACCCCTGTTTTCCATGCTGCTTGTGGGGAGAGCTGCAAAATGCCACACGAGAGACTTAAGATAGAGTCTCCACTTAAAAAGAGTTGCTTCTTTGAAGGGGAGAAGTAGTGTTAGCTGGTGTAAATTCATATGGATGATGAGTGTTGCCTAGCAATGCTAAAGAACATTAAATCGGAAAGCAGGCATGTTTTTTTCCAGACATTAAGTGTTTGCTGTTGTTGAGTTGAAAAGTAAGTTGGTATTTTTTATCACTACCAGTTTAACTGTTTGTTTGCTCCCAGGTTCTTCTACAAGTAGAAATCTGTGAGATTGAGGGCAATATTTTCAGGCTTAAAATTGATGAGGCATCTCCTCTCAGAGCAAGATACAAAGTTCCTGATGTTCTTATAAAGGAACCTACCACCCAGAGGTAAGTGACAGGAAGATGATTTGTCACCTTAGTAACTTATACAGCTTCATTTGCAAGAGTGTTTTCCCTTTTCCCTCAATTGTCCTACACTACGGTTGTCTCTCTGCAATACAAAGTTGTTATAGGAATAGAAAATAAAAATGCGTGTGGTTAATTTACTTTCAAAAATTCATGTTAAATACGTAGGAGAAAGTTTTATCATATACATAAGAAACTTGAGGCTATTTGACCCAATCAGAAAATAGCGTACTTGTTATGATGCATCATTTTTACCTAAGGCATTACCTGTTAATGTGAAAGGAGTGCAAACTCTGTATAGTTTTCACGGCAGTTCTGTAGCCACCTGTTGCACTGTGCAGTGAACCCTGAACACAGCATGTATTTCTGGCATTCTTTGCTTCAACATTAGCACTGAGGTTTTTATAATGTATGCAGATATTCTCAGCCCATCTTTTGTTTCAAATAGTTATTTAGTTACACTGGATTTCATGTGCTGCTGATTCATATTGTTGCTTTTCATTTGCCAGACTCTTCATATCCCAGAAGGAGCCAGGTATTTTGGTGCTGTCAAGTGTTAATGAGAACTACAAACTTAAAGTCACAGCAAACCCTTTCCAGGTTGAGCTACAGTCCAAGGGTGAGACTGTTCTGAGCATGAATTCCAATGGCTTGTTATATTTTGAGCACTTACAACCACCTCCCAGTGACAGGTACAGTATCTGTTTATTGCATCATAGTATATACTGATTGTGCTGTAGCTGAAGAGAAACAATTCTGTGGAATTGCAATTTCTGTGATAGAAGCTCTTATGCATTGAAATCTGTCTTTTACTTCATACCAGTAAGTACAATGGTGAAGTTTTAGCTAAGAAATTCTAGATCAATTTACTGCAGACTTTTAATCCCTTGCAGCAGCCATGTGCAAAATGCTAACCTCATTTAACAGCCAATTTTTTAAAACACTAAAGTATCCTGGTACCCCTTGTCTTGGTTGGAAGTGAGTGATGGAAGTGTGATGAGGTTATTAGTTTCGTCTCCTTTTATGACTAAGTTTACTCTTTAGGTAAGTTTTATTCGCCATCTCGAAGTAAGTTTTCATCAACTCACAGTGTACTGTGTAGCTGCAAGATTTTACAGGTCAATCTCACTGCAAAGTGGTGGAAGGGTGAGAAACTACAATGCAGGACATGTCATGACTAGAAAAAGAGCATAGCAAGCATCTCCTAGAGAGCATTATTTAAAAAACTGTAATTAACAGAGAGCCCTTAACAGAGAATGACAAAGAAGTGAGGATCTTCTGGGCAGGTAAAACACTGATGTGGATAGAAATAAATATGAAAGGCCAAGAAGTCAACCTAACTCAAATGTGGAGTGAATGTTATTTTAAGACATTGAATATTAAAATGATTTGCCAGTTAGAGCTCTTAACTATGACATCAATTTTCAGAATAGTCAAGCACCAAAACTCTTATATAATGTGTAAGGCAGTGCATAATGCCATATGAGTTTTCTGTTTGAAATCCTTCCTTATGGTAACAATAAACTGATTATTTCTATGTATTTGTTCTCACTAGAAAACCTACAGCAGAAAACAAGAAGGCAGCAAGTGAATCCTCTAAGGTAACCCATACTTACTACAATTCCAGCATCAATATTTTGTAGAAAAGAGAACTAGAATCACACATTCATTGCTTGTGGTACTATGTTTACAAACATAGTCTAACTACTTACCAGTGAAATTCAAAAAGGACCTGGTATTTCATATTGAGACACTTTACAAATTCATAGTTGAATAAAGGTTTATGTGTTTTACCAGGGCTGTAGAAGGCATCAGTCAGGTAGATCTAACTCAAAAATCCTTTTTCTGTGGTCTTTTTATTTCTTATTTTCTTTCTGTTTTGTTCTCTCATTTGATTTGGAGTAGATGTGTAAAAAGGAGGTTTGTAGTGATATTTGGTCATTTTCAAATTCCCTGTTCACTGCAAAGAGAATTTCGAAAGAACAAGACCTGTTTTATAACAGTCCAAAACTACGCCTCCGCATACATTCATGCTTAATACAGAAGGAAGATTCTCTTTGAAAAAAGACGAGGTCCTGGCAGTGCATAAAGGCACATACCAGGAGGCTGAGTTATGTCCATGATACAATTTTAGCCTCCTGTAGAGCAGATAGCTGCTTACTCCACCATCCTGTTATAAATGGCAGGTGATATGCTGCCTTCAGCATACTTGTGTCTGAAGTCTGAGTTCTGCCAGGGAGTGTGCTTGCTTTGGGGGAGTCACACAGCTGCAAGAGACCATGTCTGCTTATTCTGGGATGAATGTAGAAAAGAAATCAGGAAAGACGCTGCAAAAAGTGGGGATTCTAGGACAGTGAGTGGCAGGGCACAAGGCTCAAAGTTTGAAGGAGGCTTAAAGTGTCAGTTACACACACAGGAGTCTGGAGAGGTTTTTTTTGTTTTTCTGTCCCTTACTGTTTAGGGTAGTGGGTTGGTTTCTGTTTCTGTAGGTTTTCCTGTTTGTTTCCATCTGTGCACTCTTTGCATTTCATAATCATTTCAACACCCAGAAGAAGGACAATTTTTACAGTGAGAACAGTAGTTCACTGGAACAACGTCCCCAGGGATGTGGTAGAGTCCTCATCACTGGAGGTTTTAAAGTTGCAGTTGGACAGAGTGCTAGATAATCTCATCTAGGCTCCCTTTCCCACAAAAGGTTGGGAAGACCACATATGGTCTTCTGAGGTCCCTTCCAACCTGGGCTATTCTACCATTTTATGATTCTATCCAAGACCTCAGGTATTACTTTTATGCTGCAACAGAGTGCATGTGTGCTCCACTAGCATGTCAGTTCTTCAGCATAAATTCCTGCAGCAGGATCTGAATTGTGTTTTGGATTTATTTATATTAAACATATTTGGCAAAAAAGCAGTTAACTGTACAAATCTCATGTGAATAAACATACTTTTCTTAGAAATACATGGTGCGAGCATTTGTATTTACTAGGCTTCGCTGTTCCTGTTTATGCAGGAGAAACAAGAGGATCTAGGTCTCTGGCAAGAGAAATTTGGCAATTTCTTAGACATCAAAGCTCATGGTAAGTCTCAGTCTAGTTCTGAAAACAGCTTTACTGCTTTGTATATACCTATGTTCATTCATATTTCTGTCTGCTTTCTGTTTAGCTGCATAATGTTCATCCATGTCTCACTCACTCCTTTTAACTTGCCTATCAGATATCAGGGATGGGTGATAAACTTGACAAATGTACTGGAAATATTAATAGATTTCTGTTCAGGGGGAACGTATTAAATGTGACTCAGTTCATCAGCTCACCGTGTGCCATTTCTGACACAGTGTAATGCTATTGCGTTGGCTGACTGGTATATAATGCATTTCTTCCTTTTTTCTTCTTTTTTTTCTTCTTTTTTTCTTCTTTTTTTTTTCTTTTTTTCTTTTTTTTCTTCTTTTTTTCTTCTTTTTTTCTTCTTTTTTTTTTCTTTTTTTAGTATCAGTGCATAATATTCTCACAACATACCAGAAATCATGATATGTAAGCATTAATAATTGTCACAGAGAAACTCTTTTTAAGTGGAGGGCTACAAAAGGAAACACTGAACAGTCTTAAGGGATAAGAAGGCTGTAGAAACATGTAGGTCAATAGCTCAAATACAGTTGAAATTATTAGTTACCAAAATTTGTGATCATCTGCTGTCTGTCCAGTTGTGTTCTACATTAATTGAGTTGGATAGCTTTGTCCTCTACCACTATCATGCACACTTTCGTAGCAATCAGCACTAGCCAGCAGCTGCAGTGGGAAGAGAGAAGTCTGAAAGAGCTTCCTTTAGTTTTAGCCCAGCATCATGTTTTTCTTTTTCTCTGTGCTGGACGAATAAAGTCCATATGGTCAGGTTCGGATCCTGAAGCCACTGCTTGTCAGACTACAGGATCTCTGGTCACCTGCCAAAAGCCGCTCTGGATTCAGTAATGTGACAAGATGATAACACTGGCAGAGGCTCTTATGCGTGCTACTCCCCTGGCTGAGACTGAAGAGAAGAGCAGTAGAAAACAGGCAGCTCTGACTCTAAAGTCTACTCTGCTCTACCACTGTGCTGCAAAGCTTGGCTTGTAGGTACTGGGATAGAAACAGGCAATAATTTAAAGCAGTTGCACTACAGAATAAAGAAGGGACCCACTATTACATGTATCTTTTTTCTATTAAAGTGATTCATTTTATCTTCGTACGCAGATCAAAATCAGAATAAATACAATAAAATCTGTTTAAAACATTACCTCTGTAGTACAGAAGTAGTAATGAAAGTGAAGTTGAAAGCGAGTATGAAAGAGCTAATTATCAAAACCTGCTTTTAATTTTTTTTTTCAGTTAGGTTGCTCTGCTCTGTTGCTTTCGGCTAAGCCTGAGGGTGGAACTGTATGGTCTTCTCCTTTAATGTTATTCCCACAGGTCCTAGTTCTGTAGGCATGGACTTCTCTTTACATGGATTTGACCATGTTTATGGAATACCACAACACACAGAAGCACTTCTTCTCAAAAACACCAGGTAAAGGTGGCAGATCGCAAGTGAAAGCAGTATAATTTTTGTAGAGGAGAGCTATAACATTGTCTTAATAATCTAATGCAAATAACAGCTTGAGATATGTATATTACATAGTGTATATTTTAATTTAATGATACAGCAAACTGAATCATAGCCCCTGTCCACGTGGAGTAAGTTGTTCTGCTTTCCCTTTCCACTCTGCAATTTCATGAATAACCTCTTCTGTTCTCTCTCAATTTTCCATGCAGTTTTTTTGTCCAAATTGCAGGATTGGTCATGTTTAAACAGAACTCTTAAAAGTGCAACTCCATGAGAGGATGGAAGACTTCAGAATTCATATTTTAGGACTTAGAGCAAATGAACAGTAGTCTCACTGGCAGCAAAAATGTTTCTTGATTCAGATAGCTAGGACTGACGCAGAGAAGCAGTTATCTAGGCTGTCCACATTTCAGCTCTGGATGCTAAACAAAAGACCACAATACAGAGTGTTCACTGAGTGTAGTGGTATGGCAATAGAGCTAAAATTGGCCTAATGCAGGATGCTTACATATAACAAGCACTTCTGTTTGTTTGTCCTAGTGATGGTGATGCCTACCGGCTTTATAATTTGGATATCTTCGGCCACAAGATACATGACAAAATAGGCATTTATGGTTCAGTGCCCCTTCTCTTAGCACACAAGCCTAACAGAACTTCAGGGATCTTCTGGCTGAACTCTTCAGAAACACTGGTGGATATTAATACAAAGGCAGTAGCTGAGGTGAGAGTTGCTCACTTTCCTCAGAATTTAATAATGAAAGAAAATGCTCCAAGGCAGATCCAACAGGAACACAAAAACATTGTAGGAGTTTTATCTTTTGCTCCCTAGTGGAGAATTGTCAGTCTCTTCCTCCTGTCCTCCCTGCTGCTAAATTTGTTGTATTAAACCACTGAAAAGAACAAGGAGATTACTCCTTTCAAGAGTCAAGTTATAGAACTTGTATCTTAACAGGTCTACAGGAGAAGGCAGAGAGGGAATAGACAATTTTGGAGCAGGAAAAAAATCTACACAGGTGGATGTAGCAGGCAGAAAAAAGAGTGGACAAAAATCTTGACCATCTCTTGGATTTGAGGAATTTTTCTGAGGTTTTAAAGTCTTGGAATTGCCACACATTTCTGCTTAGCAGGCTCATTTTTCTGTGGAATGTAATTGACCTTTGAGAAACATAAAATGTTCAGGAAATGAACTCACTCAAGTCTTGACACACAAACATATGAATTCTGTTTAAATTGAAACGGTGAGAAAAAAAAACCCTTGCTTTATTCCAGTACTTCATTATGTGATTAAAATTATTAATTTTCTGTATTACTTATGATATAGATATTACTGAAAGATCCTGCAGAAAATGCATAGTCTTTAATTGCAGAAAAGCTTTAATTACTTTTTCCCTCATTACCCATTTTTCCTCATTAACTATTACTCTATCTTGTGCAAGCAGTATGCAAGGTAGAGGGTTTGTGAAGGATATATAAGAAGCATTCAGTGTGTATTCCTACTACCTGCCAGATACATGTTAGTGATTTTTGTGGGTTCCCATCTTCACTACTTCATTGAACAAAAGTTTGACAGATTCAGTTTTACCTTGGTTTCTTTCAAAGCACATGCCATCTGGATCTGCTGCAGAGACTGCTAAGCAGAGAGCAGTGCCTCTAACTGATGTGCGCTGGATGTCAGAAAGTGGGATCATTGATGTTTTCCTGCTGATGGGACCAACTGCATTTGATATCTTCAAGCAGTTTGCACAACTGACAGGTATTAACTCACATAATTGGAGTCAGTATGGCACATTTACCTAGGAGATTCACTGAGGAACATTCTGTACCCAAGAGTGGGTTAATATTTACCTAACCCATTGTGTGCAGGAGACCAGTTGTTCCCAGACTGCAGTTTGTAGAGCACAGGCTGGTGCTTTGTGAAGACAGGCCTCCATCCTTGTTTTTCCTAGCATCTGCAGCTGGTCAAACTTGGCAGTAATTGAGAAGTACGCATAATTACTGCTATCTGAAACTGCTCCCTTAGATGAAGAGAGGAGGCACAGGGGGCTAGACCTGCCAGTCACCAGCAAGACAGGCTGCCTTATAATGAGAAAAGACAAGTTATGGAGTAATGTATTCTGGAGAGTAGAGAAAGAAGATAGGTAACGGTCTAGTGTGTCCCTTGGGGAAGGGAGCAGAGATAGCATCCAGATATGGGAAAGGAAAGAAGCAAGAGGCTCAGGAACAGACTAAAAAAATGGAGGCAAGAGAACTAACATTTTATGAAAGCAAAATTCTTTATGTACTAAAGAGAATTAAAAGCACAGAAACATCCCTCGTAGTTCTTTAGCATGTTAGCAATGATTGTTTGCTGCACAGATATTATGGAGAAAATATGGTTCAGCTGAGCAGGAATAGTAAAGTAGCCAGATTGCAAGAGGATCTCGCTAAGCAGAAGTGCACTCGCAAGAAAGTTTACCAGCTCCCTTTTGCCATATGCGTACATACATACATGTTTTCTAATTTTCAAAAGTCCTAACAACTGCGATTCCATGGTTTCTCTTTGTACTGCAGCACCTGTGGACCTGTTTATACTAGTCAAGTTCAAGCAGTCACAGGAATTGTATTCTGCTGATGAAAATCTATTTAACAGTTTGCATTAATGAGTTAAGCTAATCTAGAATATTTTTACATTATAAAAAATTAAAGAATTAAAATTATAATGCCTACTGGAATAACACTTCGGCATCATGGAACAGCAAGTTCCTTCTCACTCTTGTATTATCATTTCAGGACCTCTGGTCTCTCTAGCTGTTGAGCTCATTGCAGTGTTTGCTATTTCAAGAGTTCAGTCACTTTTGTATGAAGAATATGCTCTAGACTTAACTTACAACAGCGTTCTCTAGCTCCAGACAAATACATATTAGCTTTTCTGGAGGCTCTAGATAAAATCCTGAAGAGCATTAACAATGTTATCTTCCTAGGCACTCAAGCCCTGCCCCCTCTTTTTTCTCTGGGCTACCATCAGTGCCGGTGGAATTACGAGGATGAGCAAGACATCAAGGCAGTAGATGCTGGCTTTGATGAACATGACATTCCTTATGACGTGATATGGCTGGACATAGAGCACACAGATGGCAAGAAGTATTTTACTTGGGACAAAAAGAAATTCCAGAATCCCAGAAAGATGCAAGAACATCTCAGGAAGAAAAAACGCAAGGTACATAATACATCAGGAAGAAAGAAAATTTTCTTTCTAGTGTGAAGCTAACCAATCTAGATTTAACCAAGGTACTTTAGGTACTGGAAACAGTTTAACTACAACAGAGTAAATTAGACTCTTGTGGTCTGGTGATGCTTCCAGCACACAAACTGTCTTGTTTAATTCAGCTCCTCGTGCCATTTTATTATTTTGTAGTTTGTTTTGTACCCTGACCATCAGGCTAAGTTTGACCCATGTGAAGCTCCGTCTTACAGGAGCAGCCCAGTGCTGTCCTTGATGGGCACAGTAGAAAATTTTTCTGCTTAATGTGAGCTTTCACCATTGGTAGTTGCTGTCCTTCCTTCAGATTTTCTTTGTATTGATAATACTTTTTATTTTCTGCTTATACTAACTGGGATTTGTCCTTTATGTTGATACTATTACTTACCATAAGTTACATGTTTTTTCTTTCTGGTGAAGTGCTGGTATGATGTGTACTGTGTTTAACTAAGTTAGTCTTTATTTCTGCTTTTACAGCTAAAATATTTTCATTGGAATTATGGAGTTATTAAAATGTACACAGTTAATATCTAGAGGTTGTAGAATTGCATAATGCTTGATCTTTGCCAAAAGTCAACGAACAGAGCACTGTGGAAATAGCATTCAAGTTTTACAATCTCTTAGTTGGAGCTATAGTACTTTCTCAGATTTACAGCAAGGCCATTAATAGCAGCAGAAAGTAACTGCAAATCACAATGCATGGATCTTTTAAAAAAATTAGAAAATTCTGTTGCTGTTGCATGCTATACAAACTAAGTTACATTTATATGTCTTAAGGAAAATGATTTTAAGCAGGGACATGAACATGGAAGTCAGATATTTTCTCATTCACAGAATACAGCAATTAATTAAACAGTGTTTTTAGGGGTTGGGGTACTTGCTTTTATCTGAAACAATGGGGTTTGGCCCTTATTTCAGAGAGGTAAGCATGAATTCATGCTCTGCTTGTAAATTCAGCTATTATAGATAAGTCTAGCACAGTATATACAAGAACTGGTGACTACTTTCTAAAATTAATGACACAGCTACCTTCTTTACCTGAAGTGAAATTATTATCTGCCTTTTATCAAAAGGGAACTCTTACTGTTTTATTCAGTACAGTTCATGCTAATGATGTAATTTATTTTCTTATTCTGGCAGCTTGTCGTCATTGTAGATCCCCACGTTAAGATTGATCCCACGTATACCCTGTATTCACAGGCAAAAGACAAGGGATATTTTGTGAAAGACAGAAATGGGCAAGATTTTGAGGGCATCTGTTGGCCAGGTAAAAGCCCACTCTCTCTCTACATTTCAAGCTGTTCATTTTAAAAATTTTGCAGAATAGTTTAATTGGTACCCATGGAAGTGGAATTAAATTCTTACATTCCTTTCATTTTTTTGTAAATATTCATAATTTCAAAAACTTTGTGGTTTGTTTGGTACAGTTGTGTCCTAATTGCCTCAGCTGTGAAACGTCCTCTGTTATGTCTGTTGGATCTGTTCCAGTGCCTAGAACTAAAAAAGTTGGATTTGTTGATCAGGACAGCCATCCCTCCTTCCAACTTGTCTTGGGTAACAGAAATGCAGTCTGGTCTGTCCCAGTGAGTACAGCTTACATAGGCTGGATGAAATTAAGTGAACCCTGATACTGAAGACTTCAATTCTATCATAATACAGTGATTTGACATGTTATTTTTCATGAGGAGACCTCACTGCAGGGAGGCAAAGGAGGTTGTCCCCCTTCTTTACAGACAGAAAGATCACAGTCCTTGCAAAGGAATGAATATGGGAAAAATCAACATATTTCATATTACATGTATTATGTATGTACATATTACAACTTCTAGTAGCATGGCAGTATGTAGTTATTCAGCTTCTCAGCAACACTTTCCTGTTTTAGCTCAAAATAACCAGGGATACTGTCTTACTGGTTTCCTGTTCACATCCGAACATATTTCACACTGCTAGTAATCATCCTTAAATGGTGCTGAGCTTCAGACCTCCAGAATCTACATGTGTTGGTCTGCAGAACACGGCAAGGGGTTCCAAGTCTGCCTGGAATTTGCTTTTGAGCTTTTGTCTCAGAAACAATAGCGAGCACATTATTGCTGCCCATTGTGGAAAGCATCCTAGCTTTAGGCTGCTGTATTTAGGTGCAAAGACAATCCATGCCAGCTCTTAAAATCAGGTAAATAATTGAGGTCTCCCACATCCACAGGATCCTCTTGTTACCTGGATTTCACCAATCCTGAAGTACGAAAATGGTACGCAGATCAATTTGCCTTCAAAACATACAAGGTGTGTATTTATTTGCTCTGATGTACGTATCCCAGAAAGCCTGAAAATGGGGAAAAGAGAGAAGGAAAACTACTGGCTAAGCAAGTTAGTGGCTTTTGTAGCTGCATGTTGTGGTTTAACCCCAGACAGCAACTAAGCACCATGCAGCTGCTCACTCACTTCCTCCCTACCCAGTAGGATAGGGAAGAGAATCGTGAAGAAAAAAGGTAAAACTTGTTGGTTGAGATAAGAACAGTTTAATAGGACAGAAAGGAAGAAAATAATAATGATAATAATAACAGCAATAAATGACAATAATAATAAAAGAACTGGAATATGGAGAACAAGTGATGCACAATGCAATTGCTCACCACTTGCTGACCGATGCCCAGTTACTTCCCAAGCAGCAATCTGCCCCTCCCAGCCAACTCCCCCCGGGTTTATATACTGGGCATGGTGTCACGTGGTGTGGAATACCCCTTTGTCAAGTTTGGGTCAGGTCTCCTGGCTGTGTCCCCTCCCAGTTTCTTGTGCCACTCCAGCCTTCTTGCTAGCTGGGCATGAGAAGCTGAAAAATCCTTGACTTAGTCTAAATACTGGTTAGCAACAACTGAAAACATTATCAGTGTGTTATCAACATTATTCTCATATTAAATCCAAAACATAACACTATACCAGCTACTAGAAAGAAAATTAACTCTATCCCAGCTGAAACCAGGACACTGTATTGTCATAATGTAGAGGAAAATATCTTGATAAGCTAAAGTACCACAGAAGGATTTTCTCCATGGACTTGTCTACACTAAGAAAGTTAGAACCCATATGCCACACTGAACCTGCTCACCTAGTTGCAGCAGTAGGATGGACAAGCTGCAGGCATTTTAGCAGCCCATAATCTAACACAGCTGCTGCAATGCCAGCTTTTACTACCATGACAGCACACAAGGGGTGATGTGGGAGTGCTCTCTCATAGCTCATGGTCACTTCACCCTGACCTTCCTTCCAGCACTCCAGCTGAGTGCTGAAAGTGTCTGGGCAAACACTGCTGGACACCTCCAGTTCCTCTGCCCCCACCCCCAAGTTCTGCTTTGCAGTAGGGTTGTTGAAATCACTCCCCTAGTAGGTATGTGTAGTAGACATTTCCCATGCTGCTTTTCCTCTCCAGATTTTCCCTTCTGGCCTTCTCTGATTTTTTTCCTCATGGCTGTTTAATACTTCTCTATTCCCTACCTCTTTCCCCTCACCAGGAGGCAGGAATAGCACGTACCTACTGAGCTTTGTAAGAACTGCAAAAGTCAAGTGGGCTTGTAGGCTGCCACCATGACTAAAAAAGCCACCAAGAGAAATGAGATGAATGACTAGCAGCTTTCAAGTAACCACAGGAGTATAATTACCATGTCTTCCTTTGCTGCTGCTCTTTCTACTCATAGGCCAGACTGGTCTGACATCCACTAGAGATAAACACACTAAGTCACAGCAATGGGTCTGTTACGTTCTAATTGCAACCCTGTATCATAGGGATCCACTAATATCCTCTTTGTATGGAATGACATGAATGAACCTTCAGTCTTCAAAGGGGCAGAACTAACAATGCAGAAAGATGCTGTGCACTACAACAACTGGGAGCATCGGGAAGTACACAACCTCTATGGATTCTACCAGGTGGAGTATCTGGAGACACAAACCAGCAGTTAATTCTCATACAGTATGTCTAATGTAGTAATTTACACAGTAGTAGGTATTCTGTAACATCCATCAAGGACTGAAACTCTGCTGTGCTAGATGTCACTATATTTGAAATAAAAACTGTGATTGGTCACAAGAAAATGTGACAACATCCATGCCTTTCTACCATAACAACATAAATGACATTGGCTGTTACTACACAATATTAATAATTTTTTTGTTCAAGTATATTCTAGTAAGAAAGTGTTGCTTTAATTATAAGTATTATTTGTGGGTACAGATTTCTTAATTTTCCTGCCTTGGAAGGGCTAAAATATCCTGATTATAGAGTTTGTCTTCCTGACTTTTATATTTACGATTTTCAGCAAATGGCAACTGCAGAAGGACTCATCAGACGTTCTTCAGGAAAAGAGAGACCATTTGTCCTCACACGATCTTTCTTCGCTGGATCACAGAAGTATGGTAAGTAAGGACTAGCTGGATGCTTTCCATGCTGCTTTGTTCTATTAAGTTTGGTGTGTAGTAGTTAAGTCTAGACAGGACAGAAGCTATCTTAGAAATACTGACATGGTGAGCTCATAAGAGTGCAAGTGATTAAAAAAATCAGGAGAGACTGGCAGAGTGTGTACAAGTTAAAGGCAGAATAACACCCTGTGTCCTGTGACAAACTGCTACATGCTTTTACTGCATATTTCAGGAGCATGCGTGTATAAAGAATAAAAAGTTGCAATGAACAGCAGTTCACCAGTAGTTCATGACCATTCTTGTCTTCTTTCCTTAACTGCAAGCATAAACTGAAGCATACGCCCATCTTTCCTGTGTAATGCTGAAACTGGGTATTTCCAGGGGCAGTGTGGACTGGAGACAACACAGCAGAGTGGGGTTACTTGAAAATATCCATTCCAATGCTTCTCACTATCAGCATGGCAGGGATTTCATTCTGTGGAGGTAAGGTGTTTAGCTGGAGTTGCTCACTATGCATAAATCACTGGTGCCACAAAGCTTGTATCCCAAGATAGACTTCAACACAAATGATGGCAAGCTCAACAGTCCAGTGCATTTCCAGGAAGTTTCACAGATTAGTGTGGCTCCAGAAGCCAATAACCTGGCTGTCACCATCATTTCTCTACTAACTCTTATGTAGTGTTTGCATCCCATCTGGAGCAGCAGTCCTCAGGTGGTGTTTCTTAGCATCGCTATGACAGTCCTCTGTCACTGGGGAAGGCGCTTACTTAGCCTCCAAAAGCTCTTTTGAGATTTTAATTAAGGGATAACTTGTTACACCAGTTTTCCACTCTTATTTGGACAAGCAGCTGCCCAACAGCAGAACCGAAAGTACATGGTGAAATGCATGGATTTGTACACTCGGAATGTTTGTGAGAGGAGAACTTCACATTTTTTAGAATAATTTCCAAAAATGTGTATTTTTATTTGTCTGCGCAATATCTAGCTGATGTGGGAGGGTTTATTGGAGATCCAGAACCAGAATTACTTGTTCGCTGGTATCAGGCTGGAGCCTACCAGCCCTTCTTCAGAGGTCATTCTAACATGGAGAGCAAACGGCGAGAACCGTGGCTCTTTGGGGAGAAGAACACCCAGATCATCAGGGAAGCCATTAGAGAGCGCTACGTCCTCCTGCCATACTTATACACACTGTTCTATCGGGCACACACAGCGGCTGAACCGGTTATGAGGTAAGAGCATAAGTCAGGAGGTTTAGTGATTATCTTCAGGAAGTTACTTGAAGGAGGAAAGTTAAATTACCATCTCTTACTTTTTTGATTACTTATTTAAATATTAAAAAAGAAAAAAAAAACACACAAAAATTACTAGATTCTATTTTCACACATTCTGCAAGCTTTGGTAGGGTTCGCAAAGGAAAGTCAGATGGTTTTGGTTTTTTTCCAAATGATGCCAGGAACACACTAATTCAATAAACACTGCACAGTCTTTAAACATGTTTCTGAAGTACTGTTGACTCCAAACTTCTTGTCATGATAAAGAACATTATGTAGTATTCTAACCCACACTTAAAACAGTGCTTAATGGACTCTGAACTTGCTGACCTAAAAGCATAAAGGCCATTTTGCCCCTCATGAAAATATTTGTTACTGTTGAATTTTTTCCTGTTATAAAAGCTTATTTCATATTGATAATTTGCTTATTCATCTCTGCAGTATTTCTTATAATTTTTCTTCTAGTAGAGAATCTAATAATACAGAACAGAAATGAAATTAGAAAATAACATTTTGTTCTGCTGCTCTCTAACATCTAAGACAGTGCCTCAGCGGAACTGAATGCAACAATCCTTTCAGCAAGAGATGAATGCTAGTAATCTCCCTGATATTGCTGCGTCTTTAAGGTTGCGCTAGAACTGTCCTTTTGCATTGCATTTACGTTTACTTACTGTTAATGCAAATACAATACATCTCCTAAGTTTTAAAAACATAAAGGTCTTTTTCACAAGAGTTGAGTGGTTTGACTTTTTAAGATGATTTACATTACAGACAGTGTGAGCATCTATCTATCTCCGTGCATATAGACATAATGCCCATGTTGCATGCACTGACATAGGCAGAGGGTTTCTGTCTTTCTTGGAATGAAGCTTATGTCGACGTGTGCACTGCACACAATATAAAACTTTGATTATGTTAAATTTGCTGCAGTAAGTACAGAATTAGAGGGGAAGCATGGTATTTTTCTCACTGAGACAAGCAAAGTGGCAAATGTGTCTAATTAGCAAGCACATGAACAGCAGGACTGCAGTGAACAAGTGGATGCCTATGAGTGAGCAGGTGAGCCAGGCTTTTTGTGTAAAGAAACCCAGACCCTGTCTCTCAATGAGCTATTATTGTCATAATCTCTCAAGCTTTGAATATACAACTCCTGTTTTGTAACCAGATGGTTATTGCACTACCCTTTCATGAGAAAAACTGAAAATTAGTTTCTGGTGCAGGTTTTTCAGTTGTAACCAGAAGGAAATATGCTATAAAAAAAGTAGTGAGCTGCTGAGAACAGGAAGGACTGAGCAGCAGGGACTAGCTCATCAGGTGTCAGCATTGCCGACAGACCGTGACAGAAAGGCTCATCCATCTCTCCTTTGGTAGGAGGAATGTATATGTAGTGCAAGTTTGTAAAGAAGAAGGCAGGAGGAAAGAAAGTGAGGCTGCAGGAAGCCAAACCATAGGTATATTGGAGTGTCTTAAGCCATGTTGTACTGGGAACTCTCATCACTGGCTCAAAAGGGGTACTTCAAGGCACAGAAGCATTTCTTTGAGGCATTTTCAGTTCTTGATAGCTGTATCTTGTAAAGAGAGGGAAAAAAGTGGAGCCTGAAAATGCCAGGCAGCCTTGAGCAGGGTGGTAGGAGGGGAGAAACTAACTGAATCCAACTTTCTTTCTTTCTACAGGCCTCTCTGGATAGAGTTCCCAGGGAAAATAGAAACTTTTGGTGTGGAAAATGAATATATGCTGGGTAAGCAGTTGCCTCCTTATTCTCTGGAATTTGAGTTAAATATTTTTGAAGTGATAGAGCATCACATGACAAAAAGAAAACAGGAAAACTCTGCCCGAGACTTAAAAATTATATTGTAACTGAATATAGAACTCGAGACCTCTTTAAGGGATCCAGTTTTAACAGCACTTTAAAAATAGGGGTCATATGAGATGCAAAAACTGAGTTCTATCTCACCTAGTCACTTTGAAAAAAACATGGTCGGTTTCAACCTGAACCATGGTTCCAAGTTCACTGTAGCAGTTAAGACCACAGTCTGCTTCAGAAATGACAGTAGCAAACAACTACCACCCAAAGCTGATTGGTTTATACTCTGATATGGCTGGCTGCTAAAGTCAGTTTTCTCAGAAATTAAGTGTAAGAGGTGAGTGTGTTTGTGTAAAGCACATTCAGCCTATACAGGAAGAGCGAATGAGAGCGGAATGTTGTATTTCATTTTTTTGTTACCTCTGGGCTCAAGAGTGCCTACTAATGACTTCAAATGAAGGAACATTCACTTCTCATGCCAAAGTCTGACCAAGGTAGGCAGGACACAGCAGGAAAGCTAAGTGCGGTGAAGCAGAGCATTTCAGAGGACTCTGGGAGTTCAGCTTGCATTACCAGTGGGCAAGGAGGGAAGTTTATCGAACTGTACAGTCAATATACATTAATGCATTTTTTTTTAGGAGTAAAGAAGAACCATCCCCAGTGTAATAAGCTTAAGCAGGTTTGTTTTGTTTTTTATGAGGACATTAGTGTCTTGTCTTCCACTCATTTTGGTTAAAAAAGCATATTTTTGTGTTCAACCGTAGAGCAAACAGGCAGTCATCAATTAGACTATGAGGGACCTAGAAGCGCCTCCAAGCTGGTGGGTATACAGTGCAGCCTAGCTGCATGCCAGTGCCATAACAGAACAAAACCCAAGCAGCTTTCAGCTCCCTACACATGCCTTTTTTTCCAGTAGAAAGCAAACCTAAACACATGGCATGCCCAGGCAAGCCCCTAAAATGGCAACGCGAGGCTGAAAACCCCAGAGCACGTAGCTTCTGCTCCAGTGAGATGCAGCCTTGAGGATCACAGCCACATTTATGTTTTTCTCTAGGAAATGCTTTGTTGGTGCATCCAGTCACGGAGCAAGAGGCCAAGGCAGTGAGTGTTCTGCTTCCAGGGTCAGAAGAGGTGAGGATGAATATGAAGCTGCTCAGCCAAAGAAGTATTTTATACAGCAACCTTCGAGCTCCCTATCTTGTAACCGCTGAGCACTGCTGCTGTGCCAAGTGCTGGCCAGCCATTCTGTACCACACCTAACCTTCCTTCCATCTTGATACCTTGCATGCTTGGCTCACAGTAAATTTGCTTTCTTGCTTTTCCAAGAGCTGCTGCACAAATCTCAGTTCTTATATAATTTAAATCTCCCCTCAAGGCTTGCTGCTTCTCATGGAACACCAGAAAATGGCTTCACTAAATTGTCAATTCCTTTTTTCATGTATTTCTTCTTGGGTTAAACTTCTCTTTTATGTGGAAGGAAAGGGATCTTTGAAGAAAGGTCATAAGGAAATTGGAGGGATACTGTGGGGAGGGAAAATTATAACATGGAAATGCAAGCCTCAGTAGCCTGGGATTTGTGCAGCAAAGCCTTTCACGTGTACAGAGATCAGTTCCTCTCTGAAGTAGAGTTATTTATCCATGGGATGGCACTGTGATCCACTCCTACAAAGAGCATTTGCCTGCAGCAGCTGAGAGGTGGAGGAAGGGAAAGAATTTGGGGAAAATAGTTCCTAAGGGAAAGCCTGAGACTCTAGGGAGGAATAAGAGGAAAGAGAGCAGCAAAGAGAGTGCATGAGACCAGGCAGAGCTTTGTGACTCCACTAATACACCCGAGGACGCTTAGAATTTCTCTCAATATAGGGAGAAAACAACAGACTAGGCTCTCCAAACAAGTTAAGAATAGTATTTTCCTTAAGATCTCTGTGGGAATTGACTGCCTGGCAAACTTAAAGCAGTTAAACTGCTGGCAAGGTGTATGGGAAGTTTCAGATGCAGCTCTTTTTCGTGACCTGTTATTAGCACCTTTGTTGTTAATTTTCACTTCAATAGAAATACGCTTATTATGGATCCCAACATTTCTAGATAAAAATAAAGGTATTTAATTGTTTTGTACTTCCAGATGCTTTAAGACATACAAGATGTTATGCAAACTGTAGAAAAAAATCAGCTTATATTTGTGCCTCAGAGTAAGAATTTATCCTTTCCATCCAGAAGGTCATTTGATTTAAAAAGTAAATGCTATTCCTTGCACATTAAATAAGTTGTCAGGAATAGTGACAGTAAGGTTAAGCAGAAGAATACCTGCATCTGCAGAGGGAACAAATCTTGCCATATGTCATGCTCATTCTTTTTTTCATTTTTCCTAGATTTGGTATGATTTCAGAAAATTTAAACGAATGGAAGATCCAGGCACTCTGAAGATACCAGTAACACTGGAGAATGTATGTTTTTGTATTAAAATACTACTTCAGTTGAGCAGAAGAAAAAAACAAATAGGCTTTTTTGTCAACATTCAAAAATCAGAAAAGTGACATTTTAATTTCCTTGTAGGAATGTAATCTAAAATAGCTTTTGTAGAGAAGAAAAGTCCCATCTCATTTGTTGTTAGATGGAACACTAATGTGTCCTGGTGGTAGAGAAAAGTGAGATGATATAAGTGTGACTTCTTCAAGCAAAGATATTTCACTTGTACACATACAGGAAGATTACTATTATTCCCATTGTTAGTTGAATAGTTTTCTTCACGTACTTGTGGTAAAAGTTCACTTCTGAGCTTTGGTAAGAGCAAGCTTCAGTTATCCCTCTTCCAAGTTAAAATCATATGCTCAGAGTGTACAAACCTTTCTACCCTGGCTTTGTTTTTCACAGATTCCTGTATTCCAGCGGGGGGGCACTGTGATACCTCTGAAGACCACGGCTGGAAAATCCACTGAATGGATGATAGATATTTCCTATGAACTCCATGTGGCCCTGGATACAGAGGTACTCTGAGATGATGTTCCCTCTACAAAGTTGTCTTTTACTCCATCTGAACTTTTTAGGTCCTTGCTGCCTGTTCAATCAGCACAATGGTATCTGCACCTGTATGCCCAATAGCTCTCCTCCACTTCTATTTGGAGGGGCTCCGACCTCCCTCCCAGTGTTCCCTCAAAGTGAGACTATCTGAGTATATCAGAGGCAGAATGTTTTTCTGACCTTTCTCAGCCCTCCTCTAGTCCCTTGGAGGAAGGAGCAGAGAATGAGCAGGCCACAGACTTCCTCTTGGATACAGAGAGAAAACTTCCCACAACTGTATTTTCTAATAAATAAGGTAATACCTGGCACCCACATCAATTTACAAAACCAGAATGTCCAAGTCTTCAAGCACTCTAAGGCCTGGACTCCTTGAGCCTTCCAGGGATACAAGTCACTAAAGAAAAATAAACACACACTATGAAGCATAACATATAGTGAGACATTTTTGGTTTCATTGTCCAGCACTAGAAGCTGCTGTTAATTTGTATTCCATCTGGCGTGTTTTACAGGCCTGTGCCATAGGTGAGCTCTACCTAGATGATGGGCATTCATTTCAGTATCTCCACAAGAAGCAGTTCCTGTATCGGAAATTCACTTTTCACAAGAACATTCTCTCTTCCAGGTAACAGCACTTGTGGACAAAAGCCACCAACACACTGTCATTGGAAATGCATTTGCTAGTTCATGAGGCCTTCTTACAAATGTGGAAATATTAGTGTCATCTGTTGCTTAGTGAAGTCCCAGAGCATGCAGAATCTGTCATAAAACTGCAGAGGTAAACAATGTTCTGCGTAAGTTTAATGGCAGCAACAGATGAAATACTGAGTTTGAAACAAAATGAAACAATATCTCATATTGTTTCAGTCTAGTCAAATTAGAGATTCTACAGATTTACTCAAATACAAAGAAGGTCATCAGCAAGAGTAAAGCCTATCAGAGAGACAAAAGAAGATAAACTAGGAGATTTGCAAGTAGGCCACATCTAGAGTGATTGTTTTTTCTAAGATCTCCCTCACTGAGAGGGCAGTCGGTCACTGGAACACGCTCCCCAGGGAAGCAGTCAAGGCACCAAGCCTGTCAGAGTTCAAGGAGGGTCTGGATGATGCTCTTAGTTGTATGATTTCATTTTAGGTAGTCCTGCGAGGAGCAGGGAGTTGGACTTGATCCTTATGGATCCCTTCTAACTTGAGATGTTCTTTGATACCATGTGGGAGCCACAAAGAGACACCATTACATGTAGTCTCCAAAAGTCATCAACAAATGCACCATATGTATTAGCATAGTAAGAATATAGAAGAAAAGCACTTGAAAGGAAGCATGAGGGGACACAACCTGCAAAGGCTGAGTGAAACAACCTAAAAGCCAAAAATATCCATAGCTGCTTGTAAGGAAAAATGGTAAATATGTCACTATGACACTTTTACTATTGAGGTATGTTGCCATGGGGCTGTGCAGTGCATAAATGGTGATTTTATAGGCATTTCTTTTTTCCTTCAGTGTTCAAAAATATGCAGGAGGTGGTACTAAAACTACAAAATTTAATGAGCAAAACTGTAGACTAGCATGGATAATGTAGTTAAAAGTATGCTTCAGATCTCTTTATCTGGGATACAAAATCTGAAAAGCTTAAAAACTAAGGATGGAAAAGAAAAATATTGCTAAATTGCTAGCAGTTGGAAAAAAGTCATTTTGAGATGAATGATAAACATTCTGTTCACTCCAGAAAGGAAAGTTTCATTTTGATTTGAGTTTCTTTAGAGCTTTTTAATAAAAATTAAATTAGTTACAAAATGGAAGATAATTGTGCCTCAGATTGAAACACCTTACTTGAAAAATGCTAAAATTAACTTTACAATTTATACTTAGTTTTAACTACCATTTTGCAAAAATCCAGAACTTTTCTGGCTGTTAAAGCTATGCTTTTTGCCACAAAATATCTCCTCAAACTTTCTTTCTTCTAACCTTGTGAAATCTGCTATGCAGTGAAAAATTAGCTGATAAGGGGAGAAAGTTTGACTTTTTTCAGGAGAAAGGTAGACCGAGGAAAGGAAACTAGCATAGGGAACTTTCAGGGTGAGACTGAAGTCGTACTGTCTGTGTATAATGCTGAACTTCTACTGATGGACAGAAACTAATGTATATGAAATAATTTTCTTTTTTCAGCGGCACTGATGAAAGTGGACAATACCACACTACATGTGTGGTTGAGCGAGTGATAGTTCTGGGATTTGGACAGCACCCCACTTCTGTGACAGCCTGTTCCAAGGGTAATGAACTCACTCCTATTTTACTGGAGTTTTTTTAAAAAACTGTTGCTAAGCTGCCATTCACTAGAGGTGGCAAACTGATAGCTCTATAAAGGAAGTGTTACAGCATAGGGAGCATCTTTGTTTAGTTTTCCTTGCTACTTTTTTTGATATCAAGGACGGAATTCAGTGAAAGGAGACAGCAGCTACTCGCCACTAATATTACATGCAGAACTGAAAAACTCTTGCTTTTTAAGGCAATAGATATATCAGTGAAAGCAGTTCAGAATTAACAAGTTCAGATAACTTTGTCCTGCACATAATATGATCAGAGACAGATAGCGTTCCAGCTTAAGGACCAGTTGCTCTGTAAGCCTGCCTAGGCTAGAAATTGAAACTTGGAGACAAAGCCAGAATTACTTTTCTGTTCTCTTGCTCATTCAAAAGTGTCTGGAGTTCCTGACTATGTGGAGATCTCTAGAAGTTGTAAGGGATCCTATATGGATAGGCAGTGGCTTCTACATAAAGAGCTTATTTCTGGCTGCTTTCCAAGCATGTCCCTTCACTTTGAGAATCATGTGAACGTGGACTTTCTGCCTCCACCTGTCAATCTCAAGGACTGTTAGGGTGCTTGGAGGAAGACCTATGCTGAAACAAGGTTTGGGTTTTTTTCCAAAAAAAACCCTTGAATAGTTCCATAGTTTGATAGGTCAGAAAAAAATAAATAGTTTTTCCAGTTCTGCTGCATTCTTATGTGTATCTGGGCAGATTTGACTACTACTTCTCTTTTAATCAGTCCTTTCCACCAGTGGCAGCAACAGTCTGAATTAAAGACTGGAGGGAGGCACGTGTAACTGTGTTTCAGAAGGGTTTTTCTTAAATCCTATAGTAAACTCTCTTGTCCTCTTCAGATGGGAAAGAAAAAGAAGTGGTCTTCACATACAATATGAAGACCTCTGCGCTGACACTGGAAAATTTAGCCCTGAGTGTTGATGCTGACTGGGAGATTTGCATCAACTGAAAGGAGATGCAACTTCTTCAGAGGATTCATCAAGAAGTTGAGGGGAAATAAGTTGGGAGGACTTACGATGTCCACTTGAATCCAGTCAAATCAAGGAACGTATTTCCCACCCACACCCCTAAACTAACGCTGCCTACAATTTTTCTTTTAAAGCACTGATTTAAACTTGCATAGCTCTTCTATTCAGCAACAGTAATAGCACTAGGATTGTATCTTCAGGGATAAAAGCTAAATGCCATCTGCTGCAGGCTAGCTTCAGTTAAGCATTAAGATTGAGTTCTGCCTTCACTTGCATCATAAATAGATGGGGTGAGATTGTGGCTCATTCGCATGAGGTTTAATGTGAGTATTTGGAAATCCCACTATTCAGAGACTGGAGTACTTGAGAAGAGCAGATCTGGACCAGTTCAACAAGCAGCATCAGTAGATATGCCAGATGCAGAGCTTTATCGTCAGAGGACTGCCTGCAAGCTGCCTTATGAAAACAAACACAGAAGGAGCCACCCAGTGTGATTACAGACACTTCCCCTTTCCAGTCCCTATGACAATGCAAAATTAGGCAGTCTGTACAGGAAAGCAAACAACAGACTAGCCAACAGTTCAGTCACTGAAGGTAAGGTTCGAGTCGGTTGTGCCAGTCAGTTGTGTGATAGTAAAAAGACAGTAATGTGGGAGTGCAGCAGTCTCTTCAAAAGCTGACTTTGAAACTGGTATTTGGATTCTTAAAAGGCGCACAGGCCTGTCTATGCAAGTGCAATACTGGCTTAGTGTAGCAGCTAGACTCACGCAGAAACATTTGCCATGTTATTGTTCCCTTATCTCTGCAAGTACTACTTAGAGGAAAAAAAAGTCTTTTCTTAGGAAACAATTGGCATTTTTTCGATGATTGAATGTCTTTGGTTAAAGCCAGCCCAGTGAAGCAACTCTGCTTACAGAGAGCTCTGCTTTGCCACAGCTTCCAACTCTTGCCAAGGTTTGGCTTCCTTTACACATATTTTAGTAATTTCTTGGTCAGTTTTTAGTATCTGGCTGAGATTTGAGCTTGGTAGTTGTGAAACAAAGTTTTAATTTTAATGGGATTAATTCTGCATGTAGCCATCCCACTTCACACTTATTTCCCCATTCTCTTACAACTCATCCTAATGTTCCCTTGCCTCCTTTTCCCACCATCTCTGCAAACAGAACTGGTGTGTCCTGATGCTTTCTTCCCTTTCAAAACTAGGAGGTATCCCCGTTCCCACATCGCCTGCATCTTGCCTGTTCCCACAGCCCTCTCCTATCAGGCATCTCTTTTCGCAGGCTACCATTGCTCCACAGCTCAAGTTGTTTGCCCTTTCCATTTGCTACACTTGTCAACTATGTTATTTTAAAACTAGTTCTGCTTTGAGACAAATCTGAACATGCCATCAGTTTGGTTTTGTGGATTTAAAAGGGCAAAATGTACTTAATTTCTTTTAGCAAGATGAGGAAGTTACTTTCTAAAAACATCACTAAATGAACTCTTAGGAAACAGAGAAGGATGGTCACCATTTTTGCCAACCAAAGGTAATGTAACAGTCCATTTGTACGTTGTTCCCTGCTCCTCTTACTAAGTCCTCCCTGTGCTTGGTCAGTCATTCCCACCTGCTGCTGTTTCTCCTCTGCAGGGCAGATTTCTGGGAATAACAAGTGTGAAAGCAAACTGTGACTACTCTGCTCCTGACTGCCAAGTGCAGTTTGTTCCCCACCAGACCCTTAGGTTCCTTCTTTTTTATTCTGCAGAGCCGTTTGTCACCCCCTTCTAGTAGACAGTGTGAGCCTCCACTCCAGGAACTGGCAATCTAAATACTGCTGTGCTTAATGCAGAGAAGTTAATCCAGGTAGAACAGTAGCAAATAGATCTTTTACATCTGTGAGAAGAGAGACAGACGCTATTTTTGAGACAGACCCTATTTTTCTAATAGCTTCTAAGCTAATTGATGATTGCTTCTTATGTTTAAGCATAGCAGTGTTTCTGACAGGATATAATTATTGTCTCGTGCATTTTAATGAAACATTTTAACTGGTATTTCTGAAGTTGGAAAGTAAGTGAAATAAAGTAACAGTGAAATGGGTTGTATGCCTTATTGCTTCCAACCTTCTTTCTACTGTTGAGAATCACTACTAAGTATTATTCCAAGGGTACCTGCTTAAAGTGAATGACTAGCTTTTATACTCTGGCCCTCAGTGTGATATCTGCACTATAGTACGTACTCACAGGTCAAATTTTCAGTGGTATGAAGTGCCTAACTTCTATGGACTTCGATAGGAATTAGTTGCTGAAAATCCTAGCTGTTGTGTCTTTATATATGAGGAAATAAATTTCAAAAAATATAATTTACATTGATATTTGTAGCAACTCACATACTGTTGCACATATTTATGCCATAAATGAAGAAAGAAATTCATAGTATACCTCTACAAAAAAGGGAAATTCATTTAATGAGTGAAAACAACTGGAGATAAAACTTCATAAAAAAGGACTGTCGTGGTTTAACCCCAGCCAGCAACTAAGCACCATGCAGCCACTCACTCACTCCCCATCCACCCAGCGGGATGGGGGAGAAAATTGGGAAAAAGAAGTAAAACTCGTGGGTTGAGATAAGAACGATTTAATAGAACAGAGAAAAGTAATAATGATAATGATGACACTAATAAAATTACAACAGTAATAATAAAAGGATTGGAATGTACTAATGATGCACAGCGCAATTGCTCACCACCCGCCAATCGACACCCAGTTAGTCCCTGAGCGGCGATCCCCCACCCCCACTTTGTTTCCTAGATGTGACGTCCCACGGTACGGAATACCCCTTTGGCCAGTTGGGGTCAGCTGCCCCGGCTGTGTCCTGTGACAACTTCTTGTGCTCCTCCAGCTTTCTTGCTGGCTGGGCATGAGAAGCTGAAAACACCTTGACTTTTAGTATAAACATTACTTAGCAGCAACTGAAAACATCAGTGTGTTATTAACATTTTTCTCATACTGAACCCAAAACGTAGCACTGTACCAGCTACTAGGAAGACACTTAACTCTATCCCAGCTGAAACCAGGACAGAATTAAGTAGAAAGGTTGTCATCCACGTAGTTCACTTTTGTTCTGTCTGAACAGGTCAGCTATTGAAGTACTTCTGCTTGGAAGAAATTCCATTGCAAAAGGTGATTTAATTTCTAACGGACAAAAGATTTATTTTGCCATTTGTAGGAGACAACACATCCATTCTTCCCTATGGCAAATTGTGTTACTTTAAAGACACTGTTTGTCTTCTGCTAGTAAGTGCTGTTTCTCACAGAAAAGACCGACATAACAAAACCATCTGTCCAGTAAAAAATTAGAAAAGGAGAAGCTCTTTTTTGAACAGCTATAACCACAAAATACACCTGAACATCCCTAAAGAGCAACATGGGGTTAGAAGTGAGAAGTACATGCCCACCTGCCACTCCCTGTGCAGGCACTAGCTGAAGTGTTGGCTGAAGCAATAGTAGCAGGTCATACCCTGACACTTGCTGATCATCTCAAGAAAAAAAAAGACAAAAAACCCGACTGCTAATCCTTCACTTGATCCTCCCCAGCAGCCCACAAAGAGTTTGTCAAATATCACACCTGTGCTAATTACATTCTTCCCAAAACAAAGCTCTGTGTACAAGACATAATAGATTGATTATTGTGTTGGGCAAGAAGGGAGAATATGAAAGAACTAACATATGCACAGGCCCCAAAATGAGCATTTTTGCCAAAGCTGTGCAGCGAGAGGCCCTTGCATCTCACTACTTGCATTACTCTTGAAATATCCTGGAAAGTGACACATGGCTCTGCCAAGCTGTCCTGCAAAGTAATGTCAAATATGAGACCTGCAATCCTTACATCTAAATGTAATGAGGAAGTCATCAATTCTGCATCTGGACAACCCACCCTGAAGCAATTGCAATCCTATTTCCATGAACACTTGAATCTCTCCCATTGCCCAGCTGGTGCAAGAAGGCTTGCATTTATGATAAAAAGAAAAGGATTTAGGCCACCATTAGAAGACTGAGGATTAATACTTCCAGAGGCTAGTCAAGCTTGCAAGCTTGCCAGCTGTATTACCTGCCTTAAAAGTTCCCCTAGTGGAGTTTTTTTAATGAGCTGTACAGATTGTTGTACTGTTGATTTGAAATGTGCAAACCAAGCAAACGGCTGAGAAAGAAAAAAGAATCAGTGCTTTGGAAAACACCATAGTACTAGGGCAGAAGGTCAGCAATGTGTACATGAGCCAGAGTCCAGAGACTAGTGTCATCTGGCAAAAATAACACTGATGTCATCATGTGATTTAAGACTTCCCAATCGAAGAAGAATCAAGACGTTAGGGGGCTTTTCTTGACACATAAACAATGTCACTTTTTAAAGAACTGGGTTATAGAGAAGAGCAACTTGCATTTAGATCCTCTTCACGGAGACTGTGAATTTGTCCCTTATCCCACTGTTGTGTGACAAAATAAATGTGCAAAGTCAGACAGGTCCTCTAAGATTGGTATATCGTAACACACACAGAATGGCCTGGTTTCTATGCCGGGCCCTTTATAAAGTTTCTGCCCCGATATGAAAAGGTGCCTTTTACATGGGAGGCAGCTATCACCAGGTGAATCTTAATGCTAGCGAGCTGCTCTCTAGAGGAGGCAAACCCAGCTGGCAGGTATTGACCTGACCTCAGTAACGTCAAATAACTACCTTTTTCACTGCTAAGAGCCTGTCTTCAGATAATCCCCTCCATGAGTAAAAAAATCTCTATACATCTTTTCTGCAGCAAAGGGTAGAAACAAGTTGAGTACAACAGTCCCTCCAGGAGTGTCAGGACTAGTTTATTGGCTGGCAGTACTTCATAAGTACATTCCCAAACCAGCAGGAGTTTAGCTTCCAGTTTCACTGTTCTCTCTACTTAAGGGAAAGATGAGCCACTTGCACCAGGAGTCAGCCTACCAGGGAGCCTGTCCCAGGAGCATGCCTGGCCTCGGCACGAGCTGCGCAGAAGACTGACACCATCTCACTAAATCCCTCCCTCTCACTTTCCCTCTCTCTCACTCTTTGCCTGTGGTTATTTTTAGATTTCACCGGTTAAAGCTTGTCCCTTCTGGACACTTATACGCACAGGGCAGGCACACATACATGCTATAGATACTACAACTCAGGCACGGGAGTTAACCAACAGATTATCTTTTTCCACGTCAAGGAATAAATTCTGATTTCTGACAAGAAAATACTGCCCTTTGGGAGGATGCCCAACATGCTCAACCACATGGAATTTTGTTCCTTGCAAATTTGACTAGGAGACTTTTAACAGATAGAAAAAGCAGTTTACGCAGCAACTTCCTCTTTCCTCGCATTTCCTTCCAGTTTGCAAGACCTTGCTTTCTTTCAACATTTGCTTTAAGCCCAATTCCCATGCCGTCCGCCATAAATGCAGCGGTGGCTCAGCAGACGGCTGCCGGGTCAGTTCCCAGCACTACTATTAGCACTACAACTGAAGGTGCGGGTGGGGGCACAGGGGGGATTTATTCTGCCATTATAAGTCGCAACCAGCCCATTATCAAAGTAAAGGAGAAGACCTATGAAGAGCTTCACAAGAAGTGCCTGGAGAACAACATTCTCTATGAAGATCCTGATTTCCCACCAAATGAGTCCTCCCTCTTCTATAGCCAGAAAATCCCCATCAAGTTCGAATGGAAAAGACCACGTGTGAGTAATGTGTTTGCTGAGTGCCTTTTACTTTCTGTAAATTGAAGTATTCATGAGTTTACATTTTTCCAGGAAGTGTGTGTTGGGTGAGGTGGGGGGAATAAGCTGGAAATAGATTTCCTTAGAGCTCTCCTGGGAGATAACTAGCTAGGGCTGTGGAAGCTCAGAGAGTGTGTACATAATGACTGAAATACAATAAACCAAAATGAAACAAAAAAAAAAAAAAAAGAGAGATGGAATGAAACACGTAGAAAAAGAAATACAGAATTTAATTTGCTTCTTGCATGATTTGCTAGGGATTTTCTTGTCTGAAACTACCAAAGAAAAATTCTCATTCTGCAACAAGTTATTGGGTTTGCTGGTACTTAATTTTTAAATGTTACCTTATTTCACTTACAACTTTAGGAAAACAGCAGAATACTAAAGTAATCTGTGAAAGGACAGGTTATGGTCTGAAACATACTTTTTTTCAGCTGTTTGTTCTCAACATTGCTTAGCTGACTTGCAAAGGTTGTTTAGCATAGTATCCACTTACCATGAATGTGGGCGTTGTAATGACTAGTGAGGACCCAATCCTGCCCATTTCTTTTTCCTCTCTTGTGAGCGCTCCACAGCCAGCATTCCCCTTCTTTGACACCCTGAGTCTCTCATAGGGAGAGGACTAATTCCTCAGTTCCCAATTGATTCCCCGTCCTACCACAGGAGGAGTTACCCTCTTTCCCTGTCGTTCCTGCCGGGCAGCTGCTCCCCTCCAGCAAGGCAGCCCCCAGGTCGCTGCCTTGGCCCCTGCTGTCCTCTGGGCAAGGACGAGGTTCTGAGGAGCTTCCCCAGCTCCCCCTCTCCGGCAGCTTTTGGCTGCCTCTTCTAGATTTGCCGTACTTCCCCACTACCCAAATGTGTGCTTCAATGGCAAAGTCAGTGGTGATAGACAAAACTAACCGTGGGAACGTAACTAAACAGCAAAAGACCGGGAGCTCATGTGGGGGAAGCTGTTGGAGATGCAGAGGAAGGCCACGTGCTGCTGTCACAATAACATCGTGAGCAACGTGAAGGGAACAACGCGAGTCCCACATCTGCTGTGCCCTGTGCATATGTGCTCTGTCATTTCTTCATCATCACCAGGGCTGCATCAGCCCCTGGAAATGTGTGTGAATGAGCTAAATGCAGCCACAAGTCAATTGTAAAGGGATGGGATTTCCCCTGTTTCTACAGAGAGGAAAGCAATGCAGTGGTACAGTGGATGAGTGCCAGCACCCTGGGGAAGACTGCAAGCGTGCAGATGAGAAACCATCAAAACATTTTTAAAAGCACAACGTAACCTCAGACTTGTCTAATATTACTGAGTATGCACAGATCAAGCCTTTGTTTTGGGAAGGTTCAGACTTCAGGGTCTCTATCCCAAAGATATTTCTTTAAGCCACTCATTAACAAATAAGTTTGGAAGCTCTATACTTACGATTCACGTAGCAACAACAAGCTGGGGAACATGCAAGGCTCAACCTAAACATCAAAACCAAAGCTATCTGTGTTCTTTTGACACAAGTGTTCAGCCACCTGATGTATCTGTGGTGCCAGCTGCAGGTGGAGCAGAGGCAGGAGATCCAGAGAGCTGCAGCCTGCGCCTGCCTAGTGCTGGCATGCTGTGGGACTGTGGATCCAGCTGGTCCTGACCCTGATACAGGTGGCTGTCCTGCTGGGGACACACCGGGCCTGATTTGTAGAGATGCCTGTGCCTTCTGTTGCAAATGTGTTTGTTTTAAAACAAACCCAGTAATTCAGGTCACTGCTGTGCCCATGAGGTACCCAGAGAGTCACATATAACGCTTTCTCCTGTGTCCCCTACCTTGTCATCCATACCATAATTGCCAAATGAGTCTTTTCTTGGGTGCTGAGGCAAAAGACGCATATCTATGGGTGCTAATCTCAGATTCACCCAGGACTTCGCTTCACTGGACTTTGAATCTGTAAAGTTATATAGTAGTGGTTAGGAGGACTTGTCTGGTAACATTATATACATGAATAGCCACAACAGACTTATTAACAGAACATCATAAAGTCAAATGAATATGAAGTAGCAATACTGGGCTAAAGAGTATTTTACTAAGAGATTAAAGCAATCATTGAAGGACCGAATTTAAAGATTCAACTGCACAGGCCATGTTTCGTAATAGTCTGTAAAGATATGTGTCGTGGTTTAACCCCAGCCAGCAACTAAGCACCATGCAGCCGCTCACTCACTCCCCACCCACCCAGTGGGATGGGGAAGAAAATTGGGAAAAAGAAGTAAAACTTGTGGGTTGAGATAAGAACGATTTAATAGAACAGAAGAAACTAATAATGCTAATGATGACACTAATAAAATTACAACAGTAATAGTAAAAGGATTGGAATGTACTAATGATGCACAGCGCAATTGCTCACCACCCGCCAATCGACACCCAGTTAGTCCCTGA
>JANZLQ010000032.1:18209025-18244787 GCA_026212715.1 Elanus axillaris | reverse complement strand
TATTGTTTAAAAAAAAAAAAAAAAAAAAAAAAACAAAAAAACCGCTCCACAATTACATAATCTAAAACTTTCGGTTGTGCAAACTGTCTTCTGCATTTGCGGCAGAAAGAGCTGATTTTTCCTCTTTTGACATCCATATTTAGTCTTTCTAGAAGACTGAAATGTGTAGTTCTTTGGGAAAGCCCAGTACAACTGTCTTGTTTTGCAAGCATGGCTGCCCAAATCACCCAAGTTTTGGGGGAATTTCCTCCCCAGTGACTGTTTACTGAAAGGTTTCTTTCTTTCTCTTTCTATAGTTGCTGCCCCAGCAGCCATTGTGCTGCTGCTCATTACACACTCCTAAGCCATCACCAGAAAAGAAACCGTAACTCCTGATAGAAAGAGGCAGATAGTGCAGGCTTCAGAGGCACTTCAGAAAAGTGACCCAGAGCACCAGCAGAAGTTAATGTTCTTAAACAGAAAAAAGACAAAGGGGTTCTGATAAGTAATGATAGCAACAACATGAGCAGAAATGAAGAGAAGACAAAATAGATATGAGGTTATAGGTGTAAAAAGTATGGAAACAGGAGCAAGAAAAAAAAAAAGAAACAGGAGCAGAAGGGAAATAATGGAAAATAACTGCAACATCCAGGAAATATTTGGATGAGATCCTCCCTGTGCAAGCTGAGAATGTACCTGTGCGACCTCACTAATTCTCTGTTTCTAGCCCTGCCTTTCTCATGCCCTCAAACGTGTCAAGAAGGGATAGCAGAGCTACTGACAGGGCCTTGCACTCATCTCCCAGTGACGCACATAATGGAGGAGGGGAGGTTTTGCACATGGTCCATGTGTGCATAGCTGAGCCTTCCCTTCCACCAATCTCAGTGATCTCTCCTATGAGTACAGTGGACTCTGTGCACCTGCCATCTTGCTCTCAATTCTTTATCTCCCAGATAAACAGCATTCCGAGATTTGCAAATAAAAATCTATCGGTCACACTAACAGTTGCTTACCAAGACTTACCCCTGAGCAACAGACTGCTGAAAAAAGCTGTGCCCTTCCTGAATGTCAGTTGGAAAAAATTTCAATCATGAGGAGTTCAACAATAATGGAATAAAATGTACATTTCCATGGGAAATTAATTTAAAAAATAACAGTGTAAGTTAGTAGGAACAGTGTATTAAATAGGGTGTTTTAATGTCATTGTGGTAAGATAGCAGCCATGTGTAAAGATGAAAGTATTCTTCTAGGTATTCATCTGCTCTGATGTTTCCAGTTAATGTAATAACCTTACTGAGCCATACAAGAGCATATTATCCCAGGAAGGGCTGAACAGTCCTAAAATAGAAAATGTAATTGTTTTGATTAAGTATGCTATATACTAGCATGTTCCAAGTGCAAAAAGCAGTAACCTACTCAAAGGGAAAAAGTAAATCACATTATGTCCTTTCCAATTGATATTACTAACTTTTTCCTTTTTTAGTTGATGCTTCAGTCCTTTCTAAGCAACAACATTGATTCTGTGGGCACCAAGCTTGGCCACCTCGGCAAATGCAAAGAAGAGAACAAGACAAAAAACTCTTGTCACCTGAATGGTGTCACCCTCCCTCCAAAAGCCCTGGGTGGCACTACCTGCCTTAGAGCAGCCGGCTGAGCTTTACATGACTCTCACAAGTTTTTGTCTTGTGTCCACCAGACCATAATGCCCATGCAGTATGAAACCCGGATGTCTTGTGGGCTCGTCAAAGGTCATGCCTACTCCGTCACGGCCGTGGAAGAGGTACGTACAGTCCCTTCCCTCCAGCTGTGGTCTACACTGGCCTAGCACCATGTATGTCAGCTAAGCTATGCGGGAGGAAAAAGCAAAACAAATTATAAACTCAGGAAACAACATTTATACTTAAATAAATTAAAGCCTCGTGGAGAAACAAACCTGTCCAAGTTGTGGCTTTCCGAGGAGATTCTACTGCTTGGGCAAATGTGACCAGAGCCGGCCACCTCCTGGTGGGACAGTCTTCCAGCACTCCCCCCAGGCGGGTCAGGCATGGCCATGGCCCAGGAAAGCACCATCACTGGAGGAGCTGGTATCAGCTATTTGACAGGCAGAGCTTTTCCATTTGAACCTACTCTCAGTCTATTCTTGTTACATTCTTTTTCAATTAGACAACATTTAAAGGGGAAAAAATACGTCTGGTAAGGCTGAGAAACCCCTGGGGGCAGGTGGAATGGAACGGACCTTGGAGTGACAAGTGAGTAAAACAGAGCTTCACCTGATCTGAAAAAAAAATTAAAAAAAAAATGGAGCTTTATTTGCCTTTATGCAGCTTATGCACAACCTTAACCTTTAATGATGAGGTATCTGAGTTGTCTTTGCTGTCATTTTGACTCATGAGCTTTGAAGTTTATCATAGTTGAGTGCTTAGCTGAAGCTGTAAAAAGAAGAGTACCTAAAAGAAATGTTGAGAGGCTTTACTCAATGAAGAGAGAACCAAGTCTAATGGCACAGTCAATCTGATTTTACTGTCTAGCAAGTTCAGCAATGTCCATTTTCAAAACAAGATGTGACAGTAGAAAAAGCTTTTACATTACAAAGAACTGGATGAAACAATGTCACTATATGAGTGACTTTGGATAAGGCTTCTCATTAGGTTTTATTAAAAGGAATTTCAATAGCTGCTCCAGCAATGAGAGTCTGCAAACACATTTTTCTTCAAGCTAAATAAAATTAACACAGTTCAGCAGATTTTTGAGAGCTGCTAAGAGGAAGTCTGAAGGGAAGACAGAGACAGGTAGGGCAATTGCTTTTTTTTATTGGGGCACGTGGAAAGGAGGATAGCAATGAGAACAAATGGCTGCAAAGCTCACAAAGGAAAAATTCTATGAATGCAGCAAGATGACTCTTTGACTTTCCACTCTAAGAGGCTTACAGTAAAGAGTAGAAATTTTAATGGAAACTGCATGGCAAATCGTAATCTAACTTGTTTACTCCTTTGAAGGTCAGAGGAGTGGAACTTCATTAACAAAGAGGAGAAAATCCGCCTTCAGTACAAGATTGTGGAGGACGGGGAGTTCTGGTGAGAATATTGGTCAAAAGCCTGTGCTTCTGTAGTAGATAAGCAACCACAGAAAAAAAAAAGAATCACACTGCACTACTTAAATCTCCTAAAACCATTGCAGTAATCCCTGTTCCCATTCATATTCCCAATAAGCCCTGCTCTGCCATCCCCTCATTCTACCACCAGGGTTTATCGAGTGCCACCAGCAGAGTCCTAATTACGCTATGCTTCCACGAGCACTCCATCACCCTTCCTATGTACCATCCTCTCAGCCCAGTTTCCCGCAGTTTGGAGCTGTAGCTGCACAAATTGACCAACCAGTAGGCCAAATGCATTAGGAAATCATGGCGCTCTCACTCCAAACTTGCCGTAATAGTGGCATTATTGTTGGTCACCCTCCTCGACCCCACCAGGATCTTTCAGACAACCACCCACCACGTAAATCCATTTGGGCTCAGTTTCCCCTCAATTCCTCCAGGATATCATTTCAAGATTTCATGAGGCACTTCACAAAACTTGAGATCTGTAACCTCACACCTGATACTCTGGAAGCCGATAAACTCCAGACCTGGACTGTGTCAGTCAATGAAGGACGCTGGGTGAGAGGCTGCTCAGCTGGAGGTTGCCGCAATTATCCAGGTGAGCAATAGGTCTTGAGAGATAAAGCCTCTTTGATGGGGACTGTATTAGATCCCACAGGCAAAGTCATACCACAGCCCGATCAGTGCTCAGCCATAGGAAAAGTTTTGCTTCCTCAGTGAATGAGGCACCCAATTTTGTAGCTGGAAGCCTTCTGTCACTGTGGTTGTGACAGCACCTCATAAGCCCAAAAGGCAGGCCTGGCAAAGATAAATCATTGTTCAAATACTTCACCCCAAGTAAGATAAAAAAGCTCAATTTGACTCTAACAGTTCGATTTCACTTGGGAAATCCACTTTCTGATAGTTTTAGGTGCTTTGGAAGCTTGTCAGATGCCAGTTCTTCATTTTATATGCTCCTAGTTCTTTTAGGACTATGTGTCGCAACCCAGATTGGACAGACCAGGGAGTCGTGTTTAATTCAAAATTCCCTCGGACTAAATTTGGGTGACACCAAATGATCAGTTAAAGATTTTATTCATGACAGAAGCAAACTGAACTGGGGAGGCGTGATAGTAGGTGGCAGGGTTTCTCACAATAGGAGTTGGGATAAGAGTACTTCGGTAACCCAGGGTAACCATATACATCAGTTTAGGGAAGGAGATCCCTCCCATAGGGTCAGGAGATCCAGAGCAGACCCCCTTGCTTTCTAGACTCCTCCTCAGAGAAGGGCCCAGGGGCAGCTGGATCTACTCTTAGTCTCAGACTTGATCAACAGTGTATGTCTTGAAACAGATGAGGCGTAGGGATTGTGGAAAAGGAAAGAGAGAAGATGACAGAGAGAGAAAAAGGAAGAAAGATTTCACTGGTCCTGGCTCCAGCATTGGTTCAGTCGGCCAAGGGGTCCAGTCCCAGTGGGCTTGCGCACCTGGGGCTTCAGTTTGTGTCCTTTTATCATCCTTGTCCCTCCTTTGGGCGGCCACTCAAACTCATCAGGTTAATGAGCAGTTTCTGAGCCTTTGGGCTTGGGGGTCCTTTGTGGAGTAACTTCTCCTTCCCTGCAGACCTGGCTATTGTTTGATCTTTTTATCAGAACAGGGAGCTGCGCACCCTCCAGCGCATCCTCCCCCTCCTGTTGCTGATGAGGCTTTCTCCTCCGATCCTTGCTGTGCAGGTTTTTTCTTTAAGCAGAACTTGCCCCATCACAATGTTTGAGATGTTAACTCTTTCAGTCTCTCACACTATGTAAAACCCATAACTCGTAAAAAAAATACATGTGTATTAACCCAATTTTAACCTTTTCCTCAGGAGCCACAGGCTAAGTTATCTCTGATCATGAGTATTGTTAGAAAACTAAAGGTTTATATGTTTGCTTTGGGTTGTTGGTGGGATTTCACAGATACGTTTTGGACCAATCCCCAGTATCGCTTGAAGCTCCTGGAGGAAGATGATGATCCGGAGGATGAAGAGGTTGTCTGCAGCTTCCTTGTCGCACTGATGCAGAAAAATAGGAGGAAAGAACGCAAGCTGGGAGCCAACCTGTACACTATTGGCTTTGCCATCTATGAGGTACCAGCTCTAGACTTCATTCTTCGCACCATAGTCACAAATACTGACAGTATACATTTACCAAGAAAATCACTGAATCATTCAGCCCGATTACGTGAATTGCAATTTTTACTTTGCAAGGAACTTGGGTGAAGCCTGGAAGGAAGTAAATTCAAGGCTTTGTAACCACTCAGGCTGTAGTAACCTCAAGGTTTACCCCATCTACAAGTAACACACTTTTTAGCCTTTTTAGGCTCCCTTTCATCCTTGCTGAAACTAAACATTTCATTGGCAGAATAGTGTAAAAAAGGAAACAGACATCCAAGATGCACATGTAGCAATTAATCTCTGTCCCTGCTATCGACTTTGTGAAGAAGTCAATTTACTCAGTCCCTTGCACAAACATACTTAGTTCAGATCTTAGTGGATCTCATGTAGATCCCAAGAAATCTAGAAAGGAAAAGAGAAATTGCTTAGAATATTTATCTAACTTGGGGCATTTTAATTACTGGCAGTGCTCCCAGAAATCTATGTGAACACTCTTCTGTGTGTTCTAGAAACAAGTGGACTCATGCAGCAGCTCTGACTGTTTCTTCTCTTTGTTTCTCCCTAAGGTGCCCAAAGAGGTATGAGGAGAATGGATGCAGACAGACATCTTGGTGTATACTCACAGCTAGTGTTACTGTTGTGCTTGTCTGTAAGTCAGGAGGAAACTGTCCAGTCAAGTTTGTTTTCAGGGATGTAACAGAAGTGAAACTGCTAACCTCTCTGCTTTCAGTGTTTGTTAGTGACATTTTGCCAATAATTTTTAGTTCCTTCTCATCTGCACCCCATTTTCACTTGCACTTGTTCATCAGTTCTTCTTTTCTATTCTCTGTGAGACCGGGCCATGGCTTACATGGTCGGTCAGTGAGCTTGGGCTGCAGGAAGCAGTGTCAGAGAGCACTTTGCAACCCATGCAGAACCACCCTCAACCACTGCCGTTTCCTCCTGCAAATAATGCCAATGGCCTATATCCTGCAGCCACAGAGTGGTCTCTATAGTCTTAGCATTTATTTGGAAAAATCAATGGTATTTTCAGCCATTGAAGAAAACATATTAGAAGTACACAGCTTATGTTTTTCTGAGCTTGCTGGTAGCTGAATCACTGGCATCACAAGTTTTGCAAACAACCTCACCTGACTGATTTGTTACCTGGAAAACATGAAGATGACAGTCTGAATATTGTCTTGCAGACATTTTTACAGGTTGTTATTTCTGCAGAAAACAGCCTGCAAGTGTTCTTAGCCCATAATTCTTGACTTAATGTTCGTATTTGAACCAAGGCAACATTTGATTTTCATGTTTCTTTAGCAGATGCAGAATTTGTGTTTTGTCCAGGCAAGGACATGTTTCCACTCCAAGTACCTTCACCTTACCACACTGCATGTAGGGGTTTGCATATACTGTTCCTTGGTTACACACAACACAACAGCCAAGTAAAAGTGCCTACACAGCAGAAGTCAGCCAAGGCTCTGCAGGCGGGCCCTGGAGCAGCCCTCAGAAGCCAACTAGACCCAGCCAGTCATGACGCACAGGTGACAGACTCCATATCTGTCACCAGTTAGCATCCCTCATCAGCTCCCTGCTTGCTAAGCTGCTGCTTCATTTGTGTTTTCTGTCCCAACCATGTACTGCCCACATGACAAGCCACCTGGGCAACGGGTAAGACTTCCTTGAAGACAAATTGACTCATTTATTCTGCAGATGCATGGTACTAAGCACCACTTGCAAAAGGATTTTTTCCTCTACAATGCCTCCAAAGCTAGAAGTAAGACCTATATAAACATGCGAGAAATCTCTGAGCGCTTCCGGTTACCTCCCAGTGAGTACGTCATCATCCCATCAACATACGAACCCCACCAGGAGGGAGAATTCATCCTAAGGGTCTTCTCAGAGAAAAGAAGTCTTTCAGAGTAAGTTGCAGATCCATTTATCTGACCATAAAGATGGAGGTGAGCTCACTAGTCTGCTATAGGCATGTTCCCAGTTTGCTACACCCTGCTTTTAATTTTCTTAACCTCATTAGAAACTCCAAGCTGTAAACTCATTTCCCTCAGCTTTCCTTGTAGTCTAACAAGAGCCTGCTTTGAATTGTCTTTGGAGAAGCTTACTGCTTGCAGGATATCCTTTGTAAATATACCATCAGCTATTTTTAACAATGAAAATGAACCTATTTGGGTTTTATTGCTGTATGCCACTGGCTGGAGTTTTGGCCAGATAGATCATTGAACCAGATCTAAATTCAGTCACGAATGAAACACAGAAGTAGGTAGTTATTTCTTCTCCATCCTGCTCTTCAACTAGTTCCCCAGAGCTCAGCAAATCGCAGCCAGTGTCACTCTGCTTAGGCCAAACAACTTCTGTTTTACTCCCTGCTGCCAAAGTTCAGTGTTATCAAGGCTCTTTAGAGGAGTAAACCAGGCAACAGCCCTCCTGGAAGTGGTACTTGGGACACACAGCTCAAACTGGGGAAAACCCATGTCTAGAGCCTGCAGTGGTAATGCTTGGAAGCCAGCCCACAGCACTGGCTGTTTGGAAAGTAAAAACAGCTGCTTACAAACCAGCTACAGAAACAACCAATGTTGGGAACAGTCACTTTCCTGATTTATTTACTTTCTGCTTTCTTCTAGGGAGGCTGAAAACATGATTGAGGCAGAACGTCCATCAGTAAGTACTGTCCTGGGCCTCTTCTGTATGTGAATAGGGGTAGGGAGAGGAGGAGCATCACAGCAAGAAAAACCTACAGCAGGAAAACATTTACAGCCACGTGACAGCTCCTTTAGCACAAATTCCCACATTTTTTCTCATCAACATGCTTCTATTAACACTTGCTTTATATATTATGTACATTAATTTCTGATTTGGTCAGATCAAAACCTTTTGCCAGATTTAAAATCTGCTCCTGGTATAAAGACATGGGACACTAAGCATTGCCTTTGCCTCCATCAATGGAGACTATTCATTTACCAGGGGAGGCCTAGTTCTATGCTCCAAGATACTTTGTTTGTGAAACTGGCATCTCATCTAATAAAGAAAAAAGTACCTTATTTTGAAGTACAGACTTTCTGGAAAGGGATCCTAGTGATACTCCGATTCAAACTAGCATCCATGACAAGCTCTAACTCCAGCCTGGGGTCTTATACATCTTTATGGGAATATACTAGAGCTAACAATACAATTAATCTTGAAAAAAAAAATCAGAGGTAATGCTCTTGCATGGAATTGAGATCCATCAAACCTCACTCAGAAGTATTCCCCTTTCTTTTGCTGTCATAACAAAATATTTGTCCAGATCTGGTGGAATTTAATTGCCACTTCAGATAACAGACCTGTGGGCACTGAAGTCCAATCTCCACTGCATCAACAGGCTGGGAAAAAGAAAAGGAATACTTAGAGCTAAAGGTACAACAGAGATTTTATTCAAGCATACATCATAGATGAGATGGGACACTGTTTTGCTATGGCTTCTGCAATTTCTGTCCTTAAGTATGCAACTTCTTGGTGGGTGCATTTTCCCCTCATTTCTGAAGATTTGAAAACTGTATGAATATAGGAATGGGAAAAATAAATGTAAGAAAGGGCAAGAGAAAAAATAAAACTTTACCATCAGCTCTGCATAATCTGGGTAAAATCTGTAATGCTGTTTAAAACCACTTATTTTCTTTAATTTTGTCTCTTTTTGTACAGAAGAAGAAAAAGGGCAAGGTGGGTACTTGTGCTACATGCCAGCAAGGCAAGGAGAATGTTCAATGCATGCAGCAGGAGCAGGGTTCCTTGGTATCATGATTTCTTCACATCTAGAAACTGATCTAGTTAATGAAGGGCACTGGATAAGACGCCACTTGCAGGCAGCAAAGATTTTGTCTTCCTACACTAAATTCTAATGACATAGCATTAGCATCATATACCCCACTCACTCAAGGGGGTGGCAAAAGGCTAACAGAAACTTTCCAGCTTTAAAAGCTTGATCCTCTGGGTTGCTCAAACTGCCCTTCCTTCCTGCCCCTCCACACGCACCCTCACACCCCTTTCTAGTGAAAATCACCCCTTCTCCAGACATGTGCCCTCACATTTGCTATTGCTTAATGCAGCTACTCCTCGTTCCTGAAGTTTCTGCTCACCCAAGTCCAGGATTCTGCTTTTCATTCCACACAACACATTCAGGACCTTGAAAATGTAACCAGACATTTTTAACCTCAAGGCAGGCTGACTGCAATTAATACTCTAGGGGCAACACATTCGCATCTTGTAGCGGCTTTCCTTGTTTTGAATGCACTAAAACAGAGCAATTGCACGTAGCTGCTTACAGCTGAATACTTCAAGAATTAATACAGAGAAAGAACATATGTTTCACATAACTAACAAGCTCCTACACAAATACTCCTTTTCTGTGTAGGATTCAGATTCTGTTTGTTCTCAGTGCTACTGTCCTTCATAAAGAGGAGCAATTTCACCAGTTTAACTGAGAATTAAGAATCTGGGAGGTTTATTTTGCTAAAAAAAAAAAACAAAAACCAAAAAAACCCAAAAAACCAATAAACAACACCCCCCCCAAACCCACAACAAACACATTTAAACAGTTACTGGCTTTCTGAAAAGGAAAGCTAGAAGCCAGAGATTGCACTATTTTGCAAAAAGACTTTTGCAGCTTTTTTAGCATGAGGAGAGCAGTAACTTCAGAAATTCCTCCACCTGTTATTCTTTCTTTGCCTGCATTCCCAGCTCTGGCTTCTCCAGTCATGCTCTCAGGGGCAGAAACTGTTGCTGCATGCGCTTTACCACAGAACGTTTGTCACCAAATATTTTCCCTTCCACATCTTCTTGTTTAATTTCCATTTTTCTTTTGCTCTCTTCCTTCTTCTTCTAGCCTATCATCTTTGTTTCCGACAGAGCAAACAGCAATAAGGAGCTTACAGCAGATGAAGATGCTGGCAAAGATGGTGAAAAAACCCACACAGATGAGAAAAAGGTTTCTGCAGCAAGTGGCGAAGGGGGAAATAGGGCTTGGTCTGGCTAGCATGAAAGTGGCTGGGGGAAGCACAGGAATGGGGCAAGGAAGTGTCCTAAGATACTTAACAGGTTTACATCAAATCTTAGCAGAACTTGCATCTGGTTTATGTGAATCTAATGAGCACGAGCTAACGAGACTATCCCTTCAGTTATTTAACACCTGTGCTGGAGGCTGTAGTTGCTCGAGCACTGCTCTTGGTTGCTCTCTCGTACAAGGATCCCCGCCGTGACAGATCTCTTCCCCACGAGCGGCGCAGTCCAACCCGCTCTCGCTCAGTCCCCTGATGCAGACTGGCTTTAACACAGGGCACACACATCAGCCGTGCCCAAGGGGCTTCAGGGGCTCCTGGCAACGATCACAGCCTCCCCTCACTACAAGTCACACATCCCTATACCAGTCCCCACTGACCAGAGGGGAAAAGGATGAGTAAACCCCGGAGCTCCTGCACCCCTCCTCTTTTCCCCGCTGCCAGAACATGCAGGTGGCAAAGCTGGAACCAATCCTAACTTCCCTCTGCATTTAGACAAACAAACTAAGCCAAGAAATTCACATTGTTGCACATAATTCCTGTAATTTCATGTTGTGCGTGGTGGGAAATAGAGTTTCCTTTTTCAGTATCAGCCTCAGAGTTCAGGCTTGCTCTTTGCGTATGTCTGAGAAAGCTTCACTTTCATCGTTTGCCTCTGTCTCTTGTGCTACTTGTCTCCAGCAAGCGGGCCCCCCCATTACAAAGAGCTCTCAAGCCCAAGTCCCTCTGGTCAATTCATAGCCTACAGGGGAGCTACGGAGCAGATAAACCTCTTCTGCTCCAAACCTCTCCTTTGCAATGTTTTGAAACAAAAAAACAGAAGATAAACAGCTGTCAGTGAAAGTATTCATTTAGACTCTTTCCAAGAGATAGGAGAGCAATGGGATGAAGTTAAATACTCAGCAGTTTTGCCAAGGAATACATTTAACAAAAAAAAGGGGAAAGGAACAGAAAGATGACCTGTTCCTCCACAGACCTCCAGATTCACCCAGAGGCTCCCTCGCACAAGGGTGAGCGAGCCGTCCAGGCCCTTTCCCTTCCCTGCTGGGCTAAGGATGTGTCTCTTCTTTGCTTGTCTCTTTTCAGCGTCCTTCAGCAAAAGTTCATGAGAGGAGTGAAGAGGAACAACAGTTCAGGAATATTTTCCGACAGATTGCAGGGGATGTGAGTATGCAAACCGATCCCTGTCTCTGCCATCAAAGCAGCCTAGCCACAATAGCACCTAAATCAACAGCTTCACAGATTCAAAACACTGAATTTTAATATTTCCTTTGAATTTCCTTCCATCAAAATTTCCTTCGAGATCTGAAGACAAGTAAAATCAAATCTAAAACCAATTAAGTATACAGCTATCCTTGTATGTACATACAAGCTATTCCCATTGTGTACGAGGGAGCCTGATTTAAATTCAAGCTTTTACTTCAATCACTACTACAAGATGCTATTTTGTGTAGCACATATAAAAAAGTTAGAAATGCAATGCCCTCCAGTACATGCTTGATGAGAGAAAAGTAAAAACAGATCAAAGAACTGCATTAATCAAAACGCTGCAAATGGGTTACAGGGATTTTTGCATTTTGCTTTTTGGTTCATACAGTGGCTTGAAATTACTGGTCATTCTTCTAGTTGTAGTTTAATAAGCACTATATGGTAACTTTAGACCTACCTTGTACTGCAGCCTCAAGAAAGATTTGGACTAATGCTTATATGACCTAGAATGCTCTCTAGTTTGAAGCATGTCTATGCTGTACTGAAAAGCGACCAAAGACTTCATACTTTTAGCATATCCATCCATAAAATGATCTGCTTGATAAGGAATGTTGTAATTAATGATATTCTCACCACACTTCCCACCAGGACATGGAGATCAACGCTGAAGAACTCAGGAACGTTCTCAATAATGTTGTAAAAAAACGTGAGTTTGACCATGTTTTTTCAGTAACCCTGGACAAAGAAATCTGTGATATAATGTAACCCTTCACCCCTGAGTTGCACTTCAAAAATTTTTTATGGTTTCAAACTCACAAATTTCCTACTTACACTTCCATGGACTTTGCATCCCAGACTTTAGCAAGCTGAACTTTTCATAGAGGTGCTCTCTACGAATGACCAAGTACTCATAACACAGAAAGGAGCAAATGTTCATTGGAAGCACCACACAGGATAACAGAGCGTTTGTAGCAATCTGCAAATGCCCTTAAAAAAAAAAAAAAAATCTAATGGAGAGGCAGACCTTTGTCCCTGTTTAGCAAACTTTAGCCTACAGACCCCAGGCTTGCTTAGTTACCTAGAAGTTAGAGTTTCCCAGAGTTTTTATTGTATATAAGAGGTCAAGAAAAGTAATCTCTAATTCACAAGGAATAACATTACTTAAGAGTCTTTTCAAATTTCTCTACTATTCATTTCTTACTGGATGAAGGAAGTAGGTTTGGCTTCTACTTCGAGTAGAGTTACATCTAAGAGGAAGAAGCACATGCTGACTTGCATGATCTGTTTTCACCTGGGATCATTTATTTCAGATAAGGACCTAAAGACTGAAGGATTTGAACTGGAATCCTGCCGCAGCATGATTGCTTTAATGGATGTATCCTTTTCTGGTGAAAGAGGGGTGTGTGATAGCACACTAGTCCACTCAGGTTTTATTTCCCACCACTACACACACACAATTTAGTAAGCAAGCCAAGGAAGCAGAACAGTATCTTATAGCATGTAGTCAGAGAAGACAGCATTCCTGGTTTGGCACACCTTAATTCCAGTCATCTCAACATTAGCATAGTTGGCAGATGAAAATATCCCAAACCAGAAACTTACAGAATAAGTCAGTCAGTATGATACCCTTCCTTAGGTATCAGCAGCTGGCCAGCTCATGTACTAAAGCATGATTTTTTAAATTTTTTTTTATAAACCAACTCAACCTAACTACAGTTCTTGCCAACAAACTTGCTGTATTTCTCTCTTACGTTTATAATGTATTATACATTCCACTGTGTGTTTAGCATGCAACACATACAGAAATTGTCTCAGAGCAAGTATAATTAAAACACACTACAGGATACCGTACCAGCTTACCTCTAATGCAACATCACTCAGTTTTCCCGTTTGATGTAACACATGATTTTGAGAGAACATAAGCACATTCAAACATAACTAGAACAAAATTGTAACTACAACCCAGAGCCACAATGGTTGGAGCCTAAACACAGTTTTGTAAATGGCTTTAGCCAGCATTTTGCTTAGTTCTCAATTAAGCAAGAAAGAGCGAGCTTCACTCTGGGATAAACCTCAGTTGTCTTAACAAAACATTGGGTAAGCTTCACATTTGGAGAGAGTTGGAAAGAGCCCACTAAAGCATCCTGCTCATGTACTTTATAATACCTCCAGAAGCAAGCCTCCCTCCTGTACCAGATGTTTGCTTCTACACAAAGTACAAATAGTACTTCACACTTCTCAAACAAAATTCTATGCACAGTAACAAAAACATTCACAAATATTTTACTGCACAGCACAGCCCGCTCTTAATGCCGAGGAGATCCTGAACTCAGTTTCACATTCATCCCATCACCAGTAGTTGCAGACTTAATTAATTTTTTCTTAAAAATATTGTGGGTTTTTTACCTGACTGTTTGCATCACAGACAGATGGCTCAGGGAAGATAAACTTTGATGAGTTTCGACATCTCTGGGACAAGATTAAAAGCTGGCAGGTATTGCTGGTATCCACAACACTGTTCTTCACAGCTTCTGCAGTGCAAAAGCTTGTGTAGGAAAACCAGAACTCTCTACATACACTACAGCAACAACAAAAACTAAAAAAATTACAAATTAGCTTCTAAACCAAAAAGTAATGTTTCTCTTCATCTTACAGCCTAAACAAATAGCTTGAATCTTTGACACTCCAGCACTCATATAAGACCCTCCCCCAAGAGAACAGCACAGATGCATACAAATTGGGAGGAGGAGGAGGATGGGAACTAGAATCAGGCCTTACAAATAGCTTAATTGGGACAATCAAGAGAGAGGATTAACAGCATGAACTCAAAGCCAAATAAGGAGGGTCTCTGGGGGAGAGCTTTTTGCTTCTTAGGGCATGGATCTAAATTATTCTACTTTGTGGCTGAGAGAAGCTCTCTGCTAACAACTCAGACTGCCCAGCAGCAGCAACGTAAGGCAACTGGCAAAGCTTTCAAGTGCCTAAGGCACACATCCCATATCCAGCCAGTGGGTACATTCAACAGAAGCACATGCTTTTATTTCTGTTGTGTATTCATTTGTTTTCTTTTTCCAGAAAATCTTCAAGCGTTATGACACGGATCATTCAGGAACTATTAACAGCTATGAGATGCGCAATGCAGTCAATGATGCAGGTACTTCCCAGTGTCCAGTGCCCAACAGCTGAAGAAAACTTATTTTGTTTAATGTATCACAGGGTGAGATCAGGAACATAGTGCTGCCTTTTAAAGACAGATCCTAGAGAAATTCAAAAAGACAAATGATGCTCTGCTTTCTTAAGGATCTCCCACTTGGGGTCCAGCTGTTCAGGGGGACCAGGGAGTGCTGAAGTCATTTGCTCTCATTTAAGCTGTGGAATCTTTATGTTTGTGTAAGTAACAAAGAACAGTGGAAAAACTTCAACCCAAGCGTACAGGCACTGGAACCGAGGCAGACCAGGTCAATGTCCAAGTTTCCATCAGAGGCAACTGGACAGACATTTCTTAAGTCCTGCTCATGTTTCTTAGGCATTAAGCCACTGGGGGCTCAGTCTCCTCTTCTACCTGTGCAGTGAGAAGAAAGTATTTTTGCAAAACTTGCAGTTAATGAAATTCATCCTGCAAAGAGAGGCTTCTGACTTTTCTTGCTTCTTGTCTCAAACACGCTGGTGTGCTTCTTCCCCTGGCCAGCAGGCTTCCCCAGCAAATGTCTTTACCAGCTCTGTAAGGGAGCAAGATGACTTTTTTAATCAGAAAATCTGTAGTATCACTATAAACATAGATGGGACGATTTCAGTGACACTTCAGTAGTATTTTGGCACATCAGTTATCAGTTCAAGGAACAGAAACAGATGGCTATCTTGTACTTTACAAAACATCAGTGATTCGATCCTTTGCTAAGGGCAAAACTACACCTGGATTTGGACTCCTGCTGCAGTAGAAATACAGGTCATTTATATTTTCCAAGTTTCCGTTCTCACCAGGAAAGTTGTCAATGTAAAATAAAAACATATTAAATACCTCCTGCCCTGACTTTAGAACTAAGAACACATTTTGCAATAAAAATTTCTCAGTCATACAGCACATAGGCCATGCATGACCTTGCATTTAGCCAACAACCAGCGGTACCCAAATCACGGCAGACCCTTTACGAAGTGCAGTCGCACGCCGCAGCAGTTGGTACCGCAGGTTGGTAATGCCATGCTCAGGAGTTACCTCCTTATCTGTCTCTTGGCCATTGTGTAACTGTGTTGTTTTCACTGTAACTTCCTCCCATACTTCTGTCACCTGGTTTTTGTTGCTTTGCTCTTACCAGGCTCAGCTAAGCCACAGACTCTTTGGTGCAGGCCTCTCCTCTTCATACTTACAGCGTGAGGCGACTCACTTGCTCTTGGCCCTCCCAAATCGTAATTTCAAAACGTTACTCCTGTTTTAAGAAAGCAGCTGGACAGAGGGAAGCTCCTTATAGCTTCAGTTCATCGTATTTAGCGGCTGCAGCAGAAGCCTCCAGCCGGAGCCACAGCTGGGCCTGGGAAGCACCTGTGGCCCAACCACTGCTGGAGGCCTGACTGGCACCAGCGCTTCCCCCCATCTGTGCCCCGTCTCTGTCCTCTGCAGGGTTTCGGCTGAACAACCAGCTCTACGACATCATCACCATGCGCTATGCCGACAAGAGCATGAACATTGACTTTGACAGCTTCATCTGCTGCTTTGTGCGCCTGGACGCCATGTTCAGTGAGTGGCTGCCCCAGTTTTACTGCGCTGCCTCCCCCACCTCGCTCCCAAAACACACTGTCGTACTCAAAACCAAGTTTGTTTAAAGCACTACTGCATATATATAGTATTAATAATTAAAGATATGTGCTTAGGGAATCTAAAATATGACAGCTGTCTCACGCAACACAAAAAACCCCACTGCATTTCTCCTAGCTGAGGAAAAACACAGCAGGAATACTTGCTGAGCACCTAAGTAAATACCTGCACAAGTTTGCATAACACAACAGGAGCACAATTGGGTCTGCTATCTGGGATCATCTTTACACAAACAGTAATTTAACCTACTCCATATATTTTTGTTTCCTTGCTTTAGGGGCATTCCACGCCTTTGATAAAGATGGAGATGGCATCATTAAGCTCAATGTCCTGGAGGTAAACTGCTTTATGCCAGTTATTTCTAACACAAGGTCACAATACTAAATTTTAATGATATTATTCATTGCACATGTTCTCAAGGGGGCCTGTAAGAGTTGGTCTGAAATTGTCATCCAATTGTTAAGAGGCCACAAAACCTCCTAAAAATTTCGCTACCGATTTTACATGGAAAACATCCATGATCCAACAGCAACAGCTGCTCTGTAAGACTCCAGTTGGTGCTGAAGGGCACAGCTGCAGACTCTTCAGATCATCTTTAAAGTGCTTCAAAAAACTTTAAAGTTTTTTTTATAAGGCAATTTAAATCAAACGTACTGATAGGGCATTATATGTTAATGGGGTTTAGCACAGTTCTTTACCTTTTGAAAATCTTATTAAGACAACCTAGAAAGTTTCAACTTAAAAGCATGTCCTCTGCTAAGGAGATCATTAAAAATATTCACTTTTTGCAAGGGAAGGAGGAATAGGAGCAAGAAGCCCAAGACAAAATTCCCCACTGCCACTATGCTTCATACTAAGTTTCAGCGAGCAACTGCCTTCCCACTAGAGAGAGTAGTGTCTCAGTACAATCTGTTAGAGGATGCCAACAAGTCTTCCACCCTTTAATTCTAACTTTTCTTTCAGTGGCTGCAGCTCACGATGTATGCGTAAGACCAGAATCAGTGGCCACCTTCCTCAAGTACACACTCAAGACTTCTGTTTTGAGTAACTAGCTCCATTCATCCCGAAGTGCAAACAACAGCATTTCCCAATTACATGCTTTGCTCACCAAGCTAAACAGCGCATGAGAAGAAGCCTTTGGAAAAAGAGACAACCATACCCCAGTATGCAGACCAGGGCGCGTATTCTGTAACTACTTTTATAACTTCCTGACATTTTCCTTTGGGCAACAAGGATTAATTTATTGATGACTGAATTAAGCTTTTTCTGCATGGTAAATACATGGAGCATGCATCGTTGTTTGCTTATGCTGACAAGTGGAAAAGTCTTCCCTCAAGTCAGGCAAAACTGGGACTGTATCTGAACTGTGAAAGTCAGAGGTGTTTACTAGCTCTTGTAATTAGTCGTTAACTCTTTGACCTGCTTTTGATACTGTAATTTCAGCCTCTTCATAATGTTGACTGGATACTTCATATGAGATTATGCTAGATCACATCAGTACTACACATCTCAGTCATGTTGTCACAGATGTGGCTGTGCAGGTAGTTATTCCTCTGCTATGCTAGAACCGTGGAAGTAAGGCACAACAGACTGCAATCCCTCGGTACAGCTTGGTCTAAGTGCCTCAGCAAAAGTATCAGAACTGAGCAATTTGCTCTGATGTTGAATACTCCATTGTATCTAAATTACACACTGGACATTTTATATGTTTTTTATTGTAACTGCATTCTCTGTAACGTTGAGAAAGTTGTTTCCCATTCGAGACAGAAAAACCTCTTATACATACAGATTTATGTATCTACACACACTTCCCCGCTGCCACACACACACACCTCGGGGTCCTATTTCCTGACAATATTGTGTTATTTCTTTATTGTAAGAGGTGACTTGTAGCAGAATCAGACCCTATATTAGCATGATCACATTGGGAATATTATTGAAATGTGCAAAAACAATTAGTTTAATTGAACTGAAAATAAAACCAGCTGCATTTTGGCCTAATCTTAAGGGTTGTTTTCTGTTTTATTTTGAAAGAACAGAGGAGGATGAAACATTGAGCACTTTTCCACCATTCTCCTGCAAATACAGCAGCTTTTGGAGTTTTATGGCAAGTGTGAAATCAGCTTAATATGTCAAACACTTGCCCGTTTGCTCCTTGAATGCATTAAAAAAAAAAAAAGCACTTAAGCTTGAGAGGTTCCATCACTACCAGCTTTAAGGATGACAGGCTTTCAGAAATGGTCAATCATTGATCAATATAAAAATGGAAAGAAAAAAAATGTAGAAGAAAAGGTGTGAAGAGAAACAAGACAATCCACTGTTGTAAAGCAAAATTGTGAAAACAAATCACAGCACCCACTCAAAGTTATTCTGGTAAGCAGCACATTTAACTGAAAGGTCACTAAGAAACAGAAAAGCCTTTGACTATAAAGTTCTTAATCTTGTCCTGCACTGTAACTTACTCTGAAAGAGTAAGAAAATCCTATAGTTTATATAAAGAGTTATTCTCCTTTAAATTCAACTTCTGTCTTAACCCAAACCACATTTTTAAAATGACTGGAACACTAGGAACCCTGGGTTCCAGCATGCATTACCCCCACTAAGCTGTTGTTTTCCATACAAAAAATATGGCAGAGATGCTTTCAATTGGGATGTTCAGAGAAAAACAAATTCAGTCAACAGATCAAAATGAAGATTTGTGACTGGCAACTCAAAGCTGGTCCTTAAAGTCCTGGTGAGTGAACTACCATCCGCCCTTTGCAACAGGCCATGAAGTGAGGGAGTCAGTATGTCATCTTGGAGGCACCAGCTGGGTGGACACTTTCCATTTTCCCTGCCAAAGGACTAGGTCCGAGATGCCTACACAATGGAAGCAAAAACTTGCAACATTCCTGTCAGTGCTGGAGCTTCAAAGTGGCCTGTCTGATTTTACCCAGCCCTTTTAAAAAAGTAAAGAACCCAGGACAAAGTCAAGTTCTACTGAATCCTGTAAAAGAATCATTCTATTCAATACAAAGAAGAATCAGAGAGACAAACCATAACAATATAAAGAACTTTTATTTTGGGTTTTTTTCCCTTCTTCCTTTTTTCTTCTATTGCTGTGTAAAGTTTCATTATTATGCTCACAGCTTTGTACCAAAGTGAGAGAAGAAAACCACAGTCAATCTGTGCACATGTTCTACACAGCTTAAATTATTAAATATTCAGTCATGTTGTTTTATTCCACTTCCATTCTTCAAAAAGACTGTTTAACACTTAACAGCAAAATGAAATTTGAGAAGCTGGCAGGTGCATATAACGGAATATGTATCTACACAGTTTGCTCTTTAACAATTAAATATTTTACAAACAGTAGCTGTAACCGTTTCCTTATCCTTCCTCACATATTCTGCAACTCTGGACAACTTAGACTGAATGATAGTACCATACAAGCCTAAAACCCAAGATACATCTGTATCTGTGTTTTAATGTAAAAGAAGGGAAAAAATATTTTCTCAACATCACATTTTTGTTTCTGGGAACCTGCAGTTTATTGCGAGTTTTCAGTTATTGTTTACCTTGATCCAGCATTATTATACAGTGAAAATATGCATTAAAACTGCACTACTTCAAACACACTGCATGGCCAAATTCCTGCTATTTTGCAGAAGTCAGCTCACGCGTTGATAACATGTTTAAAGTCTGGAAACCACACATAAGTGACAGAAGGCAAGCAGAAGCTGAGATATTTAATGCATCTTTGTACCAATGGATGCACCATTTTTCTCTCTGGCCCCTTGCACATACAGAAGCAGCAGTGTTAGGCCATAGAGTATTTTGCATTGCCAGTTAGCTGTTATTTTTCCCTGTGATTTGAAGAAGAAAGGGCAATGAATATAGATCAATCCTACCATTGTCTTACAATTCAATACATGTGAGGCTATCAGGGTTGGGGAAGGATAAGCTTTGCAGCACATGAACTTTAAATGATCATTTTATGCTACTCTTTCTGGAGCTTGGGCAAGGCTTGGTATGCCTATGGCACAAGAAGTTCTTATGCCTTGGAAGAGTATGATATAACTGGTTTCAGTAGCACCTGGCCCATTCTCTACATCATTAAAGCGTACAATGCCTCTGAGCACTTTCTGTCTGCTGGGGAGGCTCATAGCTTACTTAATAGGCGCAATATGAGTCCTGCTAAGAGGAAAATGGTGGCTTGCTCTGCAAAGGGCCTGCCATATGTAGTCAGCCACATAGCAAGTCCAGAGCCCATTATTTAACATTTGACTAATAAAATAAACACAGCTAACCAGAAAATAAACCCTTACTCTACTCACTCTTCCACCCACAACTTCTTACTTGCATAAAAAAAACCCTGAAAACAAAAATAGTCCTGAAACAAGCTTCAGATGTGCATTACCGCTTTTCATGCAAATATTACTCCATTAAATATCACAAGCAGTTCAGCTTCCCAAAGTTATTACTCTCTTCAACTGGAGGTATATCAGGAATCAAAACCCTAAGCTGCAAGACCAGAGAGGATCTCATTAATAGCTACCAAACCAATACATAAATTTGGCATCTCTATTCTGCAGTTGCCTCCAGAAGCAGTGAACGGCCAATAGTGAAAGCTGCACCAAATTCCAGCTGAACAAATAGGACACCTCCCCACAGAACTCCAGAGAAGCCTGCGGATTTCCACAGTTGCACAACAACTTCACAGCAAATCCCTTTAAGATATCCTCATGACAAAGCAGCACAGCTTTTTCCTCTGAACCCCTGAGCAATTTTTAAAATGGTTTTTAATTTGTGAAGCAAAACTTTATAAACACTCATGCTGCTTTGCTATTTTCCTGCCTCTTATCCATTTTAAGATTCTTACAATGTCTGCAGTGACCTACGAAGTAGCAAAAGACACCACTGCTAAAGCTGGATTTCAGAAGTCCAGGCTTTTCAGGAAGACTGTTTTCAAGGGCAGATAAGGAAATATCATGGAGTACAAGAAAAGGAAGTCTGCTTCCAGCAACTAGAAAAGATAAACCCAACAAGCAATCAGGAATGCAAATAAAGTGTAACAACTGTGTTTGTTACAACACCTAGTGAGAACCATTTTTACACGTTCCTGAAAACAGCTGAAAGAACGTGAAGAATCACAAAGAAGAACTAACAAAATCTACTCTCAAACACTATTTTTCAGAATGCTACAATCACTCCACATGCTTGCCCTCAGGACACACACTTCCACACCTTCACTTCAAGCACAGTCCATGAAGGAAGGACAGCTTGAGATGCTCACATTGTTTATGCCACACTTTTACATGCTCCCTCATCGTGGTTCAAAAAAATCCCAGAAGAACTCTTGAATATCAGTAATTTTGGAAATGGTTTAAGTATTATGCAGCCTTCTGCTTTTAGGTCATGAAAAAACCAAATACTCTCAGAGACTTTAGAGCAATACAGCCTGCACCAGAACACATTTACACTGCTCAGACATTTCCCTGAACTTGACTCTCTCTTGAATTGCTTCATCCACAGACCACAGAAAGAAATTAAAAGAAAAAAAAAGAAAACAAACCACAAACACACACCCCCAAAACCAAAACACCCTCAAAAATAGCCTGGGGTCTGAGCCACACACATATTGGGTTTTTTCCTGTCCACAAACAGCTTAATAAAAACCCCCAAACAATCACCACAAAAGCACTGGAACCTTAGAGATTCCCATGTCTGAAGTAGGATGCTACTGCATCTCATTGCTATTTTACTCCTGTCTCTCACCAAAAAAATCATCAATGTCAAGCAATTACAGAGAAATTATGCTTGTCTGCTAAGACAATACAAAAACAGTATGCTTCAGAGAAGGCCCTGAAGTTCCTTGATTCCTGATGGCAGTGGAACATCCATGGGCTTTCCTCAATCACTTTCTTGGCCTAAAAAGGCTTCTTTATAGTCAAAGAATGAGGCTATAAAACTTATTTGGTCTATGGTTGGCATACCAAGCCTCAAAGTAGTGGTGAAAGAGATGCCCGCTAAAAACAGTACAGTCAATTTGTTTGAAAAGCACTGGGTCTGTTTATAAGCAGCTCTGTTTTGACACTGGGATGTCTACCTTCTGTTACAATTTAAGGAAACCTCTGCTTTTTTATCCTGACCAGCAAGTTAGGCAAAAGTGAACAAAAAGCTCCTTGCTAGATTAGTCTCATTGTTTAAGGCAGCTCTTTGCTAAATTAGTGTCATCATGGGAGAGAGGATTGCAAAAAGCAAGAAGTACATTTCACTTAATGTAACGGGTAAAATTTTCCACCCCAAGGGACACCTGCAGAGGAATCCTGACAGGTAGAAACAGCCTTCTCCTCTGCACTGGCTCCTCTGTGGTACCTTCTGTGCATTAGTAGAAATGAGACTTTCACATGCGATATGCATTTTGTATCCTCAGCTTCTGCTTGAGAACTTTAGACTTCAAAATCCTGCTCCATTCTTTCCAGTTGAGTTTTTGGGAACTTGATATAGCCCAAGCCAATTAAGCCCCTTCACAACAGAAACAAAACATAACCTTAATGGATGAACTTAGGCAGTGCCTTTGCACTTCTCTTAGTTTGCTATGCTATGAAGATATGGGACTGCAAAATGCAGTCACTAAGATTCCAAATAAAATCAGGAATCCAACTATGGTGTTGTACCAAGACAGCAGTGGTTATGCTGGTATTCAACTAAAACAAAACCTGACACCACTTACTTCTTCCCTGTACATCAGGACCTGTATTTAAAAAGACTAAGATTGCAAAGCACATGAGTGGAGCTACTGTTCTGGCTGTTTTGCTGCTACTGGCATACCTCTTAAGAAATAACTGCTTTCCTCCATATAAACAAAATACCTCAGGAGGTATAGTGTTTAGGGCAGTCTTTTACTGTATATATTGTGCCAGTTACAGCAATTTTTACACAAGAATAAAAAATAAGTTACAATTAACATTAAAAAAAATATCATTTATTCCAGTTCTCCATAAAATACCTTTTCTGTTTATGAAGAAAGTAAAAATGTACACTGGATATTCAGGTTATACTGTTAGAATTTGTGATACTCTGGTTTTCAGAATTTTCTTAAAATCAGCTAAAAAAATTGGATACATCATAAAACCAGACATGTCTTGGACACCTCACAGGCTTCAAGCTGAGTTTGCAAAAACCAGCACCTACTGTAATCTAAGTTCTCAACACCCCTCTGGATTTCCCAAAGACTATGCTGCTTAAGAAACAAAACAAAACACAAAACAAAACCCACAACAAAAAACAAACAGAAAAAAACAAACAACAACAACAACAACAAAAAACAAGTCAGATAAGAGGAGGGAATATTCTTATCTGTCAATGAATTAAAAACTTGCAAGAATCTTCCATCTGGGCCCAGTCTTAATTGACCAGCCTTATTTCTACAGAGTGCAACACGACCTACAGTCTCTGTAGCAAGGCATTTCAGCCCAACTCCATTTTTGCATTCCAAGTGGGAAAAGAAAAAAGGAAAGACTGGAGTAAGAAATTAATGTTATTTGGAATAATTATGACATATAAAATTACTTCCCAATGTGGGAGGTGAAAAGCTTCATGAGTCAATCCTGCTGTCATCCTCAGCATGTCTTTCAATATGTCCTACAGCATCCTAGAAAAAGCCAGAGAAGTCAGTTAAAAATAATAATTAAAAAAAACCACACAAAAAACACACCAAAAAAAACCCACAAAAAACTTTGCAAGAGTCTTGAAGCCTCAGTGAGAGTGACATTCTGGATAATATACATTTATTAGCTTAAAGCTTCTAAAAAAAACCAAACCACAACAAAACAAAAACAAACAACCCCCCCCCAATGATGCCAAGCTATTAAACCACATATATTAAAGTATCTCACAAGCTATTTGATTCAAGGCAAATAAAACCCAGCTTCCTTTCTGGCTAGAAGAGCATATCAAATAAACATATCCAAAGCTAGTGCTTAAAGAGAAATTAAGGATTCTACTTCTGCTTCCTATTTCTCAAAGAAACCTCCTTCCATTGCGTATTTTGACAACTATTCAACAGGAATGCAGTTTATATTGCCAAGGAGTAAAATGTAGATTTTTACCAGTTAGCCTATAGGTAACAACCCTCTTTCCACCCACCCCAAACCCTCTCCACTTCACTTAATTCAACTCTTACATCTTCATTTTTTTTCCCCATCTGTGCTAACATTTAATCAGAAATTTGTGCACTACTTATTTAAAGATTTTTAGCAAAACCAATCCCGTGTGAAAAATAAACAGCATCAGCATCCACAACAATGAAGGGGGTAGTGATAGATAAAAATTAAGATGATAAAAACCTGTTTCAAGACATGATGTTTGTTCACCTCAAAAATATATTTTTCCTACAAAAACTTAATAACATCTTGAGTATAGTTATCAGAATTCCTCCTAATATTTCAGGAATTTTACCATTTCCATGTAATATTTTAGGATCAAACTTAAAAAAGTTGACCGTATCTCAAGTTATCATACTTAGCTGCACTCTTCATCTGTCACAGGTTGACTTGAACCCTATTAGCCTTGTATGACTAACAGTATGCAGTTAAGTCTATAAAGACCCGAAGAATTTAACCCTTTTCAAGAGAAATAGGATCAAGTCCCACAGTTGTGGTGATAAGAAGTACTTTATACTACCAAATACAACTAAGTTAGTTCAAACATATACCTGCTTGGAACCTTTCCTGGAAGTAAAGAAAGCATCACAGTTCTTCCAACGACATTTTAGGGTCTGAAAATTTGGGTTGGTGTGGTCAGTTAGCAAGTGTTGCTTCAGATGGTCCACAACTCCAAAGATTAGTGAACATCCATGCCACTGGTAGAAATAACATGCCAGAATAAGACAGGGAAAAAGTATTTTAGCTAGAGCTTTTCTTCTTGCAACTTCACAATATTCTACCAAAACTGTTCACACACGTCACCTCCTGTAACTTTTTAATCTTCTTATTCATTTCTGTTCTCAATGGTCTCTATTACTGTAATTACAGCTCTAGTCACTCAGCTGAAGTTTTTGGTTTTAAACAGTTACTATCTAAAAACTGCCAGAAAGAAAAATAATTTAAGATGCTACTATCAACTTGCTCCAAAGCATACACATATACTAAAGATGACGAAAAATTGAACTAGAGATATATACTTACATTAAAAATGTACGTATACATTTAAAAAATATTATTGAATTATAATAAATTAAAGGTCAAGCTAACCAAGACTAAGCAGCAACCACCCCCAGAAAATTAGTCTAAAACTGTAACAAAGAAGGCTAAAAACATTTTTCTCATTACCCAGCAACGATAATTCTGCATCAGATTAAGCCTCACAGCTCTGACACTGCCATCATAGCATCCAGTGTAGATCTGTAAAAGAAACATTTATGGATAAGCAAGCTGGAAGTAACAGAATGAGAAAGAAGTCAAATTTTGAAGGAGGCTTCACGTAGAGTATATTAGGTGAAAAACAATAAAATATCAACATGCAAGGCTTCTAAATTTAAAAAATGGGTCTAACCTAATTCTTTTAAGATTTGCATTCATAGTTTATAAAAACCTACTAACAAATAGGAAAGGTGTCCATAACTTCTATCATTGATAGTGTCAAGTGTGTAAAAGTTCAGAAAAATTTAAAATATGTTACTATCCACTGAAGTGAAAAAAAGTTAGGTCTAAGTGTCAAGTTGAACATATTTCCAGGACTTAACCAGTTATATGTATATCAAAAAGGAATGGAGAGGAAGGGTGAGGAAGAACACCAGAATTTCAGAAAGACAAGACTGATGCAGATCCTGAAAAGGTAGGCAAAATGATATCTTAAAAAACACCTTTGTTAGGCAAATGGTCCACACAAAATTGTCCTCTAGAAAGAAAAGTATGTCAGATGCTCATAGTCCCATAAAGGATATTCATCATTAAAAAAAGTCCTCACATAATACAGAAAACTCTGCAAGCTGAAGATTTAATTTGTTATTTTTGTTCCAAGTCTTTTCATCTCTTGGAAATTCGTCACTAGCATACAGGAGCCAACATGGTGTGGGTAAGAGACTACGTTTTACTACTGAGACTACTACAGAAAATTATTATCTTTCACTCGTTGCTAAGCTTCTCATCTGAAAACTTTGATTTGAGAATGCCCAAAACAGACTATTGCTGAGTGACAGTTCAAGCCTCAGACTGTAAGCACAAAGCCTGAATGCACTTAGCTCTCTATGTCACTGACATGAGAAGTGAAGCTTGGGGAGTATATATTCCCACTAGTAGGAGATCAGTTCTGTTACACTCGATTCTTGTGTTATTACAGATCATTACTATACCTCTTATTTTACAATCTGAAATAAAGTTTGCAAACAAATTCCTACAAATGCAGGCAAATAAGTGCTTTCAATTACTATTTTAAGCAAGTTATTTATCCAGAAGTGCTTCTATTGTGCAGGGCAGATACATGAAGAAATCTGTGCACCTAAATCAACTGCATACCTTTGTTTAGGTTCTATCAAAGGTTACCAAAGGTTTGACTGTGGGTGAAGTTTTTCTCTAGCATCTGTGTAACTCGCTTGAGCAAAAGTCAAACAGGACTGATGCTTGAAAAGAGGAAATATTTCACTATTTCTAGACTTCATTGCAATCATCTCTGTAAACAGAACTATTGCTTTAAGACTACAGTAAGCTAAGAAGGTAATTTTTCCTCAGACAATAATGTTACATAAATATGAATCTGTGACAGCAATGTGATTTTTTGGCTGAAATTTCTAAATTTTTCTTAGTAAGACAGCAGGTCGATTTCATTATCTGAAAAAAATTAAACTGTCTTGTATATGCTTGTGGAAATTACAACTTTCCCTTTGAGACCACTGAAAAGAAGGAAGTTACCATGCTCTTGTGGATGGTCATGCACATGATCATATCTGTGTGGCCTCCATAGACTTGCAAGCGGTCATGTGACTTGAAAGAAACAGAAGCAGACATTTAATAGCATAACAATTAATTGCCATTTTTCACAGACATAGAAATGACAACCACTTCTTTTCATCCAACTAAGCACTTGGTCTTTCAGCAGACAAAACAAATATTTTCTCACTTTTCTGAGCCATCACTGTCTTAGAATAACCCAGGTTCTAAAAGAGTGGTTTAGGTTATGTTCTTTAAAACCCATGTATTTTGGCTGGTGAGACAACTATGTTCTGAGTGACAGGAAAGAGAGAGATGGGGAGAGACCAGTAAGCACAAAGATGACTTCTATTTGACTTCAAAATAATTAATTAACACATATTAGGTAAATGTCATTAGTGACCATTTATTTTCTTACCTGTAGCTCATAAACACGAACAAATTTATCCAGACATGCTGTCACCATCACTTTCCCAAGAATGTTCACAACTGTTACTGCATGGTTATGGCCTTTATAGATCCGTACCAGCTCTCCAGTCTGCATCAAGAAAAAGCAAAGGCAAATAGATGTTTGGGGTTTTAAAAAAAAAAAAAATTTAAAACACAAAACAGTTTTACCTAACCTTGATAGGGTAGCTAGCTTCAATACTTACTACTCAAAAAATGGGAACACCCTTTATTAGACTTTCATTTCCTTTGAAGGCACTTCTAGATTGTGATCAAATACTACTTATTCTTTTCTTTGCCCATGTTAACACAGAGCCATTCCAGTACAATAGAAACGCATGCCACTATGAAAAGAACCTACTTCTATTTCCATCATTAGTTACATGTTCCCACCTATCCTGCAACTAGTACTATGCTATTAGTACCAGCAGTATTTATGTAGCCCCAAGGATCAGTGGGCAAATTTAGCTAAATACACAGAAATATACAATTTTTTTGTCAATTAAAATTTACCTCTGATAAGTTTCTTAATCTAACTTATTGCATATCTACACGAATGCTTCTGCTAGCACAGAGGAAATGTGGTGTAAAAGAGGAAGACAATGGCAGGCTAGAGACAAAGCACTCGCAACAGTTTAACAGCCTTTGAACCAGCTAGCTTGGAACACTGCATTCCTCAAGTCTTCCTGTAATAAACAAACTCTTCCCCCACCAGAATCTCTCTCATTGCTTTGCTCTGAACTCTTTCCACATTATCAGCACGTTTATAGTAATATTTGCAAAAGCAAGGTCCCCAGCCAAAAAGATACTGCATATGATATTACGGAAGTCAGCATATTTATGTATCCTCTGCATGCCTCCTTAGTTAGCTATAGTACATAGTCACATTAACAAAATCATACGACTTCCTTTTCTGGAAGCAATTTGCCCCACTAGTCAGTCAAAAATTCTGGAAATGCTGACTTTATAGCACAGAAATTCACTGCCTTAATAGCAAAAGTCATTCCAACTTCATGAGACTCACATGAATGTTGTGGGCATGGACAGACTGATCACTGGAGCCACTGAATACCAGATCATTCACAACCTTACAAAAAAAAAGTTTTATTTTTGTAACAGATATGGAAATGGACAAGCAAAACATTAAGACACTGTTCAGTTTAAAGTTGTACTGTAGTATTTCTTAAATTTGACAGTTAAAATCAACAGACTATAAAAAAAAAGCATGCACTGAGATCTTTACATAAGAGCTAGAAAACGTACTATGCTATCCTAATGATGATTTTTGACATTTCACAATTGATATTAGAAGCAGTTAACTTGCAGCCCACTAGGCTACCTCACCCTACCTATGGACTATTCTCAGGGACAGCTCAGCAGCAGACTAGGGACCAAACAAACTGAATGTCAAATGCTGCTCTGCACATGCACAGTAAAGCCCATTGTTTCCCGGAAATATTGGCTGTGCTGTGTACTTATGTTCTGGTCACGTAAAACGGTGCTCCTGACAAGTACTGATCTAGAACAGAAGCTTAACAAATCCATCATGCATCAAGAAGGGACCAAGCAAGCAGGACTAGGATAGGCCACAGGACAAAAAAGGCTATGCCACTACACCATAATATCTAAAGTGACAAATACAATTTATGGAATTCATCCCCCATCTATACATGATAGCGGTCTCAGCAAAGCAGTCAGACAAGCGTATGTTCCAGATTATAATCTCAGAAGCCAGAAACCTCTAAATAAGTGCTAGTGATTCTTCTATTAAAAAAGAATAATTCTCCAGAGTTACATTTTTTCCAGTTTCCTCTGAGGTTTGTACAGTCAGGGTACATGAAAACTAGCTTCATCTTTTCCCCAACTTTCCCTCTGTTGGCAAACTCACATTTCAAGATTCCCTGAATCTTCCAACAACATGAAATAAACATGCTTCCTACATACAGAACCCCAACAGTTTTGCTGGGAACATGAGATATGGCAGCCAGCCAGAGACAGTTTTCCTGCCAAATTACTCTGTTTTTATGACTTAAAATAGAGAAATCGTCTACTTCCTACCACAATCTGCTCACTATTAGATGAGGAAGCAAAAGAAAAAACATGCCACTATAAGCATTCTTTTTCAAAAACATATTTTCAGAAACACTTGCCTTCATGCAGAGTATAGTCTTGCTGTGACCTTCCAGGGTTCTAAGAAGCAGCCCGTTCCGCGCATCTCGCACACTGATGGTGCAGTCATAGGAGCCCACTACCAACAACTTGCGTGCTCCTTCCTGAGCTGTGGCTAGACAGCTCACTGCTCTAGGGCCGTGGCATTCAAAGGTATCAACCTGCTTGTTGTTCTGTTGCAGGAAGAAAAAAAATGGTATTTAAGAATTAAAACTTTGCTATGACACTGACTAGACCACTGAGTCCTTTTTGTGTTGTTATAGCATCCGATTTCAGTTTAACAAAACACCATTTCAGCAGTGGTAAGAGCTGCATCTTAACAATTAAGTTTCCAAATCAAGGAAATAACACCTTATGTTAGGCTTCAATTTTCTGTCTTTTAAAAAAATATTTCGTGATTTAGCAAAGGTCCAGTAAATCTTCCTTCTGAGTTAGAACAATGAGAGGAAATAGTATTATAAGAAAAATGCAAAAATGGATACATTTGTAAGGATAAATTTGAGAAATTAGTCTAGAATCCATGAAAAGAATAATCAGAAAAATAATTTATTTAAATAATTATTTTTATTCACTTTTAAATATCATGGGGACTGCTAATTAAGCCTCTTTGCCAGAAAACATGTGAATGAGTCTATAACCACAAATGGAACAGGCAAAACCAGCAACACATTAAAGTCTCTCTCTGATGCGCAAGAAAGAGAGATTCACAAATAATCAACTGTGTCAGAAAACTCTCATGACACGTGACTGGTAGGCCAGATGGAACCTTAACGAAAAATGTGACAACAATACAGCAGTTAAGAGGTAATAAGAGGGAAGGGGAGATGGGACAGCTTTGTGCACTGACAAAATAAAGGACCAAAAGGGGCCAGCAGTGACCATTTATTGCAAAATAATTACAAATACACTTACTACTCAAGAGAAAGAATGGAAGAAAACACAAAGAGAAAAAGCATCACAAGAGGCTTTTAGGTGCCAATATTTAAACAAACTAACCTTTATGCTGAAAGTAACCACACTGCCATTTGCGAGGCCTGCATAAAGGATCCGCCATCTACTGTGTAAACAGAGCACTCGATCTTCCAATTTAAACTGCTCCATGCACTCTCTTGTCTGGCAATAGAAAGAAGTATTTAAAGCTTTTCATTAACTGAAAACAATTTGGGGAAAAAAGCCTGAAGTGAATGATAATTTTCACTTTCAAGCTACATTTTTGGAACTAATAGGGCTGGAGAAAAACATCTGAAAGTCTGGTGTTACGTGGCAGTTTGATCCTGGTTTTAACAGCTCAATCCCATCTCTGAGACTTGACTGTACTTCAGCAACCAGTTATAACCCTAAAAGCTTTATTTTAGTCACAACCTGTAATGCATATAGAAGTTTAGACTATAGACTATATATATGATAAACACCCGGTTACATGCTTGAGTTTGAGGAATCCCCGTGAAGTCCCCCACAGGGAATTGCCATGAATCATCAGCTTAAGATTAAAAAACCTCTGGCAGTTTGCCCCCTAAAGCAGGTATTTGCTTTCTAGTCCTTCAAGCCACAGGTTGGAAAAACCTTCCTATCATTTATCCTTAAAAGTCCAGCTTCAGAAAGTCTCAGTCTGCTCTTCCACCTGCCCTCAGAATAACAGATAACCTATTCTCTCTATAGCTGCTCTACAAAGAGAGCAGTGCGTTCCATAAGCAGTGAAATTAGAAATACAGCAAGACAAATACGATATTCATGGCCAGACAACCATCCTGCACTTTGGTGTTCCCAACATTCAGGATCCCATCATGCTGTTCTGGCAAAAACTCTGCTGACATGCTAGCCAAAATATTTAAGATAGGAAATAACTTAATGGTTTGCTGGGTTATGGGGTGGTTGTTTATTGGTTTTTTTCCTGCTCCACTCTAATGAGGTATAAAGTGGGGCTCGTGTCCAGCTTATATGGGTTTAAAAGGCTTTTTTCGTTTATATTTGCAAAGAAACACTCGCATAAAAATACAGTACATGTTAATCAACACAGAGTTTGAGTACCTTGATATTGTAACAGTTGATAGTGTGGTCGCTTGAGCCAGTGTAGAGTGCAGCATTCTTTCCATTTGTCTGAGTGACAAGGAGGCAGTTCACTTTTGAAGTATGTCCTTCAAAGATGGCCACACACTTCCTGCTCTAAAAAGGAAAGCATAGGGTCTGTCAACATAAAGGCCCATAACACCCCTCAGGATCTGTGCCTGACAGAGTAGGGTAGAACAGCTAACATGCATTCCCTTACCCCATTCATAGGGAGGAGTTGAGGAGGGGGGAGAAGAAAGGTTTGAAGAAAAGAATAGCATTAAAAAAAAATTAGGCACATGAAAAAGCAGCTACTTCCTTAACTACATAGTAAGGCTTTACAAAACCAGAACTGCAACCTTGTGACTGCAATTAATATAACACCATTCCTACAACCTTACTTACAACCAGATTGTAGGCACAAACAGTTTTGTCTGCTGAACAGGTATACAACAAATTCCCAAAAATCTGAATAGCATTCACTGCAGCCAGGTGTCCCTCAAAGTTTCCCTCTGTAGGTTCTTCATCATCACCTGGCTCCGAAGACACTTCTGTAGGACAGAGACATATGTACTTTGATTATGGGAACACACTCGAGGAAACACACTACTGCTGTTTGCATCACCAACAGCAGAACTATTTAGTGGGCTCAGCACCTTTAAGTCAGATTTCATTGTGGGTCCCATCTGGAGCTTGTAAGTGGCAGAAGGTAATCTAAAATACCAGACAGACCTTTATATGATATTAAGTCCAGAAAGATCTTTAAAATAGCTAAAGGATTGTATTATTGTTTGTCCTACAGCTCTATGGAGACTGTGGAGCAGAAGTGATTGCGTGGGAGGGGGCAGGGGGATGTGGAGGGGTCAAGGCACAAAGCATTCAGTGAGATGACATAAGTGAGTATACATCAGTTCCCACTTCAGTTTTTAGTCCAGGTTTTTATCTTCAGGGCAAAATTCCCCTCTGGAAGCAGTTTGATGGAGACTTAACTCTAAGTCCTGCAAGATACTATACACAAAGTATCAGAAGAAAAGCTTAAAAGGTATACCTGTACCTGATGAGTTCTTTGATCCTCTTAGTGATGATATGGAAGTCTGAGTCTCAGCCACACTGTAACACAGAAATAGAGTAGCAAGATTAGATTTTGCATGTTCATTTTCAGACAAAATATTAGTGTAAGTAATACTCTAGAAAACAACTCTGCACTTAGTAGAAAATAGGCTGTGACAGCTCAAAAACAACCTTCCCATGGAGGGCAGCCTTGTTCTTGTATAAGAGAAACTAGCAGGTAACAGGACGCATTCATTTGTTGGAGCAAAAAAGCAAATTCTATTTTCATTTTCCCTCTTATTTCACTCCTGAATGAAATTAGGAATTACTTATGTTGTAATACTTTCTGAATAGGAAAAAAGAGAAGAGAGAGGCCTCTTATGAATACTGTATGATGCTTTTACTTTTGAGATATCTACAATAATCTCACCTTCTTTTCCCATCTTCCCTATAATTTGTACCAATCTCGCTGGTAGAGCTCACTTCATCATAACCAGAGCAAGACACCTCTAGGACTGCTTGATCCACAGAGCTGTGTGAATTCCTCTTTGAGGGACTGTCCGGTTTCTCATCTCCTGACTCTGATGAGCGAACATCAACCACCTCACACTGGGGTGCTGGAACTTCCACTAGTTCCAGAGAAGCATCACTGTCATTCTCATCTTTGTTTCTTGCTGTTTGAGTAGTAGCTCCATCCTCCTGTCTTGGAGGAGTGGATGTAGTAACTTTTTCTCCTTTAGGAACCTTCCCACCCTTGACCTTCCGGACAGGCTTAGAGTCAATTATATCCTGTTCTGTATCACTGTTCTCTGGCACATGGGCTGCCCTCAGAGTCTTCTTCTTCCTTAACTTTCTCCTCCTCCTGTTCCCTTTTTCTGCTGGGACTACAGTGGTCGCCGTCTGTTGCTCAGATGGTTCTACCGACAATTTCGGGCTTTTATCCATTGGCATTTCTAGAAGGACTGAATGCTTTGGAAGAGAAGTGCTACACTGATCCAGTAAAAAGCTTTCAGTCACTGTATCATTTGCTTCTCTCTTGCTGAAAACAGACAGAGGGGAACTGTTCTCTCGAAGTCCAGCCTTACCCACATCCACAGCATGCTTGTGAACATCTTGATTAGTGTGTTGGAAACAAGCTGCCAGCTCTGATAGGGATATGGTTGCAGAGATAACTGGATACACTGAAGATTTCTGGTTGGTTTCTTCTGAAGAAAACAGACTAGTGTTATATTCAATCTCTACAGCAATAAATAAGCAACATTACTTTCCTGCATTTTTCTATTTATACTTAATTCTGCATGTAAAGTACATATTCCTTAATGTTGAAAGCTATGTGCACAAGCAGATCTGCTATTTCAGTCAGCTATGCAGCCTTTAAAAAACATAGCTGGGGAATAAAATGTTTATCTGTGTACCCACAAGCACAGGAATAGGGCACATCATTCAAGTTGCCGGCTGCCTATATGCTTCTAAAGTTCTGACAAACAACCTTTGGTGAATCCTACATTGTCAGCTTAAGATACTACCATCCTTCACTGTGTGCTCTCTTACCAGCTGTCACCACTGCTGTAGGACTGGTTTTAACCAATGCATGCCTAATAGATCTCAACCTCCCAGTAATACAGTTTGAGGACCTTGTGCTTAACCCATCGGCACTAGTTATTTCTACCAAGTTACGTGGACCTAACTCAAGGTAGATGAGTCATGCACAACCCACTCTGCAGCACTATACCTTCTATCCTGGGAATGGCAGCACTGTATGCCATCAGAGTAAGCTTTGTTCGTTCATCTGTGGTGGACTAAACAATGGGGCAAACATATTCTCCCTGTCATTTTAATTTGAAGCTAGTATGAACAAATGAATCCAACCTCTCAGCTGACACAGACTAAGAGCACACGCAGCATCTCATAGCTGTGCTTTCCACACCTAAAATTCCCTGGTTGCATTTGCAATAACTACAATCCAGAACAGGATGTTTCAAGTTCACTGCATTTATTGGGTAGGATCCCTCAATGCGAATGGGAAGCTGGCAATATTTGAAACACTTCCCTGCTTCAGTCCCTTGGAAACCAGCAAATTAAACCCACAGCAATGCTTAGAAAAAGCTGTTGGACTGTTTAACATATCACAGTACAAATTTGATGCTTTGAAATTACAAATCCAACTAGAGACACCTTCAATGTGAACATCTTGCCCCACACTCTCCTCAGATGGGAAGTTCCAATAGAACTTGCTGACAGTGTAGGGTGTATTGTATTTAAAGTCAATCAATAGAAAGCTGGTTTTCTCCTGACTCATAACTGTCCTACACAGCTGCAACCTCTTAGAAAACCCTCTGTGCAGAAGAAGTGAAAGCTTAGACAAAAGTTTGAACAGTTACTGTGTTGAATTACACTGGGAAGAAGGTACACAAATTCTTAAATTCTGAATACAACTCTTAACATTGTGCATCCCTTATTTCCCACAGGAAGGTGGAGGGAAGAAATTTGGAAACAAACAGGAAAGTAAAAGTAACCTGCAACCTAAACTTAAATTTCTGAACTCAAAAGTTATTCTCAGCACTTGGAGTATTGCATGTGTTAGAAAAGGAAGTAGGAAGTCACCATGGTAGTGCAAGAAAGCAGAATCCCCCAGTTCCACAGGTGGGAGAGACTACTGGTAGTTAGGGAAAACCAAATGCAATCAGCTCCATGGCAAAGCTAAACTGACCTCCTAGGACAGCTGATAAGCCAGATGTTCAATGCCCAGAAAGCACTCTGCCCCCTGAGAGAATTCTTCTCTGCCAAATTACAGCATTTACCTGTTGAGGAATTTCTTGAACAACAGGGCCACAAGATATTGTGGGTTCTCACGGACAATCCTGGCTTGTTGAAAAACA
>JANZLQ010000032.1:18180151-18208925 GCA_026212715.1 Elanus axillaris | reverse complement strand
TAAAGTGGAAGCATTCACCATACTCCTATGGAGACTGTGTCTGTATTCCGGGCTCCCCTAACTCGATCCCTGCGACATTTACCTGATGGTGAATGCTTATTTTCCCCCCAAATTACCAACTTCATTTGAAGGCAGACACTCATTTTATATGTAGCACATATAGAAGTTGATGAATACCAAAACCACATTAATTTGACAAACATCAAAAGAACATTCTTGCTTTTAATATGTCAAAAACAAGTTTGCAGTAAACTGACAAATATGTTAATGTGATTAGGACATTTTAAAAGTAATTATTTAAGTAATAAACACAGCTATACATTGAACATTCATCTTTATGAGAAAAAACTGAAAAACCTCTTCAGCTTCTGCTGGGTCTGCACAGACATCAATAAAGTCTGAAGTTTCTGCAAGCAAGACACTTCATGCCACTGCAGCTAGTGATCACTAAAGCTTTTTTCTGAATTTTCCAATTTTAACCTTAAAGAAAAATGACACCTCTCTTCATTGATGTTTAAACATAACAGAACAGCATACACCAATAAAAATGGGTAAGCAAAGGAAAGGTAGTGGCTTCCTACAAGCTGAATCTCAACAGTGCAAACACAAATGCTGATTCTCCCCCTGCCCCAAATTTACTTTAGTGTACACCCCCAGAGCTTCATAATAACTATCAAGTCCTCCAAAAAGAGATGAAGCAAAATTCACAATACTACATGCATGTAATGTAACACAGTGGAACACAGGAAATGCAATGGTGATTAAAAAAGCACAAAGAACACTATCTATATAGAACTCTACATCTGAAGCAAACTGCAAAAAGGTAAAAAACCCTTCAAATTCTTGTATTTACAGAAGTCTAAGCCTCAATTTAGCCAAGCTTCAATTTAGCCAACACTTATCTTGTGCTCGAGAAAAAAATACACTTCAAAAAGTAGTACAGACTGGCTTTTTCCAATAATATTTTCCACTTCAGTTGAAGAAAACAAAAATTGTGTTGGCTATATTTACCTTCAACAAGGATCTTATTTATGAATCATTATCTCAAATTATCCAAGTTAAAGGTTTGGGTAAGTGACATTGTTATGGCAGACAAACAACTGTCATTACAGTCATCCTGCTTGGCTTCACAGGCTTTTAGGAAAGGAAAAGATGTTTGAGGTTTTAATCTTCAGTTTGTACCTTCAGTCACAGAAGCAAGTTGCAGTGGAAAGTACCAAAAGCATTTAAGTCTTTGACCACAGACTGCAGTACATGAGTTTTAGGGGCTTTAGGCTGTCTAAATAAAGAATTAGTAATTTCAGCTGTAGACATTAAGATCTCATTTTTCCAAAGCAGTAGCTCTCACATTAGTAGTTCAGTTAATTCAGCGGTTTCTCCTCTTGACAAAAGTTAACACATACCTTCTTTGGTAGCCCTGCCCTACTCACTCCCACTCCCCTCATGTGAGTGAACAGTGCCTAACATCCTTCTTACAGTAAAGTGTTTACTGAAATCACAAATAAAATTGCATGAACTTTGAATAACCATCTCCAGCCCAGTGGGATTTAGCAAGATGGAGATAAGGAGAAGAAGGATTGTTATTTTTAGTATCACAAATCATACTCTTTGTGCTTATCCAGCAGGGCCCAAGAACACAGAATACTCTAATATAGTTGGTCATAAGTTTTTTAAAAAAGATCTTCAGGCATGCATTTTTCCTTTGTAAGCAGATTTTCAGCTACCAATGCCCATTTAAATGATGCAGTCGAAGACAAAAGTTACAGGGGAGGTCTTAAGGTTTGGGTTTTTTTTGTTAACTAAATTATTCCAAGAGAATGTAACCTTCAAATTCATGTTTGTTCTATTCTTGAAGTACATCTAGAAACCTATAGGTGCAATTTGCATGTGCTTAACAATTTAAAAATGTGGAATCCATTTGGATGCGTTGTAAAGAAGGTCCCAGTTTCTAAGCCTATTAAGTTGACAAAGTCCTACACAAGTTAATGGGAGTTCACCCCTGCACACAGGCTGCAGGTTTGAGACCCAACTTACATTCTTCCAGGGAAAAAAATTCCTTATTTTCTTAAAGCTGGTTCTCTCAAAACAAAGAAAAGCCACACATACCATCCTTCTGCTCCACCTCTTCTCCTTGGGAAGCACGTGGAGAGCTCTGGACTACAGAATTCACATTTTCTTCTGAGCCTTTTGGAGACACAGGTTCTTGTTTAACTTGTACTGAGGAGTCAGGACGAGTGGCAGGTGTGATGCCAGAAGACTGGAATGCTGATGGCATGTTTACATGAACAGAAGCCCTTAGCGGAGGTACAGAAGATGACAAAGTGTCCAAAAGGGGCAGGAAGGAGCCTGCAGGAATTAAGTCAGCTGCCATCTGAGATTTGCTATTTCTTCTATCACTTAAGACACTGCAGGAAAGTTGCTCTGAGAGTTCTGAAGGTTCATATGTTTCTAATAGTAAAAGAGAAAAACAAAACAACAAAACAAAAAACCAAAACCCAGAACAAAAATGTTCACATTTTACAATAAAATTTAGTGGTCCCAAGAGCTTATTTCTTGGGGACATCAGACAAGAAAGAGTAAAAATTGTAAAAAACCCACTAGACGGCACTACCAAAGACGACAGATCACACTTGGAACAATAAAAACTTCAATATTGAAAGACTACAATTTTATTGTGCATTTTACATGAGTGAATTCAAGTTAAATGCAATTTTTAGAAGACGCTGACTTCAAAGAATATGAAAGTCAGCATTCAACTGTTGTAGTTTTATGGTATCTCGTACCTTGTAGCCCCTGCAAGATCTGGATTCTCTGACTTCTCAGTGTACTCATTTCCATGGTTATCTACAAAACAGTTGTGGTTTAAATCAGTCCTACTTAAGGCAGTTTTTCAGGCTGCTAACTTTCAGTTCAGAGAGTCTCAAAAGCCCACTGTTACCTGTTGCTTTAATACAAGGAACCGTTGAACCTCAACATACGCAGCCTGCAGGGCAGCCTTTGCCTGCAAGAGACTGCTGTCCACACTATGCAGGGACTTGCTTAACTCTTCTTCCCTCAGCGAAATAGCCAACAACTGGTCTACCTGAGAACGTTCTGAAAAAGAAACAAAACGTAAGTATAATTTTACTTTACAATATCATGTGTAATGTATCTCAATAAATACTACCACCTTAGAATGTAGAAATCGCATAAATTAGGTCAAGCATCAGTAGTCATACAAGAAGCTAAAAAAGAACATCTAAGCGCAGGAAGAGCCATGTCTACAGGAAAGAAGAGCAAAGTTGAGTATTCCTCTTTACAGGATCTCAACCATGACTCTAGTAACTATTTCCATCATAGCTTACCAGCATGGATTTATTTTAGTTGAACAAAGTCATTCTCTTCCACAAAGATCTTTTCTTGATGTATATGCGTAGGTAAAGTAAAAATACACACTTTCCATTAATGCAATCTAAAAGGCAAGGGCAAATTTCAGCTAAACAAGATTTAAATTATTCAGTTAATCCAGAAGCCAAGGAAATGCAGCTTAAGAGAAAAAGAAACCAATGATACAAAATCATTTACTATCTAGGATGATTTGGGGCCGTGAGACTCACGTTTTCAGTCGCTTGAGAAAGAGTCTCTGAGCACTGTACTCGGGAAAAGATCCTCCTATACTACTTTCTAAAGTCCTCTGGCATTACAGAGATTCTCCAAGCAAATTAAGTTTCAGTTTGAGCAATGCTCAGTTTCATTCAGGTTATAGTTTCCTTTAGCAGATTTACTACACTAATGATGATGCTGAAGCAAAGTAATGGGAGAGATTTTACTAAGTCAAGTGTGTTAATAGTCTCCGTATTAGACACTAGTCATTGAAGACAGAGGCTGATGAACACCCCCACCTTTTCAAGTAGTGAAATATTAGTTTCCATAAGAAGATCCATATTAACTGCCCTGCATTCCAAACAACTCTTAATATAAATAAATAATTTTTAAAAAGAGAAATGGAACATTTGAAAGCCATCTTATGGACCCCAAAGCTCACAGATGGTAATGCAATGATTTAGTTCCCAAAGAAAACACTCCGCCTAAAAGACAGATGATTCATTTTGAGATGCAGTGATGTGGATGTGTTAGGCATGTTTGAGAAAGACCTGTCTAGTGCCACAGTAAGAGTTTTCTTTGGTCAGGAGCAGGAAGGATTGAGGCATTAAACATTAATTTCCATTAAAGACAGGGAAGAAGTAAAAAAATAAAAGTATTGCTGCAGATGTCAAAACCAGAACACAGCCCAAGTTATGCAGAATACAAGTTTTCTGGTGAGACCACCCAGAAGTAGAAAGTTGCACAACTGAATTAGAAGGGAGTGATGGGTGCTTCTCCCTTCAGAACTTCCAACTGAAGAGGCAACAAACCTCTCTTTCCTGAGCAGGAGAAAGCAACAGTCCCATCTGTGAAGCTGGGAACATAAACTGCAAGCAGAAAGGAGGCACAAAGGCACAAAGTCTTCTCTTAGAATAACTTCTGACAATTAAGATTAACTCTTCAGTGTTGCAGACTTGAGCAGTCCACCCTATGATCTTCAGTAAGAGCCCAAGAAGCACCAAAGTAACATTAAGTAACTACCATTTTAGCCAAGTCAAAATACTACTAGGTATTTATAAACCCTATACCAGATGCACATGTGTATGATACTCACTCACCTTTTTTACCTTTGATTTTTCTTCTCTTATTCTTTCTTTCTAGACTAGGGATTTCAGGAGAAGATCCCTCCTGCAAGTAAAATAATTTATTAACAAAAGTTACAAGAGCAATTTTGCCTAAATCAAAAAGTCAAACATCCACTGTCTTTTCAACCATTACCTGTACCCATGAAGAACATAAAATTAATTTTGCACATTCTTGTAGAACTCATCCTTCCCTCTGCCCTTAAAAGAGGGAGGGCAACGAAGTGAGTGCCATGTTTTCATCTCAACTAGGAAGAAATACTAAATAAGCCAACAGCCTTCCACTTGCTCAGATATTTAAGACCACACATGGGTCAAATTTTCTGCTCTATGGTTTTAGTTGAAAGTCTAGAGGGTTAAATCAGTAAGTAATTAAAATTATCACTTTCTGCATATAACAAACGCATTTTGAGGATTTTGATCAGAAACATTTATTTTTTTCCCTTTGGGTAAGTCCAAAACAGGACAGTGAAATAAATTCAGATTTAAGGATATCATTTTAGGTAAACAATTTTGTAAAACAGGTTGCCTTTCCTTGCTTGACCATATAACCAGGAACAATCTAAGGAAAACAAATTTCTACTACAGCTTAGCTTCCATTTAAAGTTTTGAAACACCAAGACTGTTGCTACAACACCAAGTACTTCCATGGAAATATTTTAATAGCTCTTGTTTACCAGCACAGCATACCAGTTACCAAATCAAAATTAAAGAACGTTTGATGTTCCTACTAGTTAAAAAAGATTAAGCAGAAGTCTTGCACTAGGAAAACAGAAATTGAAAAGATTCTTAAAGGAAATTAAGTCAAACAAGCAAATTAGTTTGAGGCTATCAATGTACAGGACAATCAAATGGAGAAAGTCCTCCTTGCAGAGATGATTCCAAGGTCGAGTGACCACTGACAGAGGAAAAAACATTTTTAGCACACCAAAGCTGAACAAAATCGCACACTTACTCCAGTTGCTCTTCGCTTCTTTCCAATTCCTTGGCTGTCATTCTGCTCAGTACCAGATGTGCAGCTACTGTCTGTAGCTGCATCTATGTTATTAGACACTGCAAGAAGTGAAGCATTATTTGAAGCTGGACGATTATCTTCTGAGATTTCTAGTACATTTTGTTTTTCAAGAAGAGGTGTTCTCTTCTCTGGACTCTCCTGGTCTTGTTTTGTGAGGCCTGTGACCTCAGAGGTGGCCTGTAGGCTGTGTCTCCTTCCACTAGTCTCAGTTCTTTCAGATATAAATGGTGACAAAGGAAGAGAAGATGTCTCCTGTTTCATGTCAGCCTCAATATCAATGCTTGCCTCATACCCAGATGTTATGTGATGTGAGTGGCTGGCTGCAATTATTTGCCTTTGCCCACTTTCGTTTATTTTGGCTTGTTCACTGAAGAAGCTATAAGCAGAAGGATTTCTGTCTGCAATGACACTGCTTTCAGAAAAGCTACGTTTTCGGGCTGAGCCAGGCACTGCTAAGGAAATCCCTTCCCATTGGAATCCTTCCAGAGTAGATAGATCAGATTCTTCACCGAGTTCTAGACCCTCTTGCTCATTTTGAACAAGAGGCACCATTTCTATGCCAAACCTTTAACAAGATAAAAAGAAAAATAAATACACATGCAACAAGCCAGCTAAATCTAGAAAAAAAGCCTCCCCCTTCCCCAAATGCACAGTACTGCTTTAAGAGATCTGGCAACTCATTACACTGGTATTCTATGCTTTCTGTCTCATCTGACAATGGAGTATCTTTTGTGTATCACAAAACTAGATTTAGTGGCTAAGAACCAACAGCATGATTTCCAAGTCAGAAATCATGTTATAATTATTCTGAACCAACTTTGGAATAACCAAATATGACACCTTTTCAAGATGCATCAAAAACTTCAGGTTTAAAGAAAGTTTCAGAAGTGAAGTATTACATAATTGCTTCCTCTAAACACAAAACCAAACTGTATATCAGATTAAAAGATTAACAAATGAAAAGGGAGCATTTATTCTGCCTGCAGCAATGTAAGCATTTCTTGTAGTACCAAATAAATGAAGAAATAAATAAGCAACTGTCACAGCGTTGTTCACATCCTGATTGCATTTTTACATTCTTCCACTTACTAGAACTTGAAAATCAAATATATAGCTAGTGTCCGTATTCAGATATTAAGCAACAATTATGAACTGATCAGAATTTTTCTGAGCAGCAGACTACTATTATTTATCTATGGATAGACATCCACAGCAGCAAGCAATCATAAAATCTCTAAATTATTTGTACATGCAAAAGATTGTGGTATAGCAAGCTTCATTCTGAAGCCGTAGTTTTAGGATTCTGGAATTGATTTCAGATTTGGAGAAAAACAACCCTCCCCCCTCAACACGCACACAGAGAGGCATGGTTAGATCTGAAAGCTACCAACCTTGGTAAACCTTTGCCAAGTTCCTGTTTCTTCTTGGTTACCTGCTGGATGACTTGATCCCAGTTTACATTTCGCCGGGAAGCACTAAGAATCTGCCTGAGGGTGGGTTTAAGCCCTGACTCCTTCTCAATCTCACCTCTCCGATGGCCGCTTACATTCCGAATGCGCCGTGCGTTATTGAGATTGGGCTCTGGAAGATGTGTCCCGACTTTGCTCTTCAGACTAATATGTCGTGTCAGGTCTCTTTGCAGAGATGCAGGGAGGCCAAGTTTGCTTAAATCAGGAAGAAGGAGGCCTAGTGACTGGCTTCCTCCTTTTTGCAGCTCTTGATCTGAAGGATTTTCAAAACCTTCCATTTCAAAGTGATCATGTGACTTGACACGCTCTTCATCCCCTTCTCCATCCTGTGAGGTTTTCAAATCCACATGCAAATGGTCCTGACCACTTGACAGAGAAACTGTGGATTCCATCTGAAACATAGAGTCTTTTAGATCAGCAGAAGCAATACTTGAAGCAGCCAGCTTTTCATCATCTTCCTTTTCAGAGGTGGCAGGTTTACTTTCTGCAGTGTCACAGGGTAAATAAGAACTAACAGAAGAACCCAACTTTTCAACTCTTGTTTCTGACTTCTCACTTCCCATTAAATCATCATCACTCACATCTTCTAATGAATCTAGTCTGAACTCATTCTTTGGTGATGCTTTCCCAGTTTCTTCCCTATTCTGGTCACTAGTATCCTTGCAAGAGCTTAGGGGAGCATTTTGCAAGGAATGGTTGAACTGAACATCTTTGGGGTTTTGTTGTGCTTCACTTAAGTTATTAACAGGCTCTCCAAGATTACTACCAAGCACGTATTTGTTGCCTTTTAAGTTATCAGCACAAGCACCATGCAGCTTTGATGAATAAGAGGAGAAACTGTTTGTTTCCAAGTTCAGTGCATTCAAATTATTTTGCTCTTTGCCACTAGTTGAGGATAACAGAAGCTTGACATTTTTTAAGAGACTGTTTGTGTCTTGCTTTGGGGAAGATAATTTCATATCTGTGATATTGAGAAGAGGGGATTTCAGTGATGGCATTTTATTACTTCTGCCATCATCTTTGTCAGGCTTTTTGCCACTGGAACAGTCTTTCATTACCTTACAAGAATCAAGGTGATCCGAGGTTACATTAGAAGGGGAAGATGCTTCCCGTTTTTTAAGTTTTGAAAGGCTAACATTGGCTTCACAAGTTTTTCCTTTCATTGATGAATCAGTAAGAGGTATAAATACAGAATCCATTTTATCTGAAGTTTTAGAAACATTATCTTCAGACCATGGTTGCTGCTCTGCAGTTTTCTGGGATGGGTAAGGAGTCCAGCGATACATTTTATCTCTAGAAGGACTGCCACTTTTTCCACTGGATCTTGAAGTTTTGCTTTCTGGTTGTTTCAATGTACCAAAATCCAATGCCCCCTCAGAAGGAAGATTATCACTAGTAAAATCAAGCAAGTCACTCCTATTTTTTCTATCTCTGTATGGCAGAACATCAGTGTCTTTCTCCTGCCGCTGCCATGCATATCTTTCCTTATTATATTTAATTGGCTCTACTGAATATGTATCTCCTGAGCTTCCAAAATTCCAGCCATTTGCACCATGAGGACTAGATTTCCAGTTTCCTCCATAACTCTTGGAATTCCAGCTAGAAAAATGACCTGTTCCTTCTGAGTGCCAAGTAGAATTTCTCTCTCTTGCACTGTGATGCCAATTTGACGTTCCTCCTCCTCCCCGTCCACTTGGATGCCAACCATTTCCAGAATTCCCATAGTTATGCCGATTTGAAGAGCTTCCTGAAACATTTTGGTGCCACACAGAGCGTCCCCTTGGGCCACCTGAATGTCTGTTTATATTAAGGTTCCTCTGAGAGTGTGAAAATTTGCTTTGTCTAGGACTAATATAATCATCCTTTTCCCACTTCCAGTCCCTTTGTGAAGCGTTATGATGATGCCATGATGACTGATCATAAGCTTCTCTTTCTTTGTAAGTAGCTCTTTCTTCTCGCCTTCTCTGTGATCTCCTATCATCACATTCTAATTCTTGGTTTGCACAGCTTGGTTCAGCTTGCCTACAAAACAATTGAGAAAAACCTAAATTCTGATGCCATTCCACTGAAATCCAACAGTGCACAAGCCTCATGCATTTTATTTGCACTGGAATTTTTTTTTTCCATAAAAAGAAACAGATAACTTATTTAGCTGCTTTACTGTTTAGGCTTCTGTAGTGTTTGACCTTCAAAACTAATGCTGTACCTTTATTTAAATATGATATTTCAAAATTGCTCTTAAAAGAACAACTGATTTGGTGCAGGGACAGTTTAATAGACTAATTCTTAAATATTTCTGTTTAACTCAGAAGATAATATTCATTTCTATTTACTAGTTATTGGACTAATAAGAAACAAATTAAAAGAAAGCTTCTTTCTGTTGTATAATCTTTGTAATTTCAGTAATCTTGAGAGATGAAAATTCATTAGTAGTGAGATGATTTTTTCTGAAGACTTTTCTGTTGGTGTTAGATGGCATAACTAAAGTGAACTGATACAAAATAGAAGGAAAGTTAGGCTGAGAAAAGCAGTTATTCTCCTTACTGGAGAAAAAAACCCAACAGATCAAGTCTCAGTTTATAAAGCTTAAGTTAAAACACAGATGTAAAATATCCACAGAAGTTGTACCTCAGACACAAATATATTTTGTCTTGTTCTAACCAACAGACTGGAACAGTCCACAGCATACAATGCTGAGTCTGTATGAGCCTCCCAGAAGCACTATCAACTGCCCTTTGGATAGTACTTGTGCTTGGCAACTTCCCATGAACACGTGGTAAATTATCACACGTACATTTAAAGATAAATGCTACCTTAAAACCAACAGCTATTCCCAGAGTAAGCAGTCTAAACATTCTAAGTATTTATTCTACCAAATGAAGAGTTTTATTAGAACTTCTTCCAAAAACTGATTACAGAAATGCTTCTTTCTGACATTACAGGAATACATTTATTCCAGATCCCTGGACACGCAAGACAGGAAACTTTCACACTACTGCTCAAAAACAATTGATTTGAGTAAACGGAAAATTCATATTGTACCACCCTTTACGTTTTCAACACATTCCAGTTTTGCTAAAAGATGCACAAATAATTACTCTCTAATGGGAAATGGCCTAATGCATAAGATAAAGTGAACTCTAAGACAAGAATTCAGTGAAATGATGTCTAAGTGATATGGTAAATTCTAGAAGCTGACTCAACTAGATTATGATCTAATGGAAACAATTTTGCTGTATTAGTAACTTAATCCATGTAGTTTCTTTTTTCCCCCCTCCGAACCAGCATCCAGCAGAGAGAGATTTTCTAAGATTTTAGTTGCTTCAGAATACCACTGTACTGACAGCATTACTCCTTTACCATAAAACCAGGAAAAGTGACATTATTGCCACCTATATTGACCAATATGAAAACATGACCATCGTGCAGTACAGGGACACCCTAGTATGACAGAATGGCGTCAAAACCAAATAATCTCCACAGGTTTATGCACTTGGAGATGCTAACTGAAATTTCTAGCCGTGGCAAGCAAGAGCTTCTTTCAAAACTCATAAGCCCCTTTAATACTATCACCATGCCATAAATTTGTTCAAACAATACATTCCCAGCTAGAACATTGTATTGACAATGCACACTTGCAGAGCCACAAGGAAGATAAAAGGCAATACTTATTACTCTCTGCAGCCTTCTATTTCATAGTGAGCCATTAGAATCATGTTTACCTAATGGTAAGCAGCAAGATAAAACAGGTAAGAAATTTAATTCAAGGATTATGGGATTTCAGTGTGACACTGACAGAACAATCCAATTCCTTTTAAAAACAGATTAAAAGTTTTATAACAAAGCATGTTCAGCAACAGTTTCTAAAAGGTCAAGTTCCTACAGACACCCCCCCACCCCAAACAATATTAGCACTACTGTCACATTTATTAAGCCTTTCAGTTAAATGGGTATCAAAATATTAAAACAAAAACATTTGGGCTCTCAAAACACAAGATTCTACTGGGGACTGTGTTTATCCATAATGGAGAATAGTTGCACTTCCTTACTATTAGCAGATCAACAGAACATGAACATTCAGCAGAATCACATTTACACACTGAAACTACAATATCCACATAGGTCTCTTTGATTGTTCCCATAACAAGTACACTGGACTGGCTACAGGCAGTTTCCATTTCATGAGCACCTAAGCCTTAGGAGTGTATTCTAACTGTGTTAAAAGCAATTCTGTGACCTAAGAGGAGAAAGGAAAACTCACCGGTTCCGTTCCTTCCTTTGCTTGAGTAGTTGAATGATTTCTTTGTCAAGGTATTCTTCTTCTGCCTCTTCTTTCTCTTCCTCTTTTCTGTCATGGGCATGAACATTGTCTTTGTGCAGCTGGCTGGAGATGTGCTTGGCATATGCTGACAAACCAACCAGCGTCACCTTGCACACCCGGCATTCGTGGTTGCTGTCCCTAGGAAGAGAGGCAGAGGGTGGACTTTCAAGTCTGCCAACAGGCATGGCAGGTACCTTTGGTCTTACTTTGTTTCCTCTGAATGTGCTTGAGTTGAAGGCAACTAGGTTTTGCTCAGTACATTTAAGTTACTTGAATTCTCTGGCTTTTTCTTTCAAGGTCTAGTTTTTTGATGGTCAGTTTTTAAAAGATTTTTTTTCCAACAATCAAGAGGTAGAAGACTTAGTAATAAAGCTGCGTTAACTGGGAGAAGGAGTTCTTCTTGAATTGTTGTACTCAAAATCTTTTCAGAGGAAACATAGTGAGCGAGGAGGCAGAATGGAAGGCTTCCAGAGCTAGCAGGAACTGCTCTGGAGCCCATCCATGGTGCCAGCTGCACTGGGGAAGCCTGGTGACAGCTTCTACATTTAATCCTTGCCTTGAGACTTCCCCCAGTGAAATTTAGAAAAGGGAGGAGGCAGTACATGGATACAGCCAATCCTGATACAACATAACCTAAACTGGGACAGCTGAGACTGCTGCCTGGAATCCAAAGACTCCACAGCACAGCGAGTAATGGGAGGGTGTCTACAGTTCACTGTACTTTATTTGGTTCAAGTGTGCATGAGGTCTGCTTTCTACTTTACAGAACTTATCTTAAAAAATACAGAAATTATTTCAGCTGGAGGAAGTTGACAGCTGTGTCAGACAAATGGCTTTACTCATGTTCCAGTGAATACACGATTAAGGTTACAACATTTTTTTACTTTATTTTTTTTTAAAAGAAATTCAGATTTCTAAAAATACCTTACTTGTTCTCCTGACAAATCTTTTCAATACTCCACTGTTAAAGAAATATGTTGTTAACTAAACCTAAACCAGAAAAATATGTTCACCAGTTTAGAAAAGTCAGAAAAATACTTAATGAGAATAGTCCACTGCAAATAATTCAGTGGGATCAAGTTATGACTCACTGCCTGCCTCCACAACGCTTTCTTCAATTCTGCCATTTAATTCATAAAAGCAGATCTGCATATCCACATGGTGCACTTGCGACCGAAGTGTTATAATAGTAGCATTACAATACCAACACACACTTCATAACTGAGGTCAAAAAAATGGGATCCATAAAGGGAAAAGACAAAAATGAAACCTTGTTTTTTTAGAGAAAAGTTAAAAATAAAATGAAAAAAAAATAATCAGAAGATGCACCTTCACTCAAGATACTAAGGCAACATCCTTATCGAAGTGGTTAATGGAGTGTCAGCAGCTATGTTTTATTTATCCTGGAAATCTGTGGTTTTCCTACTAACATAGTTGAGATATTTAACCAATGCAGTCATTCAGGCACAACTAGAAAGGGTTTTATTTTAAATAGACTAATTCATAAAAATTATACTTTTTACATTTAATTATTTTGTATGTTGCAGCCTAATTTCAGATTAAACACTTGAATAAATTTCATTTGCAAAGCCAGTAATTTACAAATTTAGCCTCTATTCCAGAGGTGGGTATACTTCATTTTGCACACTTCACATTCACTAATAGATATTCAAAGCCCAGATACTATATATTGTATTTTGGTTATCTTTATTGGGTTAATGAGATAGCCCAAATACAACCAGTAAATTTTACTAATGCCATCGGAAGAATCCTCTCCACACTCATAAATGGCACAGCTATGCGTTGCTAATAAAATTTTTAACTTAAGTCATCACACAAGGCAAACTGCAAATAGAAAGTTGTCTTCCTGTTGAAAAAGGTATTCTTTTTATATAACGTTCCACTTCAATCATAAGAACATCTCAACAAGAAACACACCTCAGTGGTACTAACTGAGTTTTAGAGAACAATCCAAATCCTTCATAAGACCCATGTTTCAATTCTTTCATCATCCTCATTTACAGACTAACTAAATAAACGCAAAGTTTTACTTATTTTGGACAAAGCCGGTGAGTTAGCAGCTGGCCTAAGGACAAAGAACTTGTTTCTATCACTTCTAACTTGTGAGTTACCAATTACAAAGTTGTGCCTCCTGTACCAGCTGACAGTCTGGAAAGAAAAGACTCAGGTGGGTAGTGACTGGACTTCTCTGTCCTGCTCTTAAATCTGTATGAACCTTAAGAAAAATCAACAATATTTTTTCTATATGAGCAACTGCTTTAATTGCAGATTAATTGGCTAGGAGTTCAGTTCGTTATACTTAAGAGAATTTAGATTTCCTTCAGTTCTTTCCTTCCCCTATCCCCATTAGTATCAGCCAGAACTGAGCACACTCCACAACACACACTGATCATATCATGTCTTACGCATTTTCCTACCACACAGGAACACCACACAACCTTAGTTGTTCAACAAGAAGGCCAAAAGCAGTTTGAAATAAACATGACAAAAGTATTTTCAGTATGAAATCATCTGAGAGCTTTATTTACTGGATGCGTACTTCAAATGGCAGACTCAATGTCCCTTGTACAAGAGCATTATTTCACTTTCAATTTTAAAAAAAACAAAACAAAACCCAAAACACTAAAGCTTTGTACTTGGCATCCAATACTCCTTATATATCACATTGCGTAAGACTTCAAGAAGAGGAGAAAAGCCTTAAAATGTTTCAGAAAATTACTCTAGCCCTTGAGATTACTAAGTTAACTTTAATAGGAGAAAAGTGTGAACCAACGCATGCATTTCCTTTACTTGTTCCCTACGGAAAGTCTAAAAAATTACTTCAGGTTGGATGTTAAATTTGAAGGTCATAATACTTCCAGCAGTGTGATACTACACACTTTAATGATACTATCCTGTTACACAACTAAACCACACTCAGGAAGCTGTTGCTTGGGCTTCACATTTTCTACTTGGAGTACCTTTTGCTTTACAAGGCTGTAAAACTCCTAAAAGATTTCTACTAAACTTAAATGGGAGGAAGAAGGAGAGGCATGGGGTGAGAGAACAAGGTTGCTGCTGCACAGTAAAAAATGAAGTGCATTTTTCATTTTGAGAACAAATATCTTCCATGCATTCTTCTGAAAGAAGTAATGAAGACAGTTACCTTAGTAATAGAAAATGTAATGATGATGAAACAAATGTAATTTAATTTCAGACTTATGGAAATGGAAAACCAAGAATTGTCAGATCACTTGCAAGCCACTGCAGACACAATATATAACTTCTAGAAATTACTGCTACCTTCAAGAGTCATTAACTAAAAAAAAAAAAAAAAATTAAAAAAAAATTTAAAAATTAACTTAGAAGGCCAGAAATAAGATGCCAAATTTTTAAGCTGATTTAATTTTTAAGCGATTTTAAGCTGATCTCAGAATCACTGTCAGAAGAAGTAAGTCCAGAACAGAAATGCTCTACAAGTTAGTTGACCAGAAGCCCTAAATCACCTTCTAGTGCAGAGGACATTCTGGTTTCTGAGCTGCCCCTTCCCAGCTGCTCAGTAATAGAACAAATCCTTTTCACTCTCAACAGGACGATCAAATAGCACGATGTGTTTGACCACAGGCACATTTTCAGAATGTTCTTAGCTCCCAAGACAAAGTTGTATGGGGCACAGCAGAGAACACAAAATTATCTGGGTTTTTTTGGTTTTCTTTTCAAGTAAGTATCTGAATTCAGAACAAAAGAAACCCAAGAAACATAGGGCTGAGCAAGGGATGGCAATGGCAGGAGAAAAGAAAAAAAAAAAAAGGAAAAAAAGTGTGTGTGGAATTTTTATGCCCTCTATCTTTACTACAAAGCAATTTTTACAAATTTTTTTTAAAATGAAATAGCTTCCAAAAAAGCTGCTTTCATGCATTTTTTCAATGTGACACAAGAACAACTTTGTTAATCTGGACAACTTGAAGATTTTCTGAAGCCCACTAAAACAAATTTAATTTCAAGAGGGAAAAATTATTTAATTTTCTTTCCAATATATTTTAACATTTTGATAGTCCTCAAGAACCCCTGCCTAATGACAGGCTGGTGATGGAGATTCTGAAAATGGAAGTTCTTTTCCCAGTTTACTAACCTGCTATGAAGCTCCAGACAATTTAATCAAATATTAAATGGAAGTAGAAATTAGACAACAGAGGTTCTTTACTGACAGTCAATATGCACTTCAAGGTAAGCATTATCTTTTTACTTATTGTCCTGCAATAAGGGTGTTTTTTTTTTTTATTTTAGAGAGAGAATTTGAAATGTTTGTGTATATAAGCAGGCATACACATATGCTACAGATTTGCTGAAAGTCTTAACCTAAAAACATTTTAAGGTGCTGATTTAGACAAACTACAGCAACACTTAGAAATAATACACAACAGTAGTATAAAATACTACACAGCTGGCTCCAACAAATGTCTTCATCTGTGGCATGTAATACAATCTTGTACTCCAAACATGGATGCTGTTCTACAGCTTTATGTATGCTTTGAACATAAGAAGTTACTGAAGAGAAATAAGTTTCTAACTTCCTCTATTTTAGAAACATTATAAAACAAAACAGTTTTAAGAGTTTTAATAGAATTCAACCTGGCTCAACTTAACTACATTGGCATTAGTATCTATCATAGTACAGACCAGAGTTTTAATTTCATTCAGCCATTCTTTCATAGTTAACTCCTTAAAAAAAGGGCCTCGAGCCCTAACAGCTACTATCATCTTACACAAAACAACAGAATAAAAGCTACATAAATGAAAAGCTAGCACGCAAACAAAACTGTCTACAGATTTTCTTCCCTGGATACAAGATAGATGTCCTGACAAAATGGATCGATCTCCCACACCTCTAAGAGTTGAGAGGACCACTTCTTAGTCCTTTAAAAGGTGTTTAAAGAGATTTGCCATTTCCATATAAAGTTTGTGCTGCAAGATGATTAAAAAGTAGTTTGTAGCTCAAATATATAAGTGCAGACTATCTGATCTCTCTGGCTGGCTACCTCAAACCCCATACACCTGAAAGCACTTTTAAGTGCACTCTGGTTACAACCTGATTCCATGCTATCAGGATGATATTTGAATACCCCTTAACTGCCTCCTCCTGCTTTCCAAAAGTTACAAATAAAACCATGGAAACGAGAAGGAAAACACCATCCACCATGGATACATCCCTTAACCAAACAACTGGACCAGGGTGGCAGAGGACAAGGCAGTCACTCAAGTAGATGCAGACTTTATATCCAAGATATCAGTCTTCTCATAGTGGCTTAAAAGATCAATAATTGTTTCTACATCATTGAAAACTTCTAAAAAATGTTTTAAAGAGGAAAATACCAGTGGTCATAATTCTGTCAGAAGCAGAATTCCAGTGCTTCCAAGAAACGAAGCATGAAAATGCCAAGACTTAAAAAACATGTTCTTTAATTTTATTTCACTGCCGTCCAAGAAATACAGGACACCTTTCCTCCACATCACTGTTTGCCTCTTGAGTTTTTGACACTAAGAGAACATGTTCATTACCAGCATTATCACAAGGCATGCAACTAAGTGATGCATAAAAATAAATGATGCAGTTCAGCTTATATCAGAAAAAGGACATGAGTTCTTCCAGCGAGTGACATACAAAATGCACAGAGAGGAAGGATGCAAGATTGTTCTCATTCATACCTTCCCTTCAGGTTTTCAAGTTCTCTGTGGTGAAGCATGCTTCTGATGTGTTCTTCCATCTCCTTCAACATGGGGAAAAAAGTAAAATCGGTCAAAACAAAACGGTGTACCATATTTGAAAAGCTCACTTTGGAGAACTCTCCTGCCTTGCAGGAAGGTGTACTCTACTCCTGTAGGGCTACAGCAGTTGCCATTCCCATTTCTATGACCATGAAAGTACAAGTAGTCACACTCTCAGGAAGTCATATAATGTTACCTTTCCTGAGGAAGGACACACAGGAGTCATTAGAATTCAACAGAAGGGGGGCAGAATTCCAGGAGAAAGACAAACATGAGTGCATGCAGCAAAGCTTATTACACTGTTTTTTGACAAACTACTATCGATTATCATTTTTATTAAAAGTCTCATTGATACCACTCTCCAGAATCACAGTACTTAAAACAGTTTTGCTGTGCAGTCTGAGCATAATCTCTGTATTTGTATTATGACACAGCTGTAATTTCATCATCACATACTATTTTACTGTGCTAGATGCACTTCAGAAACTGAGATGTACATGACATGTCAGTTTGTTGTTTATACCACCCTTGATCTGTGAACTGCAGTGCTGTTATAATTAATTGCTATTGAAAGAGAGCTGCTGGAAGAGAAAGAATGTTTGTAACTCAGCAAAAGGAAGCAGTTTGGAAGATTTAGTTTTTTGTCTTTAAGCCAAAGTGGAATTCTTCAAAGAACAGATACTAATCACTATTCTCTTTAGTCCTTGAAATCCCATCTGTAAAGGGAAAGAAACACCTTTGGCATTGGACAGCTGCATGAATTAATACATAGGCATTTGCAAGGTACCCATGTGGGTAAGCAATATAGGAAGGTCCATTAAAAAAGTCAGTTTCAATGCAGGCTTTGCACGGTATGCAGTACACAGAAGGTTCACATGAAATTGACACATTAATGAAAACATATGCTTTGCTGCATAATTCCACATTCTCCTTCCATAGAGAAACACAGACCTCCCAAAAGAAATTAAAAAATTGTGTATTACAATATTCTTAACATACCATAATTTATAGCCATATGAGTTTGGCACTTTTCACTTTAGTGTAGTTATACAATATGAAAAACTCAAAGACCTCAATATTTTCAACATTCAGAAACAAGCATACTGCACAGCTGATTTCAAGAAAGATTCTCTAAAGCACATGCAAATATATTATTTGATTTGTGATAGACCTAGATTAATATATTCCTGGTAGAGGGAAAACCTCTCACACTTTACACAGTTTTAAAATGGAAGTATGACACACATTTCTTATTAGTATCTTGATGTTATTATCTACCAAAAGCTGTAGAGTATTAATTATTTACCTTTTTTGAGCTGTACACAATGTGACATAATATGCATTTTCGTTCTCGAACCATGCTTATTACTCTGGAAAGATCTTATCCCATACCTGCAAATAAAAATAATTTTAAAAGAACCAACATTCAGGATTACTTTTTTTTTCTTCTCATTAATCTCTTTTAGTAATGAAGTAAAAATAACTTATATCCATGAAAACACTTGTGCTGAGTTATTTAAGTTTCTTGTGTGTAGTCAATGTTCTTCAAAAAAAGGTAAGGTAGTTTTGAATAGTCATCTAAAACAGCTATAATAGAAAGTAGCTTTCCCTTTCTTTCATTTTGCTCCTTGTCCTCCAAGACATGGCACTCATTCTACAAGCAAACAGAGATCTGTAGGAATCCTCTCAGCTACTCAAATCAGATTAACAGAACACTTTTCAACTAGGATGATGACTGGAAGTTAAGAAATAACGGAAACCAAGCAGGGCAAGCTCAGATCTTTATTTTGGTACACAGGGCAGCTCAAGGAAGATATTTAAGGCCCTAGGAAAATGAAACGAAGGCCATCCATGACATCAAAGACCGTCAGTCTTCAAGGTTTATCAGCCTATTATTCACCATAAAATAAAACCTAAAGTGAATTAAATTCAGTATCTTTCTCATTAACCTCCCTAAGAACTAGACATACACATGTACTGAAATAGTCTGTTTAGACAGCATCTTAAGACACATTCTCTAACACCATGCTCTACATGGCACCTTATGTATTTGAATCATTAATAAAAGCTATTGATTTTTATTAATTATTCCCAAGAGTACAATATTATTCAAAACTTTGCACCAGAGTATTAAACATTTTAACAGTGATCTACTTAAGACTTGTATATATGCAATTGAAAGCACCAGCAGGTCAAACTAAATGCCATGTGTATTTTATCATAATGTTTAATTCATTAGGAGAGCAATCAAATTAGAAAGGTACGTAACAATCTAGCTTATAATACAAAGACAGACATGTCTGCATAAGTAAGGGTATAAACTTTGCCCTTTCTTTTAAGAGAAAGACACTATAATGCAGAAAGATCAAGCATTATAGTAATTTTTTATTGACTTCGCAGAGACAATTCCTCACCGTAAAGTGGAAAGAAATGTATCTTTTTACTACTAGCTATTTTTAGATCTCCACACAGAAAGACAAATCCTTCCGAGCTTTGCTGACATTAGTCAACATCAGAGCTAACTTAGCAAATACCATCAAAGTTAACCTACCTTCAAGCCCTTTAACAGCTCATCTCCACAGCTTACCCTACAAAGTTTTTTCTAATTATTTACTACCAACCTTCTGTATCAGGAGCATCAAACCCTCTGACTAGAAGCTGTGAACAAAGGGCAAGAACTGGATTTTTACGAAATCCAGATTACCTAGGTTTAAAGCAGTTCGGACATTCAGTGGTACTGTCCAACTGTAAATAAACAAAAATAAGCAAGTAAAACCACACCCGCTCTAATTCCAAAATGTCCTTGTTTGACACATAACTCTTTTTCCTCCAGATATGCAAGTCCATTTACAGTTGATGTATGCACCAGCACCTGTCCAGCTTAAAGGGGAAGGGAGAGTTGCAATAGCCCTTTTACCTTTAGACAACAGAGAGAGCAGTTTCCTCCCTATAAAAATCCGCATCATCATGCCAAAACAAACACACTTAAAACACAACAGGAGATTCAATCATCTTTTTATGTTCCCTGACCAGCATTCCTAGGCTGCCATTCTTAATCTCACAGAAATACCTGATAGTGTTTAAATACGCATTCTCTAGCTTCATCACATGGGCACCTGATGTACTCAAATCATTAGCAAGAGCTATTTATCTTGACAAATCACCCCCCAAGAAAGGTACAAGATCATTCAGAACTTTATACCAGCCTGTCATATAGAATATGCATATAAATTCATATGATATTAGTGATGTGCATGCAAAAGCACCTGCTTTCATGGAAGGTCAGAACACAGAAATACCAAGTTTTGGAACAAATTAGTTTGAAATCACATATAAAGAGTATAACTTGTTTTTAAATATATTTCAACTGAGACAGCAGTTAAGGAAAGTTTAAGCTAATATGAATAGAGACAGAAAATGAGATATTTCAGTCTCATGATTTTCCAGTAGTTTATCAGCTGAGTCTAGGAGCACATCATCAACATACTGTTTATACACAGATCTGTGCAGCCTCAACAGATATAAAAGAATTATTTAAGATTATAGACAAGTGACAAAGGTTTGGATGCCTACCCAATATAGGAGAGCTGTTTTAATGTGATTAATACGAAGTTACACCTGAAAAGCAAGGGTGCTAATCATTGCACCAATTTCAGATACTTCCTTTTGCATTAAAATATTCTGTACTTCCCCAACATTCTTCACTAGCACTACTTTGTAGTTTAGTGGAGTAATACCCTACATATGCTCAGGCTTGTGTTCAAGATTACTAAAGTATTTACAGTATTCATTCTGCACAAGGATGAAACAGCAGCATGGGACTTAAATCAGGAAAAGCAGGCCAGTGAAGTATGGTGACTTGCTGACACCAGTTAGCACGTAACATTAAAAAGCTTTCACTAGTAGAGCTAACATTACACCTGTTTAGGCTAATTAAAACATATAGTAACCACACATGGTTACAGGAAGAGTTTTAGGCTAACTGCCCAATCAACTGGGCATTACTTATGACAGTACTAAAAATACTAATGGAATTCAAATGCTATTGGATGTCACTATGAAAAGTGAAACTTTCACCTCAACAGAGAGAAGCCCTTAGAGGCAAGGACTCAGCAGTAAAGAGATTCAGTAGATGCTACAGAGACTGGGAAAAGACAGACCTACATTCTATTTCCAGATCACCTCTTGACTTCCTCTCTCTATAGAGATAAACCACTTCCCTTCATCCTTAGCTTTCTCCCAAATTCTGCCATAAAACCCATGGCTCACTTTAATGAAGCACTTCAATTTCACTGTAAAAGAACTTCCATGAAGTACTTGGAAAAACATAAATTCAAGGTATTCCCTCACTCACTATGCAACAGTGACAAGAAGCAGACAGCTTTTGAGCCATGTAGTAAACTATGGTATTTCATCTCATCATACATCGGTCTGTTCAATCACAAAACTTTCATACTGAGAAACTTCCGAAACAGAGCTTTCTCTACGTAAATGCAGGCATATTTGAATTCCTAACAAAAGAAAAAAAATCCCATACTTTAAACACCGAACAACCTTCAAGCTTTTATCAGATTTAACAGTTTGGGCTTCTGAAATCACCAACTTGCTGAATAGCATAGGAAATTACTTACAGAACGTTAAGAGGAAAATCAGCTACTCTAAACAACGAGCAAACTGCAAGCAAAGATAAGGTTTTGCAAAAAAGACCACACCACGATGTAGAAGAGAAACACATGTCAACAGCAAAATGTAAAGCCTTCAAAACAAATGAGATATTATGGCAACTTTCTATTTTGAGAGAATATAACTGTTCAGTGGGTGATTTTTTGTTTGTTTTAAAGGGAAGGGATGCATTTTACAACTATGTGATACAAATGCAACTTGCCCAAAGCCTGCACCTGCCCAGAGTTGGGAACACCACACAGTTTTAATTAACTTAAGCAAGTCTGCTACAGAGATTTTTGGAGAACGTGTCTCACAAGTAAAAATAGTCTACAAAGAAAATAAGGCATTAGACTACTTCCTGCTACAACATCCATTTGTCCACAGTTACTCAACTGTACCGGATAACATACATTAAAAATGTACGTCAAGGTTAAATCTGCTACAGATCAGTGGCTGAACACTGCCTATATAAAGTCACAAGTGCCATGGAGTGGGGCGGGCAGCCCGGCATTCCAGCTGCCTAGAAATCCTCAGGAGGCCTCAAAGAGAACAGCAGCGCTGGCCTGTCTAAAGGCCTGCCTAAATGCTGCACGTCCGTACAGATAGGGGTGGAAACTCTACCCTTGGCAAGAATGGGAGTCTAGAAGTTCACGGTGGCAGAATGCTCTGCAGAAACATGCTCCTCAGCTCCTCACAGGGATGTTGCTCCTTTTGCATTAGCGACTTCTCTCCTGCAGCAACCGATCGCACACGTCCTAGCTGAGCTGTAGAACAGTAATACAGCTGCCACAGACATGGGAAAGGACAAGAGAGCAGGGAGGAAAGAAGCAACTCACCACAAAGTGCATTCATGAAATCTTTAGTTGGTTGATGGGAGGAAGTCGTGGACACAAAGTCATTTTGACTTGGACAGAAGCCTCTTGCTCAGAAGAATCAGGAAGGGAATTGTATTTAGGCCCTGGAAAGCACTTAACCACTGCTAAGCTAGACCATATGTAGTTTGATTATCAGCACAACTTATTTTGCTCATCTGCCAAGAAGCCTGGTCATTTTCACAGGAAAACCTGGAGAACCCCACACAGGCCTTTGAAAGCTGTATCCAACCACCTATTTTGATAAACAAATGCTACAAAGCAGTAACGACTGGTAATCTAACTAAATGATTTATTAGAGCCTAGGAATAGGAGAGATTTTCTTAAGGAAAAATTTTATGACTACAAAACCATTTCCCTGTATTACATGCTGCTCCAAACATCAAAGCCCTTTACCGCTGTGAGAATGCTGTACAAAACAAGTAATTAATCATAACAAGACAGAGACCTGTGCTCAAATTTCATCACCTCCAGCAGAATTTTTGTGGAATAAAGCACCAACATTCAAAGACTATCTTTTCTTCCCAGATTCATTGCCCTTGAGGCATCTGAATTCACTACGCATCCCCTTACAAGAACATAACTTTTACCAATTACCTTAACATTACTTCTGGGTGTATGTGGGAGGCACTTTAACCTTCTATAATGCTGATCTGTGCAACCTAACCAGATCAACAGACAAGAACTTTAGGACTTCCTAAAGTTAAGTCATGACTAACAGCATTATTCTCCTCCAGCACACTACCATGCACAGTACAAACTACTTTGTATTACCAGGTGTGTTTTTTTGTTTGTTTGTTTGTTTGTTTTAAATGGCTAAGGAGATAACTATATTACAGCACAGTAGTTAAAATACTTGTACCAGAAGCAAGACTTTTAAGGTAAATCCCTCCCTGCTTTCCAAGATTTAACTTCATCCTCATGACAGACTGAGGGTACTATAGACCCCTCAACACTGAAGCAGCACTACTGCACAGCAAATGTTATAACTGGGCAGCTGAGTGCTCAACTGTTTTGACACTGAGCCAGAAGGAGAGAAGACTTATTTCACAGATCAAAGTTCTTCCAGTTCCTGTTAAAAGCAATAAAGTTGACTCCACTAACTAGCCTAGCAGACATCTAACAGAAACTGTTTGCATGCTATCCCATGTGTATGGCTGGCTTTTTACAATATACAGGGAAGGTATACTGGAGATAAGGAGACTGCAGAGAAATACCTTAAACAGACCAGCACAGGCACAGGAACATCTGACATAAACACAGAGTTTTCACTGATGTCTATTTTTATTTCAAGTAAATCTAAGAATGGAGTACACACCAGAAGAATATATACACCCTAAGTCACACTCAATCTGCAACTTTCTAATTCCCTATATATAAGCAATGATAATAATTTCCTAATATCCAAACTAAGTTTTCCTTGCTGTAAACTGAGATGACAATTCCTCCTTAGTGAAAGGAAATTACTTACTGCTATTACTTATGATAGCTTTTTCCACATTGGAAGATTCAGGGATATCCGCTGTCCTAATTGGAACGGAGAGGTCTTCAGCATCCTTGCTGTATGCTGCCATTTAGGATACCTAAAATCCATACACCTGGAAAGTTTCTGTTCTCCCCTATGCTGCCGGTTCATTTTTAGACATACGTAAACTCTTTTTCTTCAGATGTTTTCCTCAAACACCACATTTCGTGAGCCTACTAAAATTGCCATTCCTCTTTCCAAATTGCCCACAACACTAAAAGAAACGTCCAAAACTGGACACAGTATTCCAACTAAGACCCCTATGAGCACTCTTTGGAGAGGGGAATTGTCTTTGTACCCCTGCTACCATTACAGCCTCCAATATAACTGATAATGATTCAGACAAAGTCTCATTACGAAGCAACATAGTGATCCACAAGATGTGGGACAAAAACCCTAACCGATTTAGATTTTTCTGTGACTTGCAAAAGAATTCACACTTATTCTGATAACTTTGTCTCCAAGAAACAGACCCTCATAAGAATAACAGAAATACCCGCCACTTAGTTTTACATGTATTTCTGTAACATTTAGCTGTAACTTTTTTTTTTTCCTTCCTAGGGTGTTTAAGCTCATAACACCCTTCACAGGTATGCATACTATGTCTCTTTCATGGATTAGAAGTTAAGACCAGGGACTCAAAAGCCAAATCAAACCAGACTACCCTATACATGCCATCTATTGCAGTTCCACAGAAGCAGGTACCTGGCCTTGGCAAAATGACTCAGACTCCCTAAGAAAGATCTACATAGACACAAGAGAGCATATAGGAGAGCATCCAGTTAGTCACTGAGTTTTTTTCTATTCACAGAGTCACTACAGAGTATGAACAACCACTGGAGAGTGAGTTGAGGCACTCAAACCAAGGTAGTCAGGTCACTCTTCAGCATATGGAGCTCTGGTGCCAAGTAAGTTCAAGTTAAGGATCCCAAACATTAACACAGCAGTCATTAATGACCAGGCAATAGAAATACAGGGGTCTGTCTGAATTTACATCTCTGTAACACAGCTTGTCCCAGGACTGAATACTAGTGGCTCCATCAATATGGGATCAAAACGTAAAATAGTCTAGGACTAGATGAGAAAAATCCCTTATACTACAAACATGAAAAATATTTTTACAAAAACAAAGAAGATATTGTAATGCATAGTATCCTCTTATTTTCCTATAACTGGCTTGAGTCAGATAATGTCTCAAATCTCATGACACCATCTGGTGGCAGAGTTCACAGACGATGATTAACAGATCTTTAAAAGAATTTGATTCTGATTAAATTTAAATTTGATTCCAGGTGTCTTATGAATTTTGTCTTTACGAGATAAAGGGGAAAAATACCTTAATTTATGTAGATTAAGTTCTCTACAAGTCTTAGTATCTCTGTACGCAAGTTTGATATGTATTTATAGGATAGTGATTGCTGTTATTCTTTGTACTGGGTATCACAGTCCTGCATAAATTAACATGTCAGCTAAATGCATCTCTTCAAATGTGTGACATTTCTGGACATATGGGCTAGAAGCTACCCAAAGTTTGGTCAGAGCGACCAAATTGACTCAGTGTGTTGACTTGTTCCAAATTGAAAACACTAGAACGTAGTGCCTATCTAACAAACTCTACATACAAAAATCAGTGGAACATATATGGTGACACAAATGCAGTTGCCTTGTACTGCCAGTTGAAGTCAAGCAAGTACTAAAAAAAAAAAAAGAAAAAGGTAATACAGTTGCCTTTAATAGAAAGGGCTTCAGAATACGTATCTATTTTCCGAGGTAAGAAGTTACAAAGCCACATTGCACTGGCCCTTAGAACCTACAATTTTCATCCCAAATATTGCAGTGCTAATGGGGAGATACTTTTGAACTTCAGCAAAACTATTAACAACATTTTTGGAAGGCTTAAGCGGTTTTTTTAGGCTAGGACCTATCAGTTCAGCAAAACAGTCACTTACTTTAACATAGTAATTGAGGTTGACTGAAAGAAGTAGCAAAAAACAAAAGAACAGAAATAACCAGCAGAGATATAGGAAAAGCAGCCCCAGGAACTCACGCTGAAAACAAAGTCCATCAAACCTCAAACCTCTTCTCTCTCAGGTCACACCTCAGAACTTATCTGTTCTACAGAGCTCTTTAAAGCTGCACTTCAGAAGGTGTAGGAGGGAAGGTGAAAGGGAAAATTTCTTCCTTGCGTGAGAGCACTGTTATCAAACCACTATCACTAAAGCATATTGAAGTATAAACTTTAATCACCAATGCCATTTCTATCCAATGTTCATAAACTTTTACAAGTTGAAGTTCATAAGCACCCCTAAACAGTTCTTAATATAATTTAAGTTTGCACATGAACTACCCTGCTTGCAGCAATGAATGATTAATTTTAAGTACCTCATTTTTCATTGGACTATTAAGTCTTGTTTCACGCTGTCAGTCCCACTCCCTTCAGGTTACCAAGCATTTATCATCACATTCATAGATGCTTTCACTACGAAGCAGTTTTTTAGCTGTATGTTATGAGGAAGTTAACTATGCAACGCTGTATCCAAAGCCACACTTCAACCCTGGAAGGGCTTCGAGTAGGTATGAAGAGACAGCACGATAGCTACACACCTGTAACAGAGGACGTGCTCTAAAAAAGCTTGTATTTAACAGGGTAACAAAGTTCAGGGATCGCTGCAGCAATAAAGGATGCTCACAACGCAAAGCAAAACCTATGCCCGCCCCAAAGCAAGATGCCCGCTCCCCTCCCTAGGCCGCCCCCTCCCTCAGAGCCAGAACCGGAGCCGGAGCAACCCCCCATCACACCCGCTGCCGCCACAGAGCTCCCCCAGCCCTCTGCTCCCCCTAACCTCGGTACTCACACATCACACTCCTCACCAGGCCAGCGGCCCAGAAACCCATCCCCGAGCCGGAACCGACCAGGCCCAACCGCCGCCTGCCCCGGGGCCCGCCACCCTCACAGCACCAGCGCCGGGCCGACCCCACAGAGACCCGCGGCGCACGGCGGGGCGGGGCAACCGCCCAGCACAGCCAATGAGCCAGCAGAAAGGCGTTCGCGCTGCGCGCCGGAAGGTGCGCCTGCGCCTCCGTGGTGCCTGCCGGGAAATGTAGTCCTGGCGGTGGGCAGCTGGGCAGGGGCGCATTTCATCACGAGGGCAGCAGCGCTAGCTGTCACTTGGGGGCATTTACCTGCTGGTAATGATAATAAACGCTGTTATTATCTGTAAGCATAGCGCTACGTGCTACCACTCTAAAAAGCAGGCGCTGAAGACCGCAGGTACTCAGCAGCCAGAAGCCGCCAACATCGTGCTGGGCCAGCCTGGAAAAAAACGTCTGGAAAACCTGCCCCAAGAGCAATCTGAAAGACAGAAGAACAAGAGCATGTGCTGCTTGTGCCCCGGCCGGGTAGTGCACAGTACGCCCTAGCCCACTGGGACTTTTTATGGAGCCAAAGCCCACAGGGGCTCTGAGCATCCTGAGCAGGAGAGAAGGGAAACCAAGGCTGTGTTCCAGGATCACAGTGGTTTTACTGAAGAGGGACCTTGTACAGGCTCAAGGGGCCACCTAAGCTGCTGTGGGCCTCGGTGCTGCGAACGCTCCCAGCGGCACTCCCCGTTGGAGGCCTCACAGCAGGTAAGGGATCCAAAGAGCAGCCTGAACAGGGAAGAAGTTATCCACACCCAAGAAGGAAGCTGTCTCAGGAAAGGCTACCCGGCTCAGCTAGGGAAAATGAGGTGCGTGATTCCAAATGGCAGCTTTCCCTTTCTGCCCTCGTTCTCCTCTCTAGTGACGGGGAAAAAGGGCTGACACGCTTCCTCCTACTAGAGAGTAACTTACGCGGAGAAAGACGCCACTGATATAACCAGGGCTATTTCTCCACTGCGCTATGAGAGCACGGCCGAGAAAAAGAGCGGGACGACGACGCATGCGTAGAAGCCCCCTCCGCATCGCGCCATGTTGGGTGTACAGAGGCAGCACGCGGCGGCCGACGCCAAGCCCGGCGTCCCCGCCGGCCTGCCTGGGGCGGGCGGTGGGGTGGTGAGGTCGAGTCCGCTTTTTGCCGCCATGTTGGGTGTGGCGCACCGCCCCGCCTCCGATGGGTGGTGCTGGTTCCCGCTTCCGGGGGACGGGCAGTGACGGGGCCGCGGCTCGGCGCTCGGTACCGGGGACGGGCAGGACATGGGCTCTTAAAGGGGCGGCTCAGCACGGCGTGGTTCGGTTCGGCTCGAGGGCGGCCGGCTGTGGGCCGTGAGGGAGCAGCGGTAGTACCGGTAGGTGTACGGTGGTTTGGGTTTGCCGGCTGGTGGATCCCGTCCGTGGCCGCTCCCTGCCGCGTAGCGCCCCGTGTGGGGCGGGCTCGGCCCTGGGCCCCAGCCCCGGTCCCGGCCGCGCTGGCCCAGCGGGTGCCGCCCTGCCTCGGCCGCCGGGCCCGCGGGTCAGC
>JANZLQ010000032.1:18142242-18176771 GCA_026212715.1 Elanus axillaris | reverse complement strand
CCCCATCCCACCTGGGGGGGGGAAGGGGTGAGCGGCTGCGTGGTGTTAGTTGCTCGCCGGCCCTAAACCACGACACTTGGCAGGTGTTTAAATGTGATTAAATACTTGTGACTGATCCATCTGAAATGTGGCAATGTGAGCTGCGCTTTCCCCAAATGAAAGTTTGCTCTGTACTCTCATGGTATCACCCTACTGCTAGTATAGCCATAGCCATAGCTCACATCAATCTGTATCACCTCCCATTTTTTTCAAGTTGGATAAAGAACCTACTAAAATGGCCCAGCTGCTGTATGGGTGTGCTGATTAACCAAATTAAGATCTCTAAGCCAATGATGTTTTCAATGGGTCTGGTACCATGCTAAAATCGGCCCAAAAGTGTGTGTCATATCCCTCATTGTTTTGCAGGGAATACCCTGAGGTTTTAAACAGTTCTGTAAAATTACCTTTGCTGTGTCTTTTCCTCAGCCTTCTCCAGCCTAACAGCTTCACATAGGAGAGTGAATTGAAGATTTTTCAGGGTTTTTGGAGCCATGACTAAATGCATAGTAAGTGGAAAAAAGTGTGTGCAGACATAAATCTATTTCCCTTACTTTATTGTTCCCATTTTCCAAGGGATAGAAGTAACTTAAGCCTAATCCATTCTCAACTGGCTTGGATCATAATATCGTAACTTTAATATGCATTATAAGAGTGAGCGTATAGGATGGCTCAGCACAATATGAGTAGTTTTGTGAAGAGATACCATCTTATCTAAAGTTTGTGTTTGGAATTGGAAAGAACTTTTTCTGCCCCCACCACTTCCAAAACAAAACATGGCAGAAAAGACAGATTCTTATGATTTGCAGGCCTTGCGTTTTATTTCCTTGCTGCTCTTGTTTCTTGATGAATCTTCCTTTTTATAAGACTGTGATAGTTAATGAGTGTGTTGTAGTCTTCTAAGTTTCCTGGTAGGGAAGTTTCATGAGGCCCATTACTTCAAGAAAATGTGTTCTTTGTAGTAAGCCTAGTTTTGCATAGTCTGTAGCTGTCAGGTTTTCCTACCCAAGGGGTAGAGGGGGAGTTGCACTGAAATGTGTTTAATACTTTCAGTTTGGTAATGGAATAAGTACTGCAGAGTACTCTTTGATTTAAAAAAAAAAAGTAAATACAGCTGACATCATGTCCTTCTTTAAAGGAGTTTTACTTTGTATTTAGGCACATTAGTTTCTTGGTTAAAACTTACCCCTCAAGGGAAAATAAACTAAAATAGCAGAATTTTTTTTGTAATATAGTTAGAAAGTCTCTTTGTAGGCTGTCTTCTTTTTTTCTTTGGTTACTTTGTGGCTAGGATTTTAAAAATTATAGGAGAGGGAAAGCAAAGAAAAAAGTCATTGAGCATTGATATTAAAATAAATACTTACCTTAGCAAGTCGTATATTATAATAAAAATACATGCCAGAAACACTTTAGCCATATCAAGTATTTTCTCCCTGAATATTTTGTCTTTATTAAGGAATCTTAATGTCTTGGATATAAAAATAAATTTGTCATGTACCATTAACTTAAGAGCTGGATGCCTCAATGGGTACTTCATGATTCCTAGGCAGAAAGATGGGGGAATGAATATCCTTTCTTTATGTATGTATACTGTGTTCTGTTGGAATAGCCAAGCTATTATTTCAATACAAATGGCCTCATCTTGGGTGTTGTAACTTCTTTAGTTATACCTTGCAATAAAGGCACCTGTTACATTCCAGCTATTTCCATTAGCTGTGCAACTACCTTTGGAAACAGGCTTTTTTTGGAAATGTTTGGTTTCTTCTTGGTTACTCCTGTGTGGTTTTTTGGATGTTTAACTGCTGTGTAGTGAGAAGTCATCTTGTTACTGCCTAGGGAATGTCTCTTTCTATTCCACCTCATGGCACTAACTTCTAATGCAGAGCTACTGTGCAGGTTGTGTGTAAACACACACACAAAAGCAATGCTGGCCAACTCAGTTGGGAATAAACTACATCTTTTTGGAGTCTAATGGATCAGTTTGGGATATTCAGCTTTAAACAGACATTATGGTCAAACCAGTTCAAAACCATGCCTTCTTAAACCTGTTAAGAAGGAAATGCTATCTTGTTTTACATAGCTCGAATGGCAATGGCTGAAAAGTGAAGGTGGGTAAGCTTGCTGGGAAGTCTAGAGAAAGAAAGGTTCTGTCGCTGTTTTCAGTGGCATAAGACCTCAAGAAATCATCAGAAAAGACCAGCAAGTAGCTGTACCCTATTATCCTTGATAAAAGATTGTCAGAACATTTGTCTTTAAACCAAGTGTTTTTAAAGTGGTTTTATTTAGCTTCCTCCCACATAGGTCAGTTATCCTAGCAATTGTAAATTGAGCTAATGAACTATATTATAGCTTGTTTTTATCTCACAAGAGGCAAAACACAATGGGTGTCCAAATGTGAGCATCAGAAGATCAGCACGTGCATACCTCAGCTTTGAAGAATCTTGGAAGTAACTTTTTGCTCTGTATTATGGACGTCTGCTGTATAGAAAGGTTTTTTCCTTCATATCTTGCAGGTGGATTTCTTCAGTGTTAGGTCAATTCATAAAGAGTTTCAAGACCAAATACCATTGATTTCGGGGGAAAGTGGGAGTAATGCTGTGGATTTCCATGGAACTTCTTGCTGTCTGGCAGCTGAGTTGTTCAGGAAGCTATGAGCAAGCTAGGGGGAAGCAAAGCTTGTCTGTCATGTGTTAGAACTGGTAGATCAATGGCAAGTGCTTGTGTTTTCAAGCCATTGTCTGGTGTCAGATACGACTTCAGACACTTTCTGGTTTAGTGTGTTAGTAGTGATTTATTTGTGTCAATGGATTGCTAGTTCTTTAGTGAGCTAACATAAATAGGACAAAGTTGGAGCGAGTAGTTTGATAGCTAATACTACATGAAGTATCTTTTCATGTAATTGCTATGTCTCTTCATAGAATTACTATCAGATTATAACATGGCATTCTCTTTCCTAGGACTTTATTAATATTGTGGTTGTCAAGCCCAGGGTGAATTTAGTATAGTGTATGTGAGCTTCAGTCCTGAAATTAATTCATGACTATCAGCTTCCAGTAGTATGTTAACTTCCAAACTGTACCACCAAGAATTATTAGCTTGGGAGTTGGAAGTGCTGACTGTTGTCTCCTTCCTTCTCCTTTTTCAGTCTTACTGCTGGTTTGTTTTTCAATGGCTTCTCCATGAGCTTGTGGTTCTAGTAGCACAGGACAACATTCTGTCATTATTGTATAAAACACAAAACTCAGTATCTGGCCTAATAAAGTATACATTCTTCAGATTTTGAGTGCTTTCTTGACATGAAAGTAGTAGCATAATGTATTTGCAAACATTTGTTCAAAGGTAAGAGTCTTATTACCCATTAAAGACTTATGCATAAGAAGGATTTGTTTATAAAATGTTTAAGAATTATTTTCATGCCCTTGTGTCAAAAGTAAAGAAACTGTTGTTGTGTCATGTAGTGTTGTTGGCTGCAGTATGGCTCTTGGGTAACTCAAATACAGCTTCTGAGCTAGGGTTGCATAAGGCCAGCAGTTGTGCTTATGCTGGTATCTGAACTCCTGCGTAGCCTGAAACCACAGCTGCAAAGGGAAGCAGGACACCAGGGCTGCTGAAAAAGAAATCTCCAGGTCTATCTGGGAGTACAGCTGTATTTCTGGCCCTGTTCTGCAGTTTAAATGGGATTCTTGGGAAGCTGTTGTTTTCATAGGGTGGGGACGTGATATCTCTCGCAGTCTGAGATGAGACATGTTTTATGGCTCCAAGCTGCAGAAGTACCTGACTGTGTGGCATGCAAAGTAGGGAAAGGCTGGCCAAGCCTGCAACAATTGAAGTTATCCAGATATTGCTTGTTCAGTGCAGCTAGATAATAGAAAATTTATCCTGTTTCTGAATATTAAGTAAATGTGAGATCTTAACCCAAAGAACCAGCTTGATGTCATTTTCCTGTGCTCAATCTAATTCAGTGAAAATAACATCCTTTATTCCCTGTCCCTACTTTACTGGTCCTTAGCTGTGCAAACCAGCTTGAAGGGCATTCCCAAATTCAAAGTTGGGACTGAGCTGCCCTAAATAAACCTTATGAAAGGAGCTTAAGCCTGTGAATGAAAAGATAACTCAGTGATTATATAGTGAGATTAGAGTACTGCAAACTGAGCTATTAGAGGCCTTGTGTGAGAAGGTCTGAGGTTTTGGTGCTTTGTTTGGTTGTTTTGGGGTTTTTTTTGTGATGTCAAAAACTAACTTGTGCTGAGACCTACGTGGATAAACCTTGTAGAACCATATGCTTATGCTGAGGAAGTATGTTAGGTGCTAAAGACCAGACCTGCTGAAATATTCTCTAAATCCTGAAGTACTTCAGCGGTAAGGTTGAAGCTGTAACTTCAATTCGCCCTCAAGAGGTATGCATGCTTCCTGCAAAGAGCAGTGAACAACGTCCATTCTCTAGCTAAGAGCTGGGTGAATCTGCATGAATTTGCCCTTCTAGGGGCAGTTACTAATGTTATGTCTTCTAAAATACTGATCTTGTAGGGCAAAATGGAGTGTAGTTCTGTTGGTCAAGCAGGATGTTTGGAGTAATCTCAGTGGATAATTAAATTGGAAGCTACTCACGTGAAAGGACAAGGATTAATCTAAAGTTAAGGGGAGAATTCTTTAAAAAAAATCCTCTTATTCCTTAGTTCATCTGCTATCTCATTAATTTCTTGTATAGCTTGGAAGCTCTGTTTTCCCATTGCTAGGGGTGCTGGCTTTATTACCATTCTTTCAATAAAAATGCAGATTCTTAGCTCTGGAAACCTGGCTCTGATAAGAATACAGTTATTGATGGGCTTGCTTTTTCCTCTTGTCTCTTCAGGCAAAAATATATCTCCTGTTCATAGCAAAAGTTAAGTCATGATGTGTTGGGACTTTGGTTATGAAAAGCTTGATCCTATCTTTATTATGAGAAACGTAGTTTTGAAAACCTTTGCTAGAGTTGCAGACATACCATTTAAAACTTTTGCAGATCATTTTGCATTTGAGGGATTCACCATATTGTAAGAACAATTCTTTCTAGGTGTTACTGGAATCCTATGGTGCTTCGTCTGTGGAAGTGTTTCCCCTTCTGACTATCTGTTGAAATCCTTCAAATGGAAGGGGAAGAACACTTCAAGTTTATCCTAGTAACTTAAATGCCTTAATGAATTTCTTTTTGGATTACTGGGTAAACAAATGTGCTTTTCCAACACAGAGAAGCTTTTTATTTTAAGACTTTGTTTCCTGATTTTTTTACCTCAAACTAACAATAGATAGAATTTTCCAAAAACACTTAGGAAGCCAAGTCTTGGAAAGGAAACTGTTTCACATACTGATTGTTCCTGGATTTCTCGTAGCTCCTCATGTCATATGTCAGCTGAATAGTACTTTTAGTGCTTTCTGGTCCTAACTAGGTGCTGTACTAAACAGAATGAAATGTGTAGGCTTTCTTTCTTTGAACTGTCTTCTAGTTTCAGCTAAAAACACTGATAAAAGGATAATTCTGATACTTAACTGCTATCTCTTATTACAGGGGGAAGATTGTCTTTAGCGTGATTACTTACAAGTAATAGTTCCTCATCATGGCTGAACTATCGCCTGAAGAAATTCAACTGAGGGCCAACCAGGTCACAGATGAGGTAAATGTTATAGGAAGCCATCTGGGATTTCAGTACTTGTCTGCAAAGATTACAGTATCTTTTAAAAATAAAGACAGTCTAGGATAGTGATTCTGCAAGGGTATAGCTAAATGTTTCAAACTCTCCCCTTACTTGGTAAATACTGGAGCGAAGACTACTCCTAAAAGTAAGAATGAATTTAAACATAAATTTTCAAGTAAAGCTACCTACTTGACTGAGTACTGATCACCTAGTCCTGATTACTGAGACAGTGCAGGCTGGGTACCTACACTATTCTTAATCATGTTGATACTTAATGACTTTTTTATTTAACTGAAATTCATTTGAATACTTTTTTTATAATGACCTTCCAATGGGATAAGCAAAGTACTAGCAAGTACTAAAAACAAAGGGTTTACTAGCTACTGGAAAAATCTCTAGTATTTTGCCACTATGACTGTGTTGTAGTGTGTATTACATAGAGACAGGCTGATGAACCTTTGTATATTATTTGCCTTACTGCAATGAACTGGTAAAGAAGACTTTCAGACGCTGATATATACTGTTAACACATTCACTTTAAAATTTTCTTTCTAGTCTTTGGAAAGCACAAGGAGGATTCTTGGCTTGGCCATTGAGGTAAGGAAAAGCTTTTGAATTCCTTGGGGATTTATTGAAGTATAAGAAGCAGCATGTGAACTATCACAAAGTGATCTTACTCACTTTTTTTGTCTTAAACTTTTGAGACACATACATTCATTATTAGAAGTTGCTGCTTTAATTCAGTAGTAGAGTTGGAATGACTTTGGAATGACATAATATGAAAAACATTATGTTAAGTCAGATCACAGAAGGATCAATATCCTTTTTACCTGTTTTCCTCTTAAGCAAAACGGCCTGGTCTCCAAATCTTACAGTAAGTTACAAGAAGTCTTCTGTGATGGTCAGTTATGGCTTTGGCTGCTGTTATCACTTGCTTCGCATAACATCATTCATTCGTCTTTTAGCTCGCTTGACCTGTGAACAGTGTGAAAATGTCTTGCTTTGAGGAGGAGGGTAGGGCTGCTTTTGGTTCTAAACAAAAGTACTTCTGCATATACCTTACAATCTGTTCATCAGCTTTAACTTTAAAGATAGTTAAATATGATGATGAAACTCTTTAACACCCTTGTATATGACTTGAAACAAATATATCTGTATTTCAGGTTTATCTAGGTGATGTTGTGTGAGGAATCTGTGTGAGGAATCTACACTGTTATGACTTGCATGGCCCAGTGTAAAAATGACTGAAAGTTTACTTTTGATACTGTAATTTCAAAAAATATAGATCTATAGATCGTCCTGTTGGTAGGGAGTAAGATAACATGGCTGATAGTCAGCTCTGGTAGACTTAGCAAAGCTTAACTGGTTCAGCAAGACAATGCTGCTAGTACTTGGATATGCCATAGACAAATGGGAATCTAGAGACTAAGCAGTAATGCCTTTCAAAGCTATTGCCCAGACTTTTAGTGCTGAAGACTTGAGACAATTTATTGTCAGTGTGAGAACACTAAAAAATAATCCAATTAATAAGGACCCTAAAGTGTTTGATCATTACTGCTTTAGAGCCTGTACTCACTGTCCAGGCTGCTGTGGAACTGAAGATGCTACCGTTACCAGTGAGGCATTTGCATCAGCATAGCCTAATGAGCATTTCTCAAACACAAAATGTTAAGAACATCTAATGAGCCAACATGACTTCTCTTGGTGTCATAGTTTGATTCATAGAAGCTAAAATGACTCCTACCATAGACAGTTCTGTGCTGATAGTTTACAGTAAAGCATGGGTGCAACTTCCATGGTTAGATTCAAGACTTTGAGCCAGCAAAGACTTGTACTGTGGCATATTTCTCACTGCTGATTTCTTTTGCTTTGTTCTAAAACTAGAGATGGGCTATTTTCTTCCTGATCTCTTCTGCTGAATTTGCAAAAATGATTTTACAGGATTTGTTTTGCTTTCTTTTATTCTGGCTTCCAGGACTAAAGGCCTTGTCAGCCCTGTTGAAGGATGTAGGGATAAAGAATGAACTAAATGTCACTCTTCAAAACAAGACACAGCTAGGTTTACTTTTTTAGCTTGACAATGTCATAGTTCAATCCGAGTATTAGAGTAAATTTTATCACCTTGTGATGTAAAAAAAAACCCAAACAACTCACAAAACCCCCCACCAATTGAGACAGTGTAATAGGTGAGATTATCAGCCTAACATAGGATCTAATTTAAAATTTAGCATAGTTTTACAACAGAAGTTATTATTAACTTGGTTGGCTTATTAAATTTACTATAGAGATGACATGATTTTGCACTGCTGTATTGAAATCTGTTTTCATATCTGCAAATGCATTTCTTTCTGCAGTCCCAGGATGTTGGTATCAAAACTATCACCATGCTGGATGAACAGGGAGGTAAGTTCTTAATTCTTCCTCTCTAGCACTGAAAATCAATTTTATGACTGTAAGGAAAAGGTTTATCATTCAAGAGTTGTTGCTGAAACTATAAAGGCTTATTAAAGGCTACTTATGTGAAAATAAGATTTGCTAATTGGTTATTCCCATGTGTTTGTCCTATTTAAAAGAATTTTTAAAGTTAGTTGAGAGACCACGTTAGTTACAATGTGATAGAACTCTACTACAGAAGCCTTGGCTTTCCACAGTATGAACGTAACTGTGCTGCTCTAAGGATAGGGAAAATATTTTTAGTGTAGTAAACAAAACTTATCATGTAAAAACTTAAAAATAAAATAAAATAAAAAATAATCCCAGAAAGCAGGAAAGAAAAAAGGCATTAGTCTTGGTATAAAGATAGAACTGAAACGTCTAAGTTCCTGCTTGAAAGAAATGTTAATATGCCACCCCCACCCCCCTCAAATCTGTTTATTTAGGTTACTTGTTTGTCTTCCAGAACAACTAAATCGCATAGAAGAAGGCATGGACCAGATAAATAAGGATATGAGAGAAGCTGAGAAGACACTGACAGAGCTCAACAAATGTTGTGGGCTCTGTGTCTGTCCTTGTAACAGGTCAGTTAAATTGGTACTTGAGTGTGAAGCTCTGGAATATTCCCAATAGCTACTGTACTGGAAGATGGTCTCTAATAAAAAAGCTAATTAAAAAATGCTGAATCTCTAGGGAAGTTGATTGTTTTGGTTTGTAGAGGTGCACCCTTTTAAGACTGTATGAGAGTAGCTAAAGCTTACTTTCATCTAACCATATATTGTGTCCCTTTCACTGTAAAAATAGCTGCTGTATGAAGCACAATTGTGCCCTCTTCTCCTTTAAGTTTATGTTTAGTAGAGTATTATCAATGTCCATACAGATAAGAACAAACTGGACTGCAAACAGCTATATGTAAGTGCCTGTCTGTTAGAAATTTACCTTCAAAAATAATTTTTGCACAGCTTTGTAGTAACTTAAAAACAAGAAAACTTCTGTTTCAGAGAAGGAAAGTAATGTTGGTTCTCTAGGCATTTAAAAAATGTTCATGCTTTTGGGAGGAAGATCATGGGAGAACAGACATTAGTGTTAAAGCTTTAATCTTTCACTAGTGACTACATAAATGCTTGCAGACCTGCTTCACAGTACCTTTATAACATCAGTGTTTTATGGCTGCCATATACAAGTCAGTTCAGAGTAATCTGGTCTTTTGTATGGCACTTGACTTGTACTTCTAAACACCTAAACAATGATCAGAAATCAGTATTATAAGGAAAACAATACTTATTTTTTGGAGGTGTGCTAGCTTTATCTTTTAAAGCAGCAAAGTATCAAATTGATTTGTGCGAGTTGGATGTGATCATAGTTCTTCCATGTAAAGGAGAAATAAGTAATTTTACGAGTGTGACCACTGAAGTGAATAGTGTGTGTGTTTGTTGTTTTTATTTCTTTAACATGAGCAAAACCCACCTTATTCAACTGAGAGGCAGCAGAAATTTAGGTAAAAATTCCTTGGAGTAGCTGAGTCTGCTTATCCACCAGAATAATACTTTGAGGATTGTTTAGGATATGTATGAATGTGGCTTCTAAGGCTGAAAGTCTTTGAGCTTTAGTACCTTGAAAAAGCAGATAGTTCTGTCCTGAACTCTGGATAGGTAAAAGAAATAAAGTTGTGTACCAAAATGGGCAGTAATGTGCAGAAAAATCTACTAGCCAAGTAGAGGGCAATGAAGAAGGAACTGTGAATGCTTTTCATATATCTACCAGTACATCAGTTTTTCTGTCAATGTCAGAGATTTTTGTCAACCAGTTATCTCCAAAGCTTTTAATTTTTTTAATAAAGATAAATCAGAACACTTGCTGAATTAAATATTGCTTTCCTCATTTCTCCTAGGCTTAGATTCTTTATAAAAGCTTTGTGAAAACACAAAAAATGGCAGTACACTAATATAATCTATGTGCTAATAACAATTTACTTAGTTGCTGGTCTTTACTATTCTTTCTTCTCTCTTCCCTCCTAACACTGACGCTTGCTTTCTAAAAATGAAGACTAGGATAAGAAGCTATATTCACTTAACTGGTGAAAGCGGATTTTAGGACAAGGTCAGTCTTATTAGCGCAGATGTACATTTAACCAGCTGTCTGAAGTGATGCTTCTGTTGGATTTGTGCTTGCACATGCATGATGTCTGCACGCAGGTCTCCTTGTGACTGTGATGTATTGTAATACTGATGTGAATAAAAAATATCGATTAATATAGAGTGTATTAGCTGTGGAAATGTTGCACTGCTTGCGCGCTTGCTGGTTTGACAGGTTATATAAATTGCCTTTACTCTTACATAAACGAAATACGAGAAAAGTGAATGTGTAGTAATTAGAAAAACAGCTCTTAAAAATCAGGTGGTGAGACTCTTTGTTCTTAACTGTGCTTAGTTTGAGCAACAGTTCTGTTTCTAGCTCTCTACTTCAGATGTGCAAGTAGTTTTCAGTCAGCTTTTGGTTTTGTTCAGTAAATTCCTTAGTTACCTCTGGCACCAAAGATTTTGCTAATCCGAAAGCCAAGCATGTAAAGCTCTCCTGCTGTTGCGGCTTTAGTATGAATGAGATTAAAATATTATGCCTAATCTAGTTGCAGTAAACTTAGAGATCATTAAGCCTGTGTATGCACAAGGAGCTAGAATTGACTAGTTGAGGTTTCTTCAGGGTTCTGCTGGGTGCAACAGTTCCATTATGGACTGAGAAATTATTCCACTTTTTCCCCTTGATGTATTCATACTAGATAACTTTTCATAGGAGCTGACCTATGAAATATAATTTCCCTTTTTGATTACATAAATGCCAGAATGAGGGGAATACTTCTTCATTACAGCTAACTTCATATCTCTTCAGATGTGAAACATCTGGACTACTAAAAGACACTATAGATAGAGAAATTGATTACCTCTAAAGTTAGATGTACTGAAAGACACTACAGATGTCTCTTCACAGGCTTTTAAAGAAGCAGATAAGTGGCAGTGGAGTCTGGATTATCTAGCTTAAACCTGAAAATGCCAGCAAACAAGGTGAAATTCTCAAAATACGTTCTTTAGGGTTCATGAGAACTGACCCCAACTTAGATCAGTTATTTTCCCTGTTATACTTTCTTTTCCTCTTGCTTTTGTGGGTCTGGGGTTCTTGAGATTGTTTCATGTCACTGTGCTTTTTTTTTTCTCTTCTGAATTGATGTGGTAAAAGTGTAATGGTAAGTTGGTTTGTTACTTTAATGGAGTTAGTATAATTGAATTGCAGAATGAAGGAGCTATTTGAACATGATTACTGTTATTTCATAATCAAAATTAACCTGAGAAACACTAACTTTAAAGAGAAAGAGTTGGCAACAGAAAACGTTTGACAAAAAACAGCAATGGTTTTCTTGCATAATGTAGCTATTTGTATTCAAGGAAGTTTTTTTTCCTTCATCCCCATTTCTTTCCTGAAAAGTAACTAATCCTGATTCTAGACTAAGTCCTGTTGTAAATATAATTTTATCTTATGACAGTGTAAGCTTTCCTGTCACTGTCATAAGATTCCCCTCTTCTGGTAAGGTATATTAGTTTAAGGAAATGCCTGTGCTTGTATTAAAGCTTAAGACCAAATTAATCACTGTCCCTAGAGTAACTTGGTTATGTTCATACTATCTCGATACAAGAAACGCTATTGTATAGACAAAGCCTTGTCCATACGATATGTAAAACTCTTTCAGGCACAAGACAAGTGTTTCTGAAAATCCTAGATTAATACAGAACTCCAGTCAGGAAGCCATACTTCTGATGTAGCAGTTCAGATTGCTTATTTTTACGGATTAGGACGAAGAACTTTGAAGCTAGCAAGGCATACAGAGCAACGTGGGGAGATGGAATGGAGAACTCAGCAGATCATGTAATCTCCATGCAACCAAGAAGTATAAATCAGCAGCAGCCTCAGACTTCTGGAAGACCAAGTGGTGGATATATTACAAGGTGTGCTTCTTCATATTTCTCAATCTCAAATGCAGAAATCATAAGTTACCAGTTGTCAGCTACTTTCAGATGCATTTTAGGTAAAGTTGCTAAATAGTAAGTTTTTTACCACTGCTTGGAGAGATGGCAGACACCTACACTCTCAGTATTGTAGGGCTTATCTTACACTACTTTTTTTATGGTGGTTGTATTATTAGTCTGTTTCTGAATGTGACGATTATAGAGTTTAGTGCTCAGTTATTGCAGAGACTTAAAAATATGAAAGACTTTTATTGTCATAAAGTATATTTGAGACAAACTCATGTCTTAAACTTCCTCTGGTAGCTGTTATTTTGAATTCTAAGGCTATTTTTCTAATAGTGGTTAGCTTAGCACCTTTTTTGTTGGGCTGCTTGCTTGGAATACATGGGGTTTTAAAAGGAGAAAAACATACCTTGGCTTGAATACATTGCTTGCCAGATAACTGTGCAACAAACAATTTCTAGTAAAGTAAATTTAGGGTAGGCTTGATTCTTGGAAATCTTGTCTTAATTATTTTTACAGGATAACAAATGATGCCAGAGAAGATGAAATGGATGAAAATCTTGCTCAAGTGGGAAACATTCTTGGGAATTTGAAAAACATGGCTTTGGATATGGGCAATGAGATTGATGCCCAGAATAAACAAATAGACCGGATAAATGTAAAGGTAAGGGTCAAAGGTGTGCTCTGCCTTCAGCTTGTTAACTGAGAAATTCTAAGGAATGGCCTCACTGTCCTATCTGCTTGTATTTGCAGTAAATATGTATTAAGATTATACCATCTTCTAGGTTGCAGTGTTTTGAACAAGAGATATATTTTTGTATTAGGTACATAGCTGAAAATTCAAATGCTTCAGAGTGTCAGGAAACCTAAAAATACAGCATATGTCACTGCTTACTCTGAAAACAACTAAACTTGATTGGATCAAAAGGTCAAACATTTACTGGAGGTATAACTAGGGGATTGTTGCTTGCAGGGAATCTTGTCTGTGGTAGGGAATACTATTTTTAACAATAGCAAGATTCTTCTGGAATTCCTGAAAAGTCACTATAATTACTGAGTGTAAAATAAAGCACAGGTAACTTATTGCCGTAATTCTCATAGACAGGTTAATATTGGGGCTGAGGAGACTTTGGAATAATAGGTTTTCTAAGTGCACAGGGACATGGTCCACCTTCATGTGCACATGAAGTTAGTCACAGCCAGTAACATCTTTTTTTATAATCATTTTTTTAATAATCATTTTTATAATCATTTTTAATAATCATTTTTTAAATTTTATTGCTTTAAAGATTAACTTCCCAAAACAGATGAATCTTATATAAATATGTTCTTGTTCTTTCAGAGGGCAACTTATGAGGAAGTTAGCTTTATTTTAGAAATTCCCGTATTCTGAAATAAATAGAAGTTCTTTTACAGGCAATCCTGGTTAAGAAAGGAAATGAAAGCTTTAATGAATAGTGTATATTAAAGATTTTAAAAAGCAGAAGTGAACACCAGTTGCTGTAAAATTACAGAATTAAGACAAAATGGGAAGTCAAAGATCTTACTGAAATGCCCAGTAGGGTTAAAAGCAAGGGGGAATGGAATTTTGTCAAATAAACAGAAGTAGTATGACATAAATGCTGGTTGTACATATGTCAGCACCTCAATCTTGTCTAGTAATTTAGGACTTGTAGTATTAATAAGGCCAATCAACATGATCTTACAGAGGATGCCTTAATTGTCTTTCAGTGTTCCCTGAAACTGCAGATCTGAGGTGATTATCAAGTAAAAGCAGTCAAACATTTTAAAGAACACTAGAAAATTTAATTGGAGTTTAAAATTAGGTCTGAAATTCTTACAGCTTATAAAGTGAATGGAAAACTGACTGGTCAATTTAATTGCAAGTGGGAATTACTGCTTTTAGCAGTAGTGTTTCTGGTAGTTTCAAGCACCCATTTTGTGCTGATGGTCTTTCATTTTAGTAGTCTGAATAAATCTTGGTGATCAAGCCTTACTATTAGAATATGATGTAAAAGAGTTAGGATTGCTTTACAAAACAGCAATAAAAAGGAAGGTGCAATTCCTGGCTTTGAGACTGGCAACCTGTGTGTGAAAACCAAATCAAAACATTGAGGGTAAATCTCCAAAGGACAGTATCATATAAAGAAAGAAAGAGCAGTATTAAGCTTAACTTCAGAATGAAGTTGATGCTTTTATTTTTATTTTTTTTAAAAATTGAAGATTCCAACTCCTCTGGGAAACATAGAGGCTTGACTGGGTGACTTTTGGTAGCCTGCAGTGTCATGCAGGACTCCTAGTCTGAATAAACCCCTAATAAAAGCTTATGTTACTGATTTTTTTCTAAAAAGATCTAGTAGCTAGACCAATGTGTTTACAGAGTGTTGTTAACAGGTTAGATTCTCTGTTTTCTTTAGTAGATTCCTGCCCTTCCCCAACCCTTGACCCAAAGGGTAGGAAGGAAATAACAGGAGGGAAGGGCTTGAACTGTCAATGTCCTTTTCCCAGGCCATTGCAGTATGAAGGTGTGAAACGGCTGATACTTGGCACAGGTAGAGCTTCTCAGGAGTTCCATTCCTCATGGTGAGGACAGAGGCTAGTTTTGTGCTTATTACTCCTCCTGCTCATTCCCCATTGCAGGCTGGATAATTGGGGAATTATTTTGAAGCTTCTTATCATATGTTTCACTAAAACTCTTTTGACACTTGTTCAGCCTAAATGCTGTGGCTGACTTTTGATGCTTTATAATATTAAAACAATTATAAAATGAAGTAGTTTTCTTACAGATACCATACTACGATGACACTAGGACACTGGAGGGTGTGTGGATGAAAACCAGGGATTTGCACTAAGCAAAATAATTCTGACTTTGGCCATAAATTTGACCATAAGTCACTTCCAGTTTTGACTATTACTTCTAGTCCATAGCAACAAAACTGCCTGTAGAGGTCCTTAAGATTTCTAAACACCTGGAGAGAGGGAATCTTTATCTCTTTTCTCTGTTAATATTCTTCCTGGCTTGCTGAGGCAAGCTGCTGTATGTTTTGAGGGTCAGCTAAAGACTAAAATCTTTCTCCTGATGCTGTTTCTGCCAAAATTGACAGCATATGCTGGCTAAAAATACTTCCAGCTTACAGAAGTCACTCTTTTTCCGTCTACCACAATGCTAATATCCTGCAATTCAGAAGTTCCTGTCCATTTGAATTTTTAAATTTTTTTGCATAAAGTCTGTAAATGACCTATAAATTTCTCTCTTTCAGGCTGATACAAACAGGGAACGCATTGAGCAAGCCAACATCAGAGCCAAGAAATTAATTGACAATTAAAGCCTGCTGTCATTCAATGACACTGTCTCTCCAGCTGCAAGCCACCGTATTCATGGATCTGTGAAACTTCTATTCTGAAATAAGAGGGTCTGGGAAAAATGAAGCAGTACCCATTCTATAGGGATTAATTTTTTTTTTATTGTTTCATGTACACATGGCCTTGACTCCAAGCAAGCAGCCAACATAACTTCATCCTACTCATCTGCCTTTGCTTTCTTTAAACTGCTCAGGGCTAAAAGTGTTATGGCTTTGAGAATATTCTTGCATGTTTTATTCCCCAGCCCAGTCTTTGTTTTGTTTTGTGGTTTTTTTGTTTTGTTTTTTTTTTCTCCTGCACCCAAAATACAGTCCTCTATTGAAGTTGAACAAGCAGGGTAACGTGAATTCACAGTTGTGGAAAGTTGGAGAGGGCACTTTGCACTGTTCGAAATACCTCATAAATTGAGTGTCGTCACTAAAATAGGGACTTGGTGAATATTGTCTGACTTGTGTCTCTAGCAAGCTAACCATAGTTTTACAACCCAAACCACATGTTTTTTTGGGGATTGAGGTTGTGCATTACAGAATTGAAGAGGCCCACTGCTTACTACTTTTGGGTTGAGGGCTTTAAAACACTTCCTAACCACATGAACTTTAACGTAAAGGCAACTGGAGGGATATACAGGTTTCCACTTTCTTTACTGTAAATTGACATGGGTTTGGAGGCCATGAATAGGAAATCATGCTGCATTATTCCGATAATACTTGTTTTGTGTATGTATACCTGATCTAAACCCCATGCATGTGTGAGTAGAAAAAAGTAAAACTGTCTCCCCTAAGTATTTATTTGATGGAAAATGTATGCCCCTCATCTAAAAGTTAACTTTTAAGTGTTTGAATGATGCATCTTAACTGGAAGTAAAAAAGCATGCAGCTTTTTCACATCCTGTATCAGATTCTATTTTGGCCAGTTTTCAGTGGAGTTCATTTTATGCCTTTCTCCAGTGCACAATAATGACTGAGATCTGGTGCAGAGTTTGCTCTCAGCAGTGACTTTGGGGGAGCTTCTTAAACCTACTGAAAACAGAGAAGCTTATTCTGAACCTTCTTTGTCACAGTCTGGAGAAGGCAGTACCTATTTAAGAACTGTATGCTAGTTCTAAATAAACTAGTTCTAAATAGGTTCCTGACTGGTTTATTATTACAGACTTTGGGACTGGCAATTGGAAATACTACATGTTGAAGTTGCTTGCAACTAAAATGTTCCTGTTCTGTTGCTGAATAGAGGAGTTTCTGACCAGGTGAGGTAAGAAGAAAACCAGCTTGGTTTTACTGTAATATAATCAGATTTATTCCCAGGATTGTCTTGGATTTCTTTTTTGGCAAGTAAATGCAAGTGACCTGTATCATTTTAACTCTACCCAGTATGTATTATACCTGTTTAAAAGGTGAAAACGATGCTTTGGAATAACCTGTGATACTCAAGGTTGGATGGCAAAAATTTTCAAACAAAATCAATTGGAGGAATAATTAAAACTAATAGCATTATGGGGTGGTTTTTTTGGAAAGACAGTCCACAAGTATCCTGTAGTCATTAATAATGAATCCCAGAGCTAGAGAGATGACACTAATCTGCTGAAATGCAAGATAAACAGTGTTAAGTGTTTTGTTTTCTTTTTAGTAGAAATACAGTCAGTATTACTGGTAAATTCTCAGTTCGCTCCCAGGAAAACGTGATATTTAAAGAAAAGAAGAAAAAAAAAACAACCAAAAAACCTCAACACAACAAAAAACTGACCAAAGGATTGAGCTGCTGCATGTAGTAAATAGGGCAGTGGCAGACTGCCTTATGTGAATAAGGTAAAGTCATTTTTAGGGGACTGGTTATTTCAGTAGTGTGTGTTGGCTTCTGTCTAGCTTCCAGTAATTGTTGGAAAGGTAATGGATTTTAAAAGATCATTATGTACCCCATTAGTAAATGAAGATTATGTGCTTAAAAACACAAGTAGCAATGAAGTACTTTTAAGAACATTGCCTAGTAGATTTCTAACAAGCATTTGCATGGGAAAGCATGTGGGAGTTGTATACTTTTTTTTTTTCCTTCTTACAAACTTCAGGTTGGGTGAAGGAATATTTGCTGCTGGTTGTGAAAGCAAAGTATACATTATTTAATAATGATTGTCTCCTGGACCAGAAGACTAAAGAGGTTACCTTATTTTGCTTACAACAGTGCAAACCTGCTCTGTAGCATTTGGACATTCCAAACATTGGAATGTGTTTCTCCCTTGCCATTACAAGTCCATGTTCTTGACTTCCCTGAGCTTTAACAACAAATGAGCATGTTGGCTGAGAGAATGCTGTGACTGCTATATCAGAATCATAATATTGCAATGAATACCATACGAGGAAATAATTTCTAAGACTCTAAGCTTGAGCATTAGTGGAATATCAATACTATTTTCTGATGCAGCAAGAGCCAAATCCATGAGGGAGTTGGCGCCGTTATGTTAGTGAACAACACAGTCTGCTTCTTGGATTGTCTTGCTGTTGTCTGTAGAATAGATGTTTAATTTCCATATCTATGGGATGGAATCAACACTTGTACATCTTTGTATTTCTGAATGCTATTAAGAATGAAGGTTTACAGTTTCTGCTTTTGATTGTTAAAATTATATATTGTGCACAAAAAATACATACTTTTATAAGTGAATGTGTTTTTAAAACTATTTTCACTTAGAAATGTCTTTGTTTCCTGTCCTTGAAAAACTTGGCAGAACTAGCTGCTACTAGGCGACTAGGAAGTTTCCCTTCTATTTTTCTCTCAGAAATCCTCATGTTAACAAAAGAATGGGTGTGGTTGGGAAGACAGGAATATTGTGATCTCTTAACACTCTAGTTTTCATTCTTGCATAATCAACATCACCTAACTTCAACCTATGAAGTGTGTCCATCTCTTCTTTGAAAGACTGCAATTTTGACATGGTAACTACACTTCAGGATGGTAAAGGAACTAAATGGAAAAAGAAACCCCCAAACCAAAACAAAATACAACTTTCCAGTCAAGTATCAGTAACAAATGCCTAGCAAATACCTAGTCCAGTAGGGGAAATCTGGTGATTCATCCTACTGCCAATGCAGTTCACTTGTGAGGCAATTTAAATTGTATTTTTCTCTGACAGTACAGCCTGAGATTCCCAGAATGCTTGGGTGGAAGACAGACATATGTTGACTTGCAGTGGTTTTGAGCTGTAAGAGAGAATAGTGTATCTGGGGATGGCTTTGAAAAAGTACTTCTCAAAGTGTATTTCTACCAGTAACTAGGGGAAAAAAAGAATTAGTGACAGCCTGCATATGTAACTGTTCTAAGCATGCAGCATGTGTCCCATGGATACACTTAAATGAAGATAAATGGTAAATTCAAGCTAGCCTTGTCCTTGATGAAAGAAGAGTTTAACCTCTTAACACAGGGGTAGCTATAGTATGAACTGCAGCACATGTGGCTTTTGCAGCAACTTGCAGAAGTTTCCTCTGTGAGGGCTATGTGGTGAAAGAATTTGCTGTTTACACAATGCAATGACTTGCAGTTGCAAATTAACCTTTGCTGCACTTGAAACAGCAACGCACTATCTAAATGTTGATTGAATAGATGGATGAAAAGTATATCTTACTGCAATGGAAAATTGGAGAGCAAGTGATACAGGTCTGAAAAAAATACATGAATGGTTTATATTGTTAATTAAAGTAACATTTTCTACCTCAATAATTCCAAAACTAAAAAGCTGCAGGTGTAATTGTGCATGGGAATAAAATTGTTTTATAGTGCCAGTTGTAGAGTGGGGGTGGTGAGAAGGGAAAACTGAAACTCCCAATATAAAACTCCTAACAGATTACATACAGTGCTGAAATGTACAGAATAGTGTTCTAAGTGACTTAGTCACAGTTATTTATTGCTGTGAGCTGAAACGTGAGGGCATCAGCCAGGGTTTTTTTGGTTTGGTTTTTTTTTTTATTGAAACAAGAATAGTCTTCTGGAACAAATTTGGTTAAATCAGGACTAACTTAGCATTACTCAGTATTTTGTATGCTGGTGTCCCCCTTTTAAAAAATCTTTGATAGCTGTCATGACTCCAAGTTACCAAAGGAGCCTAACAATTAGTAACTGAAAGGTTTCTAAAATGTACTAGTGATCACACAAGAGAAAAGTTGACTTACTACTTTTGGAAGTATTTGAGAAAGTTAAGGGTTTGTGGAGGCTTTTTTGTTGTTTTTTTTGTTGGTTTTTTTTTTTACAGCAAGGCTAGCTACATCATTTTTTAAATGTTTTGATGTACCCTGTCTTCTTACACATCTTTGAACAGACAAAAGAATCCTAGTAAACAAATGTTTAAATGAGAGAAGCAGCATGTCTGAGCACAGGTATTTCCAGTTTAAAAAAAAAAAACCAACAAGAAAACCAAAACAAAAAACCCACCATAACATTGTGGGTTACATTATGTAAACCACAACATTGCCAAGTATGTACATATTGAGGATAGACCACTCCTTCATCGTTGTCAGAGTTGGTGAGTTCAAAGGGGGAATCTGCTAACTCTGGGGGTTTGTTCTGTGGATGTCTCATGCATGGCAAATCTAGAAAAAAAGCTAATACTTCAAATGGGATTTAGGTATTGGGTGGAAGGAGCCAAAATTTAAATCGAGCCTGGGCCTTTAAACTATTCACTGCTGGATTTGTCTGTCATAATCTGTGGCATCTATTACTATGAAGCTGAATAGATTTCCTACTATACAGGGCCTTGCATTATGATAACATACAGGTTGTGTTCTTAAAACACTTTCCTAGTTACGTATTGCAAAATGAAGTAGCCTTATAAACGTTGTCTGCTGTCAGATGCTTATTAGAGGAAGCTACTTTTCCCATGAAGTAACACCTGGAATGGTGGTTCTTAAGTAAAACTGGTTCCCTGCTTAATGATGAATCGTATCCATCCTTTGAATAATGAGCTGGTGTTCCCTAAAACACTCTTATAATAGGTATTACTATGCAAGAATTGAAGAAAGACAGCAACAGGGTCAGGAAACTAGATACCTCTCCTGAGCATCTTATAAAAGAACCACTTATCACTAATCTTAGAGTTGTTACACTGAGGAAAAAGATTGGCACAGAGGTCACTTCATTTTTCTTAACTGCAGATGGCATGAGATGCTGAGTAGCTTTAGTAATTACACCAGCAACTTAGAGTTTGCTGTCCAAATGCCTTTCTTGTCTCATGTAGGAAAGCTTCAGTATAGAACAGTAGTTAATCTAAGACAGTCTCGTTGGGTATAGATGTATCCATGCTTATCTTGCAAAGAAGTGTACTTCGTACAGCTCCTACTTCACTGTTTTGAAAATGCAGTACGTATTAACTGAATTGCTACCATAGTGTTGGCATACTCAAGTCCTCTGCCTTCTCAAAGCAGTTGAAGTATAGCTGTTGCCAACAGCTGATGGAACCAAGTACCTAAGTGATGGCTTTCAGTAGTAGCTTAGTACTACTTGTTCAAGTGACATCAGCAGCAGTTACACCAAATAAACTTGAACTGATTTTTTGAAAATTATTTACTAAAATAAACAAGTACATTTTCCTTTTCAGTATAAGTTACATAATTGCATACATCTTTAGCTCTTTCTAGGTGCTTTTGGTAATAAGGCAGCAGCAGTAGGCTGATGACTCAAACTTTCAGCATTGCTGCGTACACGAGGAATCAGTGCAAGGATATTATATTTTCCAGCAATATACATTTTTACTGAATACACTGAAGGTGAACCTAATTTTTATTTGATACAGCTCAAGCAGAAGTGGACTGTAGTGCAATTCTTACTTATTGGAAAAGAAAGCCCATACAGTAAAATGTATATGAAGGATACTCAAACCATTATCTGTTTACCAGAAGCAGTTAATAGAACACTTAACTTAGCCACAACTATTTGTGCTTCATAAAAAACTTACACAGCTTATAAACTAAAACCTTATCTATAAAAGTTCTTCTCTGTCAAATAGTGCTTACCACAAGACATACAATGTTTCAGATCTGCTTTGGTGGTAGAACTTCCATGTGCTATTATGGAAAAATGTTTCCAGAAGAAATTATCCTCTTACAAATCAATAGCCAGCTTTCTGACAAAAAGCATCTGGCAACTTTGAAATGCTCATTCCCTTTCTCTGTGAAAGAACAAGCCCTGACAAAGGAGAACATGTGTTTGTGTTAAAAGCTATAGTGGCACAAAAATCAAAACTGGCCCCTAGGCAGGTTCATCGGCTCAATACCCACGTTCTCTAGTTCAAGTTTATTCAATGTGGCCTTAACAGACCATATTGGACTACTAGAGGAGTACTCTGATCATCTCCATCAGTCTTGGTTTAAGTCAGTGAAGCAGGTGTTTCAGTCACTAACTCTTCTTAACGGGAATACAAAGGGTCAGAACAATGATCACGCAAACTTCTTCTTTGTAGCTGTAAATCGTTCCATGTACTACAAAGAAAACAAAAATCTAAGATTCAGAAATTAATACAGGATTCATTACTATTGAAAGCAGTTAAGCTTGTGTTCTCAGACTCAAAAGCACTCCATCTAAAGCATATTTTCATTTCCAGACATAACCATAACAGCTTTACTTTTAAACAAACAACACCCCCCCCAAAAAGAATTTCTGCCATTTGCTGTAATTCAGATTAATGTTCTAGAAAAAGTCCTCACAGTGCTGAACAATCAAATCTCAAGTGTTAAGGATGAACTTAAATTGAACAGTTAAGAATGCTGCATAATAGGAAGCATCCATTATTTTTTGTCCCAAAGTGAAGACACACACTGGTCATCATTAGCTACCCTTCAAAAGATGCTGAACTTCAAAAGAGCACTGACCCTAAATCCTATGAGAAAGTTAATCTTTGAAGAACTCTTGAAATACTTTTCAGAGGGTAGTTACAAATCTGGTACCAGTGACAATACCCATAGACTCATTGTGCTTTTATTCACCAACATACAAGCTTAGTACTCTGAGGAGGTACTGGGTAAGGACTTCACCAGAAGCTTCTTTTTTAAAGACAACCAAAATGAAAAAGACACAAACCTTGTCATAACCTTCCAGTTCTCTGAGTTTCTTGATTTCAAAGAGGTTGCCTTCTACTGCAAGCAGTGAGATCTGGGAATCACTGAGGATGCTTTGAGGAAGCATGCTGAGTTCTAGACAGTTTTCCTCTAAACGCAAGACTTTGAGACGTGGACAGTGGGAGATCTGCACTGAGATCTGTGAAATCTGGTAGAAACAAAAAACCAAAGAGAAATGAGATTAAAAATTAGTGATCTATGATTAAAGGGATTTGTTTCAGACTAACATGGACAATTACCATGTTGTAAATATAAACTACATTAACAGTAACTACTTAACAACAATGCATAAGCAACAATAATAATGATCAAAAATCCAAGTAACTTTTTTTCTTCCATGATGACAGGTAACCTACACATCTATTTATCAGATTCCTACTCAAGAACTGTTTGAATAATTTCTGTGTGGCTAAATTAAGGATTTGTTAGTTGGTTGTATCAGTACCTAAATTCTAGTTATGACCCCTCATTTCTGTTGTGTCCAGGAGATGTCTTTTAGCTATGAAATTTTGAGGGTCTGAGCTTATGTTCTGTGGATGCACTAAGTCCAAGATAAACCATGTCCTAAATCTACATGCCCACAATATTTCAGTTACCAGACCTGATTCTGATTCAAATTTAGTTCGATAGCCTGCAATTCTCCCACAGTGTCAGGCACATTTTGGATCTGGTTTTTGGAAAGATCTACCACATCCAAGTGGCGAAGACCACAGAGTTGCGTAGGCACCGTCCGAAGCTGGTTCCCAGAAAGGCTCAAGGTTTTGAGAGCTGAAAGTTGTCCAAATGCAGACGGTAGCTGCCTCAAGTGATTGCCATTCAAGTGTAGTGTTTCCAGTTTTTTCAATTTACACAGCTCCTCAGGTAACGCAGCTAGAAATAAATGACAGAACAAAGAGACGACTTAAAGAGCAGTAAACATTCATACCTGTTTAATTCAAATAACCTTCTGCATGGAAAATGGTTACTATATTACAGTATTTCTCACAGGATTCCTCCCCATTTTCCAATGATGGCATAGATCCCTGCACAGAAACTTAAGCCCAGTGACAACACATGCTTTTTAACCATCTTTCTTAAATATCTTAAAAATAATCTGTAGATAAGGCAGACCTTCAAATCACAGGCTGAAGACACTACTCTGAGAGGATTTTAGACAATTGGTTATACTCCTTACTAACCACTTTGCCAATGCATTCTATGACATCTGAAGTACCACACAATTCACAGCTTCAGGTCTGCTGCAGCCCACCAGTAAAGGTATTACTCAACTTACTCAAAAGTAAGTTCTCAGGTAATTCATACTATATCATACCAGCATTTAAGCCTCACCAGGTAAGCCCTGCTGGCATTCATTCATCCCTCATTCTACCTACACATATGTATAACCTGTAGCACTCCCGAGTTGCACTGTAGAGTCAAAGATGTTTGTAAATTACATTTGTTTCAAAAAGGCAGATAATACACAATTAACACATTAAAAAGTTAGTTTCTTCACCTTGTCCTAATTTTCCCATAAAATTTGGATGTTTGTCCAACAGAAAGAGTAACAACCACTGAATGGCCAGCAATATTTTCTACAGATCATCATCATCTTCCCCTGCTCTCTATGCAAGTACTAAACCATCTGACACTGTTAAACCTTGAGATCAGACAAGTCAGAGCACAGACACATTACAGTTTTAAGTACTTACATGTCATTGTAAAACTGATAATACAACTAAGTTGGCAACTACTTTTGAAGAATTTATGGGTTTGGGTTTTTTTTCCTGTACATGAATTCCAAAGGTTTCAGTTTAGGTGACTAAACTCCCCATTTACATCCTGTGAGAGTTAAATCATTAAATTTAGTTTCTGATCAGAAAAGTCAGGTTATTATTTTTAAAATCTGTGGAGATATTAATTAGCAGGCATACTCAGTTTGTTGTTGTTAAGAACAAGGCTCTTCAAAAAGGAAAATTTTCCAATGAGTGGTGGCAAGAGCTCTATTTTGTTGTTTGACAAGTCTATGGTCCTTAGGTTACTTGCTAGCTTCTGCAGATCTTCAGGAAACTATAGGGGAGAAAAAAAGATGCAGCATTTAAACAGTTGCTACAACTTCAAATGTTCGAGTTACACAGCTTAAAATTCTAATTGAAATTTGTATCGCTATTACATACTGTCATATGTATCACAATGCCAATCACCGCAGTGTGCAACTAATTTAGCAAATTTGCTTAATACATATTTTTTAAAGTATTTTTTCATCTGAGGAAGGGAAAAGGGATATAAAGGAGACAGTCTAACATCTAGGAAGAGTAGTTTTTAGTCCAAAGAATTTAAATTAAAAAGAGAGAAGTAAGTGTATCATGACACGAGCTCATTTATGGTTTAGTCTTCTTGTGTTTCTCTTAAGCATGCCTGTCATTAAAAAAATATTCTACAGCTAGTTAATAACTCTATATTTTAGTAGAGTAGGACCGGGAAATTTTTATCTTGCTTTCTTTTTTAAATAATTATGTAAACCACTTTCCTTATTCTTATTTACATCCCACAGCACTTTAATCTGGACTTGGCACTGAGCTGAAAAAAAAGAAAAAACTAACAATCACCATCAGCGAGTCCTGGTCAGTAGGCCAGTGGTGTTGATTTTCCTTTGGTTTGGCAGAGGAAAAGGGAAGACAGAAGGTAGGATAGTGGAAGAAGATACTTCAGCAAAGTCTTGGGAAATTACTGCAGTACAGAGTTATTCTGGCTGTCCTGTGAATTGTTAGTTGACTTATGGTTCCAGGACATTCTGTTTTTCAGCAGCTGAGTCACAAGTCAAGACAATTTCTGATATAATAAACTTCAACGTGCTTGCAGCCCAGTGAACAGCCTGTACAGACTATTCATATGACTATAATTAAATACAGCATAAGTATCTGTACATGACAAATTGCAGAGTATCTTTCTAGGTAACTATACAGTTATAAAATTCACATTTTTTCCCCTCAAGTTTACAGCCCTTTTTTTAAAAAGCACAACATCATAAGCAGTACTTCTTGAACATGCATGCACTCTAAAGCATAAGCTCATGCTCACTCTAAAGCACACAAGTGTCCTGTCAGATAAATGCTCAATCAGAAGATAGTGCAAGCACAAATCTGCTCTGCACAAAGGAAAATATTCTTGAAATAATATTATCCATCACTATTTATGAGAAATACATGTATGCAGTGCATTGTGACAATGAGGTGGGAACTTCCAAAAGTCATGCACGCTGCCAAGTTTCTGCTACAGTTACATTACCTCTGTAAGGCCCTTTCCAGTTAGCTGAAACACACCAGTTTTCTGTGCTGTCTCCAGGTGGGCTTTTAATGCACTATTTCCCATCCTAACAGTTCTCTGTCAAGCAGAGTTTGAGTGATAGTCTCAACCAGTTTCTCTCGGTTACTCCGCGCTAGAGAACTGCAATCCGAAGTTTCTGTGATAAAGCAAATGTAAAAAGTCATTTTATGTGCACTGCCTTCAGCACTACAAGCATTTCAACATACTGAAGCGTTTCGCTGCTGTGTTTTCATCTCCCTCATAACTGAAACGTAGAACTTAAAAGATTTACCTAGCTTAAGATGCCTTCATTACAGCAATTTGATTACTGAAATGATGCAACAACTGTTGCTAAGACTAAGTGGAAAAATCGCATACTTTCCACATTTTGCCTCCTTCGGGGCCCAGTAGTGTAAGGAGATTTTCCATGGAGACTACGCCGTGATTTCAGTGGCATCTCCCAGCACTGACCTGCTGTACTACAGTTTTATTCGCTTTTCTTGGAAACATTTGTTTCATTTAGAAACTTGACTCCTTTGCTGTGCCTTCAGACGCAGACACACGACATCCGTCTCCCGTAACTCCAGCAGGGTTTATTCCCAGGACAAACTCCGCCGGGTTACAGGCCGAAGGATTACTACTGTCAGGTTTGCAGCCGGGAATAACGCCTAACGCAGCACGTAGACAGCCGGGACCAGGAGCCCCAGAGAAGAAGCACGCCCTGCCGCGACGGCTAGAGGCGGCTCAGGAGGACCCTCGGCAAGGGGCGAAGCCAGCAACGACCCCGCTGCAGGCCCCGCTCCCCCCGCCTCAACGCCCCCCCGGGCTGCTCCGGCCCCACCGGGGCCGCTCGGCTTTGTCGCTCGCCCCCCGCCCGGCCACCGCAGGGAGCTCCGGCCCAACCCACCTGTACAGGCACCGTCGGCGGAGCTCCCTGCACCCTCCCCCGCGCTCCGCCTCCGCCAACCGACGCTCCAAAATCGCTTACCGACTCCCCCGGAACCGGACGCCTGTCTCCCCTCCCCTTATCCTGTCATACCCAAGATGGCGGCTGCCGGCCGACCGCGGACGCCGCCATCTTCGCGAGCTTCCGGGACACCCAGCATGGCGGAGCGTTGCAGCCCCGCGTCCGCCGCAGCCGTGGCGGCCGGCAGACCCAGGCCGAGCAGGGCGGCCGGGCCTGCGCGGAGGACGCTGGGGCTGAGCCCGCAGCGAGGCGCCAAGGACGCTGAGGAGTGGGAGTGCGATTGGGATTGGGAGTGGAGCGGCGGCGAGGCGTGGAGCGGTGGCCAGGACGCCTGCAGGACCTGGGAAGCGGGGCAGCCCACGGCGGCGGCCGCCCTGCTAGCGCGATGCCTGGCGGCGGGCGCCGTGACTCAGGTAACGGGCCCGGAGGGGACCGTGCAAGCTGGCGGCAGCGCGGGTCAGAGTCACGTAACAAAGAATTACCTGTGGTAAAGGTTTAGGAGAAGCCGTGGCTCAGGTGCTGCGCCGCAGCTCTACTCTTCCTTCTGGGCCCGTCCTTGCGGTGCGTGTGTCCCGTAGGCGCAGCGGTGCCTCACGCTCCACCTTCAGGTTGACGAACCTGTGCTTCGGTGCCTTACCCCTCCGTGTCTTGAAATAAGATCGCGTTGAAAGCGCTAAACCGTGTTGCTGTTTGCCTAAGTGCGTGTTAATTGGAAAGGCAGAGTTTTTTGCTGTTGTTGTGGGATCTCTTGCGGTTTTGGCTGGTGGCAGCTTTCCTTACTAGGAATACCCGTACCTCCTGGTGTGTGTTTTTCTGGAGCGTGGACGTGAGGGGTCTTTCGTGCCCTGTAGTGCGAGGCAGCGGCGTGCAAGCCAGTGTCGTTGGGAGTGCCCTCGTACTGCCTCTTACGAAACTTTATTTTCACTCGTGTTCATTTTCCCCAAATAATGCACGTTTTTTATGAGTTGCTTAGATGAAATTTACTGTATTGCATAGTGTGAGAGATTAACAGTAACTTTAGACTATTAATAGCCCATCTTGAGAAGTTGCCTGATGCGTTCTTGCTGCTGGCTGCATTTTTTCCCCCTTGTTTTCCTTTAACAGGAGACATTGGATTTAACATGTAGAAAAGCCCCGTGCTTTGTGAAATTCTCAGAGAAGGAAAGAATGGCAAACATTCAAGCTGAAATCAATGAGGTACAGCCTTTACTGTTGTCAGTGTACACTTACTGCTTCACTACTTAGAGGTAACACATGACACTTAATGAAGTATTGGACTGCCATGTACTGTTGTTTTATGTTTTGCTCTTTTTTTAACTGTCTAGCTGTTTAACAGTTGGGACTTTTTCCCCAGTGGACTGAGTTATCATAAAGAAAAGAACAAAATTATGAAACAAAAGTTTTCAGTATAACTGGAAAGACACAGCAGCCTGCATCATTGAAGTGTTACCTGAAGTTTTTTGAAGAAACTGAAGAACAAATAAGAATTTGTAGTTGACTTTAATTCACAAAAAAGTTTCTTTATAGGCAGCTAGAGTCTTTTGTTGGTTAGCAAGTGGTAACCTCAGTCATTTCCTACTGCTTGAACTGCTGTTGGATTGTATTTTATGATGATGTCTTCTGAGCATTTGCTTGCTGGTACAAAAACTCTGTTTATGAAGTTACACAGTGTGGGCTCTGGCAGCTACAAAGCCTTACTGCAAAGCAGTTTGACAAATTCACCATTTAATTTTTTGGAGAATGAGTTAAACAGCTGGCATCATTGTGTATTGACAAGCAGAAGGATCAAGCAGTTTCTAGCTCCCAGTAAGGTGGCTACTTAGCCTCCTATGCTGGAAGGTTCCACATGCAAAGTACTCTCTCTGACAAATGTTCAGTATGCTATGAGTAAAGCAAATTTATTTTTGTCCTCTCCTCAGTGATCAAGAAAAGCAAAGCAACAGTTCTCTGTGTGTCCTGAGAGACTGATATGTCATCCTCTTCTGTACTTTCCTCAGTCTTTTCTTACCTAGCCAAAACAACCACAAGTCTTTCAGCCATAGGAAGATTGCTGCTGCTGTTGTGCTGGTTTATCATTGGAAAGAATTAAAGCTAGGAGTTTCACTTGGGAGCGCTTCTCCCACAGCTAAAAAATCCCGACACAACACAAACCAGTCTTTGCCAGAAAGAGGAAACTTGGGGCTGTGAGGTTCTCTAGTAGAACATAGACTATGAAACTGCTTTGTAGGAGATGTAAGTTTCTATGTTTTAGGAATGATTGCAGGACCTGTCTTTTCCAGCACAAATTCCCAATAAATCACCAAATTGTTTTTTTAAACAGTCTTTTCCTATTGACCAAAAAAACCCACCTAGTAGTAGAAACACTCCAGAGAGCATGGTAACATGCTCTCATGCAAATGTTCACTCTCTTTCACACATGCTCTCCCCCATGCTCCTGTTTTCTCCCTTTCTACTTCCTCCCCACCCCAAGGAAGTCAACAATATCTGGATAAGTGTGTTAAAAAAAACATTTCCATTTGATGTTGTTATTGTTGTAGAAGAAACTGAAAACTGAAATTCTGCAGTTGGAGAAGGAGACAGCAGACATTGCTCACCCTTTTTACTTAGGTAAGTGCAGTTGTACCTTAGAAAAAAACGAGTGTTAGATGACTTCATCAGCAGATTAATGTTTTGTCTGAGTATGTGACACTTCTAGAAGTTATTGCAGCTGTCTCCACTGGATAGCTTGTTAGAGGTGGCACGTGTTTTATTAGCCCCTAAAGAATGTTTCCATACTAGTTGAACTTGCACCCTCTGCTGTCTCAGTAGAAGCTCTGTGGGTAACTCATTCTCCAAAAAAGTTGTGTCCGTGGTCAGTTCCCCAGGGTCAGTGGAGTATCAGTTCGGAGATCATCAGTAACTTGATTTGCTTCCCTTGGCCTGTGTGCTACTTTGCTGCTTTTCCAGTAACTCAGTGTATTTCTGCTGCATCTATATGCCAGTAAAATTACTTGGATTTTTATTTTAGTATTTTGGGAGCATATGTATTAATTTCTTTATTATTTCACACTTTTCCCACTACGATTTTATAGATGTTTAGAAACATTCTAGCTTGCTACTACTGTGTTAGGCTAATGAAATATATTGCAATACTTCAGTGCTATGGTATAGTTTAAGAAGTCAGTTTCATCTCAAAGAGTTTACTTAAAACTATAGACAAAGTAAAAGGATTAACAAAGCTGTATCTCTAAAAAGTAGGTATTATGACTTTGAGGCGCATGCTGATATTAAGTCCTATACGTGCCAACAAGAGTAATTCTGATTAATGTTATCTTTCCTGAGTGTAAACTGTCCAGTGTAATAGATCAGACTTTTTCCTTCTGTCTTTCTCCAGAATAAATTTTGCTCTCGTTTTGGTAGGACAATAGGTTCAACTTTGGAATTTTATTTTATAGGCAAAAAATGCGAGGTTTTGCAAGATATGAACAGACACTTGGAAGCCATACTGAAGGAGAAGAGGGCTCTAAGAAAGAGGTTGATAAAGCCCAGGTGTCAAGAGAGCCTGCCTATTGAGGCTACTTTCCACAAGTAGGCATATGGAAAATAATTGTTCTTTGTTTGCATGAGTCCAAATTAATTTGAACTAATAGGCAGTAAAAATTGCACGCTTCCATTCACTTTTCCATAGATAAGAATAGAAATAAAAAATGGTAGCAGAACCTCAGCTAAAATAGTTTACTCATTGCAAAACTCAGAAAGGTAGCGATACATGTTTTTACAAATATTTGCTTAGGTGGTTGGGTTTGTCTTCTGAAGATTGCAGAACAATTTGTGATGTATTGTTTTAAATGGGTTTGTTTAAATGCTTGATTCATTATGCTTCTCCATAAGTAGGAATTGTTACTTTAGCATTTGGTGTCTTTCTTCCACTGTGACTTGATCAGAATAAGTATGTGAATGATTCCCAGATATGCATGGTACATGTTTTAAAATATAGTCCTTCTTCTTCTTCTGGTCTAAAAATCTAGACCAGTTACTGAAGAAGTGCATGTTTGCTTCTGTAATTCCTGTCCTGCTTATTGCTGAGAGTCATATAAGTGTTAATTGCAGAGAAATTAACTAGGTGGTTAAGAACTTGCGTAAAACTGGAGAAGAGGACTAAGACCACCCATGGGGGGAAAAGAATAAGAGTTTGGAAGTATTAAATCGTTGTCGTTTTGCACAGCTTTTGAGTAGGGTGCTCATTCTTGGTTACAGGTACGTAGTAGAGTTGTTGACTGAGGCTGTGACTTTCATTGAGAAGCTTGAAAGCCATTTGCAGGCCATAAGAAGCATCCCTCAGATACCGAACATCATGAAGAATATGGTGAGTAGCAAAAGAACTGAGTCTTCAGTCTCCTTCAGCATTAAGAATTCAGTGCTGTTTGGTTGCTTAGGTTATTTTTATGTGCTGCTAGATTGACAAGATGGGATGTATAGAGATGAAATCCAACTCTTTTCTGCTTCAGGACACTGCTTTGACAAAAACAGAGGTGCTCGTGATGGAGTTGGAGGAGCTGGCAGAGCAAATACTGAAATGGAGAGAACATCAAAAAGCATATTCTGACAGCATCTGCAGTACTGCTGAATTGGACTTTGACTTATCTTTAACCTAACAAATAATTTTCCTCAGATGGGACGGCTACTGGAAGAACTACCTTTTTTATGGTCTTCTGTGAAAGCTACAACATAGTTGTGCTTTAATCCAGCAGGGACTTTTTGGATATTTCTGTTCTTATGTAACAGATCTCCCTGTATTTAAAAAAAAAAAGGACCATGAGACTGAGAAGAGTTAGAGTTCCTTTTTGAAATAGTTGGACAAGATTCCCTTGGAGCCTGTATCTTCAAATCAAATTTGTTTTGATATTTTTTTATGCACTTGATATAGTTTTTCTCTTTGTTTTTGTAAGTATCTTGATACTACACTGTATTTTGTATTTCACTATAAAACTTCAGTAAAAGCACTAGATTTCCAGAGCTCAGTTTCTTGCTTTTTATTTTTTTACAAAATCCTATAATTAAAAGAACAGTGGAAAGTCCTTAGATCCAAGTTTATTCTTCCATAGGAGTTCCAACCAAGAAATTAAACTAGTTTAAAAGTTATAGTTTATTATGGCTATGATGTGGTTTTGTGGGAAAGCAGGGAATGGACTCGGTGATATATGGCAAGTCTATGGATTTGCAAACTACGCTTCTATGATGGTGATAAATATATAAGTCTCTCCTTAACTGTTGCTTGCCTTATTTTCAGTGCCCACCTTAGAAAAAAAAAAAAAACCTCTTGTTCCATGAGTATGACTGACAATTTAGCGAAAGCATTGATTGTTACAGTTTGCAACCTTAGTGACTTTTATGTCATGAAAAGACTTGGTAAAATGTCACTGGCAGGATGTCTATAAACCAGGATAGTTGGTTGTCTTTGGAATCTGTCCAGTTTTGTATTCAGGATACAGAGCAAACTGGAAGTGGTGCAGATGTATTCCTTTCTACCGTTGCATCATTTGTTACCTGAATTCTTCATACATACAACCTGTTTTCTATTTCTGAAAATAAAAGCCCTTTATTTTTTTGAAAGTAACCACTAGGTGGCTCAGTACCACACAAATTTCAAAAAAACTTAAGGACAAAATCTTTGGTTCTTTGTTGAGCATACTGTGATCTGACTTGTAATTGATCTGCTATGTTTGAAATTTTCTGAGAATTCCATTTTAATCTTTGTAGACTACATGATTTGCTGGGTGTGATGACAAGCTTAACCAGTCCCTAGTATACTCTGTAAGTATAGCTGATGTTCCTCTGCTGCTGTTGAGAAAAATTAAGAGGATATAAACAATTTGGATTAAGTCAAGCAGAATCCTAGTAGGTAGGATCTGAAAATATAAACTGGCATTTGAGTCCCTTAAACTTTAATGGGATCTTTGTGTGAAAGCTTGCTATATGTCATTGCAGGATTTCAGTCTGAAGTCCCATGTTGCCGTCATTTAGGATGTGGAAATGAAGGTCTTCCACACAATTGCAGAGGAGCTGGCATTTTTTACTGAAAATGCTTTGCACGTTTCTGTGAAATGGGAAGAAACAGAATCCAGACTTCTGGAATCATGGTCCTGTGGATCTATCACAGGCTTAACCTTTCTCTCATTGTCTTACAGTCGTGATTTAGGTCAGGAAAATTAAAGCTGTTGTAATTTAATTCTTCCAGAAGTAGGATGAAGACATTTCTAGTTAGTTTGTTCATTATAATTCCTTGAAGTAAAGACAAATAAGTGTTTCTGCCATATGCTGGAGTTGAGCATATTTTCTTCTTCTACTGTATGCATTATTGGTAGAGTTTAGCTAATACCATTTGCCATTGATGTACCAATTCATTCTTTAGTACAATTAAAGGGATAAGTCTGTTGAAGTAAACAGTGATTCACAGCTTGCAGGTATTCATTTTGGCATCTCTGTGGTGGGTCATGAATTGGGAAAAGTGTTTGGTCCAAAGGATCCATCCCGTACTTCACTCTGGAAGGTTTCTGTATTGTGGTATCTTTATCATTTAGATTTAGTGTTTCTGGAGCTTAAGGCAGGTTGTCCCATGAGAAGAGCTATACCTAAAGTACAAATAAATAGTACAGTTAAAAGGTAATTTAAACAGCAGTTGTTTAAATGGATTGTAAAACACTCCTATATGATATTCAGATATAGCCCAGAGCTTCTCATACTTTGAAAAGCAAAACTAGAAACAGTCCAGTTAAAAATGAGTAACACTGGCAAGAACCAAACCGGAATTGTGTCTTGAGCCTGGCACCCTGTTTATGCCAATGCTACTTGCTCTCACGTCTTCACAATAATGTCGGTAGCTGACAGGGATGGTATTCTAAAAGCAATTTGTTAAAAACGTTTGGTGATTTTTAGATTGCTGTAAGCGCAAAACTTTTATTGATGCAACAGTTTGACATTGATTTCAGTCATAGTTCTTTGGACGTTTCAGAATTTTGTTTGACATCGTCAATACAAAGATCGGAGGTTTTCAAAGGAATTTAAAAAACACTTGAGAGCTTTCCTTTAGCACTAGTAAGGAAGGGCTACTTGCTTTCCTTAAGTTACTGTCGAATTAGTTAAATGTGGAGGGCTTTGCACTTCAAACAGCGCTGGTTTTCTGATTGCCCGCACGTTACGAGGAGATGAAACGTGACCACACGTACGCGGGCTTAGGCTGGCAGTTCTTGACTCCCGAAACACATGGGTTTCTCTGGGGGAGTCCCCAGTGAGAATCTTCGTGGCAGCACCCACCTCATCGGACTGTCGGCATTCACCTCTTAATTAAAATCCGGGTTGTTACGCTGCCGCAAATGAGAGTCGGGGGGTGCTGCCAGGGCAGCCGGGCTGTCCCTGGCGACTTCAAGCGTGAGACCACCGTCTCTCGGTCCGGAGGTCCCGCTCTCCTGGGCGGACCTGTTTCAGGCGGAAAAAAACCACCTGTTTGGGGTGCTGGAGAGGCAGCCGCGCCGCTGCTTTGGGGAAGAGTTTTCCCGAAACCCCTCCCCTCAGCCGTGGAGGGGGGGGGGTGTCCCTTCCCCGCCCGCGGGGGGCTGCCTGGGCCCGGCCCCGGCCCGCCCCTTCCCGCCTTTTCCTCCCCTCCCCTGAGGGGCGGGCGGCGCCG
>JANZLQ010000032.1:18117472-18142106 GCA_026212715.1 Elanus axillaris | reverse complement strand
GGGAGGCGAGGGGGGGGGACGGGGCGGCGGCGAGGGGTGGCTGGTGGTGGTGGTCCTGCCATGGGGGACGGGGACGCCGCTGTGAGGTGGCTCAGCTGGCACCGAGGCAGGGGCAGCGGGCGCTGGGGAGGTTAAGGGTAAGGTGTGAGGAGCGGCGGGACTGCTCTCCGGCACACTGGGTAGCTTGGAAAGTTTTCACGGAAAAGACACCCACTGGAGCTGTTAGGCCGGCTTCCCTCTTCCTGAGCTCCCCAAAATAGGACACTTGTCATCCAGTGTCAGGGAATCTTCCCTTCCCCTTCTGTTGTCGCTGTTTTTTTCCAGCGGGAGGCAGAGCCGGATATTCCCATTGTCGCTCAGCTCCGCTCCCTCCCTGGCTTGTTTGGCTCCAATGGAAATCCCAAAAGCTAAACGATATGGCTGGAAGACAACTCCCACAAACAAGAAGATGCCGTAGCACAACGCTCTGGTGTTGTTTGGATATGATATGTAATTAAAACCTTGCAGGCTTTGGAAATTCGGGGAGGAAAAGAAAGAGAAAAAGCAAGCAGCCAAAATTGCAGTGGCTCGTAATTTATTCCTCCCGTTAGAGAAATGCTAGAGCACTTCAGGCAGAAACGGTCTGAAAAGTGACATGAGCTCTGAGAGCCAGTCTTTGATTTGATGCCGCCTTTCTTTTTACCATGAGTCCCTCATGTTGTCTTCTGACTGCATTGCCTTCTGTGATAAATAACTCTCTCATGTAGTAGAGAAAATGATTCTTGAAGAGTCACCCAGCCAGAAAACTAGCCTAGCCATTTAGCCGGCAGTACGCTAGCATATTTTGGACTATTATGTTCTTTTTTGTCTATGGCTTATTTTTTTTCCCAAGAAAAGATACCAGAGAGTGTTGAAGAAAATAAAAAACCCAAACCAAACCTGCTAGTCTTAACAGAAAAGGGAAAGGTGAAAAGTAATTTACAGGTTTTCAATATATTTTACCTTTAACTCAAAAGTAACTGTTTTAAAAAATACTCTGTCCATAATTTAATTTAAAGACCTGTTAGGGTAATACAGTTCTGATTCGTTGTACAGCTGTGGATGGAAGAGATTTTAACAGATACTGGCATATTGTAAGGAGAGTTGCAGCACTGAAGTAAGCTAAGTTTAACCTTTCATTGCTTAGTGTTGCATCAGTGTTGGAGATATTATTTGATGAGATGCTAGTCATTCTTAGCATTTACTGGTTAAATAAATTGCCATTATTCTCTCCTGAAATAAAAAGTAGTATATAAGTGCTAAGTATTTACATTAAATGACAATTTTGTAATGATGGTAAGTTATCCAGACCATAGGACCCTTTTGTTTCAGTCTTGCAGAGTTCACCGGCAATTGAAAGTATTTAAAAGTCTGACTTGGTAATGTATTTCATTGTGCAGTCAATGACATCTTTGTTTCTCCCACCATAGCATTTGGCTGCCTATTTGCAATTATGTAGCGGACTTAGTGGAGTCTCCTATGGGCATAAGTTAAAATGAGTGTTTCTTAGCAGTTGGGAAAGAGAGACTAAAGACTCAACTGGCAGGGATGTAATCTTCTTCCCTTTCACCAGATCGTCCTTGGTGAGGAAGTTTGCACCGCATCTGTCTTCATGTTTTTTCCCCAATGGGTAGCATTAAATAGTGCATAACACTGTATATATCATTACAGCATTAAACAGTGCCTGTAACTCTGTCAGATAAGGTGTCATAAACAGGAAAACCTTCGATATAGGCAGTGTGGGCTAGCTGTTTGGTAGGGAACGTAGTTTGGAGAGGAGGGTAGGATCAGAAAGGCGGACAGCCTCCTGCACATGGGAGAGAAGCTAATCTGGTGCTGAGACAGAAAGGTTTGTACAAAGGTGAGAGTGGAAACCCATGGGTGATGCGGGAAGAGACTGTTAAGTAATTCCATTTACTCAATCTGTGGCAGTGTACCAGATGGGATGGGGAGGTAGAGACCAGCCTTGTGATATCTGACCCCCAGGGCAATAAGCCATTTATTTGTTCCTTGTACTGTGTTGCCACAGCTGAGGACAGCAAAAGCATTTCAAGATGGATTTTTATATTTTATAAATGGGAAGGGGATGTGATTGGATATTCTTTGTGAAGGCTCTGACATGAGAAGTTGCTTTCTAGCCTTGACCAAAACTGTCCAAACATAATGACTCTGGGGCCAACACCAAATATATGAAGGCTTAAAGTAACCTTGGTAGACATTGAAAGGACTAAAGCTCTCAGTGGAGATAAGGGCCTGCTCTTCCTACTCCAGCTTCTTATACTACTTCCATATTATAGTCACATAAACCTCTCACCCTCTCTACACACACATGCCATGATTGCCTCTAACAGGTACCCACATTGCCAGAGTTCCTAGGATCAATTAGGTGCTTTAAAAAGAAAAGCTTCCTGCAGAAAAATTTCAGTTCACCTGGACTGAAGTACTGTAGTGTGTATACAATCACAGTTCCAGCCAGAAATACTAAACTTTGCTTTTTAACAGTCCCCAAAACTGAAAAGCTGTGGGCAAAAGCTAGAACTATAGGGTTAGTTGGTTGTTTCTAGACTATGATACAAACTTTACTTGCTCATTGCTTCTTTTCATTTAATTTACAACAGCAGATGAAGGTTGGGGTTGAATCTTAAAAATCACAGAATATTCAAATGTTATAAGATGTTAATACGGGATATCATAAAAATCCTGCTTTCTGTTTAAAGGTTCCACTTCTTATAAACCATATTAATCACATCTGCAACTTGTTATTTAGCATAAGGCAAAGACTTGTCTTTTTGTTCTGTGCCTGTACGGCGCCCATCACAATGCATTCTTTGACAGAGAGCTCCTATGCACAAATAATCCCTGACAGTTATAAAGTGAGTACCATTGTACAGAATGCAGAACTTTGCCTAAAGTTTAAATAGCTTGTAGCCAATGTTCTTCATAATGTCTTGGGTCATCCTGTAACAGACTAAATGATTTTTTTTTATCACCAAAAAGTTGTCCTGGGAGTAAATTCCTTCAGATGTGTTCCCTGCAGTGACATTGCTTTAAAGAAATCTTTATTACACATTTACTAAAAACTACATACTAAAAAAAATATTGTTACTTTGTGGTTACATGGATACTTGTTCTGTGTAAATACATTTCCCCCTTCAGAACGAAATATGGAAGCTTGGGTGGGTGCTATAAATTGACTACAGTGATAGGTAATAATCAGGTATTAAGTAGGAGCTGGGAACTAATGAAATCCCTTTATGGTTTATTTCCAGACATCTTAATGCTTGGTCTATTAGGTATTAGACTTTTGTAAGGGAAGTGTAATGGTTTTTTGGGCTGTAGTTAGAAGCTGTTGATGGAAACATTTTCAGTGCTAGCATGTAACTATGTGAACTAGGAATGTTGTTTCTTTTTCTTGATTTCCCCTGTGGAGTGTGCCAACAGCAGGATCGGCAGTGTGACGCTGTGATAGCAGATCTGACCCTCCAGACCTGGAAATAGTGTGGCTGGCTGAGTAAGAGGGTACATTAGCCTTCAAGTATTTCAGTACTGTGTCTAGGGCTCTCCTTGTGCCTGGGCAGCTCTCTTAAAGCTGTGTTGGGCATTCATCTGCTACAGAAACACCTCTAGCATTAGACATGCCTTTTTACTATTTATGTAGGCCAGCAGAAACCAGTGCTAGTTTTTTTTGTGCTGCTGGTTTCAAAAATGTTTGTCCCTGCAGTCTCCTATCACAATTGTAGTACCAAGTTGTGGCTGCTCAGCCCCATGTTAGATGAGAGGAGGAAGGGAGGGCTGTGTTAGTGCATGGGAGGCCCGCTGGGAGGGGAATGGTCATTGTGTCCAGGACAGTATCGCTGGGACCAGGACGGAGCACAGCTGCCTCGTGCCTTTTCCTCCATGATCTGCTTCCACTGCATCTTCTGCTCTGCATCCAGCTGGTCTCAGTTCACTTGTGCATACCCAGGATACATTCCCTTGTCATGGTGTAGTTGGAGGGCTGCTATGTCTTAAAGATGGCAAAGAAGGATTTTAAAGAACACCTCTCTATACCACAATGAAAAGCCTCATGCATTACTATAGGATTCTCTTTTCTAGCATGCACCAGTGACTAGAAGACGTTGCATTCCTTCACCGATTGTGGACTGTGGCCTGGCTAAAATAATTCACAGCAAGTTTGTTTAATTGAATTGTAAAATTAGAGTGGTGTTAGTTAAAAACTTGGTGCTAGGACATGCAAGTTGCCCTGTGACACTTTTGGAGAGTTTGAAGTACTTTGCTGGGCCCTGAAGTTTGGGAGCTACTTGTGCAGGACCTAGCAAAACAGAAGACACATTCTGCTGTTGAAAATACCTTCTCCACTTTTCAGCTGCCTCTGTGGCCTGGGAAAGGAGAGGCTGACAAGGAGCTCTTATTTGAAAGGGTCTTTCCTGGTGTCTTTAATAACTCACTATGAACTTTCCCATCCTCTATGAACCTCATAGACGTGTCACCTGAAAGAGTTGCTAAACAGATTAATTAACCTGAAAGCTGCCCTTTGCCTTTTCAGCTTTGCATTGTTTCCAAGGTATAACTTGAAGCCTCCTGGCCAGCTCTTTATTTCCCAGTCCCCTCAGGAGTTCCTGAGCTTGTCCTCCACAACCCGGCAAATGTAAGCATCAAAGAAATGTCTGGTAGTCCTAAGTGGCAAAGCTGAACCACACTTCCAGCTGTGCAGGTGTTCACTATCGCAGTCTGAGCTGCAGCAGTTGTTTTCCTCGTTACTGGTGCTCTGTATGGCACAGTCCTCTAATTGCCGTCCTGGGATGTAGCAGGTAATGAGGCTTATGGATGGGATAGGGGTGGAGGAGTTAAGTTTGAGGTCCTAAGAACTCAAGTGACAGGTGCAAGCAAGCCCAAGGCTGGGAGGGAATTGTAGGGAAAGTTTCTCACTTACTGTTTCCAGGAATATACTCGGTGTGCCAGGCTAACCTGAGCAGTGTGAACGGACCTGCCATGCAAAGGTGAGAGACAAGCTCAGCTGATTGGTGCATTATGATGTGAATATTTAATATTTGTTTCTATTAAAAAGGAAGGCTTTGTGGAAAAATAAAATTACTTTAAAAATCATTCTGGAAATGATGCAAAGTGAATCACTGTTGTTTTTTACTGGGTATGCCTTTATTAATCTGCTGCAGGGCCAGCTTCATTAACTGGTCTCTCTGCTGTGGTCTACCCCCTTTGTTCTTTGTAATCACATTGTGGTAAGTAAAAGGAAAGATTATTTTGCGAGACTTGTTACTGTTTTATAGACTGTGCTATTAGCTATTTTACACGCTCATGTATAACCACAAGAACTTAGGTACAGCAATGTGGCCTACTGCTGACAAGAGTGATAACTTGTAGCAAATTTTGTAGAAAATGTTCCTTGAATCTTATGCATAACAGATGTTAAATGCTGTATCAAAGTAAAATTGAAGCAACAGCAGATTGCAGATAGTTGTTGTTCTCCCTCTTACCCCCACCATAACAAATTATTCAAGCTTATTCCTTTTAAAATGTTTATTCTTTACTAGTTGCTCACTGCTGCACTTTTTAAGCAGTTTTTGAACCAACCCTGCTCAGGTGGTTGTATCTCTGTCTTAAAACTTCATAAGCCACTGTTAAGAAGAATGTATTCTGAGGAAGGATAGCCATAGACATTTAGATTAACATTTCAAAAGCTTTTCCAATTATATTTAAAAAAAAAAAGCCACCACCCTACTTTGTTCAAATTGTTGTTGTGATGCAGTACTTCAAATGTATTTGATGCAAGTGTATAATGACACAAGATATTGGCATCATTAGTATTTGTACAGTTTATTTTTGTTTACAACTTCAACTTCTGCTTAAGTTAGCTTTTCTATGCTTTTTGGATAGTGTTTTAAAAGTGTTTGTATTTAACTTTCTTGAAAAAAAACAAAAACAAAAACAACAACAAAACCCTGTTTACAAGGAGAGGACATTTTTTTTCCCCTTTATATTTCTAAAGGTAGATGTGAGGATTTTTTTCTTCCTTTTGGTACTTTCCTTGAGCTGACTTAAACTTTGTTCTGTGACCCAAGTGTGTGTTGGATAAATTAGCTCTCTGTTAATGGAATATTGCTATTATCTCCATTAATTGCACGTATATATATTCCTTGCTACTTTGGTGCTGTCATCCTGTCATACCTAGAGAAATGGCAGGCTTTTATCTACTTTTAATCTACTTTTATCTACTGTGATATTTGAGTGAGTGTTTTTCCTCTGTGTCCTAACAGTCCCTTTCTTCAGGTGGTGCTAGTTGAACTCTGTCCCAAAAGCTGTGTATTTGGGGGTTGGTACCTGGTGGTGGGAAAGAGTTGTCTCAGGCTTCCAAGAGCTGCTTTCTGAAAATCTGTACAAACTGCATTGGTTACGCATTGCTCATGATTTCAAGCTTGTTTTCCACTGAAGAGGTGGGTTTTTTAAAAGAAAAGTTGAGATTCTAATTTTGTGTTTATAAAGGAGGGTCCCTCTTCCAAACAAATGTGTTTTAACATTTGTGTATCCTGTTTGTAACCTAGCCTATTGTTAAGGTTATCTTGACATCTTTTCCCCTCTCTCTCAAATTAGTTATTTTCCTTTGCCTGGTCTATTATTTAGAGTTTCATGTAAACGATCATTGAGGTGGCTGCTCTTTTCTCTTAGTATCTGTACTTGGCATTAGCAGGTGGTTTTCATAAGCCACATCTGTGTTTTTATAAGGGTACTGCATTAGCAACCTCACCCAGATGTATTATTCTTGCAGTTGCATGAAGCAAATTTTCTAACTTTGGTAAAGGGCGGACTTACTAGCTCTTTAAAAGGGCAGGACTCTGCATGTCCTGAGTGGCCACCACCACCCATTTCATAGAAGATGATGCTTCTGCTGATGTTATGTGACGATACTGGGCCTGTACTCATTTCAGCCAGTAGCACAAGGTGCTAGCTACTGGTGGTTTACTTCCCAGAGTAAGAGGCTGACTGTCTCATCTCTTCTTTCACTTCCCTTGTTGCTTGTGCAAAAGCAGCTACAAAAATGTCCTAAAAAAAAAAAAAAAAAGCAAAACCAGCTTTTGGAAGCCTTCTAACTAATATTTTGCATCTTCATAGAACATTTTTCCTCCCAAGTCCTAAGAATACTTTATGAGCATCAGAATGTTTTGGAGGGGGACTCAGGTTTTTTGTATGCAGCAAAGAAAAATGGAGTACAATGTCATTAAATAACCTGGCCAGAGCTATGTCTTTGCTGGGTAGTTTCACTCTCAAAGACCACATACTCTATCTGAGAGAACCTGTAGGCATGTAAGATGACGTGACTGCACGCATAGAGATCACTGAGCATCTCCCCTGGGGAATGGTGCAGTGATTGGATGTTTGTCTTGTGGAACCTTGGTGCAGTACATGGTAAGGCACCACCACCGTGCACAGAGAATTTATGCGAGTTTTGGGTAGGATTTCCCCAGTTTCTTTCTCCTTAGTCCAATGCTTTATGTGAACTTTAAAAAGCAGCACACTTCTAAAATTTTCCTGCCATCTTCCTATCTGTAGCATAGATTTTAAACAAAATAATAGAGTTTTGCACCTCTGATTTTAGAATTTAAGGGTTTACTGTAGTAGCTGCTTTTGATACAATGAAAGAGGTACCTAAGCAAGAGGAATGTGACAGTGCATCACAGCATTTGGTGTCACAGTCATTTATTTAACTGTGATCGCAGGTTAAAGTTCTGTCTTGGTGGAATGAAAACTGACCACTGTATCCAAATTCTGGTTTGCATGGAAATCATGGTATTTGCACAAAATTTCTTTGATGCATAAGTTTGTGAATTATACTCTCTCGTTACTCAGTAAACAGTTGGGAAATCAAGGGTGGATGACACTAGGCTGACTGAACTGTAGCTTTGTTTTAAATCTTCATTTTTTCATGCTTCCTTAAATGTTGGTGGTATGACAAATGAAAAGACTTCTTCCTCTCCTCTTTCCTCCTCCCCTCAATGCTTCTTCGAGAAAGAGAAAGCATCCATTATTCCACAGTGTTCAAAGCACTGATGGGTCATCAGGAGTATTTCTGATTTGGATTGCTCAAGGAAGATGTGTGACATTCTTGTTCTAGCAGTACAAGACTTTGGAGATGGTGCAGACAGAAACTGTGTTCTTGTACTGTGCCATCACATGGGCAGGATTGCAGAGCTTACTGTGACAGGAGGAGGCCATCCTGTGCTTCCTCTCTTAGCTCATGAATATATATATCAAAAGCCTAGTAAGATCAAGTAAAGACTTTAACTGTTTGAGCAGGCCTGTATCTGAAAAGGGCACTGACAATGCCTCATGTATCTTTGTGCCAAATATTTGTATTTTTATTGCTACATAATATTTGCAAAGAAGAATGGGGGAAACTACATGAGGATGATGGTGATCACTAGGAATGGTGATTTTTGACTATCAGATTGTGTTAGCCATTATCAGAGCCAATGAAAGCTCTGTGCAGCTGGGAGTAGCCTTGAAAGATAACTTGAGCAGCATGTCTAGTATAGCAGCGTGCTGTCTTGGTGAACTCTGTGTACTTGGCTTCAGTATAGATTTTTAAATTATTTATAAACATCTGTTCTGAATTTGGTAGGAGGATTGCTGGCTGGGTGTGTGCTTCTATTTGCAAGACACAGTAAAACAATTATGACTTAAAGAGAAATATCCAAAATGGGTAGTACTGAATAATGAGAAACATTGATAACAAACTTTAGGTAAATTTACTTGATTGTTGATACTTTTTTTTTTTCTAAATAAAAAAAGTCCTGCATTAGCCAAAGTGAGGATGTTCATACTGTTAGCAGCTCGACTTTCACAGGTTACAGCAGTAGGGATAGGGATACAGATTATGCTGATGTCACGGAGGGATGCTGTGTTTGGGAAAGTTGTGGTTGTAGGTACCTTACCTTGTCAGTAGAGTGCAAAGCTCTAATGGCTGAAGCTTTGATGTTCTCCACAGTTTCTGATGGAGCAGTATGGACTGACTCTTAGTGCTCTTCACATTGCACCTTTTGTCTCTCAACAGATGTGTCCTCAACCCATTTTGTCTGGGACAGTGTTCTCTTAAGACTAGCAAAACTTAGAAAAAATGTCATGCATTGTTTGTTTCTTGGTTTCCATGGCCAAGGTCAGTCGCTCAGGAGTTGCAAAGATGGCAGCTTCTCAAAGATACCTCTGCCAAGGCCATCTATAAACAAGAGGCAGAGACACTGTACGCTATACTGATAATGGAAAGGAAAAGATAAATGTGACTACCCGAAGTTTTCCCCATAAAACCTTCAGACTTTATGACCAAGAAAGAAAAACCTTGGGTTAGATTTGCCTCGGGATTATACTTCAGCTGCTGGCATGGTGATTGCATAGGTGTGCCATTAGATGGCACAAAATGTCCCAGGTACAAGCAGAGGTGGTTTGGTAAATGTTGTACCTTACTTATACAGTATCATAATTATAGGTCACATCCTGGGAAGTGACAAAAGCCTGGAAACAGCAGCAGTGACCACTGTCATGCATCCTGCCACGCTCACTATGGGCGTGCTTTTGGTTGTGTTTGTAAGCAGAGTGTGAAAATGCGCTTCGTCACAGTAAGCCACGGAAGGCTACTTTTTTTTTTTTTTAGAAAAGTCTAGAAAAAAGATTAAAGTGAATTGTTCCAAAACCCAGAACCTACACAATTGTCCAGATCAGCAAAAAATCTCTGCAAGAGGAGAGCAATTGATAGTGTTGCTATACTGCTTTTGAGGTCCTCTGTCTTAGTACAGGCTGAGATTGGGTTTGGAGTTAATTTGGGTGACCAGAATTGGTAGGAAAGCATAAGTAGTTGCAATGATTGCATTGCAGGGTTATTTTCAAAGTTTGTATGAGTAGACATATATTCAATTCTTTCAAAATTTCAAAAATTATTTGAGATTTTTCATGTACTTGAGTGGTATATATTGGCTTTGGTATGTTTGATTACTTTGTTGAGTACTTCTGTGGTCTGGGACTTGAGTGGTCTTGTATTTATAGAAACTCTTTTGTTGTATGACATGGCTGCTGCTAATGTTGCCAGTATTTTTGCTTAATCGCATGTACATGTTTTTAAAAATAAACAGGCAACTTTTTTAAAAGTCAGCTCCTTTGTTCTCCAAGTGCCTGAATGTTATTTGAGAGGGTGGAGGAGAAGTGGGGCAAATTTTATAAAGTCTAAAATAAACAACTGCCCCCTTTCTTTCCACCCACTGCTTCCTCCAGCTCTGCATACCTCCTTGCACTTTTGTACTCTCTCTCTGAAGTCATCCCAGTGAGATCCAGCAAGCCATGGAAATGTCTGTCTCAAGGGTCTTGATCCTCCTGTGATTCTTTTCCGCTGGCTTGTTCTTCTACATCTTGCAGTGTCTGTTGTCTCTCTGGGGTTGCATTAGCTTCACATGTTGGCTGCAGAAATGATTAGCCGTAGGAACAGCAAATGGTATGAGGAGATTTCCTTTGGGCTGCCCCTGGTTTTTTGGACTGCTACAGCAGTTTTGCTTCAGGTTTCCCTTGTAGCTGCCCATTACAGCCCTGCCACTGCAATTCTGTACTTGTGTCACTATTCTGTTGCTGGGTCTGCATTTCTCTAAAACTTGATGTGTCTGAGAAAATTCAGGTCTTTCCTGGGACATGCACCATTAAATGGTCTTTCTACAGCTCTATCTTTGTACAGATAACTTGTTTTTATGCCCAGTAATTTAGGAGGAGAGAGGCATTTCCCAAACATGGCATGATTTTTTTCAAGAAGTGGGGAAGAAGGGAGAATGAGGAAACTAAAAGTTAGGATCACTGTGACTTCTGAGCAGCAGCAGAAGTCAAATGTGTTACTAGAGAAGTGTACTTTGGAGTTGATTTTATTGATACAAGGAACACAGCTTTCATACCTGTCAAGCAGAGCACCCATTCCTAGGGATGAAGGATTGTTTTATCAGTCACATGCAAACCATGATGCACATAGATGTAAGTCTGTACTGTCAAACACAGGGTTTGCTGAGAGAGCTCTTGTAGTGTTTGCAATCTGGAGTTAAGGTCAGAACTGCTAGAAGAGCTGGGATTCTGCTTTGCCTTCTGGGCTTTAGATATTTAACCATGCTTTTTCTCCCAAAGTTCTCTGGTTTATACCTAAATGAAGCATGACATAAACACATGTTTAGAGGGAGGTTGAATGTATGGTTTGTAGAGCTGGTGATGGCTGCAGGTCCAGTTTTGTTTGTGTTCAATGCTCTGGTTGTAAGCTGCTGCAGAAGGGAGGGGTCTCTGTTCCCACCACTGTGTGTTCCTGCCTTTTCTCACGCTTTGGTTTAGCAACTGTGTGACCACTGTGCTTAGTGCTCTGGAAGGGCTTGCTGGCCCTTTGGCACCTTGATTATTTATTTTGGTGTGTTTGTCTTCTGATCACAGCTGATCTGAGACATTGCATGGGGGCGACTGCTAGATCAGATGCAAGAAAACAAGTGAGAACACATGTGAGAGGTTGGAACAGCAAAGAGAAATTGTCTCTTGCAGCAACAGCCTGCAGTTAACATAAAAGCCCAGGTGCTTGAGAATCTGCACCTAGAGCAAGGGGAGACTTTAGTTCTCTCTCTGTTTGCTGGTGGCTTTCTTGTCATGTAAGACTTGAACAAAGCTACTTAACTGCTGCATAGAGCTTTTTGTCTGCATAGTGAGGAATCCTTGTTATCCTGTGGTAAAAGGTGGTGTGGTAATTTTATTTTGTGGGTTTTTTTATGTTACTGGTTTTATATTTATTTTAATATAAGTATGTAAATATGAGTATGTAAATTTTTATATATGAAATTTTTTTGTATCTCAAAGCTCTTATGCTTGGAATTTCTTCTTCATCTTGAATCTTCAGTGATGACTATGGCCTGGGAGAACATCAGGTGATGAGAAGCCACAGCATAAAGTAATTCATTCGTAGGGCTGTGTATAATGCATGTGGACTGAAGGCAGTGAATTTGAGGTCATTATTATACATAGAGTTGAGAGCGCTGCTTGTTGTTGAAGTTGCCTTATGTCTGCAATTAGAATACCCTGGTATTTAAAACTATTAAAAGCTTTGCCAGATTTCAGCCATTTGGGTAGAAATCTTCAATTCATGAATACCTGCCTCAGGCTACATATTTGTAATTACTTTTAAGCTTTTTCCAGAAGAGTTCAGTTGCTACAGAAGATGAGGTTAAGGGAAAATTAGTTTTTAAAATATTTAGGAGCAACTTAGGGTGACTTTGTGTTTGAATTTCCCAATTTATTTAAAATTGGAAATCTGCTGTGCATTTTTTTTAATTCCCCACCTGAATCTGCCCATTTCTGACCAAGTTCTAAATACCTAAAATTCTTTAACAAGCTCAGTGAAGACTTGTAAGAACATAGCAGATAAAAGTTTTAGGGGATCTGCTTCCTCTGAGTGCATCTGAGCTTGTATCCTCTAGTGTTGACTAAATTGTGCTTGCAGCATCCCCATAAGTCAAAAACGTCATCAGCTGAGCACTGCCTTAATAAATTGAGATCAGTGTTGTCCAAGTCACAATTGAAGCCCAGGTATAGGAATAGAGAACAAGGTCTTCTGTCCCATTTATTCTCAATCATCTGTTTGCTGACCCCAGCTGGCATCTGCGAAGAAACACTGATTCAGTTGTGGAGTATACAAGTAAACATGGGAGGGATAGTGGAAGAGCTGATGTGTGTAGGATCATGTACCTCTGTAGCGGAGAGATAGGCCTAAAACCAGCTACAATGCAGTAGGAGAAGGAGGACGAGACCTGCAGAGCAGTTGAAGACACTAAAATTGAATGTGGGCCCATGGACAAGATGTCGGGGAGAACAGATAGCAGGTACCTGTAAGAGATCATGTGTGTGCATAGGGAGAGGAGGATAGGAACTCAGTGTTAACTGGGTTAACAGTAGGACTGAAAAATAGGGAATGCTCATGGGGTTAGGAAGCAGGATAGGGCCAAGATCATAGTGTGGCAGTGGAGGAAAGAGTCTATATATAACTCAAGCAAGCTCCCTCCTAAAGGATCCCTCTGGTTTTGTCTGTCTCCTGCTGTTCATAAATTCTTGTGAAATTCTCTATCAACATGTCCCAGTTCTTCTTAGATCTGGTCTGCTGTACAGGGTAACTGTTAGCCTTGTCCATAAGCTCACCTGGCAGAGGTTTGTAAGTGGATATGCAAGTCCCCAGAAAACTCTTGCTTTTCAAAACATCTACAAAGTTGCACATGTCCAGATTAAATGCATCAGTTGCAAATTTCTACCTTAGATACTCACTCCTTAGGCACTTTTCCTCCTTCAGTTGTTCTTTAGGGAGCCTTATGAGCCCTCCGTTCAGTACTTAGCTGTGCATAATGCAAATTCTTTCTCCTGTAAGTGTTCCTCTTTCTCCTGGGGTCTAACTCGGGGCTCTAGTGACTGATGTGTTAAACTGCTGAACACTCACAGCTTAACTAAAACCTCTGAGAGCAGTGCTTGTTCTTGCTATGTAAAGTGCCATGTATAAGTATATATTACAGAAAGTACTAAGTTCAGTTTGTCTCAAGGGCTCAAAATTAGTAATGTGAAGCACAGAGACTTTAAGGTAAAGCATTATTTCTATCTGCAAAACAGGGATAGCCTATGCTCAGAAATTGAGTTTAAAACTTCTTTATGCTTGTAAAGCTCAAATGCTACAGTGATTGTCTCTGTGGAAGTCTGAAGTGTCCTAAGGCATTGTTTTGAATGTTGTTTTGGTACAGAATGCATGGGGTAAATACTGAGAACTGGAGAGAAGAGACCCCAGAGGCAGGACATGTGCTATGTGCTGCCTGGAAGTTAGAGCTGTCTGTGAAAGGAGATTGTCATCAGTGGGGGAGTAAATACTTCTGTACACATTTAAGAAAATCTGTTAAAAGACAAATCTAAGGCCATGAATGAATGGTGGTCAACTGTGTTTGAATTTTCTAACTCTTGTTTTATCTTATCTAGTTTTAAACTGACCTGATGATACTGATCCACCTGATGATCAGGGGATACCTATACAGCTAATCTCAAATGACAGCGTCTATGCCTTCAGCTTAATTTTAAACAAAGTGTGACAAAACTGCACTAAGGACAAAATTGATTTTATTTCTAAACCAGTTTCCTCCAGCTTTACAAAGGCATTAGGCTTCATCAAAATAAAACATTCTGGCAAAGTTGCAGCTTACAAGATTTGTCAGTATCAGAGTGCAAAACAAAACATAGAAGAAATATAAAGGATAAAAAAAGCTTTCTCTTGTTCTTAGCTTCTCACCACCAAAGTGTTCATTTATTTTTCTGCTGTCAGAAGTAGGCCACTGACATAATCTTCCTCATTCCTATCTTGCTACGTATAAAAAAATCCATTATAATTATTGAGAGGGATATAAATCAACACACCTATAAATAAGAATATCCTTAACTTCAAGTAGCTATCATGCTGTCAGCCCAGAAATAGGTTTTTTTTTTTTTTTTTTTTTTTTGCTTTGGTGACATCCTTTTTTTCATTCTTTTCTAACATGACTCATTTTGGAGGTGGAAGTGGGCTGTGGTAGCCGCTCATAGCTGCATTCAGTGGGAATTGTAGACAGTATATTTAAGTGCATGCTCCTTTGCACTTGGGGAACAATCCTGTCCATTTACATTTCAGGACAGTTTTGCTGTTCTGAAGAGTACTTTTTTGAGGACTACAACAAACACTTTGGATTATGTGGTAAAAATCAGACACTACGACCTGATGACACTTGTGGCACACAAGTCTGTGGCATGGATCAATACTCCATAAAGCATAGCCAGTCTACCAGTGCTCCACTCTACTTCCTTGTAAATGCAATTTAAAACAGCTCTTAATCAGAAATAAAATCTTAACAAAGTATATAGGACAAGCACTTTTAAACTGTTTAATCACCACAGTCCTGTTTTTCCCCCCTCTTGCTGTTGAGATACCCGACTGCAGATCTGCAAGTGCTGCTTCATGTCACAGAGTGTCTTACAAGCAAAAATAGCTGTTTTATAGCTCTAATTTGCCGTTTGTTAAAGTAAACACAAGTTTCTGGGATTTATGAATTTGACGTGCACTTTTCTGTGTCTTCCTATTTTAAATGGATTGTTTAATGTATTCTGTTTCCAGAGAGAGTGCAGAAGGAGGAAGAGTGATTGTTGAAGTTGATGATAAAGTGGCAAAAGTCAGAAATATAAAGGTATGCTTTCTGTCGTCATCTCTTTCTCATATGAAGATCCCGATATCCTGATGCTTTTCTATGTTTGCTTGGGTATTGGATCATGCTAATAGAAATATTAAGGGAGAAGTTCAAACCAGCACAGCTCTAGAATAATTGCAGCAAAAGGGGGGTGGGGGTGTTTTGGTTCAGGGTTTGTTTGTGTAGTTTGGCTGGGGTTTTTTTTGATAGGGGATGTAACATGTAGTGGTGTTTTCTGTATTTTGTATTTGTCAAAGCTTCTGCCATCTGGTGGCATGTCATCATTCAAAGCTGTTAGTAAATTGTTGAGTATTTTGTGCTTATCTTACTGTTATTAACATCTGGATAATTTCTCTCCCTGCATCTCTCCTCACTCATATTTGTACTCAGAATGCAACTGACTTGCATGAAATGGAGCAAAATGTGTTCAGCTACACTTTAGGCCTTGGTAAAAGATCAAGAGCTATAAGAATAAACTGAATGTAGCTGTTATCCTCTCGGAGCACTGGAGCTGGCGTGCATGGGAACCAGCCCTCAGGTTTAGACTCTTGAACTACTTAAAGCTCCCATGGTCCTTCACTAAATTAATGGAATGGAGCAAAGCAATTTTGTGTGGTCAAACATGTTTCTGCTCAAAAGGCAAATAAATGAACCATGAGATTACTATGGGGATCCTAGAGTACAGATGCATTTTGTATTTCTTGTCTCCTTTTTCTTTATATCTGCAAGCAACCCAGTTATTCTAGATGGCTCATTCAAGAGAAACAATACATTAGGTTTTGAAGAGAAACCTTGGCAAAAATCGAATGAAAGGATTTGAACTATTTACCTCTTTGCTATAATTACTTCTTATTGACTACAGGTGCTCATTTCTAAAAAAAGAAGAGGGGAAAATACTAGTGGTATGAGAGGTCTCATGGGTGTAAAATGTTGCTTATTTTCTGTGTATTTCCTTTCAAAGACTGTATTTGCAGAGTTTGAGACTCTCCCTACCTTCTGAAATAATTTTCCCCAATTCCTTATGCAAGTGACAAAGCTCTCAAAGAGACACCCTTTAGGTGCGATGCTGTCTGTTCCTGGTGGCTGTCCTTGGGAAGGCTTTGGTCCCTGGGTCATGGCTGTGTGGATTTGGGCTTCTGAGGCTGACTGAGGGGAGTCTCCCTCAGCAGGTGGAGGCCTCAGTCAGGCAGCTGCCTAATGGGGTCCAGCTGAGCCTTGTTAGACCTAGAGGGATTTTTATTTTATTTGTTTAAAGAGGAGCTGTGGGCTGCCTTGGGATACTTGGGAAACCACAGTAGTGGAGCCTACTGCTCGCAGCAGGCCAAGAAGGGTTATTTGAAGATGCAAGGGCTGGCTTGTGGATGTTTTCTCTCTTGAGGTTTCATAATTGGTGAGTTTTGTAAAGGGACTGAGTTTGTTTTATGCATAAACTAAATTTAGACAGCCTTTGATGAATCCAAGTTAGTGTATAAATTAATACTTATACACTGATATTCACATTGTTGTGTCTGGGGTAGGGGTGCTTTGTAGTTCAAAACAACCCCCTTCTCACCAGAAGGGTAATCACCTCTGTGATCAGGGGCTGCTTTTCCTGACTTGGAGGGGTATTTTTTTTTTTATTTTTGCATGTTGCAATAGAAAGGCAGGGGTCCAAGGTATCTTCTACTTATTGCTGCAGAAAACCTAAGAAAATAAAAGTTAATTGCATAATAATCTCTGAATCGTGACATGTTTAAAATATTGTTATTGAAGATGATCAGTAGGTTTGTTAAGACGTTAATTCTGACTAAAGGAAACCTTGGTTGTACTTAATGTGATAACTTTAGAATCATGCAGGGTTTAAAATGCATGAAACCCCTTTACTACAGAGATAATGTACAATTATTTCTGTCCTATTTTGCTTTGCTCTTTCTCTGTTTAAAAACCTCCAAACCCACACACCTGTCAGATGGGCCTGTAAATTAATTTTCCCTGTAAACTTCACAGCTGGTGGCAGAGTTCAGTGTTTACAGTGCCCTTTATCCAGTAATCTGGCAGAGAGCGCTGACACCTCTAGTTTTTGGGGCCATTAGTGAAGCAGTTTGTTTAGGTATCAAATTATAATGAACCTTTTTTTCTGCCTATGTTTTTGCAAATGTCAAGGTTACAATAAAGTTACCTATTAGGTCAAAATTGCATGTGGATGGTGGTAATTTTCTGTAATGTTTTGATTTGTTTCTTTCCTTTCATGAGTAGAACAACAATGCATAGTTCCTTCTTCATAAGCTTATCTATTTTAGTACAAATCACTTGGGCAAGGTTATACAGAAAGACTTGCACAATTCTCTTCGAGTCACCATTTCTGACTATTACGTTAGAAAGGCTTCACTGTCATTGTTAATAACCCGTAAAGGTTAGGTTTGTAGTGTGCAGTCCCAGTGACAGAAGCATTAACTTGCAACCATGGCAAAGCAAAGGGGAAATAGGGGAAGAGACCTGCATTTTCAACTATGCAGTGAGAAAATTGGGTTTGTGTTCTCTCTTGGGGCCTCATTTCTGTGATGTGGTTCTCAGTGAAACTGAAGAATGGCAGAGAAGTATCAAAACAGTTGTAGAACTTTCCTGCCAATATGTAGATGTTGTGAAGATTAACTAAACTATGTTTATTGTATACGGCCTGGAGAACTTTAGCTGTAGTAAATGAATTCTTCAGCAAAAATACTTCAGCAGGTCTGTCATGGATGTCTCCACCTCACTCTGAGCATGAAAGAAAATTGAATAAAGAGAATAAACTATTTGCCATTCCTTTTCCACAATACGGATCCTAGATAAACTTTCTTTTAGTTTTAATATGCTTTTTTCTTTTGGTCAGCTTCAAAGTGAATTGGTTTTTCTGTCATTTTCCTTCTGTTATCAGGTTGACAGTAGGCTTGATAGCACTTGGGACTCGAGAGAAAAGATTGTGGCCTTCAGCTTTGATTACTGCTACTGGTCAGTTGATCCTGAAGATCCAAAGTATGCATCTCAGGAAATGGTAAGAGATGCTGTTCTTTTTGTCTGTGTTTCCATCCTGTTTTGTCCTTCATAATCACATCTACAGGAAGAGATAGAGACATAGGATACATGATATTTCGTTTTCTTTTCTGCCCCCATATTTTTATTATTTTGTTTGTAATATGACAATACTCAGTCATTTTGTCTTAAGTAGATACAGTAGAACTGCAATAGCCTTTTTTGTCAACTCATGCATGCTTTCTTTAGATATGTTAACTTTGGTAGTGATCATTAATTGTGATGATCTGAGGACTCTGGCTTAGCAATGAGATTCTTTTTGGCAGGGGGTGGGGGATCAGGTTCTAGGGGGAGAAGGCTCTGAAGTGAAGGGAAGAGTATTGAGATGATCCTGCTGAGAGGATCAACAGGGAAATAATCACATCTTTAAATTACGGTAGTAAATTTTACTTACACTATATTGTTCTGAGCACTTTTTCTTGATAAAGCAACAGAAATCTCTTATAAGTAATGGAGACTCCTCCTAGCTTGAAGATCCAAGGTTTGACTAATTAAGAAGGAAAGCTGAAGGATTGGTATTTTAAAATAGGATATGATTACAGATTTTTGTTAATAAGGAATTATTAAATCTACTACAAATAAATATCATGCACAGCAAAGCTATCCAAAGGTTTCACTAAGCATGCATATGATCACATATGTTAGCATTAAGATTTTACTGCTGTTTTGTCTCCAGAATGGTATGATTTCATTTTTTGTTGTTGTCAGTACAAGTCTTCCTGAAGTTTCAACCTGTATAATTGTGTTGTTTTTCACAGAAAGTATCACTTAAGACTTAGCTAGTCCTGTGAAATTTGTATTTCTGGTAGTGATGAGCACAGGATTGTTTTACTTTTGGGAGTCAGCATTTGAAAAACTATCAAATTTGGCAATTACCAGAACTATAGGTGAAATTCTTGACTGTGGTCCATTTTGTTGGTGGTGCAGTAGCGTGGAAAAGGTTTGGGGAACTTGGGAAGTGTACATAGTGTTTAAAAAATGAAGTTGTTTTTCTAAAGTACTTGGGACTAGATAAACTTCCATTTTAGGAATTGCAAATAACAAACTTTTAAATTTTGGGCTGTTGGGGTTGTTCCCCCCACTTCCCCCCCCCCCCGCTTTATATTGCCTTACTTGCTTGTTTTGGTTTTGTTCTTTGTGGGTTTATCTTATAATACACTTAGAGGCATGCTTCTTAGAACTGTTGATAATACAGTTGCTTTTCCAGCTGAAATGGTTTAGCAGATTAAATGTTGATAAATACAGTCTGCCAAGTCAGTTTTATCTCTACTCTGTATGAAAAATTATCAGAATTGCCAAATGGAAAATACAAATATTGGCTACACAGTATAAATTTTTATTCTTGTTCTTATTAAATACAAGTGCAATTGAATGTAAAATGCAATATAAACAGCTCAGCTTCCTTGCTGGGGCTGAGTAGGTATTTCAGACACTGTGGAGAGCCTTGTGTTACCATACAATACAGTTGTATCCACTAAAAACACTGAGGGGGAATCATGAACTCCCTGGCTGTGGAAAACCAAGTAATAGGCCATAGTTACCTTACTGGTGCCTGATGTTGGCTGAAAGGACATCCAGTGCTGCTTCATGTAACTGTTGGGTTACTGAGCCTTAGACAGATGTCTTTCATGGGTTAAGAAAAGTTTAAAGATGGACTGGTGCTTTGAAATGCCTTGAGTCATGAGTGAATTTCTTGGGCTTTTTACCTATCTTGGTGACTGTAGAACCAGTAAAGCATACTTTAAATGCCCTTGAGAAGAGGGCTGCAATCTTACTGTGCTTTTGTGCATTTGTCTGTCCCCTTATGCTGTATGAATGAAGTTTATTGTACTAATTCCATGTTTTGAATCATTGCTTCAGTGCTGAGCCGAGCTTGAAGTTTCTAAGCTTCCTTACAGCAGCGATGTTATCAGCAGTCAAAGGGGGTTCAGTAACACTGTCATCTAGTAAAAGCTTTCTTTCATGAGCTGACCTTAGATTACTTTTTCCTTAAAGATATACTGCCAGCTGTTATCATACATGATTGGTGTATTGGTTGAGGATGAAAACTAGATAAAAGTATCTGCCTTCAGGTTCATTTTTGTAGAATGCTGTCTTTTAGTAAATGGTCTTTTTTTTGTCCTCTGGATGGACGTATGAAAATGAAGTCCTAACAGTTTCTTCAGTTGTTAAGGATTCTGTCACCCTAAAACAGTAGGGGGAGGGCTGCAAATCATAGTGTTTAGGTAAAAATACGATTTTAAAGGCACAAATCTGCTTCTCTGAATACTTGTTACAGTTTTTTCCAGATCTTAATTAACATTGTTCACTTGAGGTTCTGGTCCCTTGCATTCCAGAGATGACTACACACAATGTGTTTTATTCCCTATATATTTTGAGTATATACTTCATAGCCACTTGTGACATGCTTAAGTCACATATGTGTAAGTACTTTCAAATGTTTGGATAAAAAGTTCAGATTCGTTGTTCTGGTTATAAAAACTGTGCTTTCTCTGCCACCTGTATTCTACTTGTATTTGCCAAAGTGAGAATACATGTTGCCCACCTTGTTTGGTTTTCCTAATCTATTCATGTTACTATTTCTTCTCTTGTGTTTTGGTTTTTTTAATTAAAAAAAAAGGCAGGGAAGGTATTTTTTCCCTTTAATTTGTGGAGAGAAAATTACAATACAGTAAACTGAAGAGGACTTGAACCAATTTAGTAAAATCTGCAATGCTTATGTGACAGATGATATGTCTTTCAGTGCTATAAAAAAAAAAATAAACTGGAAGTGCTTTTCCCTTGAAAAAGCTGGAGGAAGCAGAGTCAAAAATATAAAATATTTTAAAGAAGTGTTATTGTCTACATATTTTTTAGGGCTGAATTAAAAAAGTAATTCTCTCTTCATGATATAGACAAGCTTTCTTGATTGGCATTACATAATGTAAGCCTCCTCATATATCTGAAAAGAGGAAAGCTGCTAAATGAAAAACAAAGTTGATTTTTGACTACTGAAAGAAGAACCCATCACTGTTGGTGTATGGAAAATAGGCTTCTTAGTGGAGACAACTTAATGGATGGTGGTTGGTTTTGGAAGATGGGTTCAGGTATAAGTGGATAGTCTTTGACTGTTACTTAAGGTTATTTTCTCATTTAAAATATTTGAGGAACTAGATATGACCCAGAGTTCTGTTTTCTTCATTTCTCTCCTGACTGTGGTGAAATACGAAGCTATACAGTGTTTCTAATGATGACCCAGTAACTTATAAGCTTAATTTAGAAGGTTAATAGTAGTCGTCTGAATGATTAGTCTTCCTTTAGAAGTTACATAGATTCTTTAAAAATGTAAGATTTTTTAAATAGCTCAGCTATGCAAGTATTATATTCATTTCCAAGTAAACTGAATGGCAAATTTTACAATGTGACCTCTGGTTTTCAAGTGGCCAGTTTGAGATCCTTAGGCCTGTGCTTTTGTTTTCTCACGGGGCAGTTGAATATTTCATGTTTACATCGAGCTGACCTTTTCATCTGCTTTCACAGATGCGCAATTCTTTCCAAAGGGAGTTTACCTTCTCTTTTTAAAGACAATTTTTTTATCTAAGTGGATTTGTTAGTGTATAAACAGAATAGAGGAATCAAGAAATACCCTAAGGGAGGAGTCACTGGCTAAATCAACCAGATCTACCAGCCACTAAAGGAAGGAGGATGTGCTAAACCTTCTAAGTATGGAGAAATGAACCGGGCACTAGGGCTGCATGGCAGAGAGAGAGAAACTGAGTATCAAAAAATTGTGGGGGACCAGAGAAAGAACAGGTAACAAATAAGTATGAAATCAGGACAGGGATAGAACATTTGATGAGCAAAACATAAAGAGAGAAACAAAGGAAATTCAAAAAGATTACAGGCATTTAATAGAAAAAGGACATGCATGTTTTTTCTGATCTTAACTCTGCAAATTGTTACATGCATTTTCCATGGTTATAAATGAGGGAATTGAACAAAAAACCCACCCCCCCAAAAAGCCACAAGAAACTGTAATACTTCTGGAGATGTTCCTTTTCCTGCCATTTTTGAGTCAAACTTGATTTTTTGCTGTGCTGTGTTGCTGCAGAATTAGTTCGGTCTTGCAGAGGGAGAATGCTGGGTGTCTGCACCAGAGTTTTACCACTTGCATGCAATGAAGTAATTTCACCATGTCTCCTTGCATTCTTGTATTAAGTTTGGGGGAGGGGGGAGTGAATTTGGTACTATGCAAAGCCTTCTTTACTAAAGGGGGACATTTTGTATAAAAGTGACTTTTGCTTCCTTCACCCCCGCCCCCTTACTCCACAAATCTCTTCAGGAAGCTGTGTGTGGTTCAGGATTGTTTTCCAAAGACAATGTTGGAAAACCATCACTCTTTGGCCATTCTATAACTATAGGATTACCTGTTAATAGATGTTCCTGACATGTTTCCATTCTGTAGTAAAACTACTGTGTGATAATGATATTGTCATGATATTTAGGGTTATAATTTTTATTCTTAGGGGCACATTCAGGCTTGCTGATTCATTCTGCTGGATGAATATGATAGCTAATGTGTAGGTGCTTTGAGACCTTTATAGTTGTCCTGCAAACAAGCATCTAAACTTAAACTTATTTCAATTTTTGTCTGGTGTAGAATAATCTGTTTCAATCTTTTGAGTTTCCTTTGTAAAACCTAAAATAGCTCTTAATTAATCTTTCCTCAAGTCTGATCTAGCTCCACCAATCAAAGGAAAATGTTTAAAATGGTTGTGAAACTTAAGTAAATGCCCATTTAAAACCTACTGTCAAAAAAAAAATATTTCAGCTTGATGTAATGCAAGCACTGTTAAACTAAATCTTAATGGTATTCTGCACAAGAGTATTCTTAAGGCTACAGGAACACATGCAAGCATTACGTATTCTTGTAGCTCGCTGTAGAGCTTGAGACCTCAGCTTCCCTGCAGCCATCCTACCCATCCGGTTATTGTGCATGCACAGTAACTGCGGTGGGCAGACTGACCCACAGGATGTACAGGCAGGTATTTACACACAGCAGTTGCCATAGCTGATGTTAGCAATCTGTTCTTTTCGATAAGAGGGATACATTCCATGAGTAATAGTCGTTGAATGGTAGAGACAGTGAAATCCAGAAAAGTCTTTAAGTGCCCAACTTGCACTGATTTCAGTGGGATCCAAATCTGCAACTGGGTTTTCTTAAAACACTTTTTGTAGCTCTTAAGCTTAGTTTTTGTACTTCAGCACATCAGTTAAATGACTGCAAATGTCAGTAACTGCTCCTAATTTCTTGACTTTCTCCCCACCACCCCGCCCCATCCATTAGCACTGACTTCCTAATGTACGTGAAAGGATAACTGTGAGTCTTTCTTTGGTGTACTTCCACTGTGCATTTGAACCATTGAGGGTTTTACAGGACTGTTCAAAAGCAAGACAGTGCATTAAATTAAAGGTTATTTATTTCTAAACTTTTATATAACTAGCGCACAGGTTCTATTTACCTCTCTGTCCATTGCAAATGTGTGCTAGGAAGAACTCCTTTCCATTCAAACACATGATCCAATTATTTCTATCATTGTTTATAAATATATTCATTGGGAAGATTAGCATTTATTGTGTTCTGAAGGCAGAAATGGGTGTTACTGATGGGTTGTGAATGAATGCACGAGCCCTGTAAACAGATTTTTCCATTTCTTATTTGTTTTAAAGTACCATAATTGCTTTTCATCACATTTGACTTGCCAGCATAGTTGGTTTTTGTACTACTTCCAGCTAAGAAAAGCAGTTGGGGAAAGAGGCAGATGATTTTCTTACCTCCTTGTCAAAGTGTAACTGAAAAGCAAATACAAGAAAAAACAGGTATGTTTGGTTTAATATGCAAGATATTCAATATGGCATTCGGTTTTTTGTTTTGTTTGTTTGTTTTACATGTTAATTGAAAAATTTTCCAAAAGTTACACAACAGTATTGTTTGGAAGCAAAACATTGCAACATACTTTCCACCCTTTCATCAAACTAAGTCACTGTACTTGCTTCTCTCTTTTTTTTTCTTTTTTTTAATGCAAACATTATCATGCTTCTGAAGAACTGAGACACCTTTCCTTTCTAAGCTGAGTTTGTGACGCTTCCATGCCTCCATATATTCCCTGTGAGATTCAAGTTTTTAGTTGTCTTGTGAATTCTCAGGACAAATTCAAAATCTGTTATCTGTCATATGCACTTAATTCTAAAAATTATAACATAATAAAGCTCTAATTTAAATCTCTTGAAAAATCCTTCAGTTTATCTCTTTCTCTCCCTGCCTGTTCCCCCTGCCC
>JANZLQ010000032.1:18073022-18102242 GCA_026212715.1 Elanus axillaris | reverse complement strand
AGTGCACAGGGAGGGGAGGAAAAAAAACCACAGGGTGGGCTTGTGCCCTTGGTGATGAAGCACTTTAGAACTTTTAAAAGTCCAAGATTTCTATCGGAACATTTATAAATTTGATGTGGTAAGCACAGAGGTTTTTTTCTTTTTCAAAAGGAAAGAGATTTTTTTTTTTTTTATGAGCGGATAGGGTGTATTTTTATGATTGCATAATTCAGTGATAAAATGGCAGGAATATACAGCTACCACTCAGCCTCGTCAGTGTTTCTCATGTTTTCCCTCCCACCCCCCAGAGGAACAGTATTTGTAATGTTATCTGTGACTTTTTCTAGTATTTTACAATTCCACCTAAATACCTTAATCGAGATTGAACTTTCATGCTGTTAAATGTAGCATGTGTATATATGCTACCACACAGAGCAGACAGGTTTTCCACTGGAAAAAAAAAACCGGCTGATAAGGTGAACAGAGAAATCATTGTTCTCTCTCACAGGGAGAATTAAAGCACAAAGGGATTTAAGGACACACAGGAAGTCTGTTGGCAGAGCCAAGAACTGAGCTGTCTCTTAAGTTCTGGTGCAAATGCTTCTGCCACGGGCCAAGCTTCTTGAGCTGGAGAGAAGCCGTCCCTTTCACACCCCTGCTTCCGGTCTGACTGGGGAAAGAAACTGAAAAGGCTGGATATTGAGGCGGAAAAGAAGTAATCCAAGTTGTGAAGCTGCGGCCTCTTAACAAGAGAGAAGAAACGTTCCCAAACTAACCAACCGATGCCTTCCCCCCACCCGCCCTTTATCCCATTCAAACCAGAAAGTAATGTTGCTGAAGTAATCCTAATGTCACAGTAGAAGGTTCTGTGCAGCTGGTCAGCACAACGAGCTTCCCTTTGCTTGTGCTTTCTCTGGCTGTGTACAAAAAGCCCTTCAGCTGATACTTCTTTAATATTCCTCTAAGAGAAAACACATGTGGAAAAAGCCTTGCATTACTGGAACAAACCCTGAGATGTGCTTTCAGATATTCCTTCCTTGCATCCTCTTTCTGTCTTTTTTTATTGAAATTAACCTTTGGGGTTTTGTGAAGGTTTTGGAACTAAGGCTGTCATTATTTTGGCCGGAATTGCTTAGTTCTGCAGAATTCTATTTCATGAAGTTTTTTTTCACCTTAAATCCAAGTCTTGCATGCTACACCTGAGATGTAGCAGCAATTTAATTAAACAGAATTGGGTCATAAACCAAACAGTAACAGCTCAAGGTGGGCAAGGTTCTGTAAGGAAAACACCAAATATGAGACAACTGTGTATCTGCAGTTCGTAGTGGTGATGGTGGCAAATAGGTACTGCAGGACTGAGGCTCATGTTTTATGCAGTTGCTTAAACTTTCCTGACCTATGAGTTGAGAGCAATTTTGTTCATATACTAAATAACAGCACCTTTTTTATTCTAAGTTCATTTCATACCTGGATCTGCTGCAATTGTCTTGATGCTCTGATGCTATCTACTGATGAGGAAGTTTTCTGTTTTCTTATTTACATGGCAAAGCTCTAATGGAAATTGAGCCATTGGGTTTTTTTAGCATCTATAAAATAATTTGTTGGTTCTATGGTGAAAAGCAGCTGTTTGTTGTACGTCTGTCTTAAGTTTAGTCTTTTCTTTCTTCATTAAATCAGTGGTATTTTAAAGGCTATTTTTAAATGGTGATGTGCAAGAAGGTAAGTTTCTTCTGGTTTTGGTCCAAGTTATTAACCTGCAGGAATTTATTTTAGGCTAATGTTAGAATACTAATGTTTTACAGTACAAGTGGTTTGCTTTTAGATGGTTGATATTGATGCTTGTGGACTATGCCTGTAACCAGTAGCAAAACCTTTTTTAAAAAATCACTGAAAGTTTTTATTCTTATCTGGCTTTTCTGCCTTGACCAAATAAACTCCCTTGAAATTTCTGAAGTTTCCAAGATTAGTTTAGTTTCTTAATAATAACATTAAATATTGACCATTTCAGACATTTGTAAATAAGGAAACAGTTACTGTACAGATAAGACTTGATAAACTATTCTATTAGCTTGTTGCTCCTAAAAGGTGTAGCTCCCTCTCTTCTGCTTTCTCCTCCCTTCTCCTCTGCCTCAGTCAGAGTTGGTCCTAGCCTGTTTATGGTAGTCTAAGCAAAATGCAAGTATTATTTACCAGAAATCACTTAGGGTAAAAAACCCTAAACAACGGAAACCCCTTATTTATCAATACTGTTCCCTTAAATTTGCAAACTTGGCATTACATGTTGCCCCTGAAGGTTTACTAGATTTTGAAAATTTTTTTTGTTACTCTGAGTCTTGGCTTGAGTGACTTAGGAAAACTTTCAGTTTCCCAAATTATTAAACCCCAAAGCATAACAGACAATTTACTGTAGTTTAAAACAACTGCTTTTTGTTTCCTTCTGCAATTCAGGTTCTGAGTGGAGTAAGAAAAGGAGGTTTTATACTCAGGAAATTCATATTGCCAAAACTTCATATTTCTGATAGAATGCCCCCATTATTTTTGAAATTAAAGCACCTATTACTTTAAGAGGGACATTATCACAGAACAAAGCAAACCCGTTGCGGTTACGATGTAAAATATGTATTTGCTGTCATCAACATTCCTACTTGTGTATCCATTCAATACATAGTAATTCAATGATACTGATATTAACTGAGCCTCATGTTACAATAGTCAATAAAATCAATTTGAATCATATGCATTAAAGGAGAGTTTAATTTTCTCCAACTTTTTGTTAGGATCAGAAGAAAAACTGACAGCCTACATGCTTCTGTCTGTCTTTGTGTGTGACACAGAAAAGTTATAGATTGCAGGGGCTGTCCACAGGCCATTGGTTTGATAGTAACTAAGAGGTCAAACAATACAAAATCAAAAAAAAAGGCTTCATAATATAAACAGGCAGTTGGGAGAAATAGAACATGCTAAAACTTCTGTTACAAAAATAAATATGCCTTTTTGAAAAGTTCAAAAACAAAAAGCTTCACACTTAATATCTAATCAAAGATTTCAATGTAGAATAACAAAGTCCCAAACCATCACTTTTAATAATAAATGTCTGTCACTTATGATGTCTGACTGGGTGTGCTCCATGCCATATTTTATTTCTTCTTGGCACTAGCACAAAAAATGTGGTTTTATTCCAGAAAAAAATACAGTCATCTGTCTGCCATGCATGTTTATACAGAGGCATGCAGGTCTAATGTGATAAAATATGACACAATCTCCAGCTAATAAAAAGGTTGTTTTTTCAGTATCTTGAAAATTCATTATTTAAGAAAGATGTAGAAAAGCCACTATAAATTTTGACTTTTAAGCCAGCAAAAGAGAGAGCTGAGATTTTAGCTTCAGAAGACTTCTGATTCTGCTGTCCAAATGGGAAAGTATCAGCATAGAATATTGATTCCCTGTTATAAATCTCCTGGTAGTGAAAAAGGTTGTTTTGCTTATTACCCACAAATCTAATGGCAAAGCATTTTCCCAATTTCTAAAAAGGGAGAGTTTTACTATTCTAGTACTGTGAAACTGTTTTTTTTAAAGGTTCATTCAACAGGCAGAAAAAATGCCTTATGTGACTTGGTTATTGCTGTTTCTTTGGACAGGCAGTATGCTTTCATTGAAATCTCTTGGACTCCTTCAATTTTTGTATCTTTCAGTAATGCAATGTGCATTTCCAGTTAATATTCTTCATATGTCATTTGAAAAATGGTCTGCATGGAAAGGTTAAAATTCTCAAGTATACTTGAAAAACCAACCCAAAACCATGTCTCGGTTTATTCCATTTTATCAATTTTTATTTTCTTTTGAAATGGGTATTAAATCTAGAATTTCTTATCAAGAGTGACACAATACAAACTACATGGTTTTGTGTTCCAAGCTGACTGCAGTTTGCACTTCATGATTTTTCACTTCCAGTAGAGTTTCAGAGTTGTTTGCAGAGTGGCACATTCATTTGACCTCTAATACATTTGGATTTCAAAGAAAATATATAGTAAGTCTTTCTAGCTTTTAATTTTAAATAGGATTAATGCAATAATGATAATTAGGCTGCACTGACTTTTTTTTTTACTTTCCCTATATAACAACAATTAGAACCTGAATTTGTCCTCATTTTAATGTTTTGCTTATATGCCAGATGAAAATCCTTTGCCTTTGCTGTATTTATTGTTTATATTAAATTGAATTTTTAGGATTTAGATGTCCTCAGACTCTGTCATTCACAGAAATATTTTGAAAAAGTACACTGGAGCGAGACTTCATCTGAAATATTTTCTGTTTGTATCTTCAAAGTTCTACAATCCAGGTTTAAACAACATGTATTAGAGTTGGCTAAAAATATCCTGTTGATTCTCACAGATAATATGTAGTGACCAAATTAAAAGAGCTGGTGTGCAAACCAGAGGAGTAAAAGGAAAACAGCATAAATTGGTGGGGAGTGGGCACATTTACCCCACATAGAAGCATTCACTTCAGCATTATTGCCAATGATCAACTTGACCTTGTAACTCTAGTCTTAAGGTGCTGGACTTGAGATGCTTAAAATCTTTTAAGAGTGATTTTGTCTTTAAAACAATTTTGAATGAAAGTAGAATCCTAAAATGATTTTAAAACTTTGTTAATTTTTTAAAAAATAATGTATTTGAAGAGGGAGGCAAGGATTTTAACTTTTTGTGACCAAATAGTCTACCATCTAATAGACACTTAAAGGCATTTGTCAGGGCTGTTAATACCAAGCCCAGGCTTACGGATCATTTGATTTGAGTCTGTTATTCTTTACCTGAAGAGTAGTTTTCTTTGGATGATGTGGACTTTTTTAAGACTACAAGATTTTGCACAGGAGTTTTTTTGAAACAACTCATCTGGAGAGAAATTATGCTAATTGAGGAAAAGGGAGAGACAGAAAGAGGAGAAAGACGTTGAGCAACTCACCAGTACTCCAGTGACTATGCACTTAGGAAATTTGTTTCTCTGCTCCAGAAAGATGGTGTAACCACTGAAGCCATTGGTGATCCCAATGTTCTTCTGTACTCCTGGGCTAGTATCTTTCAAGTTTCCTGCATTAACTGTTGTAGCTTGCACTTGTACTGCCCAGGGCTTTGAACTTTGCCTGAGTAGCAACTGCATATCTCATGTGCCAAAGTGCTATTTATGTTTCAGTCTGGTAGTATAACCAAAGAGGATTGAAAAAGTTTATATGTGTTTAAAGGGTGTAAGTGTATGAATTGTACAAATGGTTTCAAAAAATCATCAAGAAAACAGGTAAGATCAAACTGAATATAATCATATTTTTAACTGAATGATAGACTCCCTGGCACATAAATCTGTAAACCCTAAATTGTTTTTAAAAAATGTTTCACTTAAAATGGTCTGTTTTTTTAGTATGGACAAGAGCAAATTACTAATACTCTAATTTTCTGAAATTAATTCCTGTGATTCTTGTCAGTGTTAGGACTGAGTCATAAAACTTGGGTTGCTGCTCAAGAGTCAGTAAGCCTTGTACCTTAATATATACTTAAATCTTCTTTTTATATGTTCCACTATGGTTTCTTAAGGGCAGGATTCCTGTTGCAATCTTTCTATATGCTTCTAACACACGGTTACACAATTGCACAACTTCTTATGTAAGATTTCCCACAGAGCAGGTTAACTTACCTGTTCTGCAAATATTTAGACACTGAGCAATTTCTTGTACCTTCTAATGGAGCATTGACATAGGTTTTGAAATCTTTAGGTGATCTGTTGTTACAGTTGAAGTGGATGATTCTTACCTAATATAAAACAGTTTAAACCCCAAATACGTTCATATTGCAACAACATAGGCAGCATTTTGTTATGCCAGAGCCATATGATTAGGACATCTTAACTACATTTTAGACCAAACCTTTCCCTTTCTCCCATCTGTACTGAAAGTCCTGTAATGAGGACTAAATCATGATTCAGGATTTGTTAGATTTGAACTGTAACCTGGCCCCTTTCTAGTGAGCATGCCAGCAATGTACCTTGAATGGTAACAGTTGCTTTAATGCCCTCTCATAACTTCTTCAGAAAGGCATGTTTTTTCCACTATTAGGACAGTTAACAGGTAATAAATTGGAGACTGTTTCACAGATCACCATGGGATATGGAATCAGATACAGCAGGGCAAGTGCAGGAACAAGGTGTAGCAAAGCCAGTCAAAGCTTTGTTGAAAGAAGCATTTTGCATGGAACAAACAGAGTAGTGCCTAGAAAACGTAGAGCAGCCATGCAGGGAAGACATAGTTGTGTCAGCCAAATGGCATGTTGTCTGCAGGAAGCCATATCCACCTCATGTTCTTTGAAAAACCCCATCTTCCTAAAGTTTCATCTCAAAAATGAGACTTGGAAGAAGCCCAGAAGAATCCTTTTTTTTTTTTTCTCATGATCAACAAAAACCATGATTCGATCCATTATATCATGAAATATGTTAATACATATGTCCAGAATGATTAATTGTAGTACTTTTTGTATGATCTGCAGCTGTTGATGCTGATGGGTATTTGGACTAATGCCTCTGATATTAGCACAAAAAAAGCTTTGATTTCAATTACTCTCCCTTGTTTTTAAACAAGCCATAAATTCATTGCTGTGCTTTACTTCTCCATATTTTTTTCTGCAGTACACTAAACCAAAGAGGCTTTTCTGACTAAATTGAGACTATTCAATTAAATGAATTATAATTTATCCTCACGAAAGGAGAGTAATTTACCAGAAGGAATAGACACAAAACTGTATAAATCAGCTTTTAATAGGATTTCAGTAAATATTTTTTTAATTCTAATTCATTATTATAGGATTATGACACTCCTTTCAGAGTTATCCAGTTTTGTTTGTAATAATATGGCAAGGCCTAATTCAAAAAGGACTGATTTTGAAACATATTTTAATTGAAGCATCTGAGTACCCATAAGTATTTAATAGAGACTAAATGTAACAGAGCTTTGCTTAACTGGGACTTTAGTGTTATATGCTCTTCTTTCAGAGAGTCCAATGTATGTGGAGAGAGAGCACACAGTAATTTGCACAGTTGGCTTAAATTGTTGTGGATGTTCTAAGATCGCAAAGAGGTTTTATGAACATTAGTGAGAGCATCCCACAATCTTCTACTAATGGATAACATTATTACTACTTTATCTGTAGGAAAACCGAAGCATTAAAATGTTAAACCAGTTGTACAGTGTCATACAAAAGTTTCAACAACAGAGCTAGAAGTAAAACGCAATTCTAAAATTCCAACTTCAATGTCCAGATGACATTACTAACATTGCTATCCCAAAGGCTTGCCACCTTGTGAAGATTTTATTATACTTAGATCAGTTAATAACTCTCAATGATCCATTATGAACCTTCAGAAAGGAGGACAGCTCTTAATGAGGAAGCTATCATAGAATCAAGATACTTCTCTAGGCTGCATTTATCCCTGTTGTAAGAGGTTCTACTATGTCAAGTACAGGTTTCTAAGTTGATATGGAGTACATAAGCTGGTTTTAAGCTTCTGTTTACAACAAGCCATGCAAAATTCCTGAATTTATTCAATGTTAATAACTCTGAAAGGAAGTGGGCACAGACTCTCCTTGCTCCTATTACTTCAAGATAATGCATCCTGTCATTTCTTAGTCCTGTTTTATATACTGCTTAAGTCCAATCCCATTCAGTTTGCCCCCAAATCCTACCCTCTGGACTCCAGATGTGCAAATATCTGCCTTTTTCACACTTTTGTCCCTGTTCTTTGTCCTCTGTATCAACCCAACCCAATGTTTTCCTGCACTTTGGCTTCCAAACTCCATTCTTTCCCACTGATTTGTTGCTCCCAGTGGATACTACTCCCACTTTTCCTCCCTTACATCTGTCCAGTTTGACTCCATCATTCTCTTCTCCTTATTCAGAGCCTCTTATCAGTCCCATTCTCTTTTCATTCCTTCCTTTCAGTGTTATGGTTCTTGGTGGTGGTTATTTTACCCAGTTGTTCCCCAGTCTTCTGTCAGTCTTCAGATCTGGCTTTTGCCATCTTGAATTTAGATCAGATTCTTTCCTCCTCCCTGTGTTCACATTCCCAACTACTGAAAATCATTGAGCCACTCACACAGGAGGAACTTTCTCTTTCTCCTGCTCTGAATTGAAGTGTCCTGGCCCACAGCAGTCCACTTTGGAATCTGGGTGAAATTCCTTCTCACCTCATGAACTGGAGCATGTCCAGAGCAGACAGAATCCACAGAAAATTTAGCTGGTAAAATCTTAGTCTCTGCTGAATAGGTAGTAACTGCATCTTTCTTCTGCCTGGTGCTTTGAACATATAGCTTGCTTAGCTGTCTTTCAATTTTTTGCCTAGCCCTCTTTTAAGCCCTCTTTGATGCTAACACTCAGGCTGTTAAAATCCCTGGGTGTAAGCTTCTCTCTTCTCATCTTCTTAAATTATGCACTTTTGTTCCATAGTGTTACTTTAAAATTGACATTTCCAAGTGCTTCTCAGTAGCTTTCTTCTCTACTGTTAATTTCTTAAGCCTCTTCTCTTTTTGTACATACATTTCTGGCTTCTTTATACAGATTCTAAACCTTCGTGATGGCAAATAATGTGTATCCGTGTCTCTGTATATACTGATATTTGTGAAAGTAGTGCAATAGTATTTTTTTTTATTTGGGCAATGTTTGTTTATTAGGTGAAAATGGTAGACTGGCCTCTTCAGCATAACTTTTAACCATGGTGCTAATATGTCAGTTATTTGTTCACTTGTTCATCAACTATGTGCCATTGATTTATTTTGCTAATACTATTACTTTCTTTTTCCTTCCTGTCCATAAAAGTTGACCTTTTTATGGCATATGGTCATTGAAAAGGAATTGCTAGACAGATGTGCAGCAAATGAGCTACTAGTTCTCAGTGTATATCCTGGACTTTTGGCTTTGATCTAATTATTCAAGACCATAGATAAGTTGTTCCCTATAATAAACTTGATGCAGTTAGGGCAAGTAGAAGGCCACTGCCTCCTGTGGACTCCAGGATGTGGGGATCCCTCTTGCCTAGCCCCTGGAGGCCAGCCCTGTGTGCCTGGACAGCTGGAGATTTCTTCATCCAACACTAATGGACAGGGCAGCTGCTCTCCCCTTGGCAAGTTCAACCAATAGTGAGTCCCAGTGTGTATGCCAAAACCACAAACACTGACAAGGACAGAGGATGCAGGACACCAATACAGCTCCCTTTGCAGATGGTCCCAGAAGACACTGCCTTCAATAAGACCCACATATTACACTGCCAGCACACACATGAAACATAAGAATAGTCAGCCATATCCCCTTCTTCCTATCCAACTGATCAGGATTGAAGTTTGATAGTGAGAACAACCCTCCCCTGCTTGCTCTCTGGGGCTGGAGAGCTGATTGCTCAAATGCCAACATAGGCCTTCTGCCTATCTAATAACCTTGCCTAGACCCTGAGCCCTCTTAACTGCTCTACAGTCTTCTACTTGCGTGATAGGCCAGCTTGCTGCTCACTAGCAAATATGCATATGCTCACAAGCACCCCTGCCCTGAATCCCTTGACTATCAGCATAGGCTCTACTCCCATGTAATATTCCTTCCCCCACCCTGGATCTCTGGCTCACCAGCTTGTTCAGTTTGAAGTTTGATAGCAAATTATACACCCACATGCTGATGCATATCAGCACTCCAGCTCCCTCTCTGCCCCCCACCCTCCATGCCAGTAGTTGGCACACAGGTCCTGTGAGTGGTGCTCCCCTCCTCCAGGTGCTGATGCTGAGACCCTCATTTGCTTCACCTAAGCCACTCCAGTAGCTGGCACCTGCAACACAGGCCCTGACACCCATGGTCCCCTTTCCAGCTGCTGACAGCGATGCTCACACTGCTCCAGTTCCCCTAGCAGCTGGGACATAGACCCTGTGACAGGTAGTCCTGCTCTGATTGCTGGCACTTAGACTCCTACTTACTCCAGCTGCTGGCACCAGAGTTGTGGAGCACGTATTACCTGAGGTTGACTTCAGTTGCTGACCCGAATTTACTCCCCTCAGTGTTGCCAGTAGCTGGCACCCTGGACCCATGCTCCTTAGGTCCACAGCCATGCCAGCTACCAATGCTGAGACTCTCACTGGCTTTGTTTGCTGGCACCACTGATGTGATGGCCCTATCACCTGGGGTCCTCTGACTCCATTGCTGGCCCCAAACTCACTCCAGTCTCTCCAGCTGCTGGCATCTAGTCCTTACAGCATTCACACATAGGGTAGAGAGTGTGGTTGCATGGAAAGATAGTCAAGAAAGGATTTAATAAGAAAACAGAATAGACTGTGGTGATCAGGCACAGGGCTCAGTCAGACAAGCTTACTGATCTACTGCTGCTTATATGAGACCAGCCCCTTTTACACCCCCTTCTTCCTGACCCCCTCACCTTAAACATTCCTTAATAAGTTTTGCATAGCCCTGCAGGCCCCACTAAAACATGCCAAATCTTCCTGTTCCTCCTATTTCCCCCGTCTTGTTGGTTATGAAGTCCAGGTTAGCTCTTTCCAAAGGTGTGCTTCAGTTCCTTAATGGTCTGTCCAATAGTGACTGGAGGGTTTGTCACTATCTTTGTTATTCTTGTCTATTACATTTGTGTCCATGTGTTTTGTTTATTACTTTCTCTGTTGCTCTTTGCATGGAAAGGTTTCTTGATGTGATAATTTTAATGAAGCAGGTATTCTGATATGCCACATACCCTTACAAGTATGGGCAAGGGTGGCCAAATTCTGCTGAATGGGAATGTTACTGATTCTTCAGCTAGAAATTAGCATCCTGTCTCAGTTTGAGTTGAAACGTGATCTGGAAATAAAAGTCAGGATTTTTAATCTTTTTTTCTGGGCAGTTTTGGTAAAGTGGTGATAGCTATGAAATATATTTTGCTATTGATTTTTATATCAGTTTTAGTGCATTTATCTGTGCACTGGAGAAGCAAATGACCTGGTACTGGACAAGATTTCACAGCAGTGAAACACTGAAATCATGTGCATCTCTCTATATATACTAGCTAGTTTTCTGTGTGAATGGCAAACCCATTAATACTTGTAACATTTCTTTTGAAAAGCTAAAGCTGTGCTAAGGGGTTGGTAGCCTGCCTACTGGAACCTTTTGATCCACCACATACTTCCTAGCAAACCTTACCAGGTGTCCTTTCAGCTGGTCTATGGCAAGGCTTTGATGTGCTGAGAACATGGTCGCAATGTGGGGCAACTGTGTCTCCAAAAAAGGAACAGGAAAAGCAGAAGGAATGACTGTTCAGATCTTGTTTATGGGTAGTCTGGCTGTGATGGTCCAACTTTTGCAGCCATAGTGGGACCAGTGCAAGCTTTGGAAGCCCCTAGAGGCTGACACTGATGTTGTGGTGACAGTTCTTGGCTCTGTATTATGATGAGCAGAAAGCGGCATGTCACTGTGTATGTGGCATGAACAGAACATAAAGCATTTAGCCTTTGGTGGCGTGTCAGATCTAAGTATTGCTTGGGTGAGGTCTGCTTGCAGGCTATGGGTTAGACTTTACTTTGCTTTTGACCTGTAATTCTGATGCCTAACACCCCTATTAATGTCATTGTGTCAAAGAGCCTTGATCATGCCTTTGTGTCAGATATATACTGCAGACTGTAAAAACTTGGGGTGAGGGAGATCCTCAAAGATTCATACAGTCCGAGTATAAAATAAGAGATAGCAGGCAGGGAAGTGCAATTAAACACTACTGGTTGGTGTCAGCACTATACTTGGCATACCACCATTTGGAAGAAGATCTAATAAGTGAATGCTGGGCACTTAACATTGTGTCTGATAAATTAGAAAGACAAATACTGTGGAGATCCTTGTTTCTATGGAGTTATTAAAGCTTCAAGATCCACAAGTAATGCAGAGTGTTTATAGGGAGGCATATTATTCATGGACTCTTTTGTTTCTTTTGGTCTTTTCAGGTGTTCCAGGACCTTGGCACTTCTGTGTTGTCAGGTGCATTTAGAGGATACAACATCTGCCTCTTTGCATATGGACAGACAGGTTCAGGAAAAACTTACACAATGATGGGAACACCTGTGAGTTACACCATTCATTTTACACTTAGGATTGAGAGTGGGATGTCCAGCAGAAACATCATTTTATTTTTAAGCTGTGATTATGATGCTTGTTGAACAGAATGCTTATACATGTTTTATTTGTTATTTATATATATAAAATGAGAGTCAAGCATTTACATTTAGGTAAATAACTTAGCATCAGCTAAAAGTACTAGAAAATATTGTGTAGTTTAAATACTTATTTTAAATAACCTTTATCATGCTATGTATGAATGTAATTGCCATGTAGAGGACAAAAAAAACCCCACCCTATACCGCTGAATAGTTCTGGTTTTTAGAAATGTATAGCTCAAGATAATACAAAGTATTCATTCTGATGGAATTTTTTGGCAGTCTGAGCTATGCTAAAAATAAATTACTTTGACAAATAAAACTGGATACAATGCACAGGAATGCTTTTGTAACAGGCTTCATTATCTACTTCAGGTATTTATCTGTTGCAGAAGTTATCCTTTGGCCTGTGGAAACTAGTACTTGCTTTACTTCCAGTTTTGAAATGTATTTGAATAGTGTTTGCAGAAGCTGTTACATTTTAAGATTCTTGTCTACCAGGAACCACTTAAAGTGTATTTTAATCTTGGTACTCAGATCGATGGGGTCAGTTGAGGATTTCCTGTGTTCTACTGAAACACAAGGCAATTTGATCTCTATCTATAAATATTCTTGGCTGTTGGTGAAACATGCCTCTAAAAAAAGAAAAAAATTATCTAACAGTTTGCGCGCACGGGCCCCTATTTTCTACACACATGGGATTCAATTTTTAAGGTGAAATAAGGGTAAAAATTGTTCAAACCACAAAGACAAGAAAAATGCTATTCTGGCATGGTTTGTGCTTTGGACAAGAGTTTGGATTTTTAAAAGTTTATTTTTCCCACTGACATCAGTAATTGGATTTTGTTAAATTATTACCTGATTCTCCATTCATCTGATGCAAAATCAAGCTTAACTCCATGAAAGCCTGAATAATTCTTAAAATTGGGGTTAATAGGTGACAAACTAGGATATTTGTATTATATTATTTTGCAAATACCTTAGCAATTCAGAATGGCCACATCTTGAAATTATCCTCATTTCCAAGGAAATTTCCAGGTGTAGTGTTTCTAAGAGATTTCTGGCTTATAAAGTGATTTCTTTCTCTGTGGAATTCTGCTTTTATCTTATCTTTAATAACATGTATTCATTGTGGAACAGTGTTCAAAACTACGAAGAAACAAGTGTTTGGTATAAACTGAACTTTTGTCCACTGTGGTCCACATGATGAACTTGACTTTCTTCCCCAAACCCATTTCAAGTGTGCCTTCTAAAAGCCTTTCATGCTATTCAGCAAGCAGATTCCACCGAAGCCTTGGAGTCTTTCTCAGGGTGTGCTGACACTGCAATCATTGAAGTGTGAGCAATCATGTTGTAAGAACAGCTCATTGCACAAAAACACACCATTACTGCAGTGCTGTGTAGACTGTTTGGGCAAAGTTTAAATCAGCTAGTTCGGGTCCTGCTAGCAGCCCATATCCCATTCTGTCTGAGAGACCAGATTTATAAATCTAGAACATAAAGCTGTTCCAAGCCTGTTCTATACTACCATAGCATGAGGAAATAGAAGTAGAATAATGAAAACCCAAAATATTCATGACCAGTCAAGCTAGTTTCAGTGTTGGCCTGGCTTCATCTAGACTGCAACACCTCTAACATAGGTACGTCCAGTGTCTCTACATCTAACAGTTCTTGGATTTAACCCAAGCCTCTGACTTCTCATTGATGCTATATAAGTTGCTCTAAAATTACTTTTGCTATAAATAGCATTTGCACTGAAGCTAAGACAGTTGACATTACAGAGCACACAAGTCCCTTCAGTGTTTCACATGGAAGATGCTTCAGCTGGAATAGTAGAGCATTGACATGCTGTTCTGAACTACACTCCAGGGCAGTTTGTGTTGTAATCCACCATGCAGTCATTACTTTCATGCTGCACTGTGATTCTGTCCTTTTGTTATAACTTGGCTTTTATTTAAAAATAAGTTTTGTAAGAGTGATAACAAGTATTGTTTAATTTTTTTTCCTGTTCATTATTTGAAGGCATCCATCGGGCTGACACCTCGTATATGTGAGGTACTTATTTTTTTATTTCACTTGCATTTGTTCAAGTAGTTAGATTTTCTTGATGCATTTAAAATTTGCATAAACTTCTGGTTTGTGCAGGGCCTCTTTTCAAGGAAGGATGATTACTCAGAGCAGACAGCATCTTGCAGAGTAAAGGTCAGGTAAGTGTGTCACTGTTTTGGGCAATGCTATGAATGTTTTCAGAAACACGTTCCTGTAATCAAGCAAAGTAAAGACTAGTTAATTTTGTTTCTGTTTTCTCCAATGATAATAATTTTACAACAAGAGGGACAATACAGAGGAATAATGAGAAAGTGTCAGTTTTAGTTTTCCATCTCAGTATAGTTCTTTGAATGCTGTCTGTTCACTTTTGTACAAACAGCTGAAATAGGAGTGCATTAAAAATTTACTTCCTGTTTGTTTAACTCTAAAATTTGAGCCATAATCCTACGTTCCATTTGTATTAATCGTTCCCATTGATAGGAAGCATTATGTTTGGAAAACTGGGGATTTGAACTCCCTGGTGTTAAAAAAGCACATTCTGTGAGTTTTCAAATAAAATACTGAATGCCTCTTGCTTCTTAGAAATTTGCTACTATGAGTTCTTTCTACATGCACTGCATGGGAAGGGGCAGTAACAGAAATAATGAAAATAATGAATTCATTAAATTTATTATGAAAGGTCTATGTAAGATTTAGGTAGCTACATTGTCTAAATATATGCTTTCTCTCTTTTTTTTTTTTTAATCATGTATATTTAACTTTTTTTTTCTTTTCAGTTTTCTTGAAATCTATAATGAGCGTGTCCGAGATTTGTTAAAACAATCAGACCGAAAGAAACCTTACACACTTCGAGTCCGAGAACATCCTGAAACAGGACCATATGTACAAGGTGAGAGCAGGCTTCCCAACTAGCATCAGAATTTCAAGTAAATGTGTATCAGGTCTTGAATGTATCTTTGCATATGTTCCTTGTGCGATCCTAGTTGCTTCTACTCTTCAAGAATTACTTTCCTCAAATATTTTGCTTGTTAATATGAACATGTGTAATACACTGAATGCTTTGTATCTATTATCCTACTGGCTAGATATCCTGCACTTTTCTGTTTGCCTTTCCAGACATAGGTTGCGTGTGAGCCATAGAGTTTTGCTTTCTTTTGTTTTAAAGAAATCTTAATCAAGAAATCAGCTCTAAATGGGTTCTTCAGATCAGCCTAAGGTCCCTCCATACCTGTTTCAGTCCTTGGCAGCAGCATATATATAAAATAATAATAATAAAAAAGTAGATAAACTCAACTGTTTGATGTTGCAGGCCAGGCCTTGTGAAGTGATTAAAATCTGTATTACCTGAATGAGAACCCAACAAGCTTCATTTTCCTTCATTAAACTGAAAAAACACAGGATGGTTAATGTAGGTGCATTATATGATTAAAAACATCATACACTTTTTAATTCACATTTGCAACAGTCCCTTAGATGGCTTTGTGTTTTCTCATGAATCATAGCTTTCAACTTGGGTGACACAGAACAGATGAAAAGAAACCCATGTATATTTTTTCCATTTCAGTTGTCTTTCTTATTTTAGTTCTTATCTTCTCTCTCATTGTTTTTGTGCTTCCAGTTCATTTTCAGTTTTCATTGGTGCACTCACTTCAGGGTCCTATATAGCTTTAAATTGGAGTTTGGCCACTGGTACTTTCTAAATTGATTAGCTCCTGATGTAAAGTTTGCCCACTACATTGCTGTTTATCTGACCAAAAACTGACAAAAGGCATGTATCTCTGTCATTATTTAAGCCCAGCTGGCAGCTAAGCACCACACAGCCACTCACTCACTCCCCCGCCCCACCCCTCCACCCCCACTGTGGCATGGGGAAGAGAATCAGAAGACAAAGGTAAAAAAACCATCATGGGTTGAGATAAGGACAGTTTAACAGAACATGAGAGGAGAAGAAATTACTAATAAAAAAATATATAAATTGAGTGGTGCACAATGCAATTGCTCGCCACCAGAACCCGATGCTCAGCCTGTTCCCAAGCCACTATCCCTCCTCCCTACCGCCCTGCCAGTTCCTTCAGTATATATACTGAGCATGACATCATATGGTATTGAATATCTCCTTGGCTAGTCAGGGTCAGCTATCCTGGTTGTGTCCCCTCCTAGCTTCTTGTGAAAATTAACCCTGTCATAGCTAAATGCAGGACATTATCCACCCCTTATTCTGTACCTTCTACATCATTCCAGATCCTACATGTTCCAAGTAATCACCACCACTTTTTCTATCTTTAAAATATATATATATGTACACACACAGAGATATCATTCCCTTAGTCTACGGGCTATCCCTCTAATGTGTCCATTGAGTTCATTTAATCCATGACTTTAGGCCTCCATCTGTCATAACAGTCTTTCAGGGCAGGAGAGATGGGGTATGTGGTGTTGGATTGCTGCATGCTGCATCCAGAGCTCCTGGCTGATGTATTTGGTGCAGTCCATGCCCATGGTCTGCAGGTTGAAGATGATGATCTTGAGGAGGTTGTGAGGTGCCAGTTGCTGAAGCCAGTTCAAGTTCCATCACCACTGCACTTTGCTCAGTTTCATCAAAGTCCATCCTTCATTGATTTGGGTGATTCTTACTGTAATATCATTGATATGGCATATAGCAACTGCAGCAGAGATGACATACAGTGGCAGGGTTATTTAGCAATTAACATCATGCAATATAATTCCCTGGCTATTCTCAGCCAATATCAAATCCCCTTGAGGTACACACTGAACTGCCCCATCCTTCTGCATCACTTACCAAGGACACCCAGGTCCTTGAGCAAAAGCAATCCCACAAATGGGTTTACCTTTGCCTGAGGTGGCAGTAACCCAGACTGTCTTCCCTAACATATTTTTTATGTGCACTACAGGGACTTTATCCCCTTCTACATTATGTAAAAGTTCAAGTTCTTGCCTTGGTGGGCTTGTGGGAGTGTGATATAGTCAATTTGCCAGGCCTCCCCATGTTTATATTTCAGCCATCGCCCTCTATACCACAGGGGCTTTAATGGCTTGGCTTGCTTAATTGCAGCACATGTTTCACATTCATGGATAACTTGTACAATAGTGTCCATGGTCAAGTCCACCCATCGGTCACAAGCCCATCTATATGTTGCATCTGTCCCTTGATGGCCTGAGGTGTCATGGGCCCACCAAGCCATAAATAATTCACCCTTATGTTGCAAGTCCAAATCCACCTGAGCCACTTCAGTCTTGGCAGCCTGATCCACCTGCTGGTTGTTTTGATGTTCTTTAATGGCCCGACTCAGGTACATGGGCATCTAAGTGATATACTTTTACAACCAGCTTCTCTAGCCAGGCAGCAATATCTTGCCGCAGTGGGGCAGCCCACGTGGGTTTGCCTTTGCATTGCCAGTTGCTCTGCTCCTTTTGCTGCAGTCACCTCCCCAAGGCATTTGCCACCATCCATGAGTCAGTATAGAGATAGAGCACTGGCCATTTTCCTCAATCAGCAATGTCTAAAGCTAGCTGGATGGCTTTCATTTCCACAAACTGGCTCGATTCACCTTCTCCTTCAGCAGTTTCTGCGACTTGTCATATAGGACTCTGTACAGCAGCTACTCATTCCCAGTTAGACTCGCTTCAGCTTCCAATACAGTTAGCTGCTGGGATGACCCTGTCACGCTAGAAATACAGATGGATTCTGCCCCATTATAGCTTGATGGTGCCAGGGTACACTGTGTACTGGTGTCCACTAGAGCCTTATACTCCTGTGGGTCTGATGTGCCAACCCATTGAATCCACACAGTCCAATAAACCTGGTTGTCCCTTTTCCCCACGTGGCTGGAGGCAGGGCCCCTCTAATCCTGGTCATAGTATTTGTTACTCGCTTTTTGTAAACATGAATCAGAAATCCCTTCAAGAGGATCAGAAGTGAGATCAGCCCTTCTAGTCCATCTGGGGAACTGCCTGCTGGAAACTGGAGAAGGAATTTTCCAGGAAGAATTCCCTTTTGTGATTGTTTTTCCTCGCAACTCACGTACCTGTGCCTCTAAGTTCGAGGCAGGTTTTCCATCTCGCTTCCTCATGTCCTCTCATGGTCATGCAGGTAAAACCACAGGTTACCCTATTGTGTGTACCTTCTGTATCTTCTCTCTCGAGTAGAGGAGCTCCTAATAGCTGAGATATGGGCCTGTATGGGTGGCGAGTAGGCCATATCCTCCTTGAATTGCTGGAACTCCCAGGACAGTTTCTCCACAGCCGAGATACAGGCCTGTAAGGAAGAAGAGACAGACTTCTTTTGTATTGTTGGAGTTGACCAGCCATTTCATCCACTGTTTGTCCCTCACCTTCTTTCCAGGTCATTACTGCCAAGGAGTTGGCATACGATGGTGGTGCCCTTTGTAGAAACTTCTGCCACATGGGTTGTGTGCATTGGACTTCATCTGGATCTGTGGGTAACTGCTTGTTATCCAGATTGTTATAAATAATCTCCAGCATGGCTAATTCCCTCAGGTACTGGATATATCTCTCCATGGTGGTCCACTTGCCTGGGTGATGTGTAACTTCTTCCTTGAAGGGGTACCTTTCCTTCATGCCTGACAGAAGTCACCTCCAGAAGCTGAGGGCTTGTGTCTTTTTTTCCTATTGCCTTGTCAATGCCCCCTTCCTGACACAGGCATCCTAGCTGCTTGGCTTCTACCCCCTTAATTCCAAACTACTGGCCCTGTTATCCTAGCATCGGAGCAGCCTGGTAGCAATGTGCTCGTCTGGGTAGCAGCTGAAATCCTTTCACATATCTCACAGCTCACTCAGGGACAGGGATCAGGTGATTATCTCTGGTTCTGCCTCTTCTTCCTGTTCTTGTGATGACCCAGGTTTACCATCATCTCTCACTAAGCAAACTGATTTTTTGGTGTATTTCTTCTTCTGTATAGGGGTGACTGAAACCAGCACAGGTTGGTTCTCTGGTTCAGCTGCAGTGCTTGTCTCAAGTGTTGGAATAGTTGCAGTGCCTGTTGGTGTGTTTTCCCTCCCTTTCCCTGAGGCTGCTGCATAATATCGAGCAGCATTTGGTAGATACTGGCCAGGGCCCAGCACAATGTGGTAAGTTGTGCCTCTCTGGAATAGCCACAGTGTTTTCCTTTCAAATATTATAGCAGTTCATCAGAGTCTTGTAGTTGTTCAGGAGTGAAGTTCTCTAGATTCCTGCCCATGTTCTCCAATGTGCCATGTCACCCATGACTGTCCAGCCTTGGGGCAGATTTCTGGGTGGTATTCTTCAAAAAAATTTGTGTAACTCTAAACAAGACCTGAGACATATTCAGGAGACATAGCAATAAGAGCATGTTGCCACCTCTTCCCCATAGATTGGGTGCAGTTACTAATAGATTCCAACAGGAGGCACCTGAGGTGTGGGCATGGCAACAGTGCTGCATACAAACACCAGCTTAACTTCAGTGACCAGTGATACATTGTAAGTTGACGTTACCCATTACAGCAAAATGGTAGTCCTGATCCCTCTCCCAAAGGTGATAAACATCACCACAGGGAATCCATAGTGCATATAAGGATTTACATAACACCACCATGTGAACAAGTGAACCAACATTGTGATTGGTGACTATTTAACTAATACAAGAAATGAATGTAACAATTTTGTTTCAATGTTCTCTGGTCAGATCTGTCATTATCTCAACACTGTGAGACCCACATTTGGCTCCAAAAAGGAATATCGAATATCCCCTTGTCTACTTTGGGTCAGCTATCCTAGCTGTGTCCCCTCCCAGCTTCTTGTGAAAATTAACTCTATCCTAGCTGAACCCTGGACACTCAAAATCAGCGTACGTGTGCAAAATCATACAGAGTAGCTTTACAGTGGAGAACTGAAGGAAGAGCCTTTTCCAAACTGATGCAAGTTCCAAAATTAGTGAGTTTGCTTAGAAACTAAATGCATATATTTTCTTTTCAGTGTGCCTTTTATCTAGTGGGCAGAATTCCAAAGTTGCTTCTGGTATCACTGACTCTGCAACTACTTGGCTGGCCACCAAGTGGGTAGTAACACCTAGGGAGTAAGCATTTAGTACGCAAAATGCATATCACACAGAATTTTATTTGTCCTGTCACATCAGAGCAAATTCTGATTTATTCTGGCTTTTAAATAAAGTTGTCTTTGTTTGTTCTGTGAATTCCTTTTGTTCTTGCTGGTTCACTTTTCTCCCTCTCTTTATCACAGCATTATGTGTCAGATTGTTATCCTCACTTCAGAGATTAAGGCAAGATGTAACAACAGATAGGGTGACTTGGCTATGTGATTGAATGGAGCCTGGAATTTCCAGCTCTCATTCGCTCAGCACCTGCAGGATCCATCATAGCACATCTAACAACCAAGGGCTGTTAGCAATTCCTCCTCTAAAAATTTGAAATAAGCACTTGGAAAATGTTGAACTTGCATGGTTCTGTACACAAGGGACTATCTGGCATTATGGTTACTTCAGCTGTGCTTTCCCAGCACATCAGCATTCTGTTTAAAGAGAGTTGGAAAATAGATGAATTGATGGTCTCATTAGTATGGCAAACTTACCATTCTTTGAAAAGCAGATTCATAGACATTTGGCCTTTATTGAGGTCTTTCCAAGATTCTCTTTCTACCTGCTTGTTATCGAAGAACTTCATTGTTGGTGGAGTACAGATACTAATTATTTTCTTTTAGCAGCTGCTCATTCACCACAGAAGAAAAGGCCTTTAAACTGCTTCCTTCCTTGGCAATTTCCATCCCTTTTCTCAGGCCTTATATCTCCAGTGATTCCTTGGCTGCATATAATGGAGTTTCCTTGTTTTAAAAGAAAAAGAAGTTATAGCTTCTGCCAATGGGCTGGCTTGTCTTTTGTCACTATTTTGTCTTCATCTAGAACCTTCCAGGCCAAATCTGTCACTTCTTTTCCAGTTCTGCTTTTTTTAGTTGGTGGTTTGGTGGTGGTTTTTTTTAAATTTAATTTTACCTCTTTTGAATAAGGATTTTATACTTAGACACAACTAAAAATTGAGTGGAACAATTCTATACTAGAGTTCTGAAATATCCCATAAAAGTTCCCAATTGATTTGATTTTGTAAATAATAGGAAAGGATAATGGAAAAAGATTAACCTAAAATAATATTTGCCAGCTTTGGCCACATTTGTAAAACCAGTATGAATACTTTATTTTAGAAGATTTTCTCCCTCTTTATCTTATGACAGCCTCCAAAAATCATTTTATAATGCCTATAAGAAAAAAGATTAATTTTAATTATAAAAGTGATTCACATTTTAGAAAAACTGATCACATGCCTGAAAAATGAAGTAATTTCTCTGCTGAAGGCATCATGGGGTGTAATTAGGTGCTGTTCTGAGACCATGTGAACAGAAGTGATTTCATGCTGATGAGTCAGTGGCTTAGGGCAACTCAGATGGCATAGTTCTTTATTTAGGTGTGTGTGTATAAATACATATTAATAAATAAATATGTTTATGTACAGTTTATGCAATTAAGAACTGTAGCAGTTTGCTTTACTTGAGACAACCCTGCTGTCTTTTGGGGAGAGGGACTAACAGAGAAGGTGTGATTACATAGCTTCTTTTGGAACTGCACTCATTAGCTCACATCAAAAATAAGCAGCAGTGAGAAAGTCCAGAGGTCTTCTGAATGCAGGTGAGGAGTACAGTCAGCTTGGTTTTAATAACATCAAATTCAAGAAAATGAGGTGATTCACAACACTGGTACAAAATGCCCTTCTCACCTGCAGTAATATATTGTTGCAATCAACAATTGCTGATCTCTGTAACAAGCGCATGCTAACGTGCTGAAGTAGTCTTTGGCAGTTTTATACGTAATCTCTCTCTGTGCAGGATCAGAGCGCAACAATATTGTTTCCAATAGCTAGATGGCTGAGATCAGAATTATCAGCAAGCTTATTAGAAGGGGAGCTTGTTTTGTATTCTCCTTCCAGGCAATTTGCTGTATGGGAAAAAATAAAAATGGTGAACATCAGCAAAGCCCAGAAATTTTCCATTATTTCCCATAGATCCCGTATGTTACGGACTAGCATGTGTATTTGCTTCATACTTCCTGCAAGCTATCAGCAATTTTAAGGTCTGATGATTTTGATCAGGAGCTCCCCAGTGTACCATTAGTTTGTCAGCTGTATGGTTGATGTCAGTGATATCCAGAGTACAGTTACCAGTGGATGAAGAACAGACAGAGAGGAAAATCGGAAAACTTAACCCCTTTAAGGATGTTTAGGTGCTCTGGGCAATGTGTTTTCCATTTCCAAGTCCAGTCAGGAAGTCCCAACTCTGAACACTAAGTATTCTGAATAGTTTCCAGCCCATCATTTTTCCATGTAAAGGCTGTGAGATTGTAGCCTTTAAAATGCTGAAAGTGTTTCAGTGCTTTGGGTTGGAATTGTTTCAAACTTCTCCCTCACAGATGGTTGCACTGTTAAGGAATCAGCCTCTTTTAAATCAGGAAATGATGCAATCTGTTTTGTTAACCTGAGACAGTTTTCTGAGGGAGATCCTTTCTTACTCCAAGGCAGATTTCTAGATGAGCGAGTGGTTTTGATCTTTCTATGAGACCTGAACATGACCTTTCTTTTTGTAGTAGCCAACAGAACACTTTGTCATTTCTTTTCAAACAACATTTACAGTATTTCATTTATCTTATTGAAAAATTAAATGTTTTAAACTCTGTGCTAGAATCACTATTCTAGTAGTAATGGAAATGTAGGTAGGTAAGAATTTCTTCCATGCCTCTACTTTATAACTGGATTTTTATTCAGTTACATAAGACCCTGAATAAGGGTCTGGGAAAACAATATATGGTATTTTCCATATTCTAATCTTTGAAGATCCCAGTGCTGTTGGAAAAATAATAGGCCTCTTTCTCAAATGGAAAATGTGATGACTTCTGGAATTAATGTATTGTAAAGGGACACTAGAGAGCAGAAGAATTGCTTTTGTTTGAAAAGCAGCCTATATTTTGTGTGTGTGCAAGTGTGCATACATGCACACTACAGTTAGGGTTTTTTTTAAAAGTGTGGGTGATCCAAAAATCTTTTTTTTTTCTTTATGTGTATCAGTTGTTAAAGGACTGAAATAAATTCCCATCATTGGCTTAGATTTTGCTTTCATTTGAACTTAAGCAAGCTGTTATGATGTAAATATAGAATCTCTTTAACAATGGCTGAGGAACTTATTTCAGCCTTGTTGAATTTTATATTCATCTTGACTTATATTCTAGCAGTAGATAAATTATTTGATCCAAATAACCACATTTTTCAATACTCTACCTTCATCCACGCTTTCGTGGCCTGCAATAAAACAAACCAAACCTAAATAAGTGTGTGGGGAGTAAGTAGCCCTGGATTCCAGCTGTGAAATAAAACATTCTGCAAAGGAGTGTTTTACTAGATACTGTATGATGAAGACTTGCTTCTCAATTCAGGTGGTTTTTTTAAGAGTCACTGCAGTACAAATGATAACTCATCATCACCATAAAATGCAAATGAAGCCTATTAAACCGGATTTATGTGAAATACAAGCCTGTCCAGGTTAATTTTGTGTGTCTGCTGGAATTTGCATTTTGCAAGGGGCTGGCAGGGCCGCTACAGCACAGCAGCACACTGCCCTCCACTGGGGCCCTGGTAGTCACAACCACCACTCAGACACAGCGGGCTCTGCAACGCAGTATTTCTTTCATTTGTTTCCAGAGGGCTTTTTCCCCCTTACAAATAAAATCAGATTTAAAAAACCAAACCAAAACAAAAACCCAAAAAAACTGAAAGCAGAATACATGAAAAGGCTAGATGTTTCATATCATTATTTCGGTACCCTCTGGGGAGAAAAGAGCATGAAGACTTAGTGTTGCAGGCTGAAGCCTCGTTCAGTAAATGGTAAATTTTCGCAGGGGTTGGTTCCTAATTCTGTTAGTTGCATGAGCAGAGCCATTATCCAGAAGCAATGGCAAAAAGCTTCTTTACAGGATCCGTACCCAATTAGTAGTAGTGATATAGCTGGAAATTTCTTACAGAGTTTCAGTTATACTATTTTTTAAATACCGTTCTGCAGACAAGTTTGCAAAAGGTCTGTACTCTGAAGGTACAAGGCATTTTTTATACTGATGTCACTGCATCTGAAGGACAGCCTGCAATTTTTTATTTTATTTTTTAAAAAATAAAGTAGTTACTCTAGTTAAGAGATTACTTGTAGAACAGACTGGCATCTCAGCGGAACATTCTTATGCTCCTGATGTTGGGTAAATTGTTGGGTAAAATGACTGAAACTTCCTGAGAAAAATATGCATTTAACTCTTTTTAAATCTTTGGCAGGATTGACTCAACATTTAGTTACAGACTACAAGCAAGTTGTAGAACTTCTAGAAGAAGGAATAGCTAAAAGGTATTTTATAAAACAAACCAGCTCCATCTTTAACGCTTTTTTCACCATGCGTTTATTTCATTGATTTTTATTTTACTGACAGTGTTGCCAATGCTTTGTTGCAACAGGATATCAGATTTGCTGATCCTGTACATGACATACACATAAGATGTTATGTATCCTCACGTTATCCACAACAAGAGCTACAAGCATTCATGCAGTTGTTTCTTCAAAACTGATCCCATGCTGACTTACCCACAGAATTCAGCCATCCGTCTGGGATAAAAAATGCATGCCAGGGAATCGTTTTGCTATAAACAGACTTCCATTTTTCTCCTCCACTTGGTCATGACACCTTAGACTGTATAGCTTTCAACTCACTTGTTAGTGTAACTTAAGAATTTAAAACTGCTGAAAAGATAGTGCATTTTTATTTAATTTCTGAAAATATTTGGTTTAAAATTATTTGCTTTAATTTTTATAAGTATTTTTTATGTTCTTAGTCCAAATCATGCAAGTTTGCTATGAGAGAACTGTGGGAATTGGCACACCAGTGAAGCCAATGATTTTGGCTCTCATTCGTCAAGACACTTTTTTACCTTTTTGGCAGGGAGCCTTGGATATCAATATAACTGCCATTACAGTGATGGAAAAGAGTTATATATGAAAGGATCCTCCAAATACAAATCACTGTTCCAAATCTGGTACTAAGATTTTACAATATCAGTGATGCTGGGAAGTAAATAAAAACTAACCTGTGTTATCACAAAAAACATAGAATATGCAGCAGGATTAAGTTTTGATGCTTCTGCTTGTAGTGATCATTAGATGCAACTCTATGGTAAGAAGAGAATTTTGCAGAATAACAACAAAATTCCACCCTGTCTACTAGTGTAATCCTACAGTTGTCTTATTGCTAAGGAAATAGAAGATATAGAGAAAACTAAATCAAAAGTTCATTACTTTGTGTGTAAGTTCTTGTGATGATGAAGTTTTAAATGTTGTCACTTGCATGAAGCTAAGCAACTTCTTTTTCTTGAGTAACTGTTCAAAAATTTATTTGGAATATACAGGAAACTCCTGTTTTACCTATAGTCTTTATTTTTATGAAATACTCTGCAAAGCATTTATTAGCACATTATAAATGCATAAAAACTAATTTAAAACATCTGCAGTCTGGGAAATTATGTCAAATGGCATCAACAAGATCTTAGGGATAAAGGTGGGGAACAGGTTGTAATTGCCCCATATGGCTGAAGGCAGGAGAGGGGCAGATGGGGCATGATGGTTTTAGGTCTGACTATACAGGAAAGATAAGAGAGGAAGCTGCCCTTGAACATGGGTGGTGCCTTTCATGTACTGAGGACAAGCAGAGTTTTCTGGAGGCATTTTTTCTACCAGTTTTTTATCAAGCCATCTCCAGCCCTGCTGTGGCTGCACCTGTCCATTATAAAATAAACGAATATGACTTTCAGCATGCAGTCATTTTTTTTGTTCTAACTCTCAGTGCTATTATTTTTTTTTTATTTTAATGCTTTGCAAGACTCAGTCTCAAATGCTGAAGAATAAAACTTTTTAAATGCAGGAAATACAAATTTCCAAAAGCATAGCTCTTGTGCTGTGTAAAGCATAACAACCAATGAATCTAGATAATATTATTAGAACAGTTAAAATATTAAAATTTACACCACATGCCACAGTGAAATAGATTATATGAAAAACTAACACATGCATTCTGCCATAAAAATGCTTACACGGGTTGTGAGTAGTTGAGATGTGAACTTGCCCTCCAATTACCCTGTGTATTGTTGGAGGTGAGAAGCAAGTACTAACACTTCCTTCTGCAAAACCTGGGGCACTTTCCATTTCTCTTTTGCTTTATAAACTTAAGTGCTGTTCCCTTATATTCTCTGCCCACTGTAGAGCTGTTTGCTGTCTTCTGCCCTTTACCTATTTGGTTGTCTTCCTCCTCCAATATCTGGAGACTAGTTCATGTTCTCCTGCTTCCTCAGCTTAGGCTCACTGCCTGTAGCTTTTGGTGCTGACTTGGCTATGGAGGTGTAGGACACAGTGAGCAATAGAGAGGAGGGTCCTGGCTTTGGCCTCCTGCGGCAGGCATTCAGCAGCGTACGCACAGCTGCGGCTCTCTAGTACAACTGGTCTCTGCAGTACTCTGACAGCTGGGCTCATAACAAAAACGTGGTTCCACAGTCCTTGTCTCCACTACTAAAATTGCCTCATGTTGTTGAGGGTAAGCTTGGCAAAACTGATGCTAAAAGCTGCACATATAGCCAATATTCAAGGCAAGTTCCAAGAGCGACAAAGAAAAAGACCTGTGACCTGGCTTCTGCCCTAGGCAAAACCCTGCTTGCTTTGGGTTTGTCTCATCAAAACAACAATAAAGAAAGTAGAATTTCCATAACATAGACAGTGGGAGAGTGCTGCTGCTCCTTCTCTTCCTGTGCCTGGTACCTGCTAGCCAGAGTGCAGTGGATCAGAGGGCTAGAGCTGGATGACCGGTCTGTCCATGTGGTAAAGCCAAGGAAGGTGCCACACTAGTGAATTACGTTATTCATTTGGTACTCATATGGGTAGACTGACTAATCTCATTGGAATCCTTTAACAGTGTAAAACTACTGTCAGCCCTGTGACAGAAGGGAGCCCCAGAAGTGGTGTACAAAGCTTTTTGGACCCTTTGAAGTGCCAAGAAATAACAATGGGGACATATGAAGAAAATGTACTGGGCCGGTACATTTAATGTTGTTGGGGATGAGCTGTACGATGCTGTTGCTGGCTGTACTTCTCTGCTGTGTTCTACCCTTGTGCAACACCTGACAGCAGAGCTGTAAGGCTGCTCTAAGATATTTCTTTGGAATGCTGCTGGTGGACAAAAACACCTCTAACTGACCCTTGGTTTCCACCCTTCCAGGTCCTCTGCCAAACGCACTGTGATCAGATCCAAGAACACAGCCTACCATATTCTCCAAGTTTCATATTCCTTCATCTTCATTTGTCTGCTGTATTTGTTTTTTTGCTTTCCCTGAATACAGGGAAATAAGCCTTTGTAATTGAATGGTTTGTTCTTCTTTCTAGAATCACAGCAGCTACGCATATTCACAATGCCAGCAGCAGATCCCATGCTATCTTCACCATCCACTACACTCAGGTTAGCTAAAAATAATCCAGCTTCCTTTTCACTCTCAAAAAGCATTGTTTGATGTGTTGTCCATTGTTTACTTGTCACTGTTTTGTGCTGTTTGTAATAATCTCGGTGGAAGCCGTTACTTACTTCCTTTGGATCACACTGCAGATGTGTTATACTTCCTGTACCACCTGATGTCTTGAGTGTTTATTGAGTGTATTCTTGTTCCTTTACGCAAGCTTATAGACAGAAGTGATGCCAAACACTGACTGTAAAAAGAAATGTTTGAATTCTTAATCAGCGCTTTGAAACGCAATACCCCTTCTAGGATGCTGTGAAAATTAAGTGTGAATACGTTTGGAGTTACATTTTGTTATGCTTGTTTAGGATCCTTAATTGAAGTATAGCGTTAGTTTAACACTTACCAAATTTTGTATCTGTCCAGCTTTTCAAATGTGCTCATCCCTTTAGCATTTGGCACCCAGTACTCTCCCAGAGACAATGCACCCTTTCTCTGGAGGAATTATATCCTTCCCTGGCAGGGAAGTTGTTTAGTGATCCAATAGACCTTTTCTATCTCACACTTCTAACATCCTGTAATCACAGAACATTTTGGGATATTTTTGAGTAGTTTCACAAAAGACCTTTGGAATACGTTAGTGGAAAATAACTCTGCAAGATCTACAAGGAAGCCTTTCACAGTCACTAGGCAGTAAAGGTTCTTTTCAAGAGGAAGTAGGTGTAAGAGGGTAGTTTCACTCTGATGGGTGAGAAAGCTGTTGAGTTTGACCATAGTGGGTCAAGGTCACAAAGAAAGGCAGTGAGACAGTCATATGTACAACTCAGTTTCAAAAAAAAGAGCACATGTATTTTATTTTCATTAATTAATTAAAAGGAATAATCTTCCTTATTTATATTTTTCTCTTCAGGCTATATTAGAAAACAATCTCCCCTCTGAAATTGCAAGCAAGATCAACTTAGTGGACCTTGCAGGCAGGTAATAATATACTGAGGGGCAAAAAGGTAATTTTCTCTAAAGATGCTGGTAGCACTGCCTTAAAAGATGAAATTTAATATTTTCAAACTTCATTAAACTAACATTAAGCCTGACTTTTTTAAACAGTAACAAGGAATATTGAACTAATATTGTCTCTGTCATCTGTTCTGTATTGGCTATTGGATTTCTCTGGGGAAGGGAATTTCTGGGTCCTCAGATCCAATACTGTACTGTTGCATACATTTAAGGTAATTCCACTCAACCCTGTATTCTTATTAAGTGGCTTTTCCAGTAGCTATTATTGGAATTACCAAATGTGAGCTTGAAAAGAAAGAGGAGAAAAAGGAATGTATTCCTCATGGGTGGAAGAAAATAGTCATATCTCACTGCTTATGTTGTTCATGTTCCAAAAGTTCCTAAGTCTCTGATCTTAG
>JANZLQ010000032.1:18020758-18072922 GCA_026212715.1 Elanus axillaris | reverse complement strand
TTTCCAGTAGCTATTATTGGAATTACCAAATGTGAGCTTGAAAAGAAAGAGGAGAAAAAGGAATGTATTCCTCATGGCTGCCTAGCATGGGTGGAAGAAAATAGTCATATCTCACTGCTTATGTTGTTCATGTTCCAAAAGTTCCTAAGTCTCTGATCTTAGCTATGCATTTCAGTGAGGAACATGTGGTTATGCTGGATGTGACAAAGAACAGAAAGATGGAAGTTGTGCTGAAGTTTTATAGAACAGTCGGAGAAGAGGACATTTTTCTTTCTCAAGAACATAAATCACCGTGCGTGTCTGAGCAGAGAAAGTAGTACTGAGGGGATATACAGACTTTTGCACTGAGCCTGTCTGCCCTTGCAGAGTTGTGAAATGTACATTTAGGGTTTTTTTTTTAAATTCAGAACCACTATGACTCCGTTGCCCAGTTCAGGCTTGAATTTATGTTTTGATGGGTCTTTAACAGTAGTTTGCGCCAATGGCCTTTGCTCATGGTTGTTTCAAAGCATATGGCTTCTTAATTGTGAAGTTTGCAACTTCTGTTTTCTTGTATGTCAGGAAAATACATAATGTTTTCATATTGATTGTATGTTAATAATTAAGCATTTTTGTTTGGTTTGCAATGTCTTTTCCATGCTTATGTGCTACAGTGAAAGAGCTGATCCCAGTTACTGTAAAGATCGAATTACCGAAGGTGCCAATATTAACAAGTCGTTAGTTACGCTTGGAATTGTCATCTCCACTTTGGGTGAGCACAATAGTTATTTATATTGAAGGCTAGTGATAAAAGCATAGGACTCACCGTGTGTTGTGTCTTAATGTTTATCTATATTTACAGCTGTGTGGCATCTTCATAAACTGTAATGACACCTAAGAAAATTAAATAGCCATGACAGAAAAAGATAACCTCTTTCCTGAACTCTGTGGTATTTCTCCTTCAGCACAAAATTCACAGATGTTCAGCAGCTGCCAGAGCATAAACACCATAACTAGTGAAGGGGAGAGCAGTCATGTGGACAGTCCTTCCACAGGCAGTATCAGTGGGACCAGGCGACCAGCTTATATCCCGTACCGTGACTCCATCCTCACCTGGCTTCTGAAGGACAGTCTGGGGGGCAACTCCAAGACCATTATGATTGCTAGTGAGTTTGGTTTCTATTCATTGTGAACATTTTGCACTACATTACCCCCTTAAAAATACATCTCTACTGCAGTGAGAAGACAGCTACATCACTTAGAATCTGTCCTTATAAAGATTTTCATAAATACTTCATAGGGTACTCAAGGAAATTGAAAGGCATGCTGATTGTGCGTGAAGTTAAGCTTAAGAGTCTTTCCAATGTCATAGCTTTGATTTAAAGTGATTTATTTGGTTATAAATACAATCTTGAGAAGACATTCTCTGTGAGCTTGATGAAAGATCCCTAAGGATATTGTTGATTTTGTTTTTTCAAGAAGCAAGGCTAAAAAAATCAACCTTTTGAAAAGTGATGCTTTAAACTGATTACTGTTTAAAATAGTGTTTCTTTTCTATTTGTTTTCTGTCTGTAGCTATCTCTCCTGCCAGCTCCAGCTACAATGAGACCATGAGTACTTTGAGATATGCTTCAAATGCCAAAAATATTATTAATAAGCCCAGAGTGAATGAGGTGAGGCCTTTAGTTCTACTTTTGATTCTTGTTCCATTTTCTCGTATGTATTATTTAAGGTTTATTCAGTATATCAGGTCTTTGAATAAAATTCATACTCTTTTTTCCCATGTTACCGAGGGCTAAATAGGAGCCTGGATATTACAGAAATAATTTCCTTGATCCCCTGCAGCTTAAACCATTTAGAATTTCACACCTATTTTACATTCTCTGTCTCTGTCCATTGAGTTTCAATCCTCTTTGAACTGTTATGACATGTATGTTTACCCTATGTCTTTATCCTAAATATTGGCAGAGTTAAATATCTGTTAGCATTATTTGTTACTCTTTAACCTGTTACTGTAAGTGCATAACCCTTGCAACCCTTCCTTTTGGCATGTTAAATGAACTCTGTTAAGGCTGCAAAGAATTCAAAAGTTACTAAGTATCCTAGGCCTGAGGTAGTCTATGTAGTTTCAATATGTCTTCTTTTCAGTACACAAAATTATGAAACTTTTAAATACATGGGGTTCTATGGCAAAAATTGTTCCCAGCTTCATACATTGCACAAAATAGGCCTGTTCCAGGTATGAACTCTGTCTGTATGGCAGATTCATCTGTTTGATTGTGCAGTGGTCCCTCACAGGCTGTGCAAGTTAAAAGGTGGCCGGGTATTAAGGGAAGAGTCTGGTGCTGCCGTGGTGGACTGGATTCTGCTGCTGCCTCTGCTACAGCATTCTTGTTCAGTGCTAGTGCTAGTCCAGATGTTTAAAGCAAACTTCTGATGTGTGCTTGTTCCTCGTTTTCCACCCTTATCTCCAGTCCACATTTATCAAATGGGAAAAATGTAAACTCTCTCCCAATTAAGACATGTTGTTTAAATAGACTCATTAGCAGTTGTGGAGGTTTTAGACACTATAGTGATGAGAACCAGCATAGAAAAAATCTATCAGGAAATGCATAATTCTGTCTTTCTTCACAGAAAAATTCAAATAGCATGTAATAATCAAGATCTATGATCACATATGCTAGAAATATAAAACTCCTGAGTCACTGCTCTTTAACTGAACATTCTTCACCTGGCATTCTGCATGAGGCTTCTATCCTACAGTGATCATGTAAATAAAGGACTGAATCACAGTGTATCCATTGAAGGGCTCTGAATTTAGTTTTCAAAAAAAGTCTTGATTCCATCATTTCCTAATCTTCAAGCAGTTGACTTTACAACTTTAGTAGTGTTCTTTTGTGGTTTGGCCTGGGTATATCAAGATTTTATCCATGGATAAAAGGGTAGAATCTTAGAGATGTACTGAATTTATTTGCTTTCCTAATGATACACTGTTAAATCTTGGGCAGAAGGAAACCCTTGTAGTCCAAGGTTTCCCAAATTCAATTTGCGTCTATATTACCAGTGCCTACAACTAGTTTTTGAACATCACTAGTAGCAGCAATAGTGTGTTTGGTTTTTGGCAGCAGCATTTCTCAACTGTGACAGGTCACAGGCAAGTAAACACAGTCCTCCTGGGTTAGCCTCTTGTTACATACAGCCTCTCAGCCTCCCAGCTTGTGTGCCCATCACTCTCTTGCATAGCCCATGCTAGACCCTTAACTCTATCCCTTCAGCTAGCTGCCACCTTTTCCTCACTGCAAACTGACCTGGACCAAAGTGTCACTGGCAGCCCAGAAAATGTTGACTCTTGACTCAAGAGTTTCCCTGAACCGTCTGCAAAAAGCTGGTTTCCAGAAACTGCCTGTGCAGTGATGCTTGCTCTGAAAGTGAGATAAATGCCTCCACACAAGCAGACTGGAAACGGTTTGTGTATTGGCTACAAGGGCTTTTAATACCATGGTTGGTGACATTCTGACTTGGTCTCCTCTAGCCTGATTTTCTTCTCTGCATGACAAAAATAAGAGCATTTTTTTGACCTGATGGGACTATTTGGAAGGTAAATCCATAAAAGTAGTGATGTATCCAGCTATTGTCATGATGGGAACAAATGCTACTGTAGGTCTGTGTTCAGAAAAGGGATGGAACAAAGTTTATGGGAAAAGAGAACCTATCAAAGATGGGAACCACCTGCCCCTGGGCAGTACATTGCAGGGGCCTGGCAGAGTGGAGCAAAGAGTGCTGCTGTGAGTGTGCCTGTGCGCCTCTCCTCCTGGCTCTTGGAACAGCTCTGAATTGATTCCTTTAGCTAGAATTTTTTAAAGAATGATTTTTCCAACATCTGTGTCTCAATGTTTCAGGATGCAAATGTAAAACTGATCAGAGAACTGCGAGAAGAAATTGATAGGTTGAAAACTATGCTGATGAGCTTTGAACTGGTATGTAGGAACTCTTCCCAGCTGGAGCTCTAATGGTGCTTTGGGTAGCTACAGTAGCTTACTTTTGTCTTAGCTGTTTATCTTTCCGTGTTTATTGTAACTGGAAATTAAACTATTCTCTGAGTGATTTCACAATGATTATAAGGCTAACTGCATTTCTGTCTTTTTTCCTTTTTTCTGGCATTAAATTGATAATCCTGAAGTATAAGCAGTTGTGTAATGATTAGAAAGGATTTCCTTGCCTGTCTTTCATGGAGTTGGATAGTTTTGTCCAAAAATACCATGAAATAGAAAGATTTTATTTGTAGGGATATGGCAGCACCAAGACAATACAAAATATTTATCACTGATGTAATTTCCCTGCCAGACTTGTTACAATCCCCTATCCCCAAAAAGTGAACTGGTATACCTCAACAATATTTTGGAGGTTTCACCCTGCCTGCACATTCTGTTCCCTAAAAAGTTGTGAACATCTGTGATCCCTCACAATACCGCTGACACTCTTTGTGGTTTTCTCCTTCAGAATAATAATAGCATCTTGGTTTTCCATGCTATGGAGAGCATGTTTTGCTAGGAGAGATTGGAACTACAGGATTTTTTTACACAGAAGTATCTCTCTGTTAATGCTCTTTCACCGGTTCACAAAAACTTACATGCAGTAGCTAGAGAGGTGTAGGCTAGATGCTAGAAGGCAGCATCAAATGTCTGTGTATTTTGTCTTTCCTTCTCCTGAGTTCATCTTCTTGAAATTCTGGAGAGGGTAAGAACATGCTTGCTGGTTGTGACTAAGGAAACTAACATGTAGATCTTGGTGGCTGCTGTTTGTACAGAGGAATTCCAGTCCTTCTTGGAGTGATGACAGGGATGGAAATCTGACTGACCTGGTTCTTCAGAATGAAATGAAGGTTTGTATAATCTATTTGATGCTGTAATTCTCTCCTGTTTCACTGGGCTGGGGGGATAGCATTGCCATAGTTCTGAAATGATAGTGAGTATGGTTTTGTCCTAATTCTTTCCTGTTTGCTCTGAATATGCAGGAAACTGCCATCATGGTTTAACCCCAGCTGGCAGCTAAGCACCACGCAGCCACTCACTCACTCTCCACCCCAGTGGGATGAGGGAGAGAATCAAGAAAAAAAAAAAAGTAAAACTTGTGGGTTGAGATAAAGACAGTTTAATAGGACAGAAAAAGGAAGGGAAAATAATAATATTGATAATAAAAATAGATAATACAAAACAAATTATGTACAATACAGTTGCTCACTACCCGCTGCCTGATGCCCAGCCAACCCCCAAGCCATGGTGTCCCCTGGCCAACTTTTCCAGTTTATATACTGGGCATGAAGTCATATGGTATGGAATACCCCTTTGGTTCATTTGAGTCAGCTGTTCCAGCTATGTCCCCTCCGTTTCTTGTGCACTCCCAGCCTCCACTGGCAGGGCAGTATGAGAAGCTGAGAAATCCTTGACTTAGTCTAAATGCTGCTTAGAAACAACTAAAACATCAGTGTGTTATCAACATTATACTCATACTACATTCAAAACACAGCACTATACTAGCTACTAGGAAGAAAATTAAATTTATTCCAGCCGAAAGCAGGTCAGTGTGTTGGGTGCTGTCTACCAATTTGTGATTAAAGTCTTGTGTCCTTAATGGGATACTGTCCATTGCCTATCACTAAGTCTGCACAATCTACTCCTTGTTTGAAAGCTGTCTCAATATATCACAGTAGTTCATTATACAGAGCCTCTCTCTTCTAAGATTAAACTCCTCCAATTTATTTAAAGGAAATTATTGTGCAGTCACCAAATTACTAAGAAGATTTGATCACTGGTGACATGGAGAGGTTTTGGAGATCTTAATTTTAAGTTTTGCTTAAAGACAGGCAAAATAACTGGTTAGTGTGATCATCTGTCTTTCTGACATTTTGGGAATGAGTCTTCAATAGATTAAACCTACTCCACTAGGTGGTAGTACAGTTTTTACTCGGGTTTTTTTGTTGCCACAGAAGTGTACTGCAATTAGAAGTACACCTGTATTGCAAGTGGTGAAAGAATTTTGCATCTAGTAACTGGAAAAAAATGCTGTTCATTCTGAAGGAATTTATGTATGAGAAAAACTAACCTGCTTAGTAAGTGAAACAGTTTCCTCTCCTATTCTTTAAGATTGAGCAGTTGACCAAAGACTGGACAAGTAAGTGGTCAGACAGGAAAGCCATCATGGAAGAGTACAGTGTGGACATCAACAAAGAAAAAGCTGGAGTAACCATAGATTCTAGTTTACCTCATCTAATGGCCATGGATGATGATATCCTCAGCACAGGAGTGGTGCTGTATCATCTCAGGGTGAGATATGGTCACTTGTCTTATTTTTCCCTTGAATTTGAAAACATTTGTTTTCTTTGGAAACAGAGAGTGGTTAAGGGTCATTACAACAACAGCTGTCAAAAAGTAAAGGCCACAGTCCACAAGACAAATATAACAGGGAAAAAAAGAAAAAGAGGATACCTGAAAATGGAGGATGAGAAGAATTCATATATGGAATAATAAGTTGACCTCTTATGAATGCACATGCAAACTATTTGATAATGTATCATAAGCAAAGCAAACAACTCAAATTAGGCATTAATAGTTTATGCACAAAGCATGAAGACAGGTCTGTGTGTGTGTGCGTGTAAACATAAAGGATGGTGCTTTAAGTATACCAGACATACTGATCCAGATTTTACTAGGTACTTGTATGCTTGAGACTGGAATACTTGTATATGGGTAGATCAAAGATAAAATTAAGCTTTAACAAGCAGAAGCTTACTTTGACAGTGACTTCTATATGTTGCTCTTTTAACCCTATGAGGCCTGCCAAGTGGATTCCAGGTGTGTAACTTGAATGCTAATTACTTGTGATCCCATTTGATTGACTATTTTCCAGGATCAGGTAGAAATCCTGGCTTCATAGATACTTTTTTGCTGTGTAACTGCTCATTTAAAGGCACCAAGAAGCTTTCATAACATTATATATATATTACTCCACATTGAGGCTTATGATATGCATGGCTAGGTCAAATAGGTTTAGGGGATTTTTTTTTTTTTAATAAGTCAGTGCTAAGCTGGACTTTTAACTTTTTAATGTTGGTTAAATTCATGGAAATTACTGAAATATTGATGCTGTTTAACATAAAAGCAATGATGGATGGGTACCTCTACAGAGGTGCGCTCATTAGCAAAAGATGTGTTAAATATGGTTAAAAATTATCTATCTGTCTACTAATAAAATATCTTAATCCAAGTCTAGGGTTTGTGCTACTTGGTATACTTTAGGGACATGGGATTTTTTTTTTTTCCTTTAAAAAGCTGCAACAAATATTTGAAACAGAAATCATGCTGCTGTTCATCATGTTGAAAGAGAAACTTTACCAATTTTCTTCATGCCAGCACAAAGAAATTGTACCAGGTAATAATCAGGGACCAAGTAATAATGTCAAGTGCTGATGAACATGCAACTTGAACTACGCAATCCTACATTAATATTAAATATTTATTAAAAGTAATTGCTACTACTTAAATGTTTTTCCATTATGTGCCATTTTGGAAACAGCAAGTATTTTCACATACTAATTTTGACAACACCTGAAGTAATTTAAAAGTATTAATTTTATGGAGAACCCTAGTTTGAAGGGTCACCTTCTGCAGTCATTAGTATCTCTGTCACACTAACATCTTTGTCCCCTGTTTCTTTGCTCCTAGATGCTGCCTTTTCTTTTCTTTGTGCTTTGCACCTTTTAGACTCTGGTGTCTATTACCTTCATCTGAACAGCAAGAAGGTAAAACATTAGTGGTTCCTTACATATTAGGGCTTTGACATGAAACAGCACTTTACTTTGTTCTTCTACAGAGAGGTCATGGCAGCAGTTTTCAGATCATGTAGAATAAACAATGTGTTACTCTTTTAGTCTCTTGATATTCCATAGTATTAATTGCACTAATCAATGCTGTGCCTATGCTTAAGGAACCTTTTTTTCTAGGTTCCGTTCTTTTTTTTTCTGGCTTTCATTAACAAAAATTTATGTTTTCCCTGTAATTTAACTGACCTTTTTGCATAGCTTAAAAGCATGGGATTAGTTTATATTGTTTAAGAAAAAGATGCACTTCAAAACTTTTTTAAAAGTTGGAGTACTCCCAAATCTGAAGGGGGAAAGCAATCTCACTCTTTATGGTTCTATAAGGCACCTTGGGAATGCTACCCTTAGTTAGGAAACACTGCCAGAAGAGGGTAACGATGTAGAACCACTTCAACAGATATGAAGACGTACCTCAATATATTAAGGTGAAGTGTGCAATCATTTCATTTGTATCATCTGTCTTTCACTTTTCCAGGTGGAATACTAAGTATTAAATTAGGAAAAAGTATAAATATTTAAAATATTAGCTCAGTAATAGCATTTGAAAAAATGAAATTGACATGGAATGGGTTATGGATATTTTGGTTTTATTTTATTCTTTAGGTTGAGATAGTTTGCTTGTATTGTATCTGTACCCTTGCTCTCAGCTGCAATTTTTAGTTATACTTAAACTCACCCAGAACCACTCCACTAACTGGGATACTGTTGTGAATTTCATGAGCCAATACTGCTGTAATACACTTTTCTGAATTAAATTGTATTACCAGAGAGTTATTTCAGCACATTGGAAAAAAAAATCTTTTGGAATTACAATAGCTATTTCTTTGCTTAATCAAGAAAAAGTAATTGATAAAGAGGTCTTTTAGGAGTTGGTTTACTTCTATTTGTATAAAATACATGTTGCTAACTCACTTGATTGTACGAGGTGAGTCAAAGGCCATATTGATTATAAGTTTTCTACAAGTTGTGGCCAAGTCAGGTGGATATTTTGTGGTTGAGGCCACTGACCATTAAGCTGACATGTAACTTGATAATTGCTCCAAAGGAGGGGCACTGGGCACAAATCCAGCTTTCAGCCTCTCCAGCAATAGAGTCTCAGCAGGGCTTGTAGCAGAAGGCTCTGTTAGTTGGTTCAGACAGCTGAGCGCTGTGAGGAACTGAATGATAATCATTCCCTTTCCCTCCAATTCACAAACTCCACTGTGATTTACCTATAATTACCCATGATTGCATCATCTTACAGTAATGAACAGCTTCCCTTTTCCCAGTCCTCAGACTTCCGATTACTACTTCTTGCTTCATCTTTAAATCTAGGTGATAATGTGCTTGGAGCAGAAAGCATATTCAGTTTATTCTAATTAGAAATCAAAAATCAAGTAGTTTAATGACCATAATTAATTTTAATATGACTGAAAGAGTTGCCACTAAAGTCATTTTAGAGCACATTCACTGATCAGTTTACAATAACCAAGTATAGTGTCTCTTCAGAGCTGGGAAATGATTTTGCTTTGTTTTCCTAAGGAAAAAGATAGAACCAGTAATGGAACATAATAGACAGGTGGTAAATTAATTGCCTTTTTTTTGTAGATTTTTCCTCATAGTATTGATTAAATGATGCTATTTTATTGATATTTGCACTGTACCATAAGAATTTTTCTGCCTTCCATCACTGGCCCATAATATGGTTTGAGTCTGCTTGTTTTGGAGACTTTTGTTCCTAGTCACTTCTCTTCTTTGAAGCTATTGAATGTTCAGGTTTGGGAACTTGCCCATATACCGTCATCACCAAGAAGAGTTTTTGTAAATGTCATTTAAGTTTTGGAAAAAAGTTCTCCTTTAGCAGTTAGTTTGAAGAATTCATGATTTATGATGAAGTTCCCTTAAAAAATAGGAATTCTGTTACTTTTATATCTGAAAAGCCTAGTTAACCAAATAATCATTTTTGCAGCTTCTTTCTTTCTGCATGGATATTTATAAAAAGAATTATCTCATTTCTGCAAACAAATCTCACTGTAAAAGTTCAAAACATGTTCATATTAAAAATATTCATCTCAAGCACAGTCCAAAAATCATCCACTGAGGCTTACTTCATCTGCTGGAATCATAATAAGAGATGCTGACATAGCTGTAAGATAAGAAGTAATTGCATTGCCATGGGAGACAGCAGGCTGAAGTATTACAAAGTAGTATATAGAATTTGCTCTAAACAATTCAGTCATTCAGAGGTGATTTATTTCAGGTATTTGCTAAGATGCTGTACCAAAGCTTTTTAATTATTCTATATAATCCACTTTCATAACTGACTTTTAAATTAGTTCTTTTCTTGTTTTAGGAAGGAACAACTAAAATTGGAAGAAGTGATTCAGACCAAGAACAAGACATTGGTAAGAGAATGATATTACGAATTGGTTTATGATATGATCGGGTCAAACCAAGAGGTTTACATTTGTCATCTGTAATAGCTAGGTAATATTTCTGTTTGTCAGCTTTCTTTAGAGAAGGTAAGTAGAAGAGAATAATTAAGTTGGCTAAAATATTTCAGTTATTTTTTGGTTTTGTTTAAGAGGTCAAAAACAGTGGTCTTGACCTAATTGAGATCTCTTCAGAATTTTCTTCCCACTTGTGAAATGCTACATGAGTTTAAAAATATCTTCATCCAACATCCATATCTTGGTATGTTCTATATTAAACTAGTGGCACAAGTGATCATGGGACATTGAAAATGCTTTTCAACTCTAGCTCGGCAGAGTATTTTAGATATAAAATCCAAATTGTTCAGAATATTTATTATTTCATTTAATTTCTGCTCTTAATTTTAACCATCAATATCAAGAGCTAGAAATTATGATAGAAAGTTGAAACTTTATACTGAAATTGGAAACTTTATAGAATCTCTGCTTTGGTAGTTCTGCTAGGTTTGGTTAAATTTGATTATTTTCTGCCAGTAGGTTAGTAAAATATAAACAATAAACGATATAATAGCAATAAGAAAATTCAGCACAATAGAAGAGTTTGCACATCAGCACACAAATCAGAAGATAGTGTATAGTTTTCCAGAACCACAAATACTTTAAAAGAGCAATCTCACTGTTTTCAGTGAAGTTTTTTCTGTGATTGGGCACTTGGCTAGCCATCAAAGATGACAATTCCATCTCCTTGTTCTGCACATAACATAGTTCTCTGAGGTATGATGTATGCGGTCATAGTGTCAAGCAATGCGTGGTACTTCATTCTGAGGAAAATAGTGCGAACCCAACCGCTTCAACAGGTGTCATAAATCTATACATTGTAGTTTTGCAGGGACGGTGGATCGAAAGGGATCATTGTATGATAGACAACCACTGTGGGATTGTGACGCTGCGACCAGTTCATGGCGCACACTGCACTGTGAATGGATGTGAAGTCACTGGATCATGTCGTCTGTCACAAGGTAAGGCTTGCTTTTTCTGTGAATGCTGCATTATAATCATCCTACCTCTGGAGTTTAGAGACATGGATTTATGGAACTCATGCAGATCTAAGAAATGCATCCATCAGTCTCCTGCTGCTGCCTAGAACCACAAGGTCTGATCCATGGCTAGAGCTTCCAGACTGGGACAAATAAAATAAGTACCCCACAGAAAGTAAAATGAAGACATAGGTGATAATATTAAGACCCCTTTTGGCAGCAGTAGTCTGTAGCCTCCTGAAAAGGGAAGGCCTGTAGTCAGAGGCACTGTTGTGGAAGGTAATGGAGACTGGCTCTAAGCCAGCTGACCACTGGTGGGGTTTTTTGGCAAATATGTAATATGGTTGAAATGACCTTCAACTTTTCCAGTGTGTTTAGGTGGAGGGTACTAGCCACTGACTCACAGGCTATGGTGAATGAGCTCAGGTGAAATGGATCTGGCTCCTATATTTTCAGGCTGTTATAAATAAAAAAACAATCCAGTTTCTGAGAACTTGCAATGATCTGGATTCATAAAAAGATAGTGTAAAAAAAACTTTCCAGAAGTGGGTTGGTATGTTTTTGACATGAAGTCATGCTGGTCTTTAAAATGAACAAGGAATTTACTGTTATGTTGAATTTGCAGAGATCTCCAAGATTAGTTTGCTTGGATGCTGTCATTACAGAATAACTCTGCTGTTCCACAGTGGCAAATTTTAAAAATAGTTCTCTGCTCTGTGACAGTCAGAAAACTGTTGGTCTGAATATTTTTTTTTAAACATAATATTCTGTAGTAGTTTGTGTATGCTATAGTCTGTATACTGGAGTTAAGAAACTGCTAATATTCTAGGGACCAACTGTTTGATGAATTATGTCTCTGTAGATTTCTAAATTATTTTTTTTTCCACAGGGGCCCTTGTTGTCCTTGGCAAGTCTCATAAGTTTAGATTCAATCACCCAGCAGAAGCTGCTATCTTAAGACGAAGAAGATCAGTAAGTTCTAAAACTGTATATTTCTCTCCTAATTCTTCATTGATTTTCCTAATTATTTTCCCTCTTAAAAGCAAGCTTGATATAGATAATATTTCTTCTCATCATTGTATTCACTTGGTTAATTTCCTCTATCTAATGGTCTGTAATGACACTAAACCTTTTGAGGGAGGACACTAGCGCTTTTTTCAGATGAGCTTAGCAAAAGATGATGCAGATCCCTTGAATAATTTAATGTTTCCTATTTCTAGTCATGACTACAGTAGGATTGAAACAGAAAGGCAGAATGCCGCAGTGAAAAGACCAGTTAAAAATCTTTCCACATCTGATAATTTTCTGAATTATCTTCTTTCTCTGTCATTTCACCATCCTGAATGAAGTACACTAGAAGAAATGGAAAATTTATGGGTTTAAATGCTTGAGTATTTTTGACTCTGAAAGCACTTCCTTGTTACATACATCAGAAATAGATAAAATAGTTCTTGGTATGTTAATGTCAAGAAATATTATTTGGTCAGCTAGTTCAATAATGTTTAAAAATATTAGATAATTCTTAAAATGACTAGCATATATAACTAAAAAACCTAACTTAAAGAATGTAAATTTTCTGGTTTAGGATATAACCATATTACCAACTGATAATGGCAAGAATCTACCTTTTAAAATGGGTTTTCATATAGTAACGTTTAATACTTTCCAGTCAACTTTTTGTATGCAATTCTGTAGTTTAGATAAGGGGCTTAACCTCCATTTGTTTTCATTCTTAATTTCTTGATTAGTGAAACATGTGCTGTACATTGAAACAGAGCTACAGGAAGAGGTGTACTTAGTAACAAATACTTAGCAATTTTGCAAATTATCAAAGACTAAGCAGAAGGGTGAGACTGTAAACTCACATGGGAGGTATTATGCAGCATTGTACACAGTAGTGAGCAATGACAGTTTTAATGATAACTTGGAAGTTCCTGGGTTGCTGTGATTTTTTTTTTTTCCTGTTCTCATGTTGTGTATTTTGTAGATTAATGAAACCCCACCCATTCTGAGCTGTGGAGCTTTGGACTGGCTCGACTTGGATGGAAGTTGCACCCATTCTCCTCACTATATCCTTTCTTCTCTTGACAAGTAAGTTTAAAACAAACAAACAATTTCTTATGTGGGATGATGTCTGAAACCAGAACTTGGTTCAGACAAAACTTAAGTTGTATATAGAATAGGTCCCATCATGTTTTCAACCGATTAAATAAAAGTGTCTGAGAAAATGCATTGGCCACTAATATACAGTGTTATGACATCCAAGCAACAAACCTGAAAAATTATTTATCGATGCACAATCAAGAAAATGCCTCAGATGAGACTGTCAGATAGCCTTAATTCAGTTCACTTGCACATCTGCATTATAGCTGTTTCGATTTACAAGCTAATCTGTAATTTTTACAGTATTCTTACTTCAGTGCACAGAATGGACTTTTCTAGATATGATTTAGCCAAGGTAATTATTACCAATTCAGTTTCCCTGCTAATTTGTTGTGGAAATCAGAAGGTTAGTTTGTTCATAAATTCCCTTTAGTTCAAGTCCTCGTTGAGCCCTTCATCTCATAAACCCATTGTGATTCTCTTTTTTTAAAACTGAGCAGTAAATAAGGCATAGACTCCTTCCAAAATGTTGAAGAGCTGCTCATACAGTGTCTAGTGTATGCTTTTCATGGCAGAGCCTTTCTTTCTGAAAGGGGAAGGATTGATGTGATGAAGACAGTGATTAATATGTATCAGGAAAATGAATTAAGATATCTCCTGTGTTTCAGTTCATAACATTGAGAACAGAATATTGTGAAATTAAATGTAATTGGGTTCTTTCTCTCTTTTAATTCCTCTCAGCCTGGCACATTCAATTGACCTGTTAAAGGCAAGAAACAGCCATCTTCTTATTCATATCTGCTGATAGTTCTGCTTCTTGCTAGAGTGTTTTTTGGTGTGGTAACAAACTGGGAATCTTTTATCTCTTTCTAGAGGAAATATCTCATCTTGTTTTTATGAGCATAAAATGTTATCTCTGTTTTGAACATCTCTTCATACTTATAGTCAAGTGGCTTGCTTTCCATCTTGGCTAGTGTGTTTCCATGTGTTCTCTTTAATGTATCTAATCTCTGCATTTGCTTTTCATTTACTGCAGTGATACCTTTCTATACAAAGTGGTATTTAATTTTGTTTCTTTATGGAGGTATATTTTACACATCACTGCTGTTATTTTCTTTGTAAAAATTACAAAGAATTTAAAAACAAGGGTTCATCTCATGACCTTCAAAAGTAGATACCAAGTTGCTCTTTACATAGGTATAAACATCAGAGGTGGAGCTTTTGTCACAGAAATTTGTTGGTGGTCCTAGAAAAACCTGCAGAAATCCTGAAGCATTGTGAACAGTTAGTTCAGAATTGCACTTGGTTTTCCCATTTTTAACCTGACAAAACTGAAGAACATTTCTGATTGAATTTTTTTTCCCAACCATGTTCAGATAGCAGATTTGTTTGTGGTATTCAATTTTTTAATAACTTGGACAGCACTATGCATATTACATTGCTTATCGCTACTCTTGTACTTACCTAGAGTGTTTCAAATGGTTACTTCAGTGAAAATGAAAAGCATTACGGTATTGCATTCGCTTGATTTTTATGAATGTCTATCTCTTACAGGAATAAGCTATAAACTATGTCTAATATTAGTTGTCTTTCACCTTACATAATCCAGTGGTCTTTTTTTCCTCTTGAATAGTTTTTTTGGCAAAGGTAACCTGAATTGGTCTACTCAGCCTTTCTTTACAGTAACCACTAAACCTGTGTTTCTGTCCAGACAAGTTGTTTTGCTCATGGAAGGCGTTACAATTGAGACATCTAGCCTAAGATCTGTAATATGAGAATAAAACAAGATATATCTGGTCTTTCAAGTGTCCAGCTTTCGTGACAAGAAGTCAATGTTAAGTACTAAAAGGTGTGTCTGAGGTACTTTGCAAACAGTAATACAGGACTAAGTGGACTACAAGAAATGCTTATTTGTTCATCAGGAAAAAGTCCACCTAGTACAGAGTCTTATCCCTGTCAGAAAGAGATGCTTAGAGGAAAATGTAATAACAGGGCAAGCTATGTATGTGTCTCTCTATCGCCCCCCCCCACTTGATAGTTCTTGATACTCTCCCAGCTGCTAGTAATCTGCATCTTAGAGTCTTCCTTTAATGAAAATTACAGTAACATCCCTGTATAATAGACTTCAATGAAGTTTTCTTGTCTTCTTTTTGAATGCCTTTATGATGTCCTATTTTTATTTTTGCAGTCAAAAATGTAGAAACTGTAAGGAAAACAAATGTTCTCCTGAACTAAGGTAAGATTATTAATGTATCTAAAAATCATGTGGAATTTTTTGGCCCTTCTAGCTTTGTCTTTCTCCTGTGCTACACTGATTTCCTGCAGAAGAGATGCAAACTAGGCTTCAAGCTTTAATTTGATTTTATCATATTGAAACAAGAATCTTTACATGCAGCTGGGTTATAGGCAAGTCTCTGCAACCATGTTCTTTCTTCATACTTGATCTTGTGGAAATGGTTTGTATCTTTGTTGCATCTGCAACCTGGATTTTAGAGGCATGACTAGAGTGGGGTTTACACTGAAGCTGCCACCAATTTAGAATATATAAAACCCTAAAATATATTAAATTTTATGTCAGTAGTAGGTACTGTGAATATGCATTAGTAAATTGAAAATCCTTTGGACAAATTGGGTTCTTTTCTGGTGAGAAGAAAATGGCTTTATGTAAGGGTCCAAAAAAGAAGTCCTAGCATAGAACATCATTCATTCATGCAAAGAAGCACAGCACCTGTGCACAAAACTATTTCAGAAATTGTTTGGCTTCCATGGGTTTAAGTACTCTTTAATCAGGAACTGATGGTACTTTGCTTTCTTCTGGATTTTTTATTTCAGAACATATGAGCACATATGTTATGGTACTGATTAGTTACAGTCTTATCTCCCATGCTGTCAGTATGATGACATTTTTATCATCTGCTTTTCATTGGTTGAATTACCAACTCAACCTCTAATTGTATGTTAAAATGTTTTGAAAATGAGAGAGAAAACAAGTTTCTACCATTGCACCCAAATACAAAAACTTAAGGCATGAAACTTTCCTTGAAAATGGGTGACTCATTGTACTCTTACTTGGCTGCTTGTTCATACATCCTACTCAGAAGAGCCCCAGTGCTTCAAAATTCTACATTTCTTGTCAGCCAGCTGTGATGGGTTGACCCTGGGTGGATGCCAGGTGCCCACCAAAGCCGTTCTATCACTCCCCCCTACTTCGCTGGACAGGGGAGAGAAAAACATAACAAAGGGCTTTTGGGTTGAGATAAGGACAGGAGAGATCATTCACCAATCACCATCACAGGCAAAACAGACTCAGCTTGGGGAAAATTAACTCAATTTATTACAAATCAAATGGAGTAGGGTAATAAGAAATAAAACCAAATCTCAAAACACCTTCCCTCCACCCCTCCCTTCTTCCCGGGCACATCTTCACTGCTGGCTTCTCTACCTAACCTCCAGCGGCACAGGGGGACAGGGAATTGGGTTTACGGTCAGTTCATCACAGGTTGTCTCTGCCGCTTCATCCTCCTCAGGGGCAGGACTCATCATACTCTTCCCCCACTCCAGCGTGTGATCCCTCCCCGTGGGAGACAGTCCTACACAAACTTCTCCAATGTGGGTCCTTCCCACAGGTTGCAGCCCTTCACAAACTGCTCCAGCGTGGTCCCTTCCACGGCGTGCAGTCCTTCAGGAGCACACTGCTCCAGTGTGGGTCCCCCATGGGGTCACAAGTCCTGCCAGAAAATCTGCTCCGTGGGCTCCTCTCTCCACAGATTCGCAGGTCCTGCCAGGAGCCTGCTCCAGCGTGGGCTTCCCATGGGATCACAGCCTCCTTCAGGGACCCACCTGCTCCGGCGTGGGGTCGTCCACGGGCTGCAGGTGGAGATCTGCTCCACCGTGGACCTCATCCACACAGAATTCTGGCTTGTGACTGGCATCAGTCATCATGTGATAGCATCACCACAAATAACTAGATAATGAAGTTCTTGCTCCTGTCATTGCCTTAACACCACAGTGCATATAAATATAAACCCTGATTTTGTTCTCTTGCTGGTTTGAGAAAAAACAGGAGTTGTTCCATTAGAGTCTAGTGGTATAAGAGTACACTGAATTAGTTTTAGCTCCTTGGAACATGTTTAAGCTCTCTTTCTTCTAAAATACCAACATTGTTAAACTGGGCGGGGGGGAAAAATCTTATAAGAATGTATGAAATTCTACTGAACTGGAAAGGAAACATTGCCCATAGATGTGGCATCTGATGCTGGAGAACACAACACATTATTCTAATGTGGTATAGTTAAGTTGTCCAACTAATATTTGTGAAAATAATACTCTGAGTTCTTACAGCTTTCATCTGAGAATTTCAAAGTGCTCTACAAATATAAGTTAAAGGAATCTTTTGCATCTCTGAAAAGATTCCTCAAATATTTCATTTCAGAGAGAAATGCACTGTATCAGTCACAGCAACTCTACAGCTTACAGCAGAATCATGTATAGTGGGTTAGCAGGGGAACTAACTGATTCTATATATAACTGAAATCATAAGGGGAAAACCTGTGATAGATTGTAGTTCCATCTGAACTGGAATTTAGCAAGGCAGTGGTGACCTTTACTGGAGCATGTGGCTGTCTCTTGTGCCTATGACTCCTTGCCAAAAAGAGTTCTGTTTTAGAAGTGTATTTAAAGGTTTGCCCTAAATTTAAGTCACCTTACTGTTGTTCTGGGGGCTTAGACAAACAAAAAAATGAGGCTTTGCATGGAAAGGCTAAAAAAACCTAACCAGCCAAACAAAAACCCACACAGGTGTACTTTTTCTGTAAGCAAACGAGGTAATCTGAAATCCAAATGATGCTTCATCTCATGGTAACTTCCATGAAGGGGATTACTCTGTGTGTACATTGCTAAAGGTCCCTTATTTCTAAAGGTTTCTGACCCTGCTGGCCGCTTTGACTGATTTCTGGTTCCCACATCCTGCCCACCATCCCCAACTTTTGCTTTGAATTGTGTGAGTGGCATGGCTTCATGAGGCTGGAGGAGGTGATAATGCTGTGTCTTCATACCTCCTTCATTGCTCTTCCCTTTGCTTTAGGAAGAAAGGAAAGGTTTGAGCCTCTGTGCTAGGCAGAAGCAGATGTACGATCCCAGGCAGCTGCGTGGTGCCTGCTGCTCTGTGATGCTCTGAGGCCCTGCAGGAAAGGGCATGGATTGGACACGGGTGGAGAGGGAGGATGGAGTGGGGGTGGATGTATATCAGTGGACAGGCTTGAAACCCTGAGTTGTTATTGCTCTCAGTGCTGGGATTTGCAAGGGTGCAGAATGCCTTGCCAATGTTTTTTTCCTGCTGTATTATTAACTCTTCTTCCCCTGGAAAAAATCATTTATAAAAGAAAAATGGGACTTGAACACTAGGCAGACAGAAGGATGGGGATGCTAACTTGACTGATGTTTTCTTTGGGAAAATCGGCAAATTTCAGCTTTTAGCAACAGTGGTTATTTTCACTTGAGTTTCTTTATTTGAGCCTTAAGATTTTGTTGCAGAAGGCTTTCAGCCTCACCACAGAGCTATTGCTGCCATAGTTACTGAAAACTGCATTATGCTGTAGCAGCCGCCAGCCTCTGCATCAGCAGTAGAAGTGTTTGGGGAAGAGGGGAGGAGAATTGCACAATAGGATCCCGGAGAGCTGACGACAAAACAGGCTGGAAAAAATGTGGATTTACAGATGGTTCATTTAGCATGCGTCATGCAAACTTTGTGGAGAGAAAAATGAGATGGAAAACAACCCAGCAGCATTGGTATAATATGAAAATTTTCTCAGTAATTTGTGATTATCTTTAAGGTTGGTGTCTTTCTGTTGTAATTTTACTTGCTGTTTTTAAAGGTTTACTTGGAGGAGGGGTAACTTGACACTTCTCACTGCATTTCATACACCTAGAAATCTGCATGCTTTTATGAAATTCTATGCAGGGTTGCTTTTTTTTTTATGCTGTATGCCAGTCCCATGAAACCAAGATTTTATGTATTTCTTGATACTTACAGAAATGAAACTGTTTGTCTTATGTTTGTCCTGAGGTTATATTATTTCCTGCTAGAACTATAGCAAATGTAGATTGCTTATGTGGGAAGGCAGGAATACAAGCAATAGCAGAAATTGGTCTGTGCTTTATTCCTGTATCTCATAGTATTTCTGTATTTTAAGTCTAAATTTAACAGTACATCTGATTTAAGATGTTTTAGATGAAAGAAATGAGTGATCTCATCTACTCATTACAGAGTATGGCTAAATTGTTATGTTAACTGGTTTGATATTTGTTTTTAGTTTAATCATCCAAATGTATTATACAAACTGTTCTTTAAATTGTCTATTAGGTGATTTAGCTATAAAGTGTGCGTGAATCTGTTATTTTCTTTCTGGGCCATCATCACCTCATTTTTTAGTTTAGTATGTTGTGTTATTTCCACAAACCAGCAAGAGTGTGTTGATGTGACATGGCATGTTCAAAGGTAGAAAGGGAGCATTCTTACTTCATGTTCTTAGTTTCAGTAGTTTCTGTGAGAGACAGATCTGTATCCCAAACCCAAACCAGCCAGTCATTTTGCTCTCACAGTCAGTAGTCTCATGGCCAGAGGAAAAACATCTTCTGGAATACCCGTATTATGTAAGTGGCTCTGCATGAATTTTCATTATCTTTTTGTTCCACTTGAGAAAACCATCTTTAAGAAACAACTTCATAAAAAGGGGTTTAATGTTCAATCTCTGTCTTCAGACCTGTCTTCACTGCCCTGCCTGTTTTTTGTTTCATACTATTAAAAATTAGGAGGTGAAGCAATGAGGAACTGAAATAGCAGCAGAACTGCAATTCATATATGTACCTTCAGCAACAGCATTTTATTACAGAAACTTTAACCTTAGAGAGAGAGGATTGCATGAACTAGCTACATCACAAGAACAAAAGCAGTAATAATACTGTAATGGTTGCTGTACCATGTTTATTTTTCCAAGGTTTAAAGTAAAGTATGGATATGCATCTGTAGTCTGTCTTTTTGGGGTGTAGTCATAGTATGGAGCTGTGATTAATAACATCAGTTTGGCCTGCATTGTGTTCTGCTCTGTGTGCAGACACACATGCCTGTTGGAAAGGATCTTACAGTTTCATGTTAGTTCAGCAAAAAGCCATTAGCACACACATGAGGGAATACGCTAGTGCTGCTGAGAACAGCAAACAACACACTTCCATCTGCTTTGTTTGCATTGCTTATTCTCTGATACTTCATGATATATGGGTGGGGGTGAGAGTGGGATGGTTTCAGCATTGTTGGAAAGTATGGGAAGAGGTTGTGACCCTCTCCCAGCTGTAAACAGATGTTACCTAACAACCTCTGTGAGCATTGTGAGGTCTTTGGATTGAAATGCAACACTGAGTTTTTTCATATACTTAGATGTTCTGGGTTTCAATTTGTAAACAGATTGAACTCTGATAGGTCGATTTTATGGAAAGGATGGCTGAGTACTAAAAGTCATGGTTAGAAAGAATATGAGACATTTTGTAAGAGGAATTTTATTTTATCTAGTTTTAGTAAGCAGTTGCAGAACAAGAATTCTTCATCTACTGTTTTACTATCGTGCTTAGGTTTTCAGCCTTATTGGCAATGATTTACTCAGTTTCTTCAATCTCATAGAGAATGGTGCTAATAATGATAAATCATAAAATGAGAAATTCTAGAAATCAGCTCTTCTGGTGTCTGACTTTCTGATATTTGTTAATGTTAATGGTTCCTCATCACTCCTCTTGGGTGAATGTACTTTGCTTCTTTCACACATGCCTCAGACTAAGTGACTTGCCCAAGGTCATGCAATTGTCCAGTAACAAATTTAGAGTCACATTTTTCAACTTTCATATCATTGTAGGAATCAGAGCTTTTATATGCCTTTTAGCAAAACAGGTTAAAGACTACCCTGTCATCAGATTATGCAGAGACTTAACATTTACAATTGCTATTAGGGTTTATTTGTTTTAATGTATCAGCAAGAAGAGGCTTCAGCCGACATCAAGGCTCTGTTAGGTTTAGTGCGTAAGTATCCAGAGGCATTCCTCACCCTGAAAACCTTGCAGCCAAAGTACATGAAAGCACAGAGGTGATATAACTGCTCCAAAATCAGAGGAGTCTTATCTCAGATCAGTCCTTTGATCTCCAGATTATTTGGCTGCTCCGTTACATTTCCCTTGGAAAACATAGAAGATAACCTGGAAGCCGCATTCAGGGAAAGCCTCCCTCGGAGTTATCATTAAAGCCATGGGAGTTTTCCTTAAACGAGATCCTTCAGGTTTAATACTATGTTCCTAAAGTGATTCTTCTTTAGTTAACCAGTCTAGCTTTAATCTCTGAGTTTGTCCCCCCATAGCTGGTGGCATTACAAATACCTGAACAGCTGGAGATTTGTAACGGCCATACGAGCATTTCAGTGCTGCAGTGAAGTGTTGGTTCAAACCTGCTTCAGCTGAATGAGAAATGAGGCATCCCTCTCCTATTTCCTGGGGATCAGTTAAAGTTTATCTGAGAGGAAAAAATTACAAATCACAGATTGTTGGCATATTTGTAGTTAAATGAAGGACAAATAGATCTTGGAGCTGCCTACTCTTGCAATTTGTTCCTGTGGGTCCCAAACAGACACAAACCATTTAGCAGATGGCAGTAGCAAAGTTTGTACTCTGACTGTTCACACCATGCCAGATAATTGAACAGAAGATGTTCCTTTTCAGTTATTCTCACCAGCATTAGATTTACATAAACATCAAAACCAAACTGAATTCTGTTTTCCTCAGGTCAGCGAAAGAGAGTCACAGTAATATTGTAAATTATTGAGAATCTTAAGGCTTCTATGTAGTGAGGCTTTCCCACTGCTTCTTAAGAAAGTGAAATATATGTTCCATGTAAAGGTACTCCAGAGGATTTGTAGACTTTGGCTGCTTAATTGTTTCATCTGTTTTGTCTGCTAATCTAGCACACAGAATCAAGGTTGTTTCTATAGAAACCGTTGCTTTGAACACATGCTTACAGTTCTAAATAGAGATGTCAAATTAATTCTTAGGTAGCAAACAAAGGTCAAATGCTCTTTTCATACAGGTGACCTTGTATTGGTAATGACTTTACAAACAACATGATGTTTCCAAAGCATTCCTTTTGAAATTATATTTTTGTTTTCTTTTGGCCTTCAGGGACTCTTTAGAGTTTTGATACCTTTTTTCTCTTTAAAAGGATAATAAATACATCATTTACTTCATTAGTAAAATATATTTTAAAATTTTTTTCTAGACTTAAAGATTTAATTTTCTGAGGTTACATATAATAATGTGGTGTTTAGAAACAAAACAGCAAGCAATGATCATATATCACGTTTATATATAATATAACTTTAATGTTAAGGATTTCTGATGATAATGTGTGGACAAGTAGAATATATATTCCTTTCAGAGGGTTAATGTATTTTGAATATTATCATGGATCATGCTAAGAATAGATACTATTTTGATTGTAACTCTGTGTGTGTGTGTATGTAAAATTTTGCTACGGTCAGGAACCAAACATCTTGGAGGGGACTATAAGGCAGTTTTTCACAGGTTAGTCACTTTTCTGATTACAATTCTGCTTCAAATATAGAAGCAGTCACCTTAATACAGTTGTTGCATCCAACAGAGAATTGGGTGATTAAGTTCTTCCCTTGTGTAATCTCAACAATGTCCATAACCCTTTCTAGGTTGGAGATTTGTGATCTGAAAACAGAGAAGAATGTTTGTTATTTCTGTAAAGCACTTTGAAGTACTTAGATGATAAATATCCTATATAGTGATTATAAAATTTTATAACATATAAACAATCCCCCTCCCCAATTTCATTTTTGGAAGATCTACAGCAAAATGAAAAGTGACAATATTTTTAAAATTCTTTTTGCTATTATCTTTCTGATGATGGAATTTTCTGTTTCACCACGAGAGCTTTCATGTTTGCTGACATTTATGGTACTTACATCGTTGTAGCCTGCTGTGACATGCATATACACAGCTACTTTACCATCACTTTTTGTCATAATGCACCCTTACTGAACAAAACAGTATGTTGAATGTTGTCTTTCTTTAGTAAGATGACTTGTTTTATTACAAATGTTTGGCTTTTTTTTCTGGTTTAAATTCACTGTCAACATTTCTAACAGCAGAGAAATAAATGCTGTGCATGAAGACTACAAGCAGAAACTGAGAGACCAGGAAGCTTTCCACAGAAAACAAATTCAACAGCAACAGCTCTATGTTGAGGATTTACAGCAGCAGATCCTGAGAGGACAGATCAAAGCTGAGCGGGAACTAGAAAATGACCAAGCACTAATTAACCAGCAGATCCAAGAAAGTGGGTACCTGCCTCTTCCTCTCTCTCACTTGCACTGCTGCATTCTTTCATCCTCTTGCTGGTTTTGACCTAGTTATGCTCTATACTATGGGTGGAACTTTTATTATGGCTTATTACTAGTTTTCTCTTATAATTGCCTTTCCCTTGAGAACAGTTACTAAGCTTTGATTAACAGGACTAAAGGGCCTCCTTTGCAGTGCACCAGCTGCACTGTTTAATTAGCTCTGCAGGTCACTGCTGGGAGAGTCAGCACCAGCATGTGACTCCCCTGTGGCACTGAGCCTTTTCCAAGCTGCTCCCTGTCCTGTCTCTCTGCAGCTTTGCTCTCTTCATATCTGTAGTGCAACTCTGCCATGTTGCAGTGTAGACCAAGTCTACTATTGTGTTTTAAGTTTTTCTGTGTTTCATCCAATGAGTTGTTCTGGGAGATTGAAATAGAGATGAATGTGGTAGTTCCTACCATAAGCTTTCAGGGGAAACTGCTGTAACAACAGGATGCGATAGGAACCAAGCACCACAGTGATATATGTCAGTTGAGGTACTCTCTTTATGCATTTCATTGATGATGTCATCTGTAAAAATATAGACCATTTTCACATGCTTTTAATGATTTTTCACTCATTAGGAAAAACAGAGCCATGGCATAAGACCACAGCTCAAAACTGAATTTTCTGTGGTTGCTATGTGAGTTTTAAACAGTGAAAACAAAGAAAGTACCTCTGAGAAGTAGGTGGGACAGTGAAATTCATAGCTAAAATCCCAGCTTCAGTTAAAGGAAGGAGAGTTTCAACTGGGTTTTTATATATACAATTTCCACACCCCCCCACCCTTTTATAGTATGAAGATATTCTGTGGTAAAAACCGAAGTGCGACAAATTAAGATTAAAAATAAGATGCGGGTTTTATTTACCCTAAAGATGATTAACTAGTGGTGGTGCATTCTTCACCGCTGAATTTGTTTTAAACCAAAACTGGATTAAAAAGATACACATGGTTTGGTTCAAATGGGAATTATTTCTAGGAAGTTCTATAGCATGATTCAAGAGTACTAAAGGCTAGATCAGTGATCAGATTTTGAATGACAAATAGCTATGTCAGAAGGTAGAGCCACAGTGTATTTGGAGAGGTTTTTTTCAGAGTCAGTGGCTCCTGGCTCCCAGAGGTGCTGCTCTGCATGCAGGCAGACATATTCAGCCAGATGTCTTGGTGGGGTTGGGCTGCCCCTTAACAAGTTTATAGACTGATTTGGGAATATTTCAAACATTGAGATGTTTTTGACCACTGAAATTGGGTGGTTATAGTGTTATCTAGTTTGTTGTTTAATGAATGATTTGATCCAGATTTTTTGATAAGTAAAGTATACCTATTACAAAGGCACCGTTCCCACTTGGCAAAACTTGCTATTCATTCCTGGAAGAAGAAAACTGTGATTTTTTTGAAGCTTCTCAGGCCCAAACTTATGCAGTCTGCTATCTTTTAAGTATGTCAGCCACAATGAAGAGATTAAAAGGAAATTGTGGTGGAGGTGTAGCAGAAATAGATTTAAGATATGTAGATAGTGCAGAGAACCAGGGCAATTCCCCCAAAATATCTTTATTTTGTGGGTCTGTAGACTTGTTCTTTGCTTCCATCTAGTTCTGCTGTTTTAACTGTGTTCATGTGAAGCTTAGCTAGGCAGGTAGTTTTTGCCAGCCAAATACAGTTCTTCACTTGGCAACACACCCAAGTTCCACCTTTTCTGGGTCCTCTGTGTCTCAGCTCCTGACAGAGGCAAGTTTGCGAGCAGAGATTAATTAGCATCTTAGAGTTTGCAGCTTTGTTGCAGGGGAACTTATCTGCCAAATATTCTGCTTTCTAGAAACCTGCTAAAGAGGACAGATCTGGAAATAAAGAGTTGAGAAAAAAGCTTTGTATGTGAAAGTTTAAAAAGTTATTAAGAAAAATTAACTAAAATAATGACTAAAATGCATGCCTTTCATCTGTAGAGTAATCGTAGATTTAGAATTCCTACTTCTGTGCATGTGCAGTGTGCAGAGCTGCCAACATAAACAGGACAGGAGACTCATGGTAGTAGGGACCACTAATGAAGTATGTTTAACAAGATCAGCAGTCACCAAGCAAGTGACGCTGACAGTCCCTATGGACTAATGATTTCTTACATTAGGGAAACTTCCACAGCCCAAAATTCCTCTCTTGCAGCTCAGCTATGCAGACGTGCAGATAGCCCTCATTGATCACATCAGACTTAAATACCTCTTAATTCCTAACCCCCTGAATAAGCAACAAGAGGTTGCTTATTCAGTAAAGGACTGCAGATTGAAGGTAAAAGCCCAGCCAAAAAAAGGATGCTGCTAGTAAGACAGAGTGCTTTGAAAAGCTTTGGTCCTTTGAGAAATGCTCTACTTGCAAAGGAACCTTGAGCCTGTGATTTTTTACATTGCTTTTTCAGCTAAGGATATTTCTTTTGTTTGCTTTGTGCAGCTGAATATGTGTGTTTTTATAGCAGCATAAAAATGAACATTAACAAAAACAGAGAAGCTAACTGTCTTTGTGGAGTAGAGTGGTGATTTTATGAAAAATATGCATTAACTGGTGGTATAAGCTTGGTTTTTTTCAATTACGTTTCTCCTGATAGCTAAAGGTTGTGTTGGCTTCACCTGCGTCCTTGCCATGAGCGTATTTGATTTATTTCAAGTACATTACATGCTAAAGTGCTTGTGTATAAGATATGCAGGCTTCCATCAGGCTGTTTTGGCAAGTACTTACTGGAGCAGCCGTAGTTGCAACAGGCAGTAAATAGCAGTGGTTGTTGCTCTACCTCAGCCAGGTGCTGCACAGGTTTTGTGTTGCTTGGGAAATTTCCGTCGGATGGGTTTAGAGAGGCTGGCGGAACTGTCCAGCAGATACTGCTATGGTGGCTTCCTTGAGCCTTGTCTTCAACCTACTTTGAAGGTTGTATGGCTATCCACAGGACTGGTAGCTGGCAGCTGCCCCCACAAATGAGGCACATCCTGACTGCAACGTAGAGAGGTCTGGCCTTTAGGCTTACTGAACTTGCCACGGATAAGGGCAAGCACAAATGCTAAACAAAGTTCCATAGCATGACTGGGCTCCCTCATTTTCAGCATGCCTAGGCAAATGAGTGAAAATAGTTTGTAGGTGGGTTTTCTTGGTTCAGTAAAGTTAAGGAGGAAAGGATAGGAGCAAAAGGCACAAAGAGAAATTGGGTTTTGTACAACAGTTGTAAAACACTCAAATGCTGTGAAGAGAATTCAGTAACATTTTAAGATTGCACAAGTGCTTATTTTTTCACTCAAAATGTAGGAATTTATTAGCCAAGGGCTCATCAGCATGTGCATGAAATTCTGCTTGCTGCATTAATACAGAGGTTCTGTTCAGCTCTGTACAACTTCCTCTTCCAGTTCCCTTGTTAACCCTGCTCTCAGTGCATATACATTCATTCCCTAAGTAACACACATACAAAGCTTAACATGTGACTTCAGAATAATTAAAGCAGAAGTAGCATATTTCACAGTAAAAAGCTAATGAAGTCATACTTCACTACTGTGAATATATATCCTATGTCCAAAAAGTGCACAGAATTGAACTAAGGCCTTTTAATGCTTCCGCTTTATTTTAAATTGAGGTGACATTTGAGTGTAATCTTTCAAAAATTGAAATGTGGTCTACTTTTTGCTTACAAACAAGGTTTTATCCACCATTTCTCCTTAGCTATATCAGCCAAGCCCCTGCTTATATCTTGAAGTTGTTACCTGAGCCCTTAACCAATAGAAAGGCATGTTATCAATAAAGTACAGCAATGATAAATTTTTCTCTAAATGGTTTGTCAAGACTCTTCTCTACATGCATAGAAATTTTGTTCTTAAGTGAGCTCTCAAGGCTGATTAAATTAGGAAACAAGATAATAACAAACAATGTTTTTCCTATGATTTTTACTTTCTTTCAATCATTGTTTTGTTTACAGACCAGCAGTGGCTTATAAATGAGAATAAACGACTGGCTGCCCTTCAGCAACAGCAGAGGGAGTTTGCAGTGCAAACAGAGTCTACGGTCTATGCAGAGGCTGAGGTGCAGAGTACCACTGGGCTAGAAGTCTGCCCTTCCCTGCTACAGCAGAACAAGAAGAGACTGGTGCAGCTGGAGCTCTTGCGAAGATACTCCTTAAAAAAGGCAGAAAGAAACATAAGACGGAAAAAGGTCAAATTCCAGCTAGAAAGGATAGTCAAGAAGCAGAAGTTATTGGAAGCCAAGCAAAACCTAGAGCATTTGGAAGCTAGCTGCTGGCTCAGTGAAGAGTGTGTGAAACAATCCCAAGTCCTAAATGAAAATACTGCTGTACTGTCTTCTTCGGATCACCAATTGCAAAAGAGAAGGAAGTCACTGGCTTCAAGTTCCTTGCAGCACAGGCAGCATTTGTTCTATAACCCACATCTACCCCACATACCCAGGTAAGTTAACATCTGCCAATTCCTCTGTACTTTCAAAATTAATTTCAATTCAAGGTATTTTCAGTGGCCACGTATAATCCAGAATGCCTTTCAATGTACTGAGATAATCCCCAAATTTGTAATATCAGTCAACTCACTATTGCATGTCACACTGGACCTGTTTGTCCTTTTTCCTCAGAACTGTAGAGTGCATTCTCTGCTTAGCTCTTTGACATGGTCTTTCTCACTGGTTTTTACATTCCTCTCTCAAGCCTTTCTGTACTTTTTACCTCTTTGTGAATGCTTTTCAGAGAACTCTTTTTCTTATCTTGTTCAAACTGTTGGTGAATACTAATTTCTGCATCATTTTATCTTGGTTAGGGTCAAACTCTTCCTTCAGAATATTTGTTATCATTGAGGTGACTCTGGATTGGACCTTTAAGTTGGCCAGCCTTTCTCAAAATAAGTATCTCTACACAATGCTAAAAAAATTGGGGTGCTAGGGTGTCTATCACAGCATGGTCCTGGAGGCAGGAAATAGCTAAGTGGATTTCTGTAACTTAGAACCATCCTTTATTTTTAACTAATGTTTGCAGCTACTTGAGCCTAAAAAGACTAAATACCAAGCGATACCACATAGCATCGAGCTATTCCTTTGTGCTGCAGAACATATTTCAGGGTATCTGGGGTACTGTATGGTTACTGACAGAATTTTTTTTTTTCTCTGCTACAACTTGCTTTTGAAAGGCATTAGGATTGTTGCTTCATTATTCCTAACTACAAGACATTACTGATGTGGAAGTGTTGTTAAGTACATTATTCAAGCAATGATTGGGCTTTATTTCTTCTTTATTTTCACAGCTGTTTGTTGAAGAGGAAGACTGTCTCAAAGTTATCTACCTCACCAAATATTGATCAATGCTGCGAAGGCAGTACAAGGCTGTCATCTGTAGAATATATTTACAGAAGAGGTAAAGATGTTTCTGGGAGTGATGACCTTGATGAAGAAGGAATCTCCTTTTCAGTCCAGAGGCAGCTAACTGAAAAACAAAAACCATCTTCATTTGGCAAAAAAAAAGGAGCAGAAAAAGAATCTAATGATTCAGCTATCATGGCTTATATCAATAAAAAAGATAAAAAAATTGAAAAGTTGGATGATAACCCAGGGCAAGCTGGATCTCAAAACCACACCTCTAAAGGCTCCTCTCCTGATCTTTTTAAGGACAAAGATGAGCCTGAAACCTTTATTACAGGGACAAGAATGACAAAAGCAAAGGTGCTAGGAGATTTAAGTCAGCCTGCATGTAGCAATCTAGAACAAAACAGAGCTCAGGTATCCAATAAGAAGACTCAAATGGATATTGATGGAAAAGGCCACAGGTCTCCAGAAAACTTTCCTAAGGAAATGAAGAAAACAGTGTATGGAAACCCACCATCAGTGCATCTAAACCAAGCAGCCAAGAACTCAGCCTTGCCAAGTCATGAGAAATCATCAGTGGAACAGCAAGAACTTCTGATGGTGGCAACATCAGTAGGAAATCTCACTAAGATGAACACACAGGCACCACTCTCTTACATTGAAAAAAAGTGGCACAGTGCTGAGGTGCTAAGTGCTGGAGTATCCAAAACAGCCACAGATGTGCTGGGGAACTGGCAAGAGGATGATGAAAATGAGATTTCTGATACTGACAGTTCCTATTCTGTAGATTCTCTCTCCTGTGCTTATGCAAAAGCTTTCACAGAGAAACTGAAACAAGAAGATTTTGAGAGAAATAAATGTCCTGCCAACCCAGAAGATTCTGAGAGTGATGACAGTCAAATGTCACAAGACTCTCTGGTAGAAAAGGAAAATAAAGCCAAAAAGCAAAATAAAAGCCGATTTCACAAGTCAAAGGGCCACCATGAGCCAGCTAAGCTTTACAAAAGCAGAACTGATCACCATATTTCATCTTTGGTGACATCATATGCATCTCATAGGAGACTGGAAAAGCCTGAAAGAAGTTTTTCTCTGGACAGCTTGGCTGATGGAGAAGAGATGCCAGCAGAAGATCCGGTAGAAGAATCCAAATCTGATTCATCTGATGAAGTGCCAGCAGAGATTTTTTGGAAGTTACAAACTCCTAGATCACCGACTATACAGACTGAGGAAGACCATGAGTCCAAGACCTGTGACAGAGATACAGAAGGGACAAATTATGATCTGAAGCTGAGCAGTTCCTTTTATTTGGACACTAAACCCCAGCTTGCTTCCAGTAATGCTTGCAAGCAGTTGCTGAAGGAGACAAAAGTCTCCTTTGTAGAACAGGAAATGTCTCTTGATGGAAGAAGACTGTATTACACAAGTGGAAATCCTTTGCCTACTACTGATGCTTGGTCTTCCTGCAGCTTGAAGGTTGACATCAGCAGCCCCAGAATAACAGCACCTTCTTCCCACGAAAATTTGGAATTTCAAGAAGCTCATCTGTGCTCTTTGAGCAAACCAGGGCTTTGGCTGAAGAAAGATGATCTAAAGCAGTCGGCTGCTGAAGTTTCTTTTGTTTCTGGCTCTAAGCAGATACGCAGCATTGCTCATTTATCACATCGTATAAATGAAATAAACACAGTTTTCTCCTCTGACACATCAGAAGTACCTTTACCTGAAACAACAACGACTGCAAGCAGAGTTTCTGAAAGTGGATCATTAAATAAGATTCTTAAGGGATGGACAAACTCTAATGAAAATTCCTCCCTGGAATCTCAAGGTGCAACGTCCTCATTTGTTAGCTCAGTAGGACCAAGCTCCTCTTTTGTTCCTGTTTCAGCAAAGCATGATTATTATGAACATTCAAGGTCAAATCATCCTGAACAAGAACAACTGAATGAATTATCTACTTATAGGCCTACCACTGAATGTACACAAACATTCAGCTGTTTGGAAAGCATCTCCACCATAGACTGCTCGTCACTGGTATCTAGGAAAGAGGAGGATTCTCCCCCCACAACACATCCAGAGCTGCCAAAAGGTCACAACCTGAAAAAAACACCTTTTATTTCTGTGTTGCCTATGCACATTTTGGAGCAGAGAAGTACCTGTGTAAATGCAGCTTTAGAAGATGATTTCTTCAGAACTTTTGAAAAAGATGACCTCGATGATGACTACGGTAACTTGATGACAAAATCAGGAGTGACAGATTCAGGCAGTGGAAGTGCATCTGTCAGTGCACCTGCTGCTGAATCTTCTACAGGACTTGCTCACAATATGACCTCAACGCAGACACCTGCAGTAAAACAAGTCCAATTTGGAAATCATGGGCAGCTTTTTCCAAGAAGGGAAATACCGACATGTTGTGATGGAGGTTTCTTTCTCAGTGACTTAACAGATAAGAACTGCTCTTTAGTAAGCAGTTACGAGATTCAGACATTGTCTGGACAAAGAGCAGAGTCAGCTGTTACAGTAGGTCTCCTCAGATCTGGGGAGACTAATTTGGAAACAATGCAAGAAACAGATTATGAACAAACATCTGCAGAAGAAGCAACAACAGAGACAGATTTTTCCTTACAGAAGACAACATATCGATGTAACCCTTTAGTTGTTGCTCACAGTGCAAGTTATGACCAATCTGCAATACCAATAGACATGTCTCAAAAAGAGATTATCTGTATGGAAATCAGCACAGATAGCTTGGCAGAGATTGTGTCAGAGGTGCCTTCATTCACAGACAGTGAAGAATACAAACCAAAGGATGAAGACTTGTCTTCACTGAATCATTATGAATTCAAAAGCAAACCTGTTTCAAAAAATTATTCCCATGAATGTGCTCTAGCAGACGGTCGGGCAAGTTGCTTATCCCCAAAAAATTCAGAAAATTCTACATTATGCATTGAAAATATGAGAGAAGAAAGCAGTGAAAGCAAAGAGCACAAAGTCTTGAATTCTCAGGCTGTGGTTCAGAAAGAATTTTCATCCAAATATGAAAGCTTAGTGGTAAATGAAGTAAGTTATCTCATAGTGAATGTAAATGGGAAAGACACCGAGTCCCTCCCTGCTGCTATTTGTGAAAGTACAAATGATTTTCTCCCAGAATCCAATTCAAGCATATTTTACAAAGCTTCAAGAAAAGCTAGTCTTTTTCAAAGTGCATCTGAGACTGAAAATTACGATAAACTATTGGAGCATGCCACAATAGTGAAAGGAGATTGCGATGCTACATCTAATCTTACTGTGGAAGTCAGTGCCACAGAAAGTTGCTCTGATGTACGTTCTGGCTGCCTTTGCACAACATGCTCTTCAAAATCAATAGGGCAGAAAAATAGTACGCATAAGATGACTGATGTTTCTGTGGAATTTGATGCAACCATTCTCTTAGAAACAGAAACACAGAAAAAATCTTTACTTGAATCAAGAGAAGAGAAAGAAGCCTTTTGTGAAAGTGATTGCCTGGAGGATATCTTGCTTGTTGAAGATGATGTAAACTCAGAGTTGGGAAGGGTATTTGAATACACCACAAATACATCAGCTACTGTTTCTCAAGAGGAGAGTCTGTATATAAATAAAGAATCCAAGTTTTTAAGAAACCCAGAATCCAACCTAGAAGAAACTATGGTTCCTTGTCAGAATACAAAAGGAAACGCTGATAAAGAAATAACAAAATTAATCAGTAGTGCAATCAACTTAGAAAAAAATGCATTGGAAACTAAATCCAGACAGACTGAAAGTTTACCTGACTACCCAGTAGCCAAAGTCCAAGGTGTAACTGAAGACGGGAGTGGAGAGGATTTTAAAGGCATTAGTCTCTCTCAGAATCCAAAGAAACCTATTGATATTCTAGCTTGTGAAGTTCAGTGTGAGTTTTATACGAATCTGTGCCTGACACATGAAAAGGTGGAGAAAGATGAACTGCAGGTAGCCAGCCCCGGGGTAGAACATACTCAGGAATCAAAAGCGCTCATGCATTCTGGTAGCCGACTTGAAACAAGCAGCTTTTGCCAAAAAGAAAAAAGCGAGAAAATAGAAGTAGGTGTTTTTTCACCAGAGTTTTCTGTTGCTCCCCAAAACACTCCTTCAGCTGTGTGTTCCCCCACAACAGATATTACTCAGAATACTTCAGGCTTCCTTGATACTTGTGAGGGGCTTTTACAGATGAAAAGAACAATAGAAAATGTGTTTAATACAGAGGACATAGCTGCAACGGTACTAATCACAAGTAGGCAAGGAAATATTTTAGCAAAACCTGAAAATGAAGGACAAGTAAATTCTAGCAATTTAATTGAACATTGTGTACAAAACTATTTGCCCCAGGAAGACATGGTTAATGAATGTGAAGTGACTGGGAGTGAAGAACAAATCACGACAAACACTGAGGGGCTGATTATTACGAGGCAAGAAGTCATATGCACAGATGAAAATGTTTTATTTACTGAAGAGTCTCCAGCTCTACATCAGATGTATCATGACAGAGATGACAAAGAGGAAATTTTAAAGCAGTTTAAGATCCCTGAAAGATACCTGACAGCTTCAGGACTAGAAAAGAATATACTGTTAGATGATTCAAGATATCATGATCTTACTGAAGTGAGTGAAGATGGTGGCTCAGCAGACTCTGTTACAGATACAAGAAAGGCAGTCATGAAAGATATCGATGCATATGAATATTCAGTTGATGATAGTACTGGTATTGACCAATATAGAATTGAACAAGAATTTAAAAGCCTCCACCTTAAAGAGGACAGCGATGCATATATGAGTTGCTCTATGCGATATCCTGAGCATGGCACTTCAAGAAACTTGAATGTAAGTGTTGTTAGGAAAAGACCTGATATTTGTGAATTGGATCCAGCAGGCTCCAGAGTTGCGGAGAAGAAAGTGCATTTGATGAATCTAGTACAAATGGCCAAAACAGCCAAAGAAAAGCAGATGTCTGTAGAAAACACAGAGGAGGTAGAACTGGTCATTTTACAAAACCTGAATGAACTATTTCCTGAAAACAAAGACAGCTGCCAAGTGACACATGATGACAGCAGATTAAATGAACTCTTAAGAGAAAGCCAGTGGGTGTCTACCAGCTTTTCTAGAAATAATGAAGATAGCAGCAAGCAACAAAATCCACCAGCAACACTGAAGTCTACTGAAAAAAACCAAGAAGTTTCACTTAAAGACCCCCCATGCCAGTCTGTAAATCACCTTTTATGTCTTGGAGTAAGTGATGATTCCCATCTTGTTCAAGATGTTCCCACTGCAATGAAAGGACATACAAAACCATCTAACAGCAGTGTTGGAACTGGAGCTGTTCTGCCTTACTATGAAACATTAATGGAGAGTGAGGTCTGTGTTGGTATGCCTGTTACAGCCAACAAAATGGGAGAAGAAAAGTATCTTTCTGATAAAACACAAAGTAAGAATGTAGCTTTTCTGCAAACTGGGACCGTACAGGACAGACAGGAGGAGGAATCCCTTGTGTTTAACAATGCACCTGATTATGCCGTATCTGGGCAATCTGTCAATGAGAAGAGCTCTTCCACTCCCTACAGTGCAGGCAGTCCTGAGTCTGAAACTGTTGTACTTCAGCAAGGGGCCAAAGGAAACTCATTTTCCTTGGAAAAATTAGATTCTTCTGAAGATATAATTCAGGATGTTAACAACGCTAATGAAGAACACAGTGTGGATGTAATGGTTAATAAACTATCAGAAGACTGCCTTAATTCCACAGAAGATACAGCTCAAGAGGAAAAGGGTACCACTGTGCCTGATTCATTGTTCTTTTATAATTCAGACCTGCTTTCTTCTTCAGAGAGAGAAGTGGTGGAAGATATGGGGGGGGAGAAAAAGCATTCTTTACAAGAAGTCTCTTCACAAAAAATGTTTCACGATATTAATACAACTCAGAAAGTACTTCACTCAGGTAGTTTATCACAGCATGATGAGAAGGAGAAATTTTTAAGCAGGAGCTATACTACAACAAACAGTAAAAATGAAAATGCAAAGTTTCCTGGTGTAGCTGGATATCAGCATGAGCCCAGAGAAATTCAAGGACATGGGACTTCTGAAGAGTGCTGCATAGACCAATTGAGCAGCACTGTTTCTAAGAACACTTCAACCCTTTCAGAAGGCCTGAACAAGTCTCAATGGGAAAATCCACATTATAGTACAGAGTTTCTTAATTATAATAGGAACTCAGGCACTTCTGAAAGTCCTCCTGGTCTCCTGAATCATCCGACATCATCTGCAGATGTTTCGATTGCCAGCAGTGGAGACAAAGGTAAAAATGATGCTGTTCTCTCTGAAGAAACAAAATACTTTGAAAGTGAATCAACTGATTTAAGTGTATCTGTAACTTTTCCTGATGCTTCTCAAAAAGGAGATGAAAGAAAAAATAATTCTGCAGTTGCAGAGGCCACATATGCTCAGAATAATAATGTCCCTGAAAAAGTTGCAGAAACAGATCAAAAGGAGAAAATAATTCAAGGTTCTTTCCAGAATTGCAATGACATAAAAGAAAATAAAATTCCTGAGTACTCAGAACACTACAGTAACACTTCTAGTGTGACTGTACCAGAATCAGGCTCACTTACTTTTCAGAGCCAAGGACAGACTGGCAGTAAAGAATCAAAGTCTCTTCCGTCCTACTTTGTAGAAGATACTCTAACTGATACACCATTTCAAAGCTCCAAGAACTTCAGCACTTTTGACACTTCTTGTTTACTTGACTCAAAATCTCTAATATTTAGTCAGCTTGAGGACTCGCTTCAAGACACTTTTTTGACAGACCAAACGTCCTCCAGTTCTGCAGATGCGTGCTCTGTAAAAGATTTTCTCCAAGCATTTGCAAGTGTCAATCACCCATCCTTAACACCATTTTCAGAATCTTCTTTAACTGCAGATATAGGCCATGGTGAAACTGGCACATACAGTATTTCATGTACAAGTACATTGAAACATTCTCCATTTGCTGTTTTGCAAATACAAGACACTCAGTCTGATAAGGCTGTGGTATTTGATGAGCCAGTATGTGCTTCAGGAAGTATTTTACTTTCTCTTGCCAAAGAAAACAGGCATTGTCCAGTATCAGACACAGACTCTACTTCATATAAAAATTGTGCTGCAGATAGGGATCCTGTATATGGAAGTAAGTGTAAAATATTTGACAATAATATAAAAGGTGATCTGCACCACTGGGGTAAAGTTCCACCGCAAGAAGCTTGCACAGAACACACAGAGAAAGTACTAAATGATAATTCTCTTCTATTACCAACGTTACCTTTTTGGGATACTGGAAGGGCTGTTCTTGTTAAAGAGGGACAAAGGAGAAAAAAACTTAACAGAAATGAGGAAGAACTGAATTCAAATACTGGGGCTGAACATTTTGCATTAAAGACAGAGCAGAGAAAAACTTTAAGTAGAGAACCTGTTGAAACGCAAACTAATGTATCCTCAAATTCTGCAAATGAATTAACAGGTTCAGAAGTTACACTGTTGGAAAATCTGTATCCAGGAGATGTTGGTGTGGATCCTGAACACACCTGCAATTCATTTAGTCCAACATATCCCACACACAGCAGAAGCACTGATCCCAGACGACTATATCACACTGTCCTGGGTTTTGAAAAAAACCCTGCAGATCTGCAAGATAATTGTCAGTATGTGCCTACGGGTGAGCAGATAGAACAGCTGCCAGACAGAACAAATACAGATGGTAGAAATGAGATTTTACTTTGCAAAAATAATACAGGTTCAAGCATTGATAGCCCTGCTGATGATGCTGATGCAGACAATTGTTCAACAACAGGAGACACTATAATGAGGAATAAGACTCTGAGATCAGAAAGACTAAAGTTTTCTGTAATGAATAATGAAAGTAACTCTGTAAAGTTTTTACCAGAAAACCATGATTTACCTCCTCAAGAATCCAAACTGGTGCAATTCAGGAGCAAAAGATCATGTTCTACTACACAGAATACAAAGAGCTGTAAACAAAGTCAACACAGACCTTATTTACAGAGTCACAGACTATCAGCCCCAGCTATTGCTGTCTTCTCTGATACAGAATATACTTTGGAAGCTTCATCTAAGGCAGGTCCTTTGTTATATTCTGCATCTAAATCACTACAAGATTTAAATATGAGTGTAGAGCCTCCATCACCAACTGAAGATGATCTTTATGGAATTGAAAGATATTCAAAGCAGGAATCAAAGAACTTTCTACAGGTTAAATCTAAACCCAGATTTCAGCAAAGAAGGGCACAAACTAAGAAGCTTGCAAACTGTGATCCCAAAAATTTACAAAATTTTGCAGCAAGAACCCAAAGCATCCAGTCTTTAAAAGACTGTAGTAGTCAATCTCCGTCATCCTTACTGCACACAGGTCACAGTTCTGTGGGTGCAGAAACAAATGTCCATTCAAAGAGTAGTTCTGTAGCTCAGTGTAGTGAAGGGAAAATTGGAGAAACCGGATATCAGCCAGAAGCAGATTTATTTTTGCAAGACAGTAAAGATACAATGCATTTTAGTTCAAGTGATATCAACCCATATATTCATCCATGGCAAAAAGATGGATTGTGCAAGGTTGGCTGGAAACAGTATGTATTTGGAAGTGCAAGTGATGTCTCTTGCAATCAAATTCCTTTAAACCTGGAAAACTGCAAAGTTATGAGATGTTCCAGTGTAGACAACGGACTGAATTCTCAAAATTCTCCTTTTCATTCTCATCTCAGTTCGTATGCTACAGCAAAAGTTTTATCGAGCACTTTAAGCAGCATTGAAGGTCTTCAAGGATGGGACAATGTCAGACAAGACTTTCAATCTGCATACTCAAATGACAGTACCAAGCAGTACAGCAATGTATCCAGTGAAACATTGAAAACTAATCCAGAAAATAACACTGCTGAATTTGAGAATCCTTCTGTGCAACCTGGTAACTCTGCAGTGCAGGTGGATGAAATTGTACTATTATATCCTTCTGAGTCTGAAAGGTCTTCCAAAAAACTACCAGGGATTACATGTGAGCAGGGAACACAAACAGCAACTACAGGAAGGTATAAAAGGCAGAGAAGACATCAGAGAAGCTATACAGATGTTTCTGCAAGAAAGCAGGAAGCAAACAGAGATTTATTTCATCAGCCTTCTTCTTGGACAAGCATGCAGAACCTGTCCATGCATCTGTCGCAGCTTCTTCAGAACACTTCTGAGCTGTTGGGAAACCTCTCCCAACAGACTATTCTAGATAACGAGCAGAATGCCAAAATGAACCAAAGAGGAACTGAAGAGGCTGTAAAGGCTACTAGATCAGATGGCTACACTCAGACTACAGCAGATGTAGGCACTCAAACTGGGATTTTGGAAGAACCTCAAAGCAAACATGAAGAAAAACAAGTGGAGGCAAAAATGGAAAATGAATTGAGGGCAGCTCAGGCAGTAAATGTTGATTGGAAAGGAATAGATGCAGAAGCAGTAGGTAAGATTCCCAAAAGGAAAGAGGAAACACCCTTCCTTGAAGAAAGAACACAGGAACGAACAGGGATGAGAAATTTGGGCAATCCTGACTTCCATGACAGTCTTGACAGCATTTTGGAAGACTCCTTTATGCATCTGCCTCTCTTACCCAGAACCTCCACTCCTGTCTTAAATTTTCAAAAAACATCATTAAATGCACAGCAGAATGTTGCTTTTGCTAGCAGCAGGGTTTCACCTGTCACACCATCTTTGCTAAATTCAGGGCAAGATGATTCTTCATGCACTGTAGTTAGCAGCCCTGCTAGTAGCACCTCTCAATCTCCAGCATCTTACGCTCAGGATAAAAAAAGTGTCAATGAACTAGAGGTTCCAGCAGAAAGAAAATATTGTTACAAAAACACCCTGCTAGTTGATAGGGCTTCTTCCCCTATTCTTACTCTTAGTGCTAGTCCCAGAAGCCAGACTGCTTTCAGCAAGCCTGTCTGCCCTATTAAGGAACCTCTTGGATATTCCAGTGATGTTTCAAGTCCCCCTCACAACCAGAGAAAGCAGAGGGCAGGTCCACAGCCCAGCATGCAACCTCACATGGACAATTTTTCACAGACAGAAACAGACAGTGAATCTAGCGCTTCTAGAGAACATAAAGCCATAAGAAATAAATCTGGAAGTTTCTCAGATAAGAAAGCAGCCAAAGAGCTTTTAGGACAGGATAGTTCAAAAGACTTGGAACAACAGCATAGTCTCATGGTTGACACCCACACTACCTTTTGTGCAAAACGACTGTATCACTCTAGTAGTATGTTGGAGGTGTCAGGCCGCAGGGAAGTTTTAACAGGCGATCTCAAAGACTGCAGTCCACTGGCACATTCACTTCGTTGTATGTACGTCACAAGGGGAGGAGGAGGAGGTTCTTCAGCTGGAATCAGACATGAAAAATATGTTGGTAATTCTGACACTGCTTTGATTCATAACTACTCACCTCCAAATGCTGACTTACTTTTTAATCAAAAAATTAGTGCCACTTGTTCAAGAAAGGCAAATGCTGGTGCATCCTCAGAACCTCTGGTAGAAGCCTCTTCTCTACAATTTCACGATTTCTTCTGGAAAAATGAAAACAGCTGCCCACCTCCACTCTCTGATGTAAGCGATGTGCAGACTTCCTTCCAAGATGACAATACAGATTCTGTCACTGAAAGTGAATGTGACACTGAAATTCCTCTCAATAAAAATACTGCTTTTGCAAAGCCTTACAGGCCTCGGAGCTACAGTCTCCGTGACTTACCCATACACAATAAATTTAGCAACTGGTGTGGTGTTAAGGGCAGCCCTCCTCCTTCGTTACTCAGCTTGAGTGGCAGTGTGACCGATTTACGAAGTCAAGCAGAAAAGAAACCTAGAAGCACACAGTCAACTGAGATGGAAGGGAAATCCCAGCCTCGTGACAGCAGGAGCAGAGAGATCGAGAGACTTCAGAGAGAGCGTGCTCAGATCATGTCTGGCATTCACCTGGATCTGCATCAGCATCCCCTCACTGTAGAACTGACTGAAGCAAAGCTCAACTACGGCATTGGGGAAACAGATGCTCTGCTGAGGGTCCTTCAGAGCGGAACTGCAGATGACCTGGCAGCGATTCCAGTGAAGCAGCAACTTTATGAAAGGTAAATTACTTAAAGCCGTGTTAAGTATTTTGAATATGCTTCATGTGCACTTCATGCAGCATAAGTAACATTTAGTAACGAGCACTTAATCACAGAATGAACTATATGTGAAGAGATAGAGTATTAAGCTTATTTTTATACAGTTAAGAAATGCATTTAAGACAAAGTTTTTGGGTTACTTCAATGAAATAGGGAAAAGCATAAGATTTGGTGTAATTCAAATCCAGTGTCACCCCACTCCTAAAACTTCTAGCAGCTGTGAGACTGATCATGTGTACCTGGTGATCATGGGAATATATTTCATTGATTTATTGCAATGTAAAAATAATTGATGCATCCTATTTATGGGAATATCTCATTCATGCTTCTGTGAATAAATGCTGCCATATGAATACACAAAACCAAATTTTAAAACACCATAAATATACAAAATAAATTATGAAAAAATCAAGATCCTAGATTCTTGCGATTGGATTATAGAAGTTGGTTCAGGAAGCTGTTGTAACTGAAAAGATTTAGTAGCTACATGACTCTTTGTCCTCAGTTTGCCTCTTGGCCATTACAAGCAGTAACCAGGTCCCTCTTATGCATTTCCTACTATTATAAAAGCAGTTAGGTTTTAGAATTTCTGCATAATCTGTTGGTATGTGGCCAAACAGGTAATTGCAAGGGGAGTGTATGGTATCAGATTGCTCTAAGTTTTACATTATGAAGCTACCTAATGTTTAAGTGTTTTAAAAAATCAGAAAATGGAACTTTGCAGGGTGCATTTTTTCGCTCTAATCATGTTTCCCTGACAGACACATGAGGACTATTGAAACTCTGAGGAAGGAAAGGGAAAAAAGGCTGCAAAGATACCAAAGAAGTCAAAGTCTGAGTCCTCAAAAGCATTTGAGTCTGTTGCAGACTCTGGATGCAAGTCAGAGGGATCTAGATCTCCCCAGCAGACGCCGAGAATATCTGCAACAACTGAGAAGAGATGTGGTAGAAAATACCAGGTAGGGTATTGGAAACCTCTTTTTTGGCCTGATGTACATCAACAGTGTTCACAGTGGGTGTGCATTACGGGTTCTTACATCTGGGACTGCTGTGGTAGAATTCTTCGCAATGCAGAAGTGTTCAATTTTGGGATAGAAAGTGCTTTCAGGAAAAATATGTGCCAGATTTTAGAAAACAGTCATTAAAATATTGTCTATTTTATTTCAGTCCTTAACAAGTGTCTAAATTATTTTATGTGTATGATGTACGGGGACAGCCAAGTATTCAGTCTTGACTCATTGTAGACCAATCTGTCTTGTTCACTAACTTAAAAGCCACATGAAATAGTTAAGTTTCATGTTAAATATCAAAAAAGTTCTGCAACCCTTCACCATTTAGAACTTGAGTTTCTCATCCCCCACCATATCCCCTAAATGACTTACACTTCCTTTGTAGTAGGTCAGGAGACAGTTATTTTCCCAACACAATTATTTTGCATGTGATATGCCAAATAGGTAACCTTAGATCACATGGAGAGCTGACTTAGAAACCAGTGCAATCTCTGGAGTAATCTCAGTGATAAACTGGGCTTGCAATCTGAATAATTTTCCAGGCTTAATGTCCATGCAGCCTTTAGTGAGCAAAGAGAAACATTTTGGAGGCTAATGTGGTGGTTTTTAATTGCTTTTATGGCCAATTTTCCTGTTGTGTGTTGAAAGATTATTTTCTCATGGTATTTTGTCAGGTGACTTGATTTCAAGTAATTATGTGTTTTCCCCCCACTTACCTATCCTTACAGAGTTCAAGAACCAAAAAGAAGCAGCATTCAGCATCCTTCAGACATTGAACTGTTGCTCCAAGACTACCAGAGGGCACGAGAGGAAACCAAAACTGAAATTGCACGAGCTAGGGACAAACTTCGGGAGAGAGCTGAGCAAGAAAAAAGGCGTATACGGGAGCAAATATTTTCTCAGTTACAGAAGGTGAGCGTTACAGAGGAAATCATTATGCATTATTCATGTCAATGCATTTTTTTAAAAGAAACTTTTCCATGGCTAAGTAATTCTCCTTTTTGATACATACACATCAGCATAGAAAAAACAAAGAATTAAATGCAAATTCGTGCTTAAAAAAAATCTCAGTAATACTGAACTGATACTGTTCATGCTTCTGAACTACATCTTCCTGAAGCCACATGTTATGTACAAGAAACTCCTAATGCTTTCTTGTTGGATTGAGTTTACGCAGCTGTCCTGTGGGGCATCTGCCCCGTCTATGGAAGACTTTTGCATATTTCACTATGTACTTAAACACAAAGGCCTTTATTTTTTTTGTTTGTTTGTTTGTTTCTCCTTTTAGATTGTCTTATGTGTATTTGTCCCATACTTTTCTTCTCGCTTTGTTACCCACCTTGCACAGATGCAAGGATGATACCTCCTTAGGATGTGTTTGTTCTGCCTAGTTCTGACTGAACTTTTACGCAGTAACTTTTCTACCGCCTGACAATGCAGCTTCGATCATAGCTTCAGACCTCCTCTCCTCATGTGTGTACCTGGCGCAAAATGTGGTGAACACTCATTTCATTGCTCTGTACCCTTTAATGCACCTTGAATTCAGGCATCTCCACTGGGTGACTGGATCTTACCACATCTGCTGTCATATTTTTCTTGTGAAATGTAGATGTACTTCACCTCAGTTGGAAAACCAAACTTAAAACTGCTCTTGAAAGTATAAATAATCTTGAAGTTCTCAGTATTTTCTTATTATGTAATTTTTATTTCATCTTCTGGGGTGGCATTGAGTAGTTGCATTGCTTAAAGTAAAATCTTCGGTCTTTAACAACTACATTTGATCAGCAAGTTAAGTCAGGGGCTACTCAAGAAGTAGGCAAAGAGCAACAAACAGGACTATGAAAGAGATCTTTTTTTAAACTTCTTTTTCTCCTTAAAAACGTTCTAGCATTGGTTTCATGGCCTGGACTCTTGTATGTGAAGAACAACACAGCAGAAGCTGCATTTTCCCCGACTGCCGCGTTTTACAGGGCGATTTGCTCTATGGCTTATATAATCTGTCTTTCAAACGAGGCTGCTTATTTAATACTTTCTGTATGGCAACAGCTTTTCTCTTGTCAACACTCCTTGAAAGAAACTGGGTTTCTTTAAATTGTTCCTCTTTCATCTTTCAGTACTGGTATCGTTGATTTGACTAGCTGTTGTGCAAAGTTGTGTGTTTTTTTGTTTGTAACACTGTGATACCTATTACAGGAAGAAGCAAGGCTGAAGACTCTCGCAAGTACAAGCACTTTATGTACAGACTCCAGCCTCAGCCTCTCATCTGGCCCAACATCTGGCTACAATAGCAGTAATACTGCTACGTATACTGCAAGTAACCTCAGCAGCCAGGAAGAACAGGTGAGAAACAACTGGTCTGTGAGACCAATGTGTCCTGACGCTTCAATAATAACAGAAAGTAGGAACAAAAACCATTTTTGAGATGGTTCGTATTCTGTCACAGCTATCAAGCAGGACAAGTTTGTGTCACTAGTACACAGGGGGTAGCATGGGGGAGAGGAAGCATTACCATGTAATTGCAAAGGACAGTGACACTTTTCTGAGTGTTTTTTGGTTTTTTTTTTTAAACTCATAGATAAAACCCAGGTAGTGTTACTATTGTCAGTAACGCTACTATCTGTCAAATATTTTAGAAACAATAAGCCTTTTCTTGTGATAAACCAGAATCTGATATTCACAGTATGCCTCTTAAGCATTTGTGTGTGTGAACATGAACTTTCCTGAAGTTACTTTTTGGAGTATGTACCTGTGCTAGCTCCTTACACTTGGTTTGGTCTATTTCCCGAGTCAAGGTATCATTTCATAACCAGGGGAAAGGCACAGGAGTTACCTTAGATAAAGAGAAGCTTCTAACCATCTAAGGCAGATTTGCTACGACTATTCCACTAGTTATGTAACATACTTATTTTTCACAGTTCACACCAGAAGCTCCCACTTCTGCTTTTTCTTAAATCAGGTTTCCTCTGGAAGTGCTTTGCTTTCAAGAGATACACGAGGTCGTTCAGCTGTTAGAAATAGTCAGCTTTATGCGTTAGAGCAACTACAGAAGGATTCAACATTTGGTAAGTAAAACATATGTCTGCTTACGTTTGAGTTGTATCCCAAAGCCTAATGACATCTGTCATTTATGCAAATCAAAATCTGATTTGATTCTAGGTATGTTGAGGATGTCCCATTATATGACTTCAGAAAAATACTGTCAACCAGTAGACAGCTTGCTTAGAATTTCTTGAAAAAGTAAATGGTGATTTGGTCCCTCTGAAGTTGGTCTTTTGATGTGGTAACATCCAAGTACAGCGTTCTGAGAGGATATGAGCATAATGCTTTGACTGAACCAAGGAAGCGGGGAGGGGGGAGCTAAAGCTGCAATGCGTATAGCATTGTACATGCACATTCTTACTGTTAACCTCAAGACTGATGTTGCCTGTTCTTCTTTAGGTTATTTTATTAGCTTGTATGTGATAATAACTGTTAAACTTGAGTATTGCAAGATGTAACTGCAGTGTAATTACCAATACACAGATTGTCTAGACGAGGGATGTTACCAGTCCTTCATCGGGATCAGGTGGATTGGGTGCTCCGATGGAGGGTTTAAGTCCCTACAACTGCAGAATAGTAGGGGGTTTCCTTTTTATATTTTTTTTAATTCCCCTATGGCTTTTTTGTTTCCTGCAGAAGCCAGCAGAATTCAGCCACCCCTTCCTCCCAGTAGTGTCAGCTGTAGGTTCACTCATGGATTAACTATTTCTGTCAGCTCTTCTTCAACAAAAGGATACCAGGATTTATCCAAACATATCTTGGCTAATGCTACCACTGAGGTAAGTAAATAAGCACAGTTTTCACTTATTCCTATACCTCCTACTGGAAGTTGTAGCAAAAAAGGGTGGGACAAGCCTTCTTGTTCTAGACTGCCACTTTGTCAGTTACCTGTTTGTCAGTTACAGGGATACACACTGAGCAATTTTAAATGGCAGGGGAAAGTGAGCCAGGCTGCAGCAGTGACTGTTGCATGTTAGCTGAAAGGTTTGAGTGAAGGTGGTGAAACTGCTGAACACCTCTAGCGTCCAAGAATTCCTGCAGCACAGGTTTTACATATCTGTGCATGACAAGATGCGAGTGTGTAGTTAGAAAAAAAGCATGCCCTCTTCTTATTTCAGATCAGGTGGAATCACTTCAACATCATTTGGAGATACATGCTCTCCCCATCTCCCATTTTCTCACAATTGTTTAGGCCACTATACAGGCTTTTATATATATTTATATACGTACGCTCCTTCAGCAGAGAATATGATAGGCAAGTCTGGCTGTTAATACTCGCTAAGGATTACTAGCACTGTAAAACTCTTTGTGCTAAAGCCAGCTTAGTGTAGTTTTGAGTGGAAGATGGTGTAGCAGCATGTAAAAGCTGAACACAATTTACAGGTTATACAACTTTCTCTTACCTGTACCTTTGTTGTTGTTTTCTAAGGTGATGGCAGCATGCTCTCATAACCTGAGGAATCTCTACACATGCCAAGCAGCAGCTGGTTGGAAGTAAGTTTATGGCAGGACTTTATAATGGGAGGCCTTGTTATGTCCTTGGCCCTCTTGTGTGCAAATACCTTTCATTTGTCTTTGACAGATACCAATGTACGGAAAAAGAGGTGCTGGTTTACTACAAAGTCTTTCCTTCAGCAACAAGGCACGGGTTTCTGGGAGCAGGAGTGATAGAGAGACCTCTTCCTTACGTGTGGGGACTAGTGAGAGATCCTGGCAAAAGGCATCTGTACGACAGAACTATCAACACAGCTCGAATACACAAGAAGGTAACCAGCCATATTCAGCTGGGTGAGTATCAACACAAATGACTGGCCACCGTTATCATTTTGTACTTTCTCAGGTTATCAGCCAGGAAGAAATTTAGAGGCATCTTATTTCATTTTTTCAGGTTTGAATAAACAATTTCATTATTTAATATGGGAACTTCAGTTTTGCAAGACTTTACCAAAGTAAGGATCATACTAAACATATCTCGCTGCAGAAGTACAGCTAGAGACAGTAGTTTGAAAGTCAAAATTAATTTTAAGTGGCTTGAAAAAGCATCTCAATGACATGTTATAGCATCTTAACTAGAGCTCTGCTCTTAGGCAACAAGAAGTAAAAATAAAATATGTCCATTTAAGAGCTGGAGGAAAATTGTGATAAATTCAAGTGGTCAAAGTCTAATTCCTCTTTTTTGTTTTTGGGTGTTTTTCCACAGTATATTTAGTGACCGATGCCTCTCTCTGTTACCTAAAGCAACCCCGGGATTTCTGCTGCATTACTGTAGAAGCCAAAGAGGTAAAGTGAACATTCTCTCTGGAGTGCAGAGCAGTAATTGTTCTGAACTCATGGTTCAAGGACAAAGGAGAGAAGGAAGGAAAGTCCAGGCTCATATTCCCAGAAGTAACTGTGTAAGAGGAAGAACAGCCACGATGACATGACACAAGTCAATTATGTATAAAACCCTCTTATGAATGACAGTTGTCAACCAAGTCCCAGTAGGCAGTAACACAAGCATTACACAACAGTATATTCTGGTTACAAACACGCAAGATTATGACAAAAACATTATTTAATAAATAACATGAGAAATATTATTTCTTATTAAAAGACCTTTTTAAGTAATATGAGAAATATGCCTCATGGCAAACAAAGAAAACATTACTGTATGCATAAACATGTTTTCAAATTGTCATCTTTACACTTTGCAGGAGAACTTGTCTGTCTTGGCTATTCAGTCTGTCTATGACGCATCCATGCCGCACCCTTGTAAAGAAGTGGTGAGAGGGGAGATTTTGCCAAGTGCTTGGATACTGGAACCTGATGTAGTGAATGGAAGAGACATCACCAGAGTTATCTACATGGCACAGGTAAGATTTTGCTCTAAGTCCAACAGTGAATGCAAAAAGCTGTTACACATCAGAACACTTAAGAGCTGGTAAGTAACAAAAAACTATAATCCTTAGGCTGTGCTCTGTGGAGTTTACAAAGTGACCATAGAAGTCACCTCCACTTCACACTGTTATCCAGCATAATGTACAGTAATGCAGAATCTTATTAGGACTGCGCGTAAGCACATGATCCCAAGCTTTTACAGCATCTAAAGCTGCTCCCTTGGATACCAAGACTCTTCTGTAAAGGTTCATTAGCAATTTCAGTATATGTTATGCTCTCATGTTGTGAGCCAGCATGGAGAGTCGTGTTTGCATTTTCACCTTGCTGTGGACACAGGAAGTCCACCTCAGGTTATACTATTTTCAAAATGCAGGGAAATACATGTTGTTAACTTTTTCTGACTGAAGTCTTTAATTCTTCACACTTAACAGATACAAAAGAAAAGTCAAGATTAAGATTCCAGTTAAGAGTAAGAAAATCCTGCCATCCATTTATTACAGACTCATCTGAAAAGTAGGGTCTCTCTGAGATAGTGGTACTAAATACTTAAAAATGTCCAGAAGAGAATACCATAATGTGTATAATTCATTTTAAAGTGCTCACCTGAGAGCTAAAATGGCATTAGTCTTTTCAACTTATTATTATATAAAATAAAAATATTATATTTATATTATAGTAATTACTACCTGCATTTTACAATGCATGTGTAATTTATATCCATTTTAAAATTTTATATGCATTTTATATTGCACATTAGTATATGCATACACATTTTCAGTAACACTGTATCAGTCTCAAACGAGTAATGTTTAAGCTCAAACTTAAAAGCAGTGTAGGTCATACCGGCTGAAAGTAACTTCAAATAGCAAGGCTTTGAAAGTCTATGGAGTATTGGGAAGGAAAAGATACAAACCACACAGTAACGATAGCATTTGGCCATAAACTACTTTTGTTCTTAACACATACTTGCAATGTCAGAGCTATTCCAGGCTGGAGAAGTGTTTTGTTCTAAACCAGGTACAAACCCAAACATGCAGCCTGTCTTCTAATTCCTGCAGGTGGATCTTGGTGCCCCGGCTATTCCCGCAAGGCTCCTGAGCTCCATTGCTAAGCGACAGCCTCTGGTGATTGCTCGACTGGCACACTTTCTTGCTAGTTAGTGTTAGGGTACGAAACTGGACACTTACAGCAGCTGAAAGTTCAGAGAGAGACACAAGCATCTGAAAGGGAAATGTAAAATGCTGCCTCCTCACAATCTAAGCCTCACTTGAGGAGCCTAACTGCTAACGCTGGACTATACAAAAGTATAGTTAGAAAAAAGGATCATTTATTTTAGCCAACGCTGCTCAGAAGAAACCCAGCAAGTTTTATGGGGAACCTGTCCTCCTGGAGACAGCTGTGGAAAACCTCCATGGACCAGGAGGAAGGTGTGCTGGTTCTGCAAAGAGCAGAGGAAGAGACTTTGCTTTACAATAGCCAGCATCTTACATGCAGGAGTGTAGTATTTAATTTCTGTTTCCAAGAAGCTGCAAAGATCAACTTCTTTCAGAAAGTTTAGTCAGCAGTGAGAAAAAGGCACTGGAAGCCGTGAAATGCACCACAAATGGAACAGTACATGTGTGGCTTGAAACCTTTTACAAGCTCTTGAGTAGAGCTGTACAGCCACTTTCTAAGGCTGAGATAAGTATCAAAGGCAGAATTCCTAACAGTATAGATAAATCATTTAACTTAGCTAGCTGGCTATACTTCCCCTTCAGAAGGGAAGTTAAAACAGCACGATATCCACTAGTCATCCTACACCCTGGATAGATTTTTCTCATGTAATTGGCTGACTGCTTGCAGCCAGTATAAGCTATTTCAGATCACCACTACACTATGCAGCATCAGTGGAAGCCACCACACCTCAGGACACAGTTTTACTGCACTGCAGAATTAGGTGCTTTGAAACAAAGAAACCAAACTGACAGTTGTAAACAGTGACACTTTGTCATTAATAGGGAGTAGTACTGAGCAATCAGCTTGTTTCTAGAATTTAAATCGTGCAGATAAGAGTAGCTCCAGTATTTTTCCACCGTGGCTTTTTCCAATCAGCCCTCCTACACTTTTATCCAAATGCATTAAGAGTTGAAAATCTAGGCTGGTCATAGTCTTGTTACACCTCTTTGTTCATAACCTGACCAGCTGTCCCACTGCAGCGAATACAGACTTCCCATTCAATTACCTCATGGTATTTCTGTTGAACTTAGTCCATCCTGCTGTCAGGCTTTACATGTTTGTTCGACATGCTCCCTAGTTCGGTCACACATTCCTAAAATTAAACAAAACCACAACCAACTCAAATATCTGAATAACATCATTTAGTTCTTCAGCACAACAGTAAATAATCACTTTAGATACCTTATCTAAGCAATAAAAGCTGCTATGATACGCTTTCTTTAGCTCACAAAAGCCCACATTGTTCAAGAAGCTGTTGCACTTTAAATTTGTCAAGTGAGAGATGTATTCAAGCAGCACCTTACCAGAGTCAGCGTCTGCTGCTTTATACACAGTTACTTTCAGCAAAAGAAGCATTTTCCCAGCATACGTGACGATAGCGGCACTTCCCACCTTTGAGTTCAAGAGCCAAGATCTACTTTTACTATGTCTTTGCACAGGTGCAATATTGGCTCTCAGCTTCTATGTTACGTCCTGTTATTAATATATTAAGTTTTAAAATAAAAGATAATATTTAAGAAAAGAGCAGGTTTGATACATACCAGCCCAAGGCTTCCCCCCCCCCCAAACTATACCAGGTAGAATAACAAAACTTTTCACTTACAAATTTGCTTCGTTTTATCTTTAGATGGTCATGGTTACAATCTTAACACCAATATCTATTACTGTTCTCTTTCTTTTGGTGAGGCTCAGCCTTTTCTTAAAAGCCTGCCAAACTGAGTCATGGCACGGTTCACTCACTTCATGTGTCATGCATCTTCCATAGCCCCCGAAGGGAAACGGGGCAACCCATCACAAAGTTTTCTGCAACCAAGTGAAAAAGACAGATTTCCAGATTTGTAACCTGTCATACAGTCCCCACATTTTGGCGGAAACTGAGAAAGGAAGAGTGAACAAGGTCAGTACATCAAAGCCCTAGAAAAAATGAACAGAAACAGCAGCACGGTGAATTGGCTCTCTCACCAGTGCTGCTTCCGTGGATTTCCAGAGGAGGTAGGGGAGGTCTTCATACAATCCATGAAAGATTTGCTCAGTGCTTCACTTTTTTTTCCCTTTTATTTTGGACATGGCACTAGTGATAAAGCAGTTTTTGTAGGAAAAACATCTAGGGGGACTCCTGTTGATCAACGATGCCAGTGCCTATGAAGGATAATGTCTTATTGTACAGTGCATCAGATGTTTATTTTTATATATGCATAAGATTTTTTTCTATGTTTACAAATTAAGTTATTTATATATGCTTGTTTTGAAGCGTTTTATATGCTATCAAAGCTAAGTTTTATTTTTATTGGTATTGAATTAATGTAACTTTTTTTTTAATACAACCTTCAATTGATACTAAAAATACTATTTATATGAATGTTTTCTTTTGCAAATATAACATTTTATGGTACCTGTTAATGTATGGCATTGGTTTGTTTGGAAGGAAGAAATAAAAACCCAGCAGATACCCAATTTGTTAATCTACAACGGGCAAAATCCAACTTCCTGTAAGTTACTGCTGAGCAGTAGATGATCAAACCAATTGTATTGTACCACCTACCGTTGCATCTCTGCTCTTAATCAAGATTGCTATTTTCATATCCACAATAAATGGTATTTTCTACACAAGAAAACGTGCCCCACATTATTTTGCTCCAGCTAAGAGACCCGTCTATAGAACTATGCTGGGTGGAGAAATAACAAAGGCTAGCTTGTGATAAAGGATGTACGTCTCCTACTTACCTGCTGAGGAATGTGCATGGAACATGAATCTGTGGCACAGGGTCAAGAAGCCAGTCACTGCTTAAATTTGGTTTCTGTGACACAGTGCCTTGTCCAAGCAAAGGGCTTTTTCTGTTTTTCTTTTGAAGTGAGGCACTGGCTGAAGCTTCTTCCTGAGTCCAGTTAGACAACTCCTCTGACCTGCACATCCAGAAGGAAGTTAATATAATGCCATTTTTCCTCATTTTCTTTTAAGAGTTATGAGTTTGCAGTAGGAGACTGACAGAAGGCAGGCCCCACCCTCTGACCTAGCTTGCTGTGAGCTCTCTTCTCCCTGCTCTCTCCTCCTTGCAGTGCCTCTGGCACTACAGCTACAGGCAGCACACAGGGAACAGGTACAATGCTTGAAGCACTTGCACAGCGAGGAGTCTACCACCCCAGCAGGACTGCAGTCAGTCATATGTCCTCCGGAGAGTGGTCCTGCTGCTGAGCAGCCCTCGGCAGAAACCAGCGTGCTGTACAATTGTTCCTAAGGCAGAGTTACAAAGCTGGTGTCTGGCTTTACAGAGCAACCGAGGCTGAGCACCGTGAGATGCCCAGGTAGGTTCTAAAGTAACCGCACTGAGACATAAGAACATGGAAACAGAGGTGTTCCTTACCTGCTGGTTGCCACTGGAGAACTGACTGCCTTCTGCCCCACAGGGCATAGCTATGCTCTCTGGACGTAGCAAACTGCTCCTGGGGCTTGGTCACCTTTTAAATAAAAATTTCCAAGCCTGTTGTATTAGAGAAAGATAATTCAGGTATGTTGATTTCATGAAAACAGCTGTGGCCACAGGATCTATGCAAACAGTTTTAGAACACCCAACTAAAGTCAGTTCCAGCACCAAGAGCACCTTTTTAACCATCATGGATTTCAGCTTCTCCCCACTTCCACCATCCCCCTACCC
>JANZLQ010000032.1:17987455-18020658 GCA_026212715.1 Elanus axillaris | reverse complement strand
CCCCACCCCATATATAACAAAATAGTCATATTTCAGTGTAAGCAAAGCAGCAGCAGGCTGGACAGGAGAGATCACTATACTTTTTCTGCCCCGCACTTTGTGGCAAGGTAGCTTTTTTGTACTTCACCCCAGTATGAAGAGGTTATATATCAACAGCTTGAACACAAAACAGGACACTTACTTAATCAAGTTTATTAGGACAAACAACAACTTCAAATGAGATCTGCAGCAAAATGTCACTTGATACTCAGCCTCAGGGAGCAGGTATGGGTAAGATACGGTGTACTTGCCATTTCAATTTGTATTACCATGTCCTCGCTGCATAGACAGCATGCCTACTCCTAGTGACCCTCCGCTTCAAGCACATCAGAAAAAAAACCCTGAAATAAGGCACGCATATGGAATGTGCCAAACCTTTCAATGCAGTGCTTAGTAACCAAGTCAAGAAAAAAGCTCGATACATACAGTTCAGACACTGATGTTCCTCTGTGGTTTCTCTCTCTCTAGCAGGTGTATTTTAACAGAAGCCACAGTTCTACCTCATTAGGTCTGTCTGTGGTTTTTCTTAAATCCGACTGCAAGATACTACCTTTTCCCACCTTATACAAGGAAGAGGTAAATTAATTAGCAAGCTAAAAAGCCCTGGGTTTCACTTTGCCCAGATGCTCCTACATAACACAGTGTTTGCTTTCTGAAAAAAACCCTGCACTAATAGAACACTCCTAGATAAAAGGAAATAATATCCTCACTGCTACAAGGGGCAAGAAAGAAAAAAAAAAAAATCCCATGAGACAGCTAATGAGCACCTAATCATACTCTGCTGGCCACCAGCACTCCCTACCACAAACCCCAGTTTAAGGAAATAATTGGGGAGGGGAGTGGGGGAGGGGAGCTGGAGGTCACACCCTTGGTGATGATCTATCCACAAGGGCCAAAAACACCTACTGTCCTCCAGGAAAAGGATTTCTTTCAACACCAGCTCTCCAGAGGATGTCACAGTGCTCTTTCTTTCACTACTTTTCTGTCTGCTCTTCCAGGCTGTAGTTTTCTTGCTGCAGCACTTCCTGTCCAATAAAACCCAAACTCAAGGCAAGAAGGATTATCAAAAACAGTGAATAGCAGGCAGATGCCATTTATGTTCACATACTATAAAAGTGTCTTAAAAATACTGTCTTCAGTAAAAAATATAAACAGATATTTTCTCCCCTATTTCTGTTAAAAACCCAAGGAAATTACAAGTTCTGTTTCCAACAAGAGATGGAAAAACACTTAAGCATCTGCATCCTTTAAGAATAATGCCATCTATATTCTGGTGTATATATTTAATATGGTTTAACTTTTAAAATGAGTCTTAAAAAAATTAAAATCAAACCTTTGAAATTGAGCTTACAACAAAAAATAAATATAGGCTTATCTCCATGTCATACAGGTTCACCTTTTCCCTCCCCCAATAGCACAGTCTTTGTTAAAAGACAGCATGAGAAATCACATTAAGTTAAGAAAGAGACAGCCACCAGGAAACCGTCTCTCTGATCACGAAGTAACTTGTCCACTTGAATCGATTCCTGGGTTTGGTCACAGCCTGTTGCTGCACAAATACAAAAAGTGTCAATGAGTCTAAAAAAATGGCTGTTCTGAGCCATGATCAAGGTGCTTAAAGGACTTTTGACTTGGAGATCCATTTGCTGATGCAAATCCTTCAGCATAGTCACCACGGCAAAATGTCCATGAACAGAAAGACCAGTGCAGGTTTTGCACAAAGTGACCTCGTATCTGCAGTATGCTCCCAGCAAAGAGCTCAATGCATTCAGAAACACTAAAAGTTCCATTTGCGTCTTCATTAGTAATTTCTGGCCACAGAGAGTCCACCTCCACTAACTTTGTGCTGTCACGGTACCTAGAGATTGTCTGGTCAGCTCACAAGGGTTAGTCCTGCGCTTTTCTGTATGATGTTCTGACAGAAATACTCCGGACAGCATTTCCAGTTCTTTTAAGAAATCCTGTAACAAACAGATACAAACCAGAGAACGCTTATTAACAAATGTCAAAAAGGCTTACTTAATTTTTCTAGTAAAGAACTTTAAAAGATTAAAAATGTAGTTGATGGTTTTCCAGTGCAGAAACCTAGTCAAGCTACAAAACCAATTGCAAAGGTGAATGCCTGTAGGTCTACGTGTTCAGTCTCTCCCCTCTAATCCCCACACCCTTTTCGGAAAAGATCACTGCCACAGTTTAGATGGTCAAACATCTCCAATACACAAGCGCTCACCAGCCGTGAAATACTGTCCATTTTTAGCAAGGAAGGTGGGTGGTTTCCTGCCTTTTGACTCTGACTCCTCTCACATTCTGGTGGTAGGAGGCAAAAAGGTTTAAATGCAAGTCTGCTCAGTTAAGACCCTTCCCAACATGTCATTCTCAGCTGGAGCATGGTAAACACATTCAGGCTAGAACTGAGAGCTGGTAACTGAGTCAGCTGGTCTCCAAACTGGTTTACAATTTTCCTGGGAATGTTTCCACTGCATGGGCAATGCTGGGATTCACACAAGTACGGATTTCAGCCAAACACTAGTAACAGTAACAAGCTCGTTGGAAGGCAGTCCCTCAGCTGCATTAAGCAGGAACTATAGATAGGGAAGGTTATGGGCTTCATCTACATGAAACAGAACTACAAGGACTGACTGTTTATGTAGCTTTACTTTTTATTTCACTTATTGTTCACGCACATCTAATTACTTACTGAGGGCCAAGGGAGCTCTTCGAGGCTATGCAAGCAACTCTCTATTTCACTAGTTCTCATTAGTTCATGTTCTACAATACCACGAAGCATGAAAAGGAACAAATCCCACTGCAGAAGAGAAAAAAATATCAACTACTCAAAAAAAAAAAAAAAGGATTTTTTTGTTTGTTTCTTTATCACTATACAATACATGTTTTTCTTCTTGGATCAGAATGTGGAGAAAAGGAACAGAAGCAGAATGCACATAATTTATCTGAGTGTGGCAACAAAGAACACCAAAAAGCAACATCCAAAACGACTGAACAAAATTCCTCTAGTTCATACATTGTGTTCTACCCTAAAGTGTCAAAATTTCTACTTCTCAGTTTCCAAACACACCAAGTATTTAATTCCTGTGTGCTCAAGAACAGCTTGAAAAATTCTTTTCTTACCTTCCAAAATAAGCTGGTTTTAGCCTGCAACTAAACAGGGCAATTTTCAGCTTCCTAGGTGAGGATCTTACAACACTGATACACGTGCAAAAATGAAAGCTGATAAAAGACACACGAATGCAACCAATTACAAAGTCACACATGTTCAGTCCTCAATCTCCCAGGCCAAATGAGCCGTTTTGCCATTTGTTCCTAAATTAAACTGTGCCTTCCTGACAGCCCCCCAGACAGGTATCAAACACTGACGACTAGTATGCAGTCCTCTTTTTCTCTGCCCCTGCAGAAATAATGCTAGCTAACAGCAGACCAAATCCTGCTGGCCTCATTCAGACAAGCAATCAGTTACCAGTGCGGGCAGGCAGAACTCTTACATGGATATATCAGACCAGAGCGGATAACTGGCAGTTCCACAGATCAGAATAAGCTTTACCTCTCGCTGCTTAACTTCTGCAAGATAACCAATGTTCTTCTTGCTGAACATCAGCTGCACAGGAACAGGTGTCCCAAAGTCCTCCTTCCAGACAGAAAGCAGCAGTTTTAGAAGGCCATAGGTGGGATTATTCTTTACGCGCAGCCTCTCAGAGCTCTTGTCTTGGGACTTGATCCCAAGACTCAGAGGAACACGATCTGAAACTGTAAAAAAAGAAAGGTAAACTTCTATAGCTGCATTATTTTCCTTTTATAGTCATCATCTTGGTCCAACAGCACATTTTGCATAGCTGGTATCTAAACAACCACTGAAGTAAAAACACTTGGTGAGTGTAAACTAATGAACCTAAGAGGACTGGAGTTTAGAAACATGAAAAATTATGAGCTTTCAAACTACAGAAACAAACATTACATAGGCAGAGTTTTATACTACTCAGATAAAGAATACCATTCGGTTGGCATATAGCCCCAAGTCTTGAAAGATGACTACCTAAATAAAAGTCAGCCTAATGTTTAATGAAAGAGGACCTAGGTGTTACTCAAGAGGAGAGTAACACAGTAAAACAACATTTAAATCTATAAACAGATTAAATAGCTGTTCACAGTTTTGACTCTAGGCGGAGTTGTGTAACTTCATACAATTGAAAGCTGAACAGTGTTTAACTGTAGCTAAACATAGAGAGGGGGAAGATATCAGATCTAATGGAATGGGGCAGATTTACATCGCTGCCTCCCCCCCAATGAAATGTCACAATATTCAGATGTGAACTGCTTTCTGAAAGAATGAACCATGTATAAAACTTAAGAAGCTTCTAAAACCAGGAAGTCAGAAGGTTGTCCACAGAGAAAATACCTGCATCCAGATCACTAGCTCCTTCTGAGAAAAACATTGTATTTAACACATTAGAGCAAAGGAAAAAAAAAAATCCACAAAATACCCCACAAACCTGAAAAGGCTCACAGAAGTCACAATACACAGGAAACAAGTTACTTCCATTGTCTCCAAAAAGAGCCATAAAAATATAATTTAAGGGAACAGGCCCTTATTTTTAGGGGGCAAAAACAACTCAGCCGCAACTTTTCAGAGGCAGAAATACTGGAAAACGTATTACATATTTAAATGAAGGTATCAATAAATAAAAAACAATGGAGATGTGAATGAGAACACCAGATCTGAAGGATGGTTAGTCACAGTATAATGCTGTTTTGCAGTAGGTGGAAGGGAATAAGAGCAACCCCCCAAATTGACAGAAAAAAATCTGCAGACTCAATGACACCAGAGAATCAAACATCCATGAGCTCTAAATACTGAAGTCTCTGACCCTAAGGATTTAAGAGAACTGTAATAACAGATTTCAGTCTTAAATAGCTTATCATGACTGACTTACCCAGCAAAGAAGCCAACTCAACCGTGCACTTTGCCAGCTGCTGTTCTGATGTGGGACACATGAACTGGAAAACACACAAAAAAGTTGTATCTTTGTCCCCATACCACAGACTGGACAAACAGGGCTTCATGAGAGATAAAAATATAAAAAAAGGGCAGGCAATTTACAGCAAGAAGCACAGAGCTGTAATCAGGAGACCATAAAAGACTGAAAGACAAGAAAAGATCACATATGAAAAGGGCATCCACAAAGGAGAATTTTAACTAACAAGCAGATCTACACAGTATAAAGAAATGCAGTGCAACTTTGTCACATTTGGGTTCAGACAAAAAACATTCAGCTGAACTCAACTGTGAGGCAAGGCAAGCTAACAAGCTTACAGGTATGAAGACAGCTCAAAGTGGTCCAAGGGGGTTTTTTTTGTTGCTTTTTTACTACTTCTACCTTTCTGCATCGAAGTGTCTGACCCAATCTTCCTAGCAAGCACTCCAGCCAGACGTAGTCAATCACTTCACCCTCATCCCGTGGGCCCACAGCAACACAGAGTACATCCTTGATGAAAAAGACAGCAGTAATTCACCTATTAGTATCCTGCACTTCCACAAACAGATCTTTGGACCTATGACAGAGCAGTTCATAGATAGTCCTTGGGTCCTCATTAAAAAGCAAAAAAAAAAAAAAAGCAGCCAGTATCCTCCTCATCTCATACAACAGATTGAAGTTGAATTTTTCACAACCTCACCTAAGTCTGATTTTCTACCACAGTTCTCACTTATGTTATGAAGTCAAATTCAGTGAGGGCAACCGGTTCATTCTTCTTAAAAGTAACTAGCTCTGAAAGCTCCAGTTAAATCTGACAGCACAGCAAGCAAGTTCAGAGAATACAGAAATCCAGTGTTCTCTTATATTGTCAAGGTAACTTCAGTGTCAAGACAAAGATGAGTATGAAGAGCACTAACAGGGTTACAGTATGAAAACTGGTTTAGCCAATTTTACATGTAGCATTTTCCATCACCAACAATTTACCACCCAGTATCAGAAACCCAGGATGAAAATCAAAAGAAAAATAAGTCTTTTAAATGCTGTATCTCAAGATACCATATAAAATATCTTCAAAAAGCAGCAGTTTACAGAAAAAGCCCCCCATTTCATCACATACCTTACCCTCCTCTTTTTATTTCAGCTCAAGCAAAAAAGAGCTAAAGTATGTGTACTCTTACAGTTTCTGGGAATTCAAGGACAGTGAGATCCAGTATTATTGCTCAAACAGACAAGCAGCAGCAAAAAAAGTGGAATACATAATGGTAAAAAAGTGAGGGTTTTAGAATTCTTCTTTTCCTCATGGGTTATCACACAGGTTATATAATTGCATGATTTTTACAAGAATAGTGACCTTTTAAAAGCCTGAGAGAAAAGACCAAAATGTAATTTGAACCAGCTTGAATAGAAAATTGCTTGGATCCAAGGCTGAAATTAAGTCCATACCATCATCTTTTTTTTTTTTTTTAAGATATTTTGATTCTCCCTAATAATAGCTGAATGAAGGTGCAGATGCAGACTGGCAAAAAGTTTTCAACGGATTCACCTGACACAATTCGATGTTGAATTCCTGGTGTGTAAGATGGGACAGTCTACCAAGTTCTACAGAACTGAAAGGACCAACAGGAAATGCTTACTCGAAATGGAGAACAGGAGACTCTCCATAAAAAAAGTAGGTCTACAAAAAAGTAGCTATTGATATACTAATGCTTCAGCATACAGTTGTACACGCTTGCCACACCATGGTTTCTGTGCTACTCATATTGAAAAGGCCACTGCCATGCTACCAGAAATCCTGTAGTTAAGATAGTACTCCTGACCAGGGAACTCTTAGCTACACACAGACAGCAAGTAGGGGGATAAAAAAAAAGGAGACCTTTCCATCATGCTTCCTAAACACTCCTCACAGCCAGTTCCTTAGATCAGAACATCCCCTTTTAAAAAACAAACAAACAAGCCAACACCCCTCCCAAAACACCCCCACAAACAAAAAAACCACCAACATGAAAAATGAAAAGGGAGTTAGGGCAAGCCAGGAGGTGAACAATAGGTACCTTAATCTCGTTGATGATTTGGGAGGGAAAGGGAGCACAGTGCTGACAGCCTGGAGGGCAGTCCCTTCTCAATTCCAGAGCATCCTCTCCAGGCACGGTAAGTCCTGGGACTTTCAGCATTCTGTTGAAGGTTGCTTTCACTTCTCTTTTGATGAGAGCTACAAAGAACAGGGAAAAAATTCTGTCTACTTCAGCCTTTCTCTCCAGCAAGGCAGACAACTCTTTCTAAACACCATCCTTATTAGCCTCTCGTTTCATGGGCCATGGCAAATGAGGGAAGGACGGCTTACACTTTCACACCCCTCTCACCCTGAGCTCCCACTATATTCAGCGGGCAGAGGCACAGGTGGAGACAGTGTGTTAACCCACAGCTCTAAAAGGCAGCCACCCATTACCACCAGGCACCACTGGCAACACATCTCATTTTCCATCAAAATATCTCAGTGGGTTTAACGAACACAGTAGCTAAACCAGGAAGTAATGCCGAAGTAGAAAGCTGAATCAGCCTGATCATACCAGTTCAACCACTGTGCCCATTAAAGCCATATGTTTTCTACCAAAATAAGTTTTGACCAGCATCCGAAACACTAAACTCCTGATGCTGCAAATGGTGCTAGATATTCCTCCCCAGATTCTTGGCACAACCTCCTGAAACAATGGGTTTTCAGAGATCCTGAAGAGTTGCCAGAGCATTATTACAGAGTAAAAGGACTACAGATGCCTTCAGCCTGCAGAAAACACATCCAGTCCCAGAGGTGTTTGTTTTACAGAAGATTTTGGAAGCACTCTGTACATGTGGACGATAAGGTCGCTCGAGAGAGCAGCTGTCTGTATAATATGTTTGAAGTGCTAAGACAACTTCAGCCTAGATGACATTTTCAGAAGAAGCTTTCCACAGCATTCATTCTCAGCATTCTACCAGCCTCCATAACTAAAAAAATCACTTACATGGGCCAAGCCTGAAAAATCCCCGAAGAAGGTTCTTGGAGCTAGAAATCATTTCTCTTATTCCTAAACAAGGAGGGACAGAGCAACTGCATGCTCCCCACTAAAAGAAAAATGAGTAGGACCAAGTACTTCATAACACTGGCATAAATTCTACCCCTTGATCTCAGAAAAAGAGTACCATACACAGGTTAGAAGCTGCAGTTCAGGGTAAGGAGACTCACCTGCAATGTTGGCAGAAAGCCAGCCACAGGCTTTCTCAGTAGCCAGTTCCACAGCAATGTCTTCTGCACTACTTAAAACCTTTACAGGGAGGATAACAAGTGATAGGAGATTTACTATCAGCCACAGCACTATAGTCAGTGAGAGGTTAGAAGGAAGTCTAGAGGGAAAAAACTTAATTTTGGCATGCAACATTTAAACAGATGACCACCACCTCTGTGGGAAATGCTACTCTGAGCAATAGGACTGACCCATTTTGATTTCCCAAACCTCATCAACCCCATATGAACCCCATCAACTCCTGCGGAAGTTGATGCTAAAACAAAAGCATTATCCTTGCAAGGTGATGCAATTTATATACCATTCTAGTCTCAACAGTAAGCTATTGGCTAAAGTGATACTTTAGCTGCAATAGCCAAGGCAGCCTGGCAGAGATGAGTGTCCTTAGCTATTAGTCCTCACATGACTGCATAAGTACCTTCTATTGTCCTAAGCTATTCATGAATAGGTGAAGCAGCAATGGAAAACGGTAACGGTCCAGACTTAAAGTCAAGGCCTTTAGTAAGTTTTAATGAAAATACATACTGCTGCGGATGTCTCTTCTGGCAATAACACCCTTACCGCCTCAGGACCTTTCTTTTTGCAAAATCTGCAAGAAAAGAAAGAAAACATGCCACAGGATTAGTCAAAATTCTTGGACAACACTCAGAGGTTCATTACCATAGCAACTTTCATACGCTCTCTTACAGTCAAAATGAGTTGGAAGACTGCAATGCAATAAGTCAGACCAAAAGAACCAGACAAGGAAAGAGCAATTACAAGCCAACAAGCTGCAATACTCAGTTTTCCAAAGAGGGGAAATACAACAGCTGCAGTGGATGTCTGTTTGGAGCTGGATGCCGAGGGACAAGACAGCACCTTTATTCCTTCCTACAAATACAGCATTAACTGGCTGGAGGCACAGCAGACAGTCACCCTAAGAAGAGCAGAAGTCAGGGTTTATAATTACCAGAACCAGAGCATGACAGGCCAAGCCAAATTAGGCTTATAGATTCTGCAGTAAGAAGAGAAGGGAAGGCACAAATTTAAATAACTTTTCCTCCTTACTCTCTGCCTTTGATGAGTGCCTGGGCCCCTTCCTCATACAGATGAGTGCACACCTCTTCAAGCAGCTTGTCATGATTAGCATCCTCCTCCTTCACTTTATCCTGAAACATGACTTCAGCCCTTTGAACCAACTCCGCTACCAGTGTTGCCCTTTAAAAAAAAAAAAAAAAAAAAAAAAGAACAATCAGACAAACTGAAATCAATACATCAATACATCAATACAAGAAACAGGGCACATAACTGTAACCAGCTGTTCTCCCCAATTTAGGAGGATACACATCTCAAATGCAATAAACCACTCTGTTAAAAAAGCATTAATCACACTGTGTTTAGTACTGTACCATCTCCTTGTCCTTTTTGTAAGGAAGAAAGCAGCAATGAAGGTATCAAAATAGTACTAAGACTCAAGAGTTGAAAGCCTTTAGGTTTTGATAGAAAGATACATGGTTACAGGTATCTTTTCTGGTGGCAATACCCTTATACTCTTCAGTGGATAGTGTTCAAAAGTTCAAAGATGTCAACAGCAGCCCACTACAACCAGCATTCCTTGCAGGCTGATACCCCACAGTTTAATGTCTTCAACGGGAGAGTACAAGCTCTCAGCAAGCTCATGAGTGACATGCTGGAGGGCACGACTGCCATTCAGAAGGCCTGTGACAAGGTGGAGAAATGGGCTGACAATGGGGTAGCAACTGTGCACCTGTACAGGCAGGGATCTACTGGCTAGGGAGCAGCTCTGCAGAAAAGGATCCGGGGTTCCCAGCAGACAAGTGAAATGAGTTAAGAGTCTCCAAAGAAGGCCAACCTTATACTGGGCTGACATTAGCAACAGTGCAGCCAGCAAGTCAAGGGAAGTTACTGCTTCCCTCGCCACTGTAGGGCTGCATCTGGAGTACTGTGTCCAGCTTTGGGACCCCAGTACAAGAAAGCTGTTGACAATCTGAATGACTGCAAGAGAAAAGAAAAAAATCATTAAGATAGCAGTGATGCCGGAGCACACAACCTACAAGGAGACTGGGGGAGCCAGTTTCACTTAGCCTGGAGGAGAAGGTGAAGAGAGAAGGAAGGGTTATAGAGAAGACAGAACAAGACTCTTCCAGGCAGTGTGCAGCTAAAGGTTGACAGGCAACATGCACAAGCTGGAACAAGGGAAATTCTGATAGGATATAAGGAAACATTTTTTACAAAGCCTGGGAAAGTTAAGTATTGGAACATGGCACTAAGAGGCTGCTGAATCCCAATCCTTAGAGACTTTCACAACTCAACTGGAAAAGGTGCCAAGCAACCTGATCTAACTTGAAAGCTGGCCCTGCTTTGAGCAGGAGTTTAGATCAGATGACTTCCAGAGCTCCCCCCTGAGATTTTCCTATCATTAGCAAGAACCTTCCGAAAGGGATATAAAGTCTCAAAATGCTGCACTATGTTCACATTCCAAGAGTCCCACAATCATATAACCCTCCTCTCTGCACCCCTTCACAAATTCCTGTCTGTGATGGCAATCAGATGTTGCTGGACCACACTGTCATAGCCTTGGTGTTCCACAATACAGCATACTCTGAGGGAAGCTTTCTTTACCTTAAACACAAAATTTTAAAGGATCAGCTCTTTGCCTCATTAGTGTAAAGCTTTTTATGTCACAGAACACATCACCAGCACTTACTTGATGTGCTTAACACAGTTGGATCCCACCCTCTCTGCCACAAATTCAACTGTTCTCCGTAGGGAGGGAGGCTGGTTGTGGAAGAAGGCCTGTTCCAACTCTGCCTGTTCAAGAGAAAAGTGCTACAATTGATTAGAGTATTCCACCCAGATCCTCCTCTCCTCAACACAGGAATGGCCAGAACTACTACCTGGAATTGTGCTAATAGTCACACAGTTTGCCTACAGTAGAACTTTCTGCTACTGTAGCATTCAGCACCCCTGTAAAACATTTGCTCCCTATTTCCCTCTAACCATTTAACACAAAGCTCATGATCAGGGTTTATGAAGCTACAAAAGCAAATGCCCAGTAAACAGAGGAACAGGAGCACCTACTGACAGCACCTACTAGTAGTTAGTCACCACACAGGGTTTGCTTTTGGAAAGAAAGGATCCTCTCTTTTAATTACAGGCTGGTAGTCCTGTAGGCTCCTACACAGTTCATTCTTTCGGTGGAAAGCATGGCTGCAGTCTAATCAAAACAGAGTATGAGAAACATACCAACATTTTGTGTTAAAAAGAGGCAGACAGAGAAATAGGCTAGTTGTTCCAATTGCAGGAATGTTTACTGAAGTTACTGGATTACAACACCCACATGGTATCCCAACCACATGACTATAACAGAAGACTGAGGAGTAAGGATACCTGACTGTTAAACACAATGTTCCCTGCTGCCTAGGCCCATTCTTTTCTTTTCCTGGCATTAGGATGCCACTGTGTATCCTATCCTCACACTAGCAATTTCTCCTGCCCTGCTTCCCCTTGTGACTCCCCAGTTTCATTACCTGCAGTTTCCGCTGTGTCACAGAAGCCTTGGGTGCCAAGGACTCTGCAGCTGTGGGAGTGATTTTCCTTATAAAGCCACCATTTTTTGCTCCACTACCAGCCACAAAAGAGGCAAGTAGTTTCCGCAGCTCACCTGTACAGAAAAACAGGCAAAAGCAGACATCGTCCCCATAAGCAAGGGAACAAATCAAAATTCAAGAGAGAAACTTTCACATTGTCAGTCCTGTTTCCAGAACAGATTCTCTCAGCTTCTGTGAAAGCTGAAGTTTCAGAAGAGCAGAGGGGCATCCCACCCATTTAACTGGCAGGGCATAGCAAGGCAGGCAAGGCTCCAAAGAAAAAAGGAGGCTTCTGAAATGGTCCCTGGCACACAGGACCTGTTCAGAAGGATCATGGAGCTGTCATTTCTATGCATCCCTTTTTAGCATAGCAAGCAGGAACTGTAAAGTCTACAAGCACAACAAGGCAAGCAGAGTTACACAAAATTTCAAGATGGTCAGGAGAAAATACCAAGGGAAAAGCTTGAAGACATGTTCAACCCCTAGAAGCTTTTGTGATGCAGGTTTAACACAGTTTTCCTACCAGCTAAGCTCCAAGAATCAGAGCACCATCCCACCATCTGGGACTCTATTGTCTACAGAAAAGGATTTCACCAATGGCAGTCAGATCCCAGGAAAAAGATATCTCAAACAACAACCTAATAAAGTACCAGGGCACAAAAGGATTCTTCCCCTCTGCCTGGCAGCAGAAATACGCTCAAGGATCAAGGCATTCCTCACAGTACAAACACCTCTCCCTATACCTGGAATAGAAAAGTTGTACACTTCCTCCTTACAATGCTTCCTTCCAGTCTGTGAAGGATGAGTTCCCTTGTCCCTCTGTATTCAAGTTCTGTAGATCAACTATCCTGACTGGATAGCCTCCCTCCCCCAGCCTCACCAGATACTATTCACAGCTGCATGAGCTTCTGCAACACAGCTTTTTACGAAGATTGACTCATACACAACTGAGACCTGAAGTTGTGAGGAGGGGTAAGAAAGAGGATTCACAGTACCAAAGGAAAAATATGAATTTAGAAAAAACCCAAACCAAACAAAACCCCAGAACAACTAATACATTTTTTTATGTAACAAATATAAATAAAATACTCACCAAGATAGGGACAGCAGGTATAAAGTAACTGCTGATCCACCAAGGGTACAGAGTCCTAGCAAGAAAAGAAAGGAAATGCTGAAAGGACACAGCAGGAAAGAAACAGTCTTCAGCGAGTCAGAAATCCCACACGTGCTCACAGGCAGGTTTCAGAACTGTCTTTCCATGAAAACAGTAAAAGTAACTGGATTCCAAATCCACAGTAAAATAAATTTTGCAGCCCAAGTGTTCAGTCCAGCCCTGTAACACACAATGAGCTGCTCCACATGTAGTTAGCGTAGCTCAACCTTTGCTTCTGATCCACTGCCAAAGCCCAGCTGAAAGCTCATAGTTACAGAAGGGAACCAGGACTGTTGCCACAGCTGCTACTCATAAAAGAGAAATCTATCCATGGAGGAGAATAAATGAGGTACATCTGCTATGCATTACACCTCCACAGGTGTCTTCACCCAGATTCAATGGAACACTGCACTGTGGAGTAATGTCACCCCAGTATTACACAGCACAGCCAGAGGCGTGGGAGGAAAAGCAACTTCAGATCTCATCCACACAGGCAGTGTGTACTGCACTCATTTGGAGGAGAAAAAAAAAAAAAAAATCAGTTGACCTCTGCATCTTATCTCCACCACTGAAGAGATAGTGCAAAACAGAACTGTTTAATTAGAACAAGATACACTTGCATCTTAGCAAACACAGTGCTCATTTTTCAAGGAATACTATGTATTGTCTTGCATGGCTGGGAGTTATCTGAAACATCACACATGCCATAAACTCACCTCCTTTTCTGCTTGCTCATGTTATTTTTGGTTCAGTTACCCTTTATCATGCAACTGGAAAACAGGTGACTCCTGTTTTCTTCCTGCTGAACAAGACAGCAACCTTGTTCTTATAGTCCCATTTTACTATTTCTGTTGAGTTCACCATCACTATTACTTATTTCGGGAAAAGCTACAGTTCTATCAGTTCACCTTGTACTGCAATAATCAGTGAGTATGAAAACAGCATCTGATCCTCCAGCATAATTTGGCACTTACTCTGCAAGCCACTGCAGCAGGTGAGATGGCTCCTGCCTGACAAAAGCCCCAGAGCTTTAACACACACAGTTTACAATCCAGGATGAAATGCAATTGAGGCACTTGGACAAACTGGGGCATCACATCCGTTGACCTACATATGCTCAATGCAACTGCACTGAAGACAAGTGCCTGATAAAATCTTAAACTCCTGAGGCCGTGGTAGGTCCACCCTTATCCACAGATTCAGAGGACTTGCTACTGCACTAACTCACCAGAGCCTGAGCAGATGTCACAGAATCCATCATCAATCCCTCCTGCCTGACATCAGTGGTAAAAAACAACTCTTCAGGGACTGATGGAACCTGAAACATAAACCCCAGCAGTTACAACCCAAACAGCAGTCAGTAACTTACACCATTTTTGATAAAGAGAACAGTAAAATCTTACCAACCTGCCACCCACAAAAAAAACTAGCACTAAGGATCCTCTCTGCCCTAAGGAGAACCTTTCCATAAAATTAAAGATTCAGTTTGATCACAATAACAGAAGCCACCTTCCTTATCCTCCCCATACACCATCGTTCACCTTTCTAACAGGTTCCTGCTAAGCAGTTACCTTGCTTCCAAATGGAGGCAAGAAAAGATTTTTAAAGTTCATCACACCATCCCTTTATCTATCAGACAAAAAAATCCCCAGGTAATTCAAGGCTGCCAGCTAGCACTCTATCTTTGTGACAAGAGCTTCCAGTTCTAATAGGAATCAGCATCAATTTGCTTACAAGGATGCAGACTTGTAAGTAGAGAATGTGTTTGAGCAGCAATTAGAATTTCTATTGGAAAAAAAAATGTTGCTCCACACAATTCCACTATAGGGAAATAATTCTCCATTAGAATACAGAGGATTCTTTAAACCCCACACTAGGGTAAAAATACCCAACAAAACAACAAACTACTGTTTTTCAGTGTTTTAACTCATTTCAATACTATTTTCTATTGAGTTCTGTGCTCTGCTTTTTCTTCAGGGAAGAGCTGTGTGCACACAAGAGACTCTACCTGAAAAAGCCAACCCAGAACTGCAAGGATCAGCAGCTTGTTCAGGAAACTCATCTCCTTATCTTCAGAAAGGACCATTAACCTGCCATGCAGCAAAAGCAGCAAGAGAAAGTGTTAGATTTCAGTAGCTCAATTTTCATTAAGGAAAAAAATACCAAACCACTCACTTTGTAATTATACTATTTGTCACCATGTACACACTCCTTACTTGTCTGCCTAATGAATGGAAAGCAAGTTCTATTTTTTGTATGTATGCATCTTGAGTAACAAGCTGGTTTAAGTTTACACTGGCAAAGCCAGTGTTAAGTAATTCTAGAATGTGCTTCAAATTTTCCTCATGTATATAGGAAAGAAAACTAGAAAATTATTTAGGCATGGGAGACCTTGTAGGTTTAAGGTTCAAATTCAAGGTTTAAAATTCACAGCTGCAGATGTAGAATAAGTGAGTGGAGATTAAAAAAAATTTTTACTTAATGAAAAAAAAATTATTTAAATCAAACACCTGAGTTTTGGATGTACTGCTTTTGCAGCTTTATGTAAGATAAGAAGTGCTCACAATTTGTACACACACACAAAAAAGTACTTCTATAAGAATCTCAAACTAGGGCCAGCATGCATTCTCAAACACTAGGCACCCCAACTAAGCATGCAAACCTTCAGAGAAAAGTTCTTAACAAATATCCTTTCCCAGGCTCTTACCTGTATACCCGCAGCAGGAGACAAAATACTTTCCTGTAGTAATCAAGGGAAGGAGCAATATGATCCACAAGGGAAAGGTACTCTACAATCCAAGGAATAGTGAGAATAGAACGGCGATCCCAAATAGATTGTCTCAGAAGCTTCAAAACATCCAGTACAGGCAGGGTCTTAATGGACAACAGAAGTTAAAGTAAGTAGCTTGAAGTTATCTTTTGATACTTAAAGAAAAACTTTATCTATATCTTGACTTTTCTTTCTAGGATTTCATCTTCTGTACAAATAAAAGGTGACTTTCTGGTTACTGAAAACATTTCTTTGCACACAAGTAAAGGTAAAAACTACACTATGAAGGCAACCAGAGGTCACAATGGGACTTTCAAAGGTAAGGCTAAAAGCCTGACTACGTACAAGTAGAGTCAAGGTCTAACCCCTGCCTCCTTGCATTCAGTATGATATACTGCTAGGAGATGGGTGCAAAACTAACAAAAACATTCCTGGTAGCTGGATTTTACACTGTAAATACACGTCATCTTAGCTAGGTCAGAGTTCTGGTATGACAGACCCAGATTAGCAGAAATAACAGAAAACTGAGTACCATCAGCGCATTGTTCCCTCTTTCCTAACTTACACAACCCTTCTTTCCTTTGTTCCCAACCCCAGAATATGCAGTAGGGACACAGAACAGTATAACATCACCCCAGTAACCACTGGCTCACTTTGAAAGGGCATAACTATTGTTGTTCCCTCCCTGGATTAGAAAGCCTGCCTGTCAAGCAGAAGGCCACGTTAGATTTCTTCGAAGAGTGGTTTCTTACTTGGTTTCTTAATGCTACTGCAGAGTCTTGCAAGTCTCTAGTCGGTTGCTCCACAGTGCGATATGGCAAGAAAACAAGAAACCCTAGGAACTTGGCAAGGAGTCGGAGGCTTAATAGGACCACAGTGAAACGCTTCTTTTCATCCTAAAATTAAAAAAAACAAACTGGGGCAATGCTACCCTAAACTGGCAAACCAACTATGTACATTAAACTTCCACTCCCTTCAAGTAAAAGGACTACATAGTTTCATCACTGCTTTTAATACAGGTAAGTTTCCAAAATACATATTTATCAAGCATTTTACATTGCTTCTGTCTCCACTGCTTCACTTACAGCAAGAAGAAATTAATTCAAGAGCCTTCTAAAACAAGCAGCTGCTCAATCACATCTTCATATTAACAACATTGGAGGCAATGAGAGGGCAGAGAGCTGATCTCATGTTGCCTCCTTTATATCATTACTGCTCTGCAAGTCTCCTTTGGCTGCTACTTTGCTAACAGACTATAAGCTGTGACACCTCTGATAGGTATAGATGAGTGAAGAAAGATCTGAACAGGTATGAATGGGCATGATTACAAATTTGTTCTAGCTAAAATCCTCCTACATGGAAAAGTAACACAGAGCTATTGCAACCGAGTGCAACAACTGGACTCAGTTATTTCATTGGTCTAACACAGAGTACTAACAACCTAAAAAGAAGCTCTCACTTTTCAAACTATTGTGCATCATCTCTTATGACACAGTTCCATGAAGCACCTTGAAGCATGCAAGTAAATGGCAAGGGGCTCAGACATCCATAACCAAGTTGCAGAGTTATGACAGAACCAAATAAAGAAGCTCTTGTCCTGCAAATACAGTGGTGAAAAGTCCAGGCAACTCACAATCAAGCCAGTAATTCTTTGGGTACTGGAACAGCTCAGGGAAATTCCTGCCAGATGTGTTTGCAAAAAAACAAGCTTACCTGTTCATCCATATCTGCTTCCCCATCACTGTGCTCATGCTCCACCAGAGTAAGGCCATTCAGTTCAAGTATCTTCAGGCACAGACTATCCACCAGGTGCTGATTGAACTGGTAACTTCAGCAAAAGATGATGATGAGTAAGACTGGGCTGAAAACAGCAGTAAAACCTCAACTAACACACTGCAAAATTTCAAGCTTGTCTCATGAGTTGTATCAAGCATCAGCAGACATCCAATGTGACAGATTGACAGACAAGAAAGCAAGGGACAAGACTAGTACTGGCTGACCCCCTTCTTTTCAACTCTTATTTTGCATTTTTTTGAATAGGCACTACTATTTAGCAACTCCCGCCATAAGGATAATAACATTGATCTGTTGAAGCAGAAAGCTGTAAAATAACTGAACTTAAGATTCAAATCTCCCAAAGATCACAACTCCTCTATGCTGTGGATTGTGAAAAACTCATTGAACAAAACCATGAACCTGGCTTCATCGTGTAACTCCTTAGCTTCATGCACTACCACACAAGAAACACTTGGCCAGTCCAGTGCCCCTGCTAGGCAGCACTGCACACCTTGGCACTAGGAAACAGTGATGGCCGGTAACAAGATATTATGGTATTATAGAAGGAAAATTATTACCATATAAGTAAGCCTAAGTCTAGCCTAATGTAGCACACATACACACAAAAACATTCCATGCTCCTGGCAGAACCTGATTATTATTAACATGCTCACCATGCGTGCTGGCCAAGAACACTAAGTGCAGTATTATGCAGCTGAAAATCATTTCTGATATGCTCTGCCTAGGTTACTCCATGACCCAAGCTCTCCGGACAACTCCCCGCTGCAAGAGCAACACACTGGTGTTCCCCACTCGCCCACACATTTCACCAAGGAAACAGCAACCACAGGCAGCTAACCTTCCTGCGCTGAGGATGAAGTCCCTGAAGAACTGCTGGCACCCTGGGAATGAAGGGGGTGGACAGGGTCCTCTGATGCTCTGAGGAACAACAAATCTTTCCTGCAGCCTCTTCAGACGGCTCAGATTATCAGAACCCAGCATATTAAGGACATCCTGGTCTGGGGTGTCTCCCCAGCTTGCACCACCACCAATAGGACCTTTACACATCTTCAGGAGACAGAAAGAGTAGTGAAGTGGAAAATTTGTAATAAAGCATCATTTCACTTCCTCTCTCACCCCACATATTCTCCCTTCCTCACAAGACTTTGTTTTAGAAGTAATCCAAGCATGGCCTTTTCAGGAGGCTTATGTACAAGAACATCCTTTTTCCTCATGCCAAAACATGCTACCCACCTTGGCCATATACAGCCTAGAGACCTTGAGAGATGGAATTCCAATCCTATACATCTAACTCAGGCACATCTATCAGGGTACATCTGGATGTGTGGAGAGAACACCCATCACTCACATGGTCTTCATAAACCACTCAGTAGGATCTTTAGCCCAGTCTCCAAGGACTGTGATACTGCACTATGCATTCCCAGACCAGGTTTCCCAGGAGTTTCCAGAGAGTTGAAAAAGTTAAAAAATGAATGCAGCCCTCCCTCAAACACACAGATACTACTCAAGACTCAAAGAATCACAGAATTGCAGAACTGTTTAAGGTTGGAAGGTACCTCTTGGATCATCTAATCCAACCCTCTTGCTCAATCAGGGTCAGCTACAGCAGGTTGTCCAGAACCATGTCCAGTTTGGTTTTGAATGTCTCCACTGGGACTTCACAATGCCTCTGGGCAACCTGTTTCAGCGTTTGACCATCCTCATAGTAAAGAAGTGTCTTCCTGCATTCAGATGGAATCTCCTTTTTCTCAATTTGTGTCCATTGCCTCATGTCTTGTCAGTGAACACTACTGAGAAAAATCTGGCTCCTGCTTCTTCATTCCCTCCCATCAGGTATTTGTACACAGTGCTAAGATAACCTGGAGCCTTCACTTCTCCAGGCTTAACAGTCCTAGCTCTCTCAGCTTCTCCTCATACAAAAAATGCTCCAGTCACTTAATCATTTACGTGGTCTTGCACTGGACTCACTTTAGGAAGTCTGTATCTTTCTTGTACTAGTGAGGCCTAAACTGGACACAGTACTCCAGATGTAACCTAACCATTACTGAATAAAGGGAAAAGATGACTGCATACTCCTACATCTAAGTCAAGATGATTTTAATGAGAGATATCATATGTATATCAAGAGAACAATTACTAGGTCCATTTATTCCAAAATAAGCATCCTCCCCTCCCAAAAGTACATCTTCCCCAGTACTTCCCAACCTTCAAATTATCAGGCCTCGACACAAATCCTCAGCCTAGGTTCTTTTCTGCATGCACATCGTTAATACACACAAGATTCTGCAAATCACTTTCTAGTCAGGCACATCAGATTCCTTGAAGACTCCTAGCCATCAGTTTAAATCTTTTGTTACCTTTGCAAAACCCTGCAGTTTTCATTAAGAAGGCACAGACATAAAAGAGAAATATAGTACCTAGGACTAATTAAATCCTGTTGATGCAACAATGTCCATCTCACTTCTTTCCCACAATCTCCCTGAACACAAACATCAGACAGGATACTGATGCAAATTCAGACTGGACAGTAGACGCTCCAACAGCTCACAACTTCCTGGCAATGTGTGTGTGGCCTAATACTCAAATACTCAAAGCAATGTTATATGTCTGTTTTGCTATCCACAAGGAACCCACCAATAAGCCAGCCATTTACAGAGAATACAGTGAGTATCTATACTCCAATCAGAAGCATCTTTTCTTCCTTCTTCTTTCAGTTACAGTGAAGTCAGATGATGCTTGAAACTGGTGAAAAAAACCCTGTAAACTACAACAGCAATACTGTAACAAAAAGAGGCTGTTGCAGTGTTACACAGAAGAACCAGAGGTTCTTTGCAGGTAGTATATTCATGTTGCTAATGAACGTAACTGGGAACCTCTGCATTTGACACATGTCAAAATACATCCTTAAGATTTCTAAAAATTCTAACCGTTCTAAAATTAGAAGGTCACAGTAAATAACCATGAAGAATGAATTTTTACAGCTCATGATGTGCTCAGTGTGCCTTATCCCTGATTTACACAGAGTTCATCAGTAATTTATCACTGATTTGTATTTCTGGAAAAGAAAGGAAATTCCCATCCTGAAAACTTGGCTCTCCTAGAAAGGTTTCAGTAGGAAAACCTCAAAGAAACTTTCAAGACACAGTTTTTTTTCTCAGGTTGAGGAAGGATCAATACAGCGTTGATCTGTAACTTGGTTTTTTAATGAAGATATTTACCTGGATAAGCTGTTTCTGAAAGAGCCTGGCAAAATGGCTGTGGTTGCAGGTTGCAGATAGGTGAGCCATCATAGCCCTGTGAAGGAAAACATCACAAAATGCTGACCGGATCTCTGTGGTACAAAAAAAGTTTTCTAACCTCAAACTATACCAAAAGCATAAAATTTCTGCTTTTAAGTAAGCAATCTCCAAAAGCCACTGCAAAAAGCAACATCTTTATAACCAGGTATCCAAAGCACTGAGCCCCATCTGCTGACCGTGGACATAAAAATTCTCCCTGAGCACCTGCAGAGCAAACACAGCTCTAGAGATAAAAAGACTCTTCCTTTCCTGCAATAATGCTGTTATTTAGGAAGAAAATTAAGTCATTCAGCTCCCACTCTCCTCCTTGCAGAGCAGTGAGTTGTCAAGTAAGAAACCAGCAATAGCAGTCAGTACTTCTGATGCCCAAAGAGAAGAAAATTTTTTCAGTTTAAATCTCAGCCTTGTTTTGCTCCTGAGGTGAAAAGTCACCTTCATACACGCAACTTGAGTATGCTGGTGGTTAAGACTAACACAGAAACCCACAAGGCAACTGCTTTCAAAACCATAATAGTTTCTTTATATATACTCTATTTCGATAAAGCAATAAATGAATAAAACAGCTTCCTGTCCATGGAAAGAGCCACAGTTGTCTTGTTTTCAGAGCCAATACACTAGAACCCCCTAAAATAATTAAAAGAGCTAAGAGCTTCTGAACATCTAACACACTTCCCCACGCTTAAGAGGAGTGGGGCATTGAAAACATGAAGTGCACACACAAGTGTAGACCACGACAATGTTCAGACCACAACATACTGGTCATGAGAGTGGCTCTTTCTGTGTTTATGAACAGGGAAAGAGCTACACCAAGAGTGATCAAATTAGGCCCTGCCACTTATGGCTTGTTTCTTTAAGACAACAGTTGATACTTTTAAATATAGAAGCAAGTTTATATGGACAGTATCTTCCAAGAAGCACAGGTCTCTACAGGTTAGCACAGAAAACCGTTAGGGAGAACAGGGAACTTAAGATGCTGAGTCTAATATGCTGCACCAGCAATTCAGCTACATTAAAGAGCTAGCTGAAGTTGCATAAGACTCCTACCTGATCTTGTTGCCCAGAACTCTTTCAAAGTCCCAGCCAGTTTTTTCATGGTTATCCTCCCATTCACGCAGTAGTTCATAAAATATATCCCTGCGAATCAAAATATTTGAGGGTATGAATTCCCACTCTTCAAAATCTGAAGTAACAACAACTGAGTATTCAATCGCTCCTAAGTTCCCCAGCAAGAATCTACCTCAGATTAAATAACTCAAGCCTCTAAGCATTCAGATACCTTTGCAAAACTCATTAATGTTAGCGGTACTTCAGCGAGTTTCCATTTTCCATGTCTTTGACAGCAAGTGCTTAAGCTTGTTATGCCCAAGCTCTGACGGAATGACCAAAACACCCATTACCAGACATACTGAAGACTGAGAGGCAGGAAAGAATAAGCCACATGAAATAATACCTATGAGGAGAGAAAAAAGGACCAAGACAACTTGCCATTCTCCCCTCACCCTGTTGCTGCAAGCATGGAGGGAGGTGGCAGGAAGAATAAAAGCATACCAGATTTATATGCAGAAGCAATCCAGTAGGGTGACACACTGTACTGGCATTTACCAGAAGTCTCAATAACTCCTGAAGAATTAGGCTGCTCTTCTCTAAAGACATTTAGCATTTAGCTCCTGTGGTCAATATGGACAAAGACTTTTTTTTTTTTTTCTATAACATGCAGCATACATGAGCCATTCTTAATATCCTTTGTTCACAATCATGGAAAGATTATACCCTGTGAGCCATACAGTGACAGTAGAAGAAACTTACCTTTGTTTCTTAAATATGTGAAATGCTCTGTCACTGGGAAAGTTAGAGCGATTGTCAGTTTCTGGCTGGAACGAAACAGACTGTACAGAGCATGGCAGCAGGAGAGACACCTGTTAAAAATATAAAAGCAACCATTAGACTAATGTAAGTCTCTGATTTACCCAACAGTCTGAGACCTACAAAAAGCAGGGAAAAGACATGATGAGCAAACTAAGTATCACTAGTTGAGTTGTTCAGACACTAGCTATTTCCCAATTGCTAACTGCTAGGAAACACCAACAGTTTTACAACCTACGTTACACTACAGAGGCAGAATCACTCAACATTATGAGTGGAAGCATCTCGTCTAAGAAATCTCTGCAGAACAGGTTGCAACCAGTATTGATGCAGTGTGGAAAGAATAATCAGCAAACAGCTAAAGTGTACCTTCAACACAGGGCTCCACAGAATGCAGGATAGTGGCTGGCAATTCCTGTATTATTCTTCTTTCTCCTATTCGAAAAGCCTATGCTTTCAAGTAACAAGAGACCTTTATTTACAGCTTTAACTAAAAAGCTCAGCTATTGACAGGCCCTAGTCTCAGAAAGTACGTTGTACCTTCTTTGGTAAGAGTAGTTTCCATTTTTAAAGGATGGATGCAACAAGATACAAAATACATTAAAGGCATTCCCACCATCCAGCTTTAGCTCCCTAACCCAGATGATTAGATGAGGAAACCAGTTTTCACAAGCCGCATTGTCTCCTCTGAAGCTTCATTTGCCTCAAAGGAGTCTGTAGCTATGAAACAAATCCACTTCTTCCAAACTACATTCTGATATTACATCTAACCATTCATTCTTCTGGGATCCATGTTTATTAGATGAGACTCTCAAAAGCAAAACTTGTCCCTGTCAAAGTTGCTCGCTGAGGTCAGGGCCTGGAGCACAATACAAGGCTAGCCAGTGGCGGCAATTTGCAGCTAACGATCACTGGACCTAGCAATTCACTCACCCGCTGACAAGAAAAAACAAGTAGCTTTTAGACACTTGCTAAAGACGACATGACAAGATACTCAAAGAAGAAGGAATCAGATTTAACATCAAACCTATCGCAAATAAAAGAGCAATAACACAAAGGTTTGAAGCAACCTCAGTTGAGGTCTGCCAATTTTTACCTTGGCTGTACTGCTTTCATAAGCCTGCCTGAGCCTCTCGTGCAAGGTGGGAGAAAAAGATGCGATCCGTTCATTTTCAGCCAAAAGCTTCAGCATCCCCTTTTCTAAATGGGAAATAATTCTGCCAAGACAACATGGATAAAACCCAGACAGACAGACATAAACAACACATGATCAGACCTAAAGAAATGCTTATGCTCATTTTTTTATGAGGCTACCAAGTAAAGAGTTCTAAGCCCCAGGCACCCAGTGTGAAATCCAACTGGCATCTGTAGGGCCATTTTTTATTGCTCCCTTCTCATGACCTTCCCATTCTTCCATAATCACACTGAAGTTCAGTAGACAGATTAGTGCAAGGAAAACTCACAGACATCCCAATCCAGGTCCAGTTGTACGTTTTGAGGGAAAATTAACAACTCTGTGCCTGTTAAGTGGTAAAGCTCTAAAATCCAAGCACACCTGCTTAATCTCACACACATCTGCAGATGCAAGCAGAGGAAGAAAAATACTCAACTCACTCATACTGATAATCCAAGACTTGAACAGCAAAATAAACACAGTTGTGCACACTTCGGAAATGCTGTCTCACTGATGCATCTAAGGGGAAAAAAGAAACGTGAGACAACAGCCCCTATCACCACTTATAGACTAAAAGACCAACAATTAGCTCTCAAGGAAAGTAGAAACTGTCATATCCAAAAATAGTCTTACAGACCAGTATCCAGTTTCCAGAAGTTCCCATTCCCTGACACCCAAATGGAGAAATCTTCCCATCCCTATTCTTCCTATACTAAAGGCAACTGAATTGTTTAACACTGTATGGGAAAGAAGAGATTCCTTCTCAGCATTCTGGCCAACAGTAAGCAGATCCAGGACAAAAAGTAGACCAACTGCAACCAGTCATCAGCTGCTGTTCCTGTAGCTGGAGACTTTGCGTTCCTAATCTCAGCCCTAAGAATCCGTGAGTGTCAAAAGAGAGGTCAATCAAACTGGGACATCTAGAGGGTGCGTGTCTCATCTTAAAGCCACTCTTTTGGTTTTTATATCCATATCAAGGTACTAACTGCATCAAGCTTAAGTCTGAATTTGCCAAAAAACAAACGGAACAATTACAGATCTATATGGATGGATCCTGTGCACTGTAACCCAAGCTTAAATTTAAGAAACACATAGCAGATCAACAGCACTTTTGAGTTGCAAGGACCAATGGAGGAGAGGCTTTAGCATATCCATCCTTTTCTCTGAAAGTCAGTGTTAGCAAGTAGCTACAGCAAATCTCACACAACAGCAGAAAACTAGATTCAAACAGTATCTAGCAACCCCACTCTACCATATCGCAGAAGCAGTTCCCATACGTGCATGATTTTTGTCAGGATCTCAGATGAGACCCACGGTGGTAATAAGGTGCTTTTATGGAATTTACGACTAACTGCCCAAGCTAAAGGCAACTACTCTGTATCACATTATCATTCCATGGAAGTAACATTCTTTCCCCTCAATACCATTGCTTACCTTTGCTTCTTTCATTGACTTCAAGGTCACTATCGCCATCTTCTGCAGTAGAAGTGCCTTTAGATGTCAACAGCTGCAGAACAAAAAAGAGCTCCAGAAAAATATTTGGTACCAGGTTTTCTGGAAGAGAGGAAATGAGATACTAAAGGTGGATATTCAGCATTGACCTGCCTTTAATAAACGAAGGTAAAAAGATAGACGTCTGTTCTACGGCACAGTCAGCAAAGAACTCCCTCCCCACACACAGCCACAATGTAAATCAATATGGGAAAGAAGTGTTAGGGAAGGGTCTGGTTTCCAATAGGGCCAACTTCACCCTACTACAGCTCAGAGTAGTGCATCAGGTTCACTTCCTTCCCTAAACTTTTACCTAGTATCCATTTATTCTAATAACTGTGTTGGCTTAGTTTATTTTTCCAAATGTCATTTGTTTATACACTATAACTGTCCAACAACTTTCACTTCTCATGTGCTTCCCCCTCACAACACACATGTAAGTTCAAAGCTCAAAGAAAGGTCAGTCTCACATCTTCTGGGTCTTCACCTGCTATACACGATGAATAGAGCTGCGCCAGACACTCCAACTGTTTCTTGCAGGAAACCTTAGTAGGATTTGCACAGGTCACCAGATGGCTTTCAGCAGGAAGGCTAGCACTGCGAGTGTAGCTAGGCTTAGCAGGAGTACCAGGATCAAGAGATATCCCTGCAGGAGAAGACGCCTGGTGCAGCAGTTTGCATCTAAAATTCAAGAGCAGCAATATACCATGTGACTGAAGGTGATACACAGCAGCCACATGGCCAGAAAAGGTCTTTCTCTTGCAGTCTAGCATGAAGGAATTCCTGCAATAACTATGTCATTTACACTGTCTAAAGCTGCTTTTAGCATAACAATAATTTAACTCATCTTTACTTTATTGAGAAAGGATCTTGGGACTAACAATCAAAAGACTAAAAAGAATCACATTCAAATTCCAACTCTGCTAAAATAGTGTGGCACTTTGACCAAATTATCTAACTAACCTATGTTACTGCTTTTCATCTAAAATGGTATTGGTTAAGGACATGGAATCTGTTAGATAACCGGTCCTAAAAAAAATTTTTGCACGTACAATTTCTGACAGCTAGACACTTTACAAAATCTATGAAAATAAGGTTCACAGCTGTACCTTCAGTTATATTTGTAAGTTAACAACACCCTGAGAAGATCCAATACCACTAAGTGGAAAGGCAATGCAACAACAGATGAAATCCAGTACTGGCAAGTTAAATGACATAAGGAACAAACTACTTTAATTGCTGGACTCTAAATCAACAATGATCACTCAGTTAAATACACAGATATTGTAAAAAGGAATACCTACAGAGGTCATCTGAAATGCAGCAGCAGAGTGGCATACGTAAGACACATAAGAAGCAGAAAAAAGCCAGTAACAGCAACATTTAACAAATGATTGTTAAAGATCCCAATGGAACGTCTACACTTGGAACAACACACCACCTCTTACCACACTGTCTCAAAAGTAAAATCTTTAAAAGTTACTTTAAAGGCCGTGGGGAAGACAGAAATGTTTTTAACTCCAGCGAAGAACTTTTTCTATTGGCCTACTTCTAGTGGAACTGCTGCGATGAAGAACAAGTTAGTCCCAAAACAGGAGTAGAAAGGTTATTTAATAACATCTCCCTTGCAATGAACATAAGCACCTGACTGACAGAAGTGAAGAAAATTATTTATTAAGCACTTTGTAAACCCACCAAGGTAAGATTCCAATAACGTAGTTAAGACTCTGCTTCACTTCTGCCTCAGTGTTGTCATCTACCTCAGCACAAATTTCACCTTTTGCCCTTGCTCAGAGTGACCCAGTTGAAGGGAGGCTGCGTTAATGTTGCACCTCACCTCTCCACCACTACCGAGGACACACCACAAGCTTCCAGCTCTCAAGCTTGATGGGTCAGGTGAGATCACCTCATGGGCAAGATCCAGCCCACATACTGCTACTTCACCTACTGTAGTGTGTATGCATTAGCAGGACATTTCAGGTGGAATTCAGACTGGGATAGGTGCTTCATTGAAGTGCAGAGAGGCAGGTCTGAATCCTGAGCTGTTCTGTTACAGGTCTGGTACAAACAGTAACTCATGAGACTCTACTGGGTCTGTTCCAGCCAGTTCTGGTCCCACTGAAGGGAACTGCAAGGCTTAGCAGGAAAAGAATTCCACCCACATGTCCTGAGGAGTTTCCTCAAGAACAAAATCTACAAAGAACAGCAACAGTTCTGTCAGCAATTATAAACAATAGTTTCTCTACTACTGTGCTTTGCTTTTTTTTCTGAAGTATCAATCCTCACAGACTAACAATGATACCATTTTACAGAGGATGAAAGTCACACAGTGACTGAACAGCAGAGACAAAATTAGAAGCTAGAATTCACCTAACCTCCCAGCACGTATAATTTTCAACAGACAACTGCAGTAGCAACTTTTAAAACAGAATCTTACACTACCCACGTCCTGTCTTCTCTGGCTGCAAGCTTGCATTAGTCTGCCTACCTTGCAAAATCATTAACACTTTCCCCAGATTTGCATCATTAACACATTTTCTTCAAACCAGACTATGCCTTCCATCACAGGTGCAATCTTCAAACACAGCCTAATTACACCAGCTCAAACCCATTCGCTTCGCCTGTGCAGTCTAAGGAAAGCTGCACAGGAGATAGCCACACGTGCAAGTCCATGAAGAGGCAATCTTATGAAAGCAGTGAGGTCCGACTAAACTTGCGAAGATAAAGTGAGGGTCACTGTTCCAGAGACAGCACACCTCCAAAATGACAAACATAAGCTAGCTGCATTAATATCCTAGTCTGATATCAGAGTCACACTTGGTTTTAGGCAAATGATAGTTTAAGGTCACCAATATCTGTTTTGGATATTCCTCTGATCATTTCTACTCTGATACTGGCACCACCTTGAGACAAGAGAATTAAGAATCAATACAAGCCTATCACCACTCTACTCAGACTGTACCGTTCTTTCTTCAGCATCTCCCTCTCCTCTTGAAGGCTGTTGCTTATCACTGACGTAAGGTTTCCTTCCTGGACAGCGGTAAAGGCCTCAAGGCTCGACCCAGATGAAAACCGGGCAGCTGGAGACTGGCTGAGAGGTGTCGAAGTGAAGCACATCTTTGGTTTTGAGAGGGGGCGCTCAGCACTTACAGGAGTTGGGTTGATTCGCCTTGATGGTTTGCTTTTGCTGAAAAAGTGAGAAGCGATTCCACTGAAATCAAGCTAAACAACAAAAAAAAAATCAGGTCTCAAGACAGATATGCACGCAACTCTTCCAGAAGAACCTAATGCTAAAATAAAATGGATACCAAGTCAGGATACTGAATTTCCAAACCACATGTATAGCTGCTGATTTTATTCTGGTCACTGAATAAAAAGTCGGGGAACTACAGACTGCTAAAAACAGCCTGCTGACCCATACTGCAAAATTAATTATCAATCATCAAGCCACAGAACAGATAACACAGTGCCACACAACTCTTCCAAACATTTCTAATTTGAGAGGACAGGATATGCCTCGTTTTAGTAAGAAACTATTTCACTGGCAATTTATAACACAACCATGAGGGGAAAAAAAAAAAAAAACACCAAACGAAAAAAACCCAAAACAATCAAACTGCCATTGCCTATCAGTAAAAGTCCAGGCTCCTGAGGTACCATAGGCCCTTTAAGTTTAGGGAAACCCAACCTTCCTGCATCAACTACCTCGATTTGTCCTTCAGGAAGAGGCTCTGTAACGCAGTAAGAGACATACTGGAAATGACATACAGGAACATAAAGCGTTACAGTTCTCAAGGAAATGCTGGTTGGTACATATTAATTGCTGTGATGTTCTCAAAATCGCTATAGTGTTGGCTTCCAAACACTCCGTAACCTCTTTCCTAGTTGGGCATAGTACAATTGAGGAAGAGAGACCTACTGTCTATGCTGGAAACACACTTTATCTCTGTTGGCCAAAGCATCATCTAGAGCATCATCTAGACCCAGCACCCAGATCTGCTGTACAGACCCACAGACTCATCACTTTCCAGCTGGAATTTTGCATGTCCAACCAGAAAGTCCCACTTTCAGAGACCAGTGCCTGATATATGGAGCAAACAGGCTGACATGAAAACCCTAAGTTTGGTAATGAGGATTTTAAAGAGTAAAATCTCAAAGAGAAAGAGAAGAGGACTGAGGCAACCACAACACAAACAGTTGCCCAGAAGTTAAGCCAAAGTCACCAGGGAGACCAGGGCTTGCTGCAGACCAAAGACAACACAGGCATCAGCTAGCTATTTTGTCCATGATCACACGGCACAGACGAAGCTGCACGCTAACATCTGTTACCAGAAGCCAGAGAACATCAATTCGAAAGCCTTTTTACTAGCATCAGTAAAGCTGAAGAGCCTTCCAGGACTGCTCTTCATTAGCAACTGCTATTGTTTTAAATGAGGAATGTGAATAGCCAAGATAATGCTGACTCATTAGAACATGCAAGGTCAAAGATGTGCTCAGCCTTCCGTCAGCTGGTCTGCGCACCAGTAAGCTGCAGGCAGCACTACAAGCAAAAGGCTAAAGAGGCATCTTGGGTGAGTTCACAGAGCAGAAACCTGACTACCCGTTGAAGCAATATTCCCCTACATGGCAACGATAACAAAGCAGTTGTGACCAAGAAGCCCAGAAGCCAGCCCCCAGGTATTGTTTATTACAACATCTTCTGTATGTGGACACACGCAACAGGATGAGCTAGTCAAGGAACAATAACCTGCAGCACAATCCGAACGAGCCAGCGAGGCATACTTGCTCTTACTTTGTCCAGCCAGAGGCAGCACCCATGGGCGGAAACTCCTCCAAGTTGTTAAGATTTAGCTGGCCTGGTGGGGATCTGGCAGAAACAAGAGACCCTTCACTCCGCTTCCTTCTCCCTCCGCTCCATGACACACTGTCATTCTTTCCATCTTCCTCTTCAGCAAGGGAACGCCCCAGATCCCGAGCTACCTGCCGGCCAGAGGCACTGACTGAGCTGTTGCCTTTCCTTCGGCCTCGTCTCGCTGGCAGGGCTTCAGGCGTGGCTGTAAGGAAGCTCCCCAAGCTGGCCTTCTGAGATGACCGCTTCTCACCATGGTTAAACACAGGGCTGTACCCAAAGCTCGGGCTGCTACTGGAGACCATGCTAGGGAAGTCACTGCAAGAGCTAGACAAGTTTGACCCAGAAAAGGAAGAGGAGCTGCTGGACGCTGCAGCAGAAGAGAAACTGGTATCTGTGGTGCAGGTGGTCACTGAAGTCCTTTGGGAGAAGAGCTGCACTCGGCTGCTGGTTGCATGGCCTGCCCTCCTTTCTGATCCTGTCCTTTGGCTCCCATGGGCCTTGGAAGTAGGAGTTTTAGCAGGAGTAGAGGGTCCATTAGTCAGGATCTGGCTGGTCTGCTCCCTTAAAAAATTTAGCAGGAAAGGCACAAAGTCTTTCTGAAGCAAACTAAGAGATACCAGCTTGTCATGGATGTGGTTCTCCTACAAGGAAAGAGGACAAAGCATTAATATAAAGATGGTACCTGGTTCTTTCTTTCCATGTGCCCGGACCCGTTTAAGTAGTAACTGTGGGATCGCAATACACAATAAAAAGCAACATGACTTCTCAAAGCAGGTCACTGAAACTCAAGCGACCTCAGTGCCAGTCACGGATCTAAAACTCAGCCTCCACGCAAGTCATTTTGGCAGAAGTTTTCAGATGGAGTCATTCGCTCTGGTCTCCGACTGGGAAACGGTGGAACTGTTCCATGGAAACAGCAGTAATACTTATTGAAGCTACGGCCAGGGAGAACTTGGAGCAACTGGCACCCCTAAGTCCGACATTTCAAAGAGACAGATACCGAAGCAGCTAGTTCTAATAGAAAAATCTAAACCCTGCAACTTCTCTGTCCCCATTTGTCTATGAATGCCACCCGCTTCCACAGAGGGGTGCTGTAACAACAACTGTTAAGGCACTCTGAGTCCGGAAGTGCCAAGTACAAGACCAAAGCTGCCCTTCCATTTCCATTAAATAATTTTGCTCCCTTGAGACCTCACAGAGGTCTCTAAACAGAGGCTGTGCAACTTCAAGGTACAAGAAGTTTAAACTTAAACAACAAAAAACCCACCCACCACGGACTCAACACCTTTAAAATCTAAACAGATGATGGTGATCTTACAATCAAGACAATCTAGACAAAAAAAAAAGACTTCATGTTACATGCATAGTTCAAAGTTTCATACATTGGGTAAAATTTCTTTTGTTCTTGACACTGCACCAGGTTTCTGTTTCCTCTCAATGGGATTCAGCAACATTTGGAACAAGAGAAGCAGCTCTTACAGGCAGCAACTTATTCCTTACTAATATTAAAATCACTGCACACATATTCCTCTTCATTTATATTCACACCTCCACTAGATGAAAAGTCAAGAGAGCAAACACTATTTCTGAAGGACTTTTTTGTATGAAAGGAGGCAGAGAAAGCACAGCCATGACTGGGCTCCCACAATCCTCAATAGCTATGCTGAAATTCGTATTCAAAAGCGTGGGACCAGTTCAGCTTCCTGGAGAAGCGTGAGACTCCAACACAGCCTCGGTAACAAGCCAAGCAGCCAAGGCTCACTGCTTTAGGCCTCTAACACTCAGTGAAAAAACACAGGTCTGAAAACAAACCCCATGAGGTGTCAAGACGACCCAACCTCTTACCAGCTCCAGTCCGAAACTGCCGTGAAAGCCAGAGCAAGACGTAGCCTACCATCTCCTCAGGTGCCTCCCTGGGTTTAGAGCAGAGGCACAAAGACAAGTGCAGTCTGTGCTACGCACAAGGTCAGGCAGTTTCTCCCACTTTTCAGAGCACAACCCGCTTTCCACCCATCTTTCTCTCCGCAACTTAACAGAGGTCTGGTTCCTCCACAGCCGAGTAACAGCGACCTGTCAACAGGTGCCAGCCTCCCACTTGCTTTCTCACGCTGAAGCGACTGGGCTGCTCCCAGCAGCGGAAGGCAGTTGTAAATTCCCTTGCAAGGGCAAACTTTTCGGCCTCCGCACCCCTCACGCACGCCGTGCTGGCTGAGCTGCCAGCGTCTCAAACTTCGTGACCTCCGCAGGTCTGTTTCCGCAAGGGACAGGTTAGGAAACACCGGACAACAGAAAATGCCGGTCCCTTCCTCCCGCATAAGTCTAGGACGACAGCGATGCGGGACTAACCCATGTGGGCGACAGCAGCGAGTTGTGATTTTAAGTAATACTAGGTAACGTGCTCTGAAGGGCTCAGGCAGAAAATGCTTTAAATGCAACTTGTTTCTCTACGCCAAGAGTGAAATACAAGCACTCGTAGCCCACCTGTGCTTACCAATGCTCGTATTGCCCCAGGAACCCAATAACCCCTCACAAAACTCAGCCTGCTCAAACCCGGCGAGAATCCTCTCCCAGACCTGAAAGACCCTCCTCAACGCACAGGCGGGACGGGCGACCGGCCGGGAGACGCAGCGGCGTTAGCACAGAGCCACGCACCAAGCCCTCGGGAGGGACCCGCGCCTCAGGGCGGCCATCGCAGGCGGACCCTGCCGGCCGCCCACGCGGGGCCGGTGACAGCTTTGTCCGCCCTCTGACCGTGACTCTCCCTCGCGTCACCGCCGTTCCTCAGGGCGCCAGCTGCCCTCCCCTCCCTCCGGTCCCCGCTAGCACACGACAGCCAAGGGACCGAGGCACCGCCTTGGCCCTTCCCGCGCAGCGACCGCAGGGCCCCCCCCCCCCGCCGCCCCGCGGCC
>JANZLQ010000032.1:17962839-17987355 GCA_026212715.1 Elanus axillaris | reverse complement strand
TATAACAGCTTCATTGAAACTCTTGCCGATTTATTTTTTTTTTTTTTTTTTTTTTTGCATTTCCTTCACAGTCCTGTATAACAAGTTTTCCATCATTATGGGTGCACATTTACCTCCATGAAACACAAACATTCAACTGATATGAACGGTTCACTAGAAGAAAAGATGAAACAGAAATCACAGGCATAAAGCTGAATTAAAGATTAGCTGTTAGGCTACAGAAAGTGGTATATTTCCTGGGGGCTGGGGGGGGAAGCAGAAATGTAAGATAGTTGAACTCTTGTTTTTCCCAAGTAGACCCAAGCTGTCTGTAGTATCTTCCCCAAGTTGTTATTTATTTAAATAGGGAGAAAAACCCCAACAAACAAAAAACAAAACCCAGAAAAAAAGCCACCGAGACCTGTAGCAAGAGTCTACTTTTTGTCTCTCTAAGAATTTGTTTTCAAGTATGGGCCAATGCAGTCCCTTCATGTTTGCTGAATTAAAATGGTACATTGAGAAACAAACTGAAGTTATTTTGTTTTGGCAAAACAGTCCTCCTCATCTCCTCTTACTCTCAGTCTGGGTTCCTTCCTCTAAAAGAAACACTACTTCCCTTTTGAGTTAGAGAAGTCCTTCTCACTTCAAAAGCATTCTTGTGAGAGAATCCAAGCACATCAATTCAGCTATAAAAAGAACAGAGGAAGTAGAATTTTTTTTTAAAAGCACCTTTTCACAATTAGGTCAATTAGTGCCTAAATTTTGAGTGTTAAACAAAAGCAGCTTAGCAAGAACTCTGCACAGAAAGGAAAAGGGTTAAAAATTGAGAAAAATAAATTAAAAAGATCTAGAAAACAGGGTATCTATTCCATAGGTTTCCATACATCTCTAGGAAGTTGCTCTGATGCAACGTATCTCCAGGTATCATTCACTGAAGGATTCACTTTCACATGACAGAGGAATATATTTTGGCCTGTTACACACAAAAATCATCAGATCTCTTAGAAATTCTCAACTACAAGCTGGGTAAAAGTGGGTTCAGGAAATTTTAACGCAATATTGTCCTTGGAAGACTAAGTTTAGATTTTGGAGATCACTTGGGCATTTGCTGTCTACTCAGCTCTGTCTCCAGCTTGTTTCAACACCTTGTTCTCCAGGGCTGCAGATGGCGTCTCCAAAGTAAGGAAAACTGGTAAAATATTTCCTTTTCCAAACTCTTCACTTGATAAGCTAGTCTAGTTGCCAATTCAAATAACCCAGGAATCAAGAAAACCAGAGTTGTCTTCCACATATCTGAAAAAGGATGGCTTCCCTTAGAATAGAATGGTTCTGGTGTCCTCTTCATTTTCAGAGGTAAGACAACCTTTGTTATTTGCTCTTAGGAGGGTATTTATCTTCTTGGTACATTTCCAGAAGGGCTGCAATTGCCTTTAAATCCTCCTTTGCTTAAATATGTTTATATGGAAACTCTTTTCCTTGTGACCTCTCTCTCATATGTCAATTCTTTGTTAGGTGAAACCAGCTTTAATCTGAAATTTATTTACATTTTTCAAGAGACTTCATATCCTTTGCCACATCTGGGGAGAGAATTTCCTAGTCTTTCAGGCCTATCTTGGCCAGATTTAACCCTTACACCCAAGAAATAGAAGAGTAAGCTTATTGAATAACCCTACAGTAGAACAGGTAGGAGCTATTTGTGAAAGGAAAACATTGAACAAGTGGAGGAAAGAAAAAGATACTGGATGACTAAATATCGTCAAAGACTCAGTACTACCGAGTAGTTCAGTTTCAGAAATGGCTTTCGGAACACATACATCACTTTCTTGATTTGTGTCCATTAACAAACAAAAGTTTGTTTTCTCAGATGGTCAATAAACCTTAGCAGTCTTCTCAAAGCACAAGAATTAAATTATATCCCTGTTGGGCCTGACATTTCACCTATATGTGCAGAAAATTTAATCAGGGGTAATCATGCAGAAGGGCCTTTCATGCAAGGATTGCTACAACTTCTGGTGCAGCTTCAAGAGAGAAACGAAAGAGCAAGGCCAATTTTAAAAAAAAGCTGGGAATGTGTATGAGAAAACAGAACTTGTATAGAACTGAACCCCGTTAAATCATGGAATAGTTTGGGTTGGAAGGGACCTTAAAGATCATCTAGTTCCAACCCCCCCCTGCCATGGGCAGGGATACAAATGCTTTCCTTTGGAAGAACTTGGATGTAATAGTCAATTATTGAAGAAAAGGAAGAGGCTTGTAGACAATCCTCCTAAGGTTCCTTGTAAGATTTCTTTGGGTAAAACATCAGCTTCTTTACAAGGCTGTCCACTACAAATAACTTCATGATTCACACTATGCAGGATTTTAAGTAAAAAGGCTAGAGAAAGTTTTGAATCCCTTAAAACAATTTAAATATATAAATATATATAAAAAAAACACGTAGCCTTAATAATCCCATATATAGTCTCTCACTTTCTTGTTTGTGAAACCTTGCAAGACAGAAGTCATCATCAAGGAGTCTGAGGAGGGCTGATCCTGACACATGCAAAATACAGCAATTTAAATTATCATTTAGTCTAATTGAGGGAGATGGAAATCTCAAGGTTATTCAATACATAGCTAGTTACAAAACAAACAATACATGGCCTCATATGTAAAATTTAAAAGATCCATCCTGATCATAAATAATCCTCATACTTTCTTTGCTCTGCCACTAATTAAAATCTTAACCTACGAGATTTCTATGGCTAATCATGTCATTTTTGTAAAACATTGAACCTGAGGAACAAAGATTACAATGTGATATGGGCAATTCATCTAAAAACAAAAATGTGGGGAATAGAATTTAAAATGCTGCCTCTCAGCTTACTATGATAATCAGTTTATAACACTATCTACCAGATTATCACAATTCCCATACTTCAACAGAAACAGATTACTGAAAATGGCTGAGACAATATAATGAACAATGAATTTGAGGTTCTCCTTTCACTCCAAAACATTTGAATGAAATTATTACCACTATGTTCTTGAAACCTTTGGCCTTCCCTAAATAATTTCTTAATTCTTTTCTGATTTGTCAAATTGGTACTTGACCGAGACAAGAAATTAGACTGCTTTTTCTTCAATAAACTTTACAAGATGGTCAGTGGGATGTTAAGAAGGAAAAAGAACAAAACAACAACAACAACAACAACATAAATATCTCTTGGACATCCTTTGTGACATTTGACAAACTTTCCTCCCTTTAAACCTTTGACAGGCTGCAATAGCAAGTGATATTGCTTGGATGAAATCCTCTGCGAACGTATACAGCAAATTGCAGAGGAGTGAAATATTGAGTTTTTGTCTGCAAAGTTGCTAAGTCTGAAAGATCTAAAGGTGTGAATATGGATTATTGTACAATACCAGCATGTAAACATCTGACCTCTCAGCAACAGCTTCTTCTCCCCACTCACACAGTTTGTTGCTTCTGCAAGCATGTCAAGTGCTGTCAGGACTTCAGGCCTCTTAGAAACACAGTGTACAGATCTGTTGTTCAGCTAATCCTGTCATTATTTGTAACTTCTCACATTAATAAGCCATTATCATCCTACTTGCCATTCTGAAGACGCTTTACCTATACTCTTCAGAACTTCTTTCCTACCTTAGTAAAGTTTGTGTATCTATGAGAACAAACCTCACCTATCTTTTCTCTTTTCCCTGCTTCTCTTTTTCATCTATTGTTAGGTCTATCACCTACCAGGAGTATGGCCAATGTTAGTATGAGTCTGCAACTTCTACAATACCAAAAAAACCTCCCTGAGTCTTTCCAGTTCACCGGCTTCCTCTTACTTCATGAGTTTTTCTTTACTTATGTCACTTAATTTCTATTTCCTTGCACAACTATACACCTCTGCCAAGAAATTTGAACAGCAGTTTGTATAAAAGCATAAAGGCTATGTTACTGCACTGTCCTGTAATTTACTGCTGGTGTCATTCTCAGGTGAATAACCACTACTATGCTTACATCTCTGTAGGCAACTCACCTAGCTGACTGTTCAGAGTAGCCCTCCTACTTTTCAAAATCCTCCCTACATACTACCATCATTCCTACTGACTTTTTAGAGTCTAATCCTTTGTATCTCTTACATCCTCTTCCCAGATTAAATTCACAGCATGAAGAAGTTAACTGTAATTAATTATAGATTTACTAAACTACATTGGCTATTTCTACAGATAGATTAATATGGGGATAAATGGGAAATATATGGCTGTAATTCATGGTGTTATGGAACGTAAGACCAGAAATTATTGTAAGTTTGGATACTGAATCCCTTTCAACAGTCCCATATATATGGTACTGCAAGCATTGCAGGCATTTGTAGTAACTGCTAGTCCCCAGGATACTACATTCTGTTGTTAGAAATTCACATGTGACAAGCCCTAATCCTAAATAAACAGAAGTAACATACGAAGGCTTACTTATATCCATCTGTAAAGAGAAGCATGTTGCTCTCCACAGCTCTTCAGATATATTCTTTCTGCTATTCTATAATGTTAATTTTTGCATTGACTTATATTGAGGTTGCAAGAAATGGGAAGAGGATGGAATACAGATGCACAGCTGTGAATGTACAAGACAATTGTGTTTTCATATTCTCTAATGTGATGGGTATCTTTTGAGGATAAAGAACATAAATAGATCTGTGTGTACAGTCTTTCTTTAAGGCTTATTAATCATGGCTTAATTTCAGTATTCTTTAGATATCTTCCCTTTTCAGTTATTCCTACGCCACTTAACAGGTAAAGGAAGATTTTTTTGTTCTAGCATAAACCCATATCCTCAAACATCCAATAGGGCAAATATTGATTGCTATAAAAGCAGTAGCTTTAATTGCTTTCAGAGAATGACTGCCACTGTAATAAGTGGCTAATTAGCCTGGTAACATGACTAAAGCTAGTACTCATTTAATGTGAAACTTCTTCTATATAATGCGTAAATCAGTTGAAGAATATTTTTGAAATTTACTTACATTGTTGGAGAAATAGGAAGCAGCAGCGCTTACAGACTATTACTTCATAACACCCACATAATACACCTGTCATATACTCCTATTAAAAATGGGCCGGTATTGTAATGTTTTACTTGATTTCCACAGAGGCAGTCTGTTTCTAACAAAGAAAGCATGAATTTGCCTTAATACACAGTTCAGATATGTGAAGATAGCAACTGAAGCTTATTTCACCTTCCCATCTCATGCTATTATTTCTGTCTTTACAGAAACTGAATTCCTGCCTTACCATGGTTATTTTCTAAAGTCACAAAAGATCCAGAGACTAAGAACTGTTTTCAGAAGCTTGGCCACTTGAGGACTTTTTCCTCTGGAAAGCTAGAAACTACTGATTCCATGAGGACTGTGGTTTCAGTAACAAAGCCAGTGAGTTCATATCACACTTTAAGTAGCGCAATATACTCAGCATTTCTAAATCTAGATTTTATAAAACATCTAACAATCTTCAATAGGATGTGAATTAGTTCTCCATGAGAGGTTATGTTCAAGTATACTTAGGGACTCTGCTGCTCAAGTATACTTAGGTAGTCAGTTAAGAAGCAAAATAAAACACTACAAATTAGAAGGTTCCTCCTCTAACAGAAGACACATTAAGTATGAAGTGATGTTTATTTATTAATTAATGGTGTGACCACTTTTGCTATATAAAATGCAATTAAAATATTTTCAGAGCTATTATCATAGCTAATAACAATGTAAGCATCTTTAAGCAAACCTCATTTTAGTAGCTAGCTGAGAGAAACATATTAGTAGTTGGTTTTTTTACTTTAGAAACTATTTTTACTACTTTTGAATGATCTTTTTAAAGCTAAGCTCTATATTAATATCTATTCCTACAGAGAGGATACCTGGAATTTTCAGAAACAATAAAAACACAGGATTATACGTCCTCAGGAAGACCCTGAACTCTCATTTTCAAAGCCACATTATACCTTGTTATTAAGGACCAGTACTTTGTTTTTTTAAAACACAATATCGTCTTTGAAAAATTAATTGGAAATGCTCTATTCTAAAGCCAAGTTCAATCCAAGTAAACAGTCTTTCTTTGTCATGAAAAAAAGACATACACAGAGACTCTTAATCACATAAAATCTGCTTTTACGCCTAAGAGCAGTGGGGTCAGACTACTACTCTTTGATAAATTCTGAATATTCCTCTCCAACATATCAATTCCAATAAAGGGTCATTACAAAGTATGAGGTAATTCATACGTAAGACCTGCCTTAATATCCATGTGCAGTTTTCAAATATTTCTATTTTTTGTTTGCACCTGATTCCTCTGAGCCACTGTCTAATTCTAGGTTACTGTTGTGCTATACTTACACTTCAGTTTTGCTATTTACACTATATTGTTGATTTTTTGTAAAGGTAAAAATAACTTTCATATTCAAACAGCAACACTCTAAAAAAAAAAAAAGCTCCAACAACACACTAAAAAAAACAACCACCCAACAAAATTAAGAGTCTTTCTGATTTCTGATCCTCCAATCAGACAGTGAATCCACTCATTTGTATGTTGTAATAAACTAAATCCAGTTCTAACCAGTTATAAGATTGGCACTATATAAGCACGTTGCCCACAGTTGTGTTATGCTCGCAAGGGAGAGAATCTGTGAACACTAAAATTTCCATGGATGAATCAAACATACTGGAAGAACTGATGAAACCCATATATATATATATATATATGTGCAAGTATATTTTTAATAAAAATTCTAATTTCAGAAGGATTAAAATCACTGTACACATAAAATTTCATCTTCAGACTTGAAACCCAGATTAAAATTTTCATAAAATCTCTCCTCGGAATTGTCAGGATCTGTTTGAAAGCATTATGGGTTTTCTTGTGCCCATACTACAGTACCACAAACAGTAGTTGTAATTCACATAAAGAACTAGCCACTTTCAGTCTGCTTATAAGCGTGCTTAATAGCTATCCTTTAGAGAAGGCAGACCTCAAGACTGGAGTCTTATCTATAGTAAGGGTCCTTCTCTTTTCTTACAATGTATTTTTATATATTCTCTCCTCTGCACACAAGGTTTTATAGTCACAAAGTTTGCAGACACAAAGGTGCGATTAGAATCCAGCCTATCTTTTAAAATGAAAATACCTAAAACTTTTGTCAGCCTGTTATGTTACATAGTTTTGCCTCTGTGACCAGGAGTGATGATAAATGTAAAGCACAGCTCCATGAAGTAGTTACAACACAGCTGATGCCATCCAAGCACTCAAGTGATCTACAGTATAATGCATGCTGCCAGTTAGGTGTTCGAGCTCCTTAAAAATACTTACAAGAGCACTATTGGTTTATTCTGATTCTGTTGCTAGCCTGGTATTATTAATATATATAATAATATATATATATATTATCTATAATAATATATAGGTATACCAATATGGAAGTGTCATGTTAGCCAGTTTGTGAGCTCTCTACATATATCATGTTCTGTGTTTAGAAGCTGCCTGGAAGCAGTCAGAGGAGCTATACATTTGTAGCTAGGTAATAGGGAAACACGCCTACCTACCTGTGGTTCATGTAAAGCAATAGTGTCAAATTGTCAAATACTAGAAGTTTTAATAATAATGTCAAACTTGAACCAGTTTTCAAAAATTACATAGTGGTAGCTTAGAAATATTAGACCTCCACTTAGCGCTTGTCCTAATTTTAGTGGTTTCCCTATTGTAAAAAGTTCTCTCTTACTTCCATGATGGATCTATCTAACCAGGAGAAAATGCTAAGATGCTGAAAAATTCACAAACTCCAAATAAAGAATTTTTTTCCTGTAATTCCAGTTGGACTAGTATCATATGCAATTTTAATGATAGCAGACAAAAGATTTTAAGAGAGAAATATACCTTAATTAAAGATTATCTTATCGATGCTATTACAGACAATATCTGCATATATATATATATACAATATTTATTATATTAATTGGATCAATTATACCTTAATTACATGAGAAATAATCATTAGTCCTTGGGCATTATGCTCTGAATTGTAACCACCTATTTATTTCAAAAAGATTACTGTATGAATTGTCATCATGGAAAGAATTGTTGACCCCAGCTGATCAGCTCTCCATGGGAAATCCCACAGACCATTTAGCCTTCCTGAAACATCTTTACTTATTCTATGTTAATGAAATTATGATGCTAGAAAAATGTACTAAATCACATTATGTTTGGGATAAGATTGGTATTTTAAAAAATTGACCACTTCAAGGACAGACAAGAATAGATGAACCATGTGGTTATGAATTTTGAGGATCTTAAAAGTACTGTGGATTCCAGAACACACAAATATTTTAAACAATTAATAACTTTTTATAGGGTTTTTTTCCTCTATGATCAGTGTGTATGGATGCTATTACCCAGGCCAATTTATTGCCCTGACCTTCACTATGACTTTTCTGCTGCTTCTGGTAGAGAAACCTGCAGAAGGAGAATGGCCCAAGAGGGTTCAGTCACTAAACATGGATGTGTTCTCTACAGGAAACATACTATCTGAAAAAAATTAAGATGTTCATACTGACTGCTTGTCCTCAACTGTTAATTCCTTAATTTACAGCTTGGAAAGTTTCCATTGAAAGAACACCTAGCCTAACATGCTGTAATTTTTAATTCTTTATACCAAAGGCAGATGTGAAAAAAGCATGCCTGAAGAATTTCTATCCCTCAGACAAAAAGACCCTATTAAGCCTTGGAGGCAGCATTTAGATTTCTACATATCAAGCAATTGTCTCTGCCACTTGGATAAAAGCAACAAATAAATTTTTTACTTGTTTGCATTAGAAAGAGAGCATGTAGATTAAAATTGTTCAAGAAACATCATTATCAATATAAAATCCAGTTGCTTAAAGGAATAGGAGTAACCTGTGAGCTTATATGCATCTTTCAGACATCCTCTTTTTTCTTCTAAAATAATGCTTCCCAATATTCCTCATCCTATGTGTTTTTGTATGAAAAATCAACATACTCCAGATAAACTTACTAATGAAGAAAATAATGACACCGTAGCAATGATCATATGTTGATTGCCTTTCAAGAACCTAACATTAACAACTGAAAACAGTAAGAATTCTCAATCAGAGCTTGCCTTTGAATCTGGTCATAAGCATGATCAAAACACTTTCACTGATGGTGAGTGAAGGTTGTAACATCACAGCTACTTAATTTTCAGGCTAAAATGTACTGAAAAATTAACAGTTATTAACAGTTACCCTGTCATGAATGAGATGGTATAACTTCTGTACATTTTCCCTACTTCACAAAATCAAATCTACTGTGTATGAAACAGCACCAGTAGCTATGAGCAGGACTAACTCCTTGAAATTTCTACCTTGATTAAACCCAATGTTGTAAATGGTATTAGCAGCCTCTTGGGAAAAACCTAACTTAAGCCTCATGCTGACTCGACATAGTTTCCGTCAGGACAGAGAACAAGGGGGCATAACAATTCTGTAAACCCTGAAATCAGAACCCTTTTTGCTACAGCCAACTTTAACCATGCTAGCAGTAAAAAAACCCAGACTTGCTGAACAGAGAAAAGCTTTTCCCTCTTTTCCTTCCAGTACACATCTATCTGATAATGTACCATGTCTCGAAACTGAAATTCTGAAGAGGATTTTAGACAGTATATCCATTCCTGGCATTTTTAATGGATAGGTACAATGCTAAAGCAGAGTTTAAACTAGCTGAGTTCTACGGCAATCCTAATGCACATAAGAACTTGAAGTTTAAAAGAACTCTGTAACAAGAGAGGAGCATCTTTGGGGTTTTGTTTGTAGTTCTAAAAGGGATTGTTAAATGTGAAAACCAATGTAAACGTTCATCTCTTGCTATTGCAGACTAGTGAAACCTGCCAAAATTAGTTCATAAAAAATTTCAAAATTTACAACATTTACGTGCACTCCTGGCTCATAAACCTAAAACATCCAAAATAAAATGACACTTATAAGGGATATGCATTCCTTCTCTAAATACCCCTTGAACATGTCGAGAAGTCTTACCTTATTCTTCCATAGGTCCCTGAATTCCAGTGAGATGCTTAAAAATTAAGGTAAATTTTTCAACTCAGATCAGTATATTATTTTTCATCTTGGATATGAATATGAATATGGCGGCTTGCATTTCTATAGCATGTTGTGCGGGAAGATTTCAGAGCACTTTGTAACTAATAATACAATTATATAGCTACAAATAATTTTTTAAATGTTCCATTAAGTTAGAAACTTGAGAAAATTAAGACGCAAGAGAAAATATTTGTGTAAGTGCCAACTAATTCTGATTGCTTAACCTGAGAGACTCAGATTATCCTTCCCTAACACAATGAATAACCACAAAATTATTAAATTAAAATTAGCACCCTTATACATGTCTCATTAAGCCCATCAAAAAATGAAAATATGCCAAAATGACATACAAAACTGGAATCCACCTTTGTTAAGGGCTGAATCTTATTGTATAGCAGCCAGTTTAGAAGTATTCTAGATGGCTACTGTGGCCAGAAGAGCTATTCACTATCTTATTGAAGAACTAGAACTGAGAAAACATAGAGAACAAAATCTGAGGTCACTGATTTTGATTGTTTCTCAAGACACAGTTACACATTTAGCACAATGTCTACCTAAGCAATCTCTTCACACACAGCCCTGGCCAATAGTTGCTGCACTTCATCACCTCTTCCATTGACCTCACACAACAGTCTATGCAGTCCTCTAATAAGCAGAGTTCAAAGAACTCATCTGGCTGAAAAATTCACAGAAAGAAAGAAAAAGGTTATGTTTCAAAAGGATTTGCTGTACAATTTGACCATGCTATAGAGAGAAAAGGATGCTAATTGCACTCAGACCCACTCTTCAGATTTAACTACAGTCGAAGAATTCATTCTAGTTTTTGTCAGCTCTAACGCTGCCAGACTGTTTCCCTATGCTGCAAGTTGAGTAACTAAGGAGAGTTGAGGCAAAATACTCCAATTCTCTTCCATAACATATATATGGCAAGAGAGGAGTTCTTTTTATTGAACAAATAAAAGTAGACCCACATCCTAGAACCCCTCTGCACTAGTGAGCAGAGAATATACAGAAATTTCATTACCTCCTCTATCTGATGTCAAACTAGAGGAAAGTGGCTTATAGTTCCTGAACCCTTACTCATCAACAACCAGGAAGAAACTCTCTTTGCTTGATTTCAGCAACAAATGTATGATTTTTTATTTTTTAATACATGAAACTAAATTCAACAGCACAGATCCCTGACCTTGGAAATTCATTAGTTATGAATGGTGAATCAAATTTCAAACAGCAGGAAATACGTGAAAATATATTCAGTTCCAAATATTTATACAGAGTAATATAGAATGACATTAAAATTCTTCTTTATATTTAACTGGAGAAAAGGTTTAGGTTATTAACATACATATTCATCTTTCATGCTGCTGGAGCTTCTAGCTTGCTAAGCACCTAACATTACTGTACTGTAAAAAAGAGAAGGACTTGCAAAAGTATTTCAGTTCTTCAGTCACCCGTAAGGTACATGAGGCCTTCATTGTTGGAATGACCTAAAGAATCATGTACTCGTAGTTTCCATGGCAAATGAAAAACTGCAAGTTAAATTCTCAACTGACTCAGGACTTCCAAAAACACAGTTTGAAAAGGAACACAGCAGTCTTGGACTTACCAGGTAAAAAGAAAGAAGAGGCTGAGAATGTTACATATCATTCTCACTCCACTCAGTAGCAGCACCTGGCACAATACCAATTCTTTTTCATGTGACAACAAAGTATACCGCTTTGCAGCTCCTATTAATATTGCAGCTGTATTCATTTGTTGGGTACTAAGGAAGCCAGAAGACCTCTGTGCCAACCTACTTTCTTTGAGTATTGTGAGCAGTTTTTGCTAATTATACCCAACTGGAAAATTTAAATTGTAGACATACAGGCAAAAAAATTAGGCCATTTTGCATCCTGGGATACAAACTAATCCTGAAAAATACTGAAGCTCAACTTTTAATGAGTTAATTTCTCCTAAGTCTTATTTCCTAGTCAGTGCCAGTCATCACGAAGAAGGTGGTATTTTGGTATCCCATCAAGTTCACAATAATGAACATCTGGGAGCTACTGTTTGTCCATTTCCACACATTGAGGACAGAACTATTTTTTTATATTCAGATAAAAAGCAGCCAGGAGTTGCAGGAAAAAAACACTGCTTTTTGAATTAACAGCCAAAATGCTACCATAAGTACACTAGCTACTTTGACTGCCTTGTTGTCACTCACCACTGATCCTATGGAAGTTTGAAAGAAGCTAATGTTGATGGATTACTTTTAATATCAATACTTCTGTGCATGCTTCACTGAAAAAAAAAAAAGTCTTTCACATAGAGATATTCATACTGAAAAATACATCGGAAATAAAAGGCAACACAAAATATAACCCAAATGAAATATTAATGGTAAAATGATGATGATATGTTACGGTCTTATGCATTAATGCTATATCATACTGCTTTACCAGTCAATGCAAGCTCATGCTGCTTAGCATATCTCAATATTTTTGTGACTAATACACAAATTATGGTTAACTCCAATTATGATTCTTAAGCTTCATCTTTTTCATATTGAAAAGAAACTGGGAATACAAAACTATGGAAAGTCCTCTTTCTCTAGCAACACTTTCCATTAGCTATGACCCCTGATAACTGCCATCTTTGCTTCATACACTGCAAGCAGTGGAACAATTCATTATTTGTTCATTCCCAAAGTAGCAATTTGACTGTCTCTAGATGTCTTTTTTCTCACATTAAAATCATTTAAGGTAGTCTGAATTTTAATATGCGTTCCCAATTCAAAATCCACCTGGTACTGATTACAGGCAACTAGAAAAAAAGAGAGATTTTAATCTTAGTCTTGAAAGAAGCAAAAATCTTGTTTTCTAGATTTTATAGGCCTACCTTTTTCAAGAGAAAGTGCTTCTGAGGAAGTGAATCTATCTTTTAGAACATCCAGAGATGCTCCAGATCATAACCTCAATAACAGCTCTTTAAATATTCCTCTCTCTGATTTTACCTCTTCTAAGTGGGACAATATATCTTCCTGACAGGGTATTCCTGATTCTATTCCTGAACAAGATCCATTGTTATTCCCTAACTTGATCTTTCAAAATATTTTTTAGGAACTTGTGTATAGCAGTATGACTAGCATATGCCTACTACCGGACTAAGCAGAGCAACTGAAAATGTTTAACTTTGCAGATGACTGCTACAATGCAGTCACTTTTACGAAGACAAGGCTTATTCACCTGCTGAAGTTGTGCTTTTGAGATGCGAATGACAGGGGGGAACTTGTTGCCACAGGGAATGACAGGAAGCTGTCTACGACCAGTTGAGCGGGAGGAAGAGGAGTGGCTCTCAGCTGATTGACTCCTTGGTAAACCAGCCTCTTTCAGAGGGTCCGAGTGGATGGATAGATAGGCTATAGGGCTCATGGTGCGGAGGATGGGACTTGAAATTCTTGGAGTGGAGAAATGCAGCATATGAGATGAGCTGAGCTGTGAGAACAACATGGCAGGGAAGAAAGTAAGGTTTAAAAATCACTATTTTAATAATACTTGTTTATGTCTTGCCTATATGCATTTTCTTAGAAGACCATCTTCACAACTCCCTCATGGGCTAAATCCCGATAATTTAAGAGGTATCTTAAGTGTAACCTTCACATTTTCCATCCGTTTTCAAAAAGCCAGTATCAAAATCAAAAGTGAGCATCTTTTCTCTAGCTGGCTCCTACCTTCAGTTAGTCAGTCAGTAACAATCTAGTGAAAATTTAATAAACTAACACAGTTTGTTCCAAGGACATTGCATACACAAACTAGTTGATTGTTGACTGGTCCTTACAAATGCTTAGCACATCTGTGCAACAACACTGTTTTCTGAGATGACTATTTTTAGCATATACACCCATTGGAGGCTTTACAAATGTGACTGTACAACTATGGCTATAGCAGCATATATTAAGACCCATAGCTGACAGAAGTAATCAATAAGATTAGTACTAAACAATTTTTATGAAATTTCCCAACTACGGCATTGAACTAGGATACATTGTCCTGGAGAATCCGTGAACAACTGCTTCATCTTAAACTACATCACTCAGGCATTTAGGAAAACAAACAAACAAAACAAAAAAACAGGAACTGTAAAGTCAAAGTGTTCCAAACTAATAATTTTGGAGAAAGTAAATTTTCAAATTGGTTATTGATGATTCTAATAAACCTATAGCTTTGACATACAACTCTGAAATCAACTGATTCTTTGCAAGACCTTTTCCAGCACTGAATAAATATCTGATGGTGACATGTAATAAATACCTGTAAATGAGATTGCTATATACAGTTTGCAATTCTTTGTTACAAGCACATTTAGACAAAATCATGAAGAGTAGCGATATGGAAACTTTTTGCAGGCTTCATGAAGGTGACTTTCTGTTTCCCACCATGGTATTTGTAATTATAACCTGTATTCCTTGGAAGCAGAGAGCACCTATCAAGCATTTCAATTTCCAAGGAAAAGGTATTTTCAATTGTGTCAATCTTAAAGCTTCAGTTCCCACAATGCATAGCTGTCTCTCAACTGGGGACAAAAAAAAAGGTATTTCCAGTGTCTCATAAAAGCAGCAAGTGAGAATAGAAGGTACATGAAAATTAAACAACTTGGAACTTGGAAATAAATGGAAATTTAAGAGCAGGTTTTTGATAAAACATAATAGTACCTCAACGTACAAAAACGCTAATTTCAGCAATATTTCTAAATAATAAAAGTAAATAGATTTACACAGTCAAACCTCTCCTATAACCATGCATATATATATATATGGTATGAGGTTGTCAACCAAGTATGACAGGAGCAAACTGTTGTTTAATTTGAACTGAAGATGAAAATAGAATTAGCTGTTATATTCAATTACTTCAACCCCATTATTATTTCTTTGCTGAAATATCTGCTTGACAAATCATGTTGTGAAGTTTTGTGCATGCATTGTATGGAGTTCAGTGCAATTCAATACAAACACAGTAAATTAATGAGGCCGTGGTTCAACAACACAATAAGTCCAGCTTTAGGCTCTTAGTACCAGAACAAGGAAAAGAAAACTACAGCTGTATGATGCAAAGTGCTGCTCCAGTATAAAAATCACCATTAGTCCAGATCAGTTCAAATTCTTTTGACAGATTAAGTTCATACGAGCATGTATTACAGCAAATCAGGTACCATCTGTCCTCTTGCAGGCAAAATCAACATAAAGCCACTATGAAAGCATAAAGTCAGCATATATACCCTAGCAAGCTCTGAACAGTTCAACAGAAATGTGACCATGTGCCCATGACTGAGCCAGATCAACCTGGTATTTGCTGGTAGCACCCAGAATCTGTACTGCAACTGGAAAACCATTACTGATAACATGAAAATTAGTTCTCTTACCTGCAGGTTTTTTTCATAATGGATAGCATAATTTACTGTAATTTTTTTATGCCTGAAACTTGCTCATCCCAAAGCCAATAACTTACACATTTAGCTCTCTCATTTTTTTAGTTAAGGTTTCCTTCCTGTACTGCTGCAACCTTACATTCTTATTAGAATGTTGATGCTATGTGAAACAGGTAAGAAATTTTATTATTAATTACAAGAAGTCCATGTAGACAGAAAATTTCAGGAAGAACATTTATCTACAAATGGAAGGACTGCAGACCAGCAATTTCTTTCTTTCAAGAGAAAATAAAATTATGGGTCAGTGTATGAACGTTTAGTTTCTTGTACAGAAACACCTTTGCTACTACTTACTACAATAATGCCCTGAAAGAAATAAAGAAAGAATAAAGAAGAATCAAAGTAAAAATGAAAAATAAAAAAATACATAAAATGGGAAAACTATTTCATCATTCACCATTGAAGTAATTGCTTGCATGTTTAACAAACCTATTAGAATAAGCTCAAAGAACATAATTCATTATACTTCCTCCTAAGTGATAGTGAAGCAAGTCACTAGAAATCCATATGGGAGGTATATTCATGAGCACAATGACCATGAATACTGACATGTCCTAGAGTTGCAAGCCATTTGAAATGAGTAGACTGTTCCAGAAATATTAAGCTATTATACTACTATAATTTCAACACCTATTTTTAACCCCTTTTAGTAACACTTAAGTAATTTCATTTATGGTCCTAAACTTACATTCTTGGATCCAAGCTTGCTCTTGTAACTGGTACAACATAATTAAATCAGCAGAAAAGTAAAATATGACCTTTTGCCCATTATTTGTATTGTCAAGAAAGCACTACCTAGATAAAATTACTAAGGAACAAGAACATCTGATCCACAAACAAGTATCACACTAAAAGAACAGTTTCAAGCAGGTAAATGCTTTGAGGCAAAATGAAAAGGACCCCACCAAACAGCCCCCTAAGGTCACCAGGACTCTGGAATACTGTGTGAAGAGTCATATATATACTAGCTCCTTATGAAGTGATAAGGGCACTCACCTATAAGAAGAGCTAGGTTCCCACCTCAAGGAATAATTAAGTATCTTTTATGAAGTGGAATACTATCAACAAAGGACAGAAAGAACAACTCACCCCTAAATATCCTCCTGGGCTTTGTTTGGCTTTCAAGCGCTAATGAAATAAATGGAAGACTACCACAAATTACCATCATGGTTGGAATAGACACACTGCATAGACACACTGTTCCCAGTTTCTAAATCAGCCAAATAATTTCTATTTTCTTTATTCCCAGTTCAGTTTAAATTTCCAATTCCACATGATTCACCTTCAAAACAGCAAGTTCCTTCCTGCCATTCATCTTGCACTACTTGCCCTTCCAAGATAATATAAACCATATTAATTTCCCCCGGTTTTGAGATCATGACAAATATCCCTTACCTGCTTGCAAAGCAAAACTAAAACATAATCTCACCCCAGTGTCTACTTCAACCAGTATTTTTTCCAATACATCTTATAATTAATTGACCTTGTTTATAACTATTTCTGCTCCCATGCTTAGAAGCTTCTTCCTTTCCAGATAAAAATATTGTCCATCATTAGCACTGTGGCACATAATTAAAACATCACCACTACTTTCAGTTTTAAGTAAAATAGCTATTTCCCCAAAAAGAGCCGAATTTGTATGAAGTGGGATACTGCATTTGCATACAAAATTGCAAGCCATTTTTTAATGGCTTTCAAAATAAAAACACACGATAATTAGTATTTTGTACAGGACTAAGTGTTGCTTCTTGTCTGTTTTACTAAAACTAACGTTAAAATACAAAAAAACGAGCAACTGAAAACAAGTGAGCAATTTAAATTCATTTTTCAACTTTACAAGTTTCTAACCCATCAAAAACTTTCATGCAACTAATATTTCAACTTAAATCTCAAGTCTTCTGTTGTTTAACACAGTTCAATATTTTCAGTAATGTAAAATGAATCTTCTATAAATGACGTAATGCTCAAAGTATGATACCTCAATATAATCTTGTATGAAAGACACGATCTTGCATTTTCCATAAGAACCTAGGTGTATTTGAAATTTTACTGTACAGCTATAGTTAATTCCATTGAGTAGTTGATTTTCACCATAAAGAATATTCCACACCTTATAATAAATGAGTGGTTGGTGACAAGTTTCTTTTTCTAATGAGCTGGCTGTAACTTTCACAAAAAGTGGTGGTAAGTGAGGGAGAAGTACAGCCAGGTTTCTTGGCTCAAAGGAGCTCGTAAGAATTGCCCTTTATATCATAGATGACACTGTATCTACTGAGAAAAGAGGAGAAATAAATCCAGGAGCTGATTCCTAATCCCTTAACCATTAATCTCACTTCCTCCTTAGGTAAAGCCAAAGAAGTCTTTGTTCAAAATCAGTGACAAAGAGAAAAAAAGTAAATGTTCAAAAATTGTGCAAATGAGAATTCTTTAGAAAAGATGGAGAAACACAAAAAGAAGAGGATGCAATGGAAGCAACGCAATCTGTCTTAGTGAAGAGAAAATTCTGGGAGCAAAGCAGTAGTTGCAAAATTATCTTGGAAGTGAGAAGTGGCAACAATTTATAAAAGTCAACAAGTTGTTTGTATAAGAACTGTTTGAAATTTCAGAAGAAACAGGAAGAAACAAAGGGAATTCCAAAAGAAAACACTACATCAGTGATGGTGAGAGCAAGTAACTCTGTTTCTTTAATTTCAGCCATTTAGGCTTTTCCTGAAACAAATGAAGCATTGTAGCACAGTATTTTACATATTCATTGTAATTTTATGTTTATGCACTGCAAATATAATAAATATATACTCACACGTGTACATCTCACTGATTAGGAATCACTGCATAAGGAGCTTCTTTATATACGTATAAATATATATGTATATAATATTTTTTTTAATTGAGGCCAGTTCTGTGGATCATACCTGCAGAACTAATAGCCACTTCCATGGGAGAATGTAAACACTCATATAACAGAATACGGAAGATTATTCCTCAAGACTCAAGTCCCATATCTGATGAAACTAGGATTTTCTGCTACACTGTTGTATTTTAGTCACTGCCTTTTTTCCCTTACTATCTCATCATACAATTCTGAATAAAGAGATTTTCAATAAAACAGTGACCATTTCTCTTACCGGAGTGAGTGCTCCTTCTGCTTGAGCTTCCATAGGACTTGTAGGGGTGGCTGCAAGAAGCTGGCCAGCAGCTCCGGATAGAAGTTCCAATTTATCTGTAAGCTGTTCAGAAGCAGCAGGATGACACTCCATGGCTAGAACAATCTCCACCCCTGAGATTTGGTTCTTGGCATGCACACTGTTTCCTGCCCAACCACCCGGCCTGAGCTGCTCTTCTGGAGGGGACTCCTCTAGAACTTGTAGTACCTCTGGCTCTTCATCTGAGGGACTTCCAGTGGTTTTGTGCCCTAAAGCCTCATTTGTTCTGAAGTCCTGCAAGTCCCGTTCCTTATCTATTATCACCCATTCCTTAGAATCAACGTCCTGCCTGCAGGAGCTTAAGTTGACAGCTACAAATCCATTGCTAATAACACCATCAACATGTTCTGGAGAACTAGCTGACACGGGCTTTGAAGCATCTGGAAGATACTCTTCATCATAGTGCCAAACATGGTCCATGCGGGCAGTCACAGGAGCAGGAATGGGTGTTTTCTGAGAAAGAGTAGGAACAGCAGCAACAGGAGTCTCTGCCGCAGCATTCAAGTCTTTCTGCATCTTCTCCAAACTTTAAAAAAAAGAAGTTAATATCTGATTTAGTGAAGAATTAATTAAATAATGTAAGCTACATTTGATTTTTTTCAGTAGAGGGAAAACTAGGTCTATATAAAAAAATCTGTTGTTATATTTTTGAACAATCTACAATGGTCAAAAGATGCACAATTTGAGACAAATAACTCATCAAGTAAAAATGGGTGGATGGTCTTAGAAATTTGCACATATTGTAAGTGTAATTATAACGTATCGTATTGTACTGTAAATGTAATTACCAGAAGGGAGAATAGTGAGTGGATACCAACTCAGTGGTGAGGCTATCACCAGATGTCCACTGTACTTAATTTACACTACAAAGCAGAGTCTCAAAGCAGAACAGAAGAAACAGATGTCTCTAGCAGCCGTAGTAGTAGATGCTTTCAAGAAGAATATTATTGTTTTGATTGATTCCTTATTTATGCTTTGCATAACTTGCTTCATCAAACAAATTCAAATTCCTAACCCCACTATGACATATTTAGAAGGATTTTGCCACTGTCAGCATCTCAGCTACCTTATACTGTCCCCACACAGCCCCTGCCTTTCAGTCAGATTTCACTGTGTTCTCCTCCCCTTATTCTTTCTACACATCGGCAAATTGATTGAATCTGTTCTCATACCTCCGTCTCTTCTCTACCTTCAAATTCCATTTTAAGACCTCTGCCTTCTATCAAGAATTTTTTTTATGTTGGTGCAATAACTTTGGGCATAACTGAACCTGCTGCATACACACAGGTTTCTAACTTCATAACTTCAGTTCTTGTAAACTGCCCTTCTCATGCCATATAACCTAACCCCATGTTACCTCTACTGAACACCTGATGTCATCATTCTTATTTAGGATGAGTTGTACTGACTGTCAAGAGTACCCCACTGAAGAAAAACATTAGGGTTACACCACTAGGTCTTTCAATAAAAAATTCTCAGGTGTGGAAGTCCGACTTGAACTGTATATTAGTGCTAATCTTTTTTCAAAAAAGCTGCCAAGTGGTGAAATCCATTAATTGAGCAATATTAGGAACATAGTAAATACTTTACTATAGCTTGCATAAGCATAACTCAGCAGCTCCATTCCTGGTTTTCCCATCGCAGAGGAAACATGATAGTATCTTAACTACATAACCTGAAAAGATCTAAGCATAAGAATAATTTATTTACCAGGTCTCAAGAAATTTATCGGTGTCTGGCTTTGACTCCAATGTCAGACGTTTCTCCAGTTCAAAGCTGTGGATTGAACGTAACTTCCGCACCAATGGGACATCCCTGTCTAGCTGGGTGGTCTCTGAGCGAACACGAATTGGAGAACCAAGACTCGGTGCATTAAGCATTCCATTTCCTGGCCCATGGCTGTTTTCTTCCTCTGTAGCAGCCTGTGCAAAAAGTAAAGTAAAAACATAACTCACTAGGAGTGGCAAAACAGAGGAAGACAAGGTACTACATGGTGAATACCAGCCAGGTTTTTAGCCTGTGATAAGCCAATTTGTATTTGGAATAGTCCTTAAGTTCATGCCATTATTAAGGTAGTTTAGATAAGCTTTTCAGCGCATGCCTACAACAGAAAAAATATTAATAATATACTAGTTCTGGGTAGCTTTGAGAACAGGAGTCTCAAAAACCCAGTAATACACTTAAATTTACTCTGACATTTCACACCCATCTCTGAAATTTTCTTCAATAATAGTCTGAAACCCGGCACTTGGTAACATCTTCAGTCTGCTTTATAGTCAAGTGCTCTTATTAAAGAGGTTAGCTTCCAAGCTGTCTTTATGATTCTCTGGAACATATAACACTGTTACACATTAAATCTACTAGGTATTTCTGTGATTTAGAACTATGTTTTAGTCCAACCGCATTCCATCTTGTATACTAACTGGACATGATATAGAGCTGGGAAATCATGATTATCCTTAGTTTCAACTGGTATAACTAATAGAAATTACCTTTGTTTAAACCAGAACAATCTCCTTTCTCCCTCTTTGGTAAAAAAACAAACAAATAAGCACATTTGAAAATAGGCACCCTGCCTTATTCTTTCCCATGACACATTTTTTTCTAGTAAACAAGAGGAAAGAGCCTCAAAACTAGACAGCTCTCCTAGCTAAAGAACATTTCAATACTAGATCCCCCTTCATGTTCAAAACATTTTTAGAACAAGAAACAGGGCTACATTTGTCCGAGTATGAAATATTGTGACTGTGAGCAAGGAAGATGGAAACCACTTCTCAGAGACCACTTTTCAAAATTAGGCAGTATTTCCTTCTAAAGACTAGCCCATGAACCTCTTTGGATCAGTACAAAACTATCATATCTTATGGAAACAAAACCACCAAGTGAATTAAATGGATACTGCCAATCACACTGCCAATCTGTCAACTGAAGAATAACATTAAACTGGGTTTTGTATATTCAGTATCTAACTTCTAACACATGCAAGATGCAGGAAATTTGCTTTGGTTTCATTCAGTGAGCAACAATCAAAGTCACGTCTGAAGAACATGAATATGAATAAACCACAAAGAATCTCAAATTATCTACTATTCATCATAAAGACCTGATGAAATCACACAAGGCCCAAAAGCTTGTCTGCTTGTTCCAGTATATAAACGGCTCTAATAAAACGTGTTAGCTCTACCATGAATCCTGTTTTCTTAGGCCAATCTGGCTAGTCAATGTTAGTAAGGCTGCATTATTAACTATATCTTATGTACACTATGAGGACAGGAAACTTTTCAAAGACAGTCTTCACAAAGCAGATTTCTAAGTACCTTACAGATCCCTAGTTTTATTTTATTTCTGTTTGCATCCATTTCTTCCCAAACATCTTTTTCCTGAGGACGCTGATGCCCAGGGGATCCAGGTAGTTTCTCTGGTGAGACACCAGCTGGAATACCATTCTCTCCATCACTGAGCTGTTCATCAGGAAACACTTCATCTGTGTTTTCTCGCAGCAAATCCCCTGGGATTGGAGTGGCATTGGCAATTCTACAAAAGTAGTTTAAAAAAAAATTAGAAAGGTTAAAATTTTGAGACTCTTTCTTGAAATTATTTTCTACTCTACTGAAAGAAACAAACAAAAAATTACAAGCAAGAGCATGCTTCTGTAGAAAACTAAATCTTGTAAATTATTTAATATAAAAACCCTACTTCTTGGCCTTCACAAGTTGTTCCTTTAATTTAGGCACATAACAAAAGGTGTAAATCAAAAAGCAATCACTTAAAAACCTGGTATTTTGAATGTTTTTGAAGGAACTGTGAGAAAATTTGTTAGAGATCATGTCCAGGCTCAACTTCACTCCTGACTCTTCTACACATATTTTTCTATTCAAAAAAATTAATGGCGTCTTTCCTTTTCCCCAATATCTGGTAGAATAACAAAACATGAGGAAGCGAGATCACTCAGCAAACTAAATACAGTTCTAGACACTATTCTTATCAAAGTGCTATTTTGATCCAATTATTGATAATCAAAACATAGGTATAATGCCAACAAGACATTAAATTTTAATTAAAGTTCTGTAGTCCCATTGACTTGGGGCTAAATAGGGCTACAGCTTAGCTCAGTACTGAAACTGAAGCAATGCTATTCCTAAAAAGTGAAAGATCAGAAGGTCAATTAAAAGTTATTCCTTTACAGTCACCAAAATTGTTAATTGCAGCCAAGACTATCAATAACTCCAGTGTGATAATGGGACTGAATCATATGCAAAATCCCTGTCAACTTCAGTATGTTCAATAGTGCACAACACACCTGTGTAATATTAACACCAGTTAATTCTTGACTGATTTATTTTAACAGTTTAGTTTTTTTTTTTAAATACCTTGAAATACTGCTAATTTAATATATTCTACATGAAATTCTGGCATTCTTCAGCCTCACTACACTGTCAAAACTCCCAAGGCACAACCTTTGCGACTCTTGGATAAAAAGTTGATCTACTTAAGGCCTAGAACAGGCACAAAGTCTTCCTCCTCACCCATAAACACCTCTTATATTCTCCAATCCCCAAAAATGAGTATGGGTATTATTAAACATCACATTTTGTCCAACTTAATTACAGAAGGTACCAAAGACCACATTAAAAATTATTTTAAACATGATCAAAATCTATTTCCAAATTTCCTATAAAGATCTATGCATTTTTCAATGTTATAAGGAAATTGCAACTAGTAGTTTATTCCAAGCTTACAGAAAACAGGCTTAATTCCAGGCAGTTAAACACGGGACACATCATTTAGTTTCACAAAATATGATTTAGCAAAGGATGGACTGGCAAATTTACATGCAAGTTCCTGAGCTACTATTTTTTATTGCTATAAATTTAGGACTGCAGTGCTGATCTTTCAGGACAGGAAAAACAGGAACCCTAAAAAGGAAAATGCTTCAAATGCTCCCAAACATCCATTCCTCTATTTATTCAACATCCTGCAGAACCCCCCCCCTAAATTATGGAGATAATTCCCCTTTGGTACTCTGTGGCTGTTTCTTTAAGTGACCACAATGTGTATACATACCCAATTGCAGCTGGAGTAAGACGAGTGTGTAACTGAGGTGTGGTTGAAGTTGTTGTCGTTGTCAAAGAGCCATCAGTTCCACTCTTCTCCCAGTCAAATGGGTCACTTTCAATAACCCCAAATGTTTTCATGCTGTTGTCAAACACAGACATGAGAAGCTAAAAATGGAGAAAAAAAGTTAATAAGCTTCATTTTTGTCTAAGAGACCAAGCAATCAAGAAATATCATCCTATAATACTTTAAAATGCCTCTTCTTTAAGATTTTGACTGACAACAATTCTCCAAAAAAAGGACATAGTTATTTTTACTATTAACCAGGTCTCATTTTCCAAGGTTTCAAAGTCAAGAGATGCAAAATTCTGTTTTATTTAAAAAACAAACCAAAACCAAACACATCTGTGTTTTTATAAGTAAACAGAGGCAAAGATACGCCATAGGCTTCCATAAAAAGACAGAAAGACACACGCACACACACAGAGGCATGACTACATTGCTGCAGAATAGCATCCAACGGCTATCCAGCAGAAGAAGATAAAAAAGAACGTTAGGTAATGCCATTAGAAACCAAGGAAATGCATGAGGAGTATATAGAGAAGGCTACTGCTTTGCTATTTCAGACATTTCTGTCATTTAGAACCATGTATCATTTACTTTATCTAATGTTCATCCCACAGAAATGT
>JANZLQ010000032.1:17919354-17962739 GCA_026212715.1 Elanus axillaris | reverse complement strand
ATGTCACAATGGAAGCTTTCCACCTTCTTTTAATGCTACAAAAAATCATCTAGAACAATTTGGGTCCATGACAGAGAAAGTAATTGCTTCTACTTTCCTTTCCCTGTGAAAAAACTTTGTCTCATTCTAGCCACTGGTGGGAAGGCTGTGTCTGTATCACATCATCTCTTGCTCTGTAACATTTCGTAAAAAATTCCACCCCACCCCACCCCAAAGCTAAAACCCTAGTTTTCATTCTTTCTTCCAATCTAGGATGCAGAAAATTTTTCTCTGGCCTCCTTTAAAAACAGATAACCTTTGTCAACTTAAAATGGATGGAAAGTTTGGATCTTTTTTCTTGTATAAAGTGGTTGTATCCATTTTATCCTTACTCTCAAGAACCTTCGGTGTGCCATCTATCCCAGTCAGCTCTGGAATGCTACTGAATTGCACAAGGTCATAGTTCCACTCTCTGTCCCATATGTACTCTCCCTTATTCTCCTCTTCCTGTAAACCATAAGCAGTCTCTCTGAAGTAATTTTTGAGGTCATTCTCATTTAAGTCTTTTCTACAATGTCTGCTATAATGCAAATACAAACTCAAATGCTTAATGATGTCAGGAGGGTGAGGGAATGTGTGCATCAATACCTGAATAAAATAAACATATCTGACATTGCCAAATGAAATGTGGATTCTGGGCCTATGTCATGAACTTTTTTTTTAGAGTGTAAACTCTTCAAAGCAGGGTTCTTGACCATATACCTTCTCGTTCAGTGCCTAACCATAAATACAAACAAAGAACAATACGTACTGAAGGTATGAACAGCATTGCTACAACAAATACTAGTTAAGAAGGACCACAGCTTAAATGACCATGGAAAGCAAAGCACTCTTACCGCTCTAAATAAAACCACCCTGCTCTGGTCTACAGCACACGAGCAAGACCATGTCAGAAGGCATGTTCCAGGACCAACTAGAGGACTGTAAATTAACTGGGCCATCTCTATCATAGAGAAACTCTGTAGTGGTATCACAATAAATCCTGAGTGCATGTGCTGTATTAGGTACAAGTGGACCACAAAAGAAGGTTTTGCAACATGTGTATATTTTATCATTAAGGATATATAATGTAAATAAAACATATTTACCGGTCTACAATCAAGACTTTTCTATGCAACATCAAAATTTCTGCGATCAGTGATTTTTACCATAGAAGAAAAAAATAAATCTGATTCATCTTTATAACTAGGCACATGAAACACTCAAAACTTTCTTAATCATTTTCCTCACTTAATTGTAAACTATAGGATATATTAGATGGAAATTTGTAATAGAAAAGGAAAAAAAAAATCAAGGTATTTATTTTCCAGGAATGCTGAACATTTTCTGTATGTAATAAGATTTTTTTAATTCAAATTTTTGCACAAAAAATGATTTTATTTATTGGGTTTTTTTGCAAATGTGCAGAAGAACATACCAGTACCTTTACTTACTAACAGGAAATTAGTTATCCCTTGAGATTTACAGTTATTATTTTGAATCTTCTATATCTTGATTTCTCTGGTAATCTTCCCAAGTAAAGGATAGGAATCATTCTTATCAAAGTTACAATTCCAGAATTAGTCAGAATTATTTATTTACTCAGTTGAACCAATTCAGCTTGCACACTAGCAGAAAACCATTCCTTCTGGTTTTGCTGAGTTAGTGAGGCAGACAGGTAATGCAAATGGGAATCTGATAGGAAAGTATGTTTCTGGGAGCCAGGGGGAAGGCACACAGTGACAACCTGTCACGGTGTGATGTTAGATCAATTCAACTTCTCCCACAGTTTGTGAGACTGAAAAAAACTCTTACTCTCCCTCCCTGCTTTTCCTGAGCATTCATTCCTCTGCTGCTTTCCACATACAGGTATAGGACAAAGTTCTGTCTTTGAGTTTTATTTATTGTTAAATCATGGGTCAACACTGAGTGAATAACATATATATTCTACAGCGTATTCTCTCCACACCTATCACCTTATCACCAAGCTGAGGCTGTTCATTTCAGCAGGCAATACTCTCTTAAACAAAGAAAAATGACTAGTTTTCTGGTCATCTCTGAAGGCAACACTTCAGTCTTAAAAACCCACCATGGCTGCCTGTTGTGCTCTAGCTGTATATATTGTAGGTGCTGAGCTCCAGATTTTGGAAAACTGCCAGAATGAGAAAACAACATGATCGATTTAACTTAAGGAGCTCCCACAAGAGGCTATGATAGTAGGATAGCACCCAGTCCTAACAGAATACTGACTGCAAAGCAACTGTCAATTGTTTTTAGAAACTGAACTGGCTTATTCTTCCCAAATGGAAAAAAATGACATCTTTGAACCACAAAGTTTCTGTGGCACTAGGTGGTCATTAAAATAACTTTATGGCAGCACAATCCATAATCACTACCAAGACTACACAACAAACTCAAAGGAAATTGAAGATGAAACAGCATAAAATTCCTCTATTTAAAAATAAGAAAGACAAAATAGTAAAAATGTTTACCTGGTAATCAGGCTTTGTAAAGTAATCTAAATTAGAAATGTGATCCAGAAAGATGTTGAATTCTTGAGGAAGATGTTTCAACATAAGTCTGTGCTCATACCTTTCTTTAATGGAGCCCACTTGCTCCTAGGAGTAAACAACACAACAAACATTAACACACCTTCATTCTCTGCTACAATGTATTCAACTTGTATCTTACAGCCATTCAATACACTACTGGCAAGAAAGATAGGCAAGTGCATTACACTGAATAGTACTGAGAAAGGCCATTCTACGTGAGATCACAAGGTAAGAGATTCTGCCATTGCTCCCAGTACACATGCAAACTAACGTACAAACTTCAAATTAAGTATGAAAAGCTATTTAATTTTCTGCTGTGTTTGAATGCTGCTGGATATCAAGGACTGTCATTAGACACTCAAACCCTTCTAAAAAGCGTATTTTAAAGATTTAAATAGCCTGTTGCATCAACTGAAGTTCAGTCACTTTTTGGTGTATATTTGTCATCACAGTATATTGTGTAAGACTGGTAAATCCTGTGTAGTGTAAGATGAGTAAATCAAAGCCAAAAAAGAGGTGCTACCTATATACCACATTGACATCTACCAATGCATAAACCACGTCAGAAAGTAAGCTTAGTTCAATCTAATTTCAAAAGAAGCTGAAAGAAGTAATAATAGGCTAATTAGACAGTGTTTCTTTGCATACCTCACCTGTGATATATGACTAAAGGCACTAGATTCACTTTTGTTCACCAGCAAATAAGAAATGCCCATTTCACAAATAATCAAAACAGGTATGAAATTTTAAATGTGTGATAGGTGAAATTAAAAAGTACTCAAGTGAAAACATGAAAATTAATTAAATGGTATATATACACTTACTTTTGCCTTTTAAAACATTTGCAAACTAGAAGCACAATCCACTTCCTGCCCGGAATGGTCCATAAAACTTGATTGCTTTTTATACCATGACACTAGCAATGAGAACTAACACTAAAATACACTGGAAAATGTAATGTTAAAATGTAAATGTTCATGAACTAGTGATTCTTAGTGGAATCTTTATCAAAGCATTCGCTTGCAGTCCAGAAGTAAATCTCCCCTTCACTTCTAGGTTTACCTTATCTTTTATTTTTCTCCAAGGCAGTTGCCCAACCACAAATTCCACCAACATGTAGAACAGGGACCAGAGGTCATCATGCCGACCCATTTCCTGTGGAAAAAGAAATATTATTCTAGTACATCTTACAAATACCTATAAGACAAAAGGGAAGATAGATTCTTTACTGCTGTGGAGACTTAAATTATTATATATAAAAATTAACATAATCAACGCTGCAAAACAGGTTTGTATAATTAAATCCAGCAACTATTTTAAGTAGAAACATACAATTAAGTTTCCATAGAACATACAAAGAAATTTGAAGTGTATTAAAATAACATTGTAACTCTCTATACTGGAGGAGCTGTTTATTCAGATTTCTTTAGCGTATAATGTTAAGACAACATACTGGACGTTATGTATTTTACAAAACTCAGTAACTTCACCTTTTTAATTTATTAACTTACAATACAACTGAACACCAAAGGTAACTATTAAAACTACTATTATTTCTACAGTAAGAATTTTTTTACACTCGACTACTGTAAAGTATATTATCCTTTCCCAAAATTTATAAGTATTAATTTCTACATAACAAACACACACATAAGAATACAAAAAAAGGAAATCAATAGCAACTGTATTACTGACTGCTTTCAGTTACATGAGATGGATATGATATAGATTAAGATACTCACCCTGTTTCTATGAGCATTGATTGATGCATATCGTACTGTTCCTCGAAAACCAGCGACAGCTCGTGGCTGTCAAAGAATAGAAAAATAAGAAGGTTCACGTTGTCAGAAATAAACCCTCTGACTACTTGGCATCTACAAAGTAAGCATGGAGCCACAACAAATGTAATTTGAGACTTTTTGGTTTATTTCAATTTACTGTGTTTCTACAAGTTCTAAGTGGAAATCCAAGTAGGCACCACAAAGTAACATGTCATAAGTTTTTAAACCATCTATTAGTTAGTTTTTGTTCTCCACAGGCATTAAGTCCTGTTAACCTCATCCCTCAAAAAAGCTATTTTGCAGAACTGTTCCTCTTTTTTCTCCAATAATGAAAGTATTTCTTGGTTTTAACTATTAGAAGTTTGAGGTTTTTAAATTCTGGCAGGTTCTAAACCATAACGATTTCTTCCACTTCACTAAAATACACCAATACTATGTGGTATGAACAGACAACCAGGCATTTATTGAAATGTGCTAGCAACATTTTCAGAAATTATTTTCTGAACTAGCAAACCAATCAATTTTTTGAGAAATTCCAAAAGCTGGGAAAGCCACAAGTGGCTGAGCAATAAATAGGAAGGGCCGCACTACAAACACCAATTAAAAATACTTCTTTCTTTTCCAGTTTCTGAATACCAGCATTTCTTCCCTGACAGTCTAGATATTGTATGATTATAAGTCAATTGCTGTTTTATAATCATAGAATAAATTTTCCTATCCTTCTTTCCTTCAAATAAAATGTTACCCAAAAAAATATATAATTGATAATAGTCATAATTACTACATATTTATAATTAAAAAAAGAAAAAAAAATGAACCATGGTGTTATTACTTTGCCTAAGACAGATATCCCAATCCATGCTACCCTCTTAATTGATCGTTAATGTAGAGAGAACTGCCAGAACTGCTAAATTTGCTTTCTTTTACAGTCTTGTCTTGCCAATCAATAATTCTTTTTGTTTCCTCTAACAGTGAGTGTGAGAAACTTGAATTATCTTTCACACCTCTGACTTACATTTAAAGGGGTATTGGTGATCTGTCTGCCTGTCCTAGACTTTTCACAATTCTTAAGAGATTTTAAAAAATTTTGCACAATACATTGAAAAGTCTGGTTTGATATACACAGACAAAGGTAACCACAATACAAAATTACTACCCTATTAAGATAAAACACTTCAGTCTCCCCACCTATATATATATATAGATAGATAGGTAGATAAATAGGTATAATTATATAACTTCTTCTTAGCCACCAGGAGACACTACACTGTGAGCTATCATTTAAGTATGTCAGGAGTCATCATTACTGTTAGTAACCCTATCCCAATAGGGTTACTGACAGTAACCCCAATTAAATCCAGCAGGATTATGCAGCCATGTCTTTAAAAAGGATTCAACAGCCCATATAATCAATGTCTGCTAGAGTGGTATGATGGGAGCTGAACCAGTGTTAGCTAAAGTGAAGAATAGTTTCTAGGATGTTCTTAACATGAACAGGTTCTCAGACAATATTCCATAAAACTTACATTTTGCATGTTATCATAAACTTTAAATAGTGCTTGGAACACATTTTGTGTTCAGGCAGGACAGAAAATTGAGTTACTACCTTAAATCTTCTAAGTGTATCATATTCCATACTGAACATTACCCTGAAATGAAGTGTAACACTATATTTGCAGAAATTTCACAGTACCATGCAATTACAAAAAGAATATCTCAAAATGCTTTGGAACTGCTAAATTTCAAGAGAAACTTAAGTACTTTTTCTGAAAAATTTAGTCTCCTCCTTAATAGTTCTGAAGATTGGCAGACCATCCAAGTACGAATAATATACCATCACTGCCAAGATAATAAAAATACAGGTAAATTTCCAAAAAGATGCAGTTTGATGAACAGCACTTCTTCAGAAGGGCACTGAGAGCTTAACTTCAAAACACCTGGAAATGCAAATTCAGTAAAACCCAAGAGCATAAAGTTTCAGAAGATGAAACCAAATGCTTACTGTCTTCAGCCTCTGGTCTGAATGTTAAACAGGAAGGACTATATTCAGTTTTACAAAGTTAAATATTTCCATTCTTCTGACAATAATGAAAAATATGAAAACTAAGATGAAATGAGGTTTTCATTCCTAGGTAACAACTTCTGCTTCTACTTGATAACTAGCACAAAAACATTCCAGTTGCTTGACAAGGAAATAAAAAAAAAATGTAAGAAATGGCATGTGGCCATCTAAATTATCCCATCCGGTTTACAAAAACTAACAATCTGTCCTATTCCAGTTCTGCCCTGGGAAAGAAAAGTCCATATGAGGAATTTCATTGTGTACCAACTCAATTGCTTTTGAATGTTGAAGTCACTGCCATCCTTAGACATCCCTATGAAATTATTTGCCCTAGAATGACTTCAATTATCTGAGAATCATCTGGCAGGGGCAGGGAAGAGGGGAGAGATGGCAGGGAAAGCATGAATACTGTTTCTATATATTAGATTACCATGAAATTATTTCTAAATTCTTCAGCCCAGCAAGGATATCTAAATCCTTTTACAATCTCTTGCCTTAAAGTGTAGTTTGTATAAATCTTACTTAAGAGCACATGTAACTCTGTTACATTTTAAGACAGAATGGAATACCTTTTAGCAATGCAGCTGGTCACTACTTAATAGTGCTATTACAATGCCACACAACAACAATAAATTAGTTATATCATGTCACTAACAATATCAATGGCTCTAGTAGCTCAAATCAAGTTTGCCCATTCAGAATAGAATTTACAAACTTCTGAGCATTTGCAAAACTGAAACTGTTAAAAAAAAACCACCCAAAAACCCAAACCCTGGCAGTAACATTGTTTATAGCATAGTCTTCCAGATGCCTTATCTAAGAAAGCTGCTACCACAGCAATTAAGCTTCCTTAAAGAAATTGTATTTCCTTGTTGAGAAAAAAGCTTAATAGGTCCATTTTTTTCAGTCATTACAGGTCACCTATTAAGAAAACAAACAGAATCTATAGCACTTTTGGAGCATATAGCTGTAAAGGGCATTTGTACTAAAGAGATGCTGAATCCTACATTTGAATACATCTGTGAATTCCACTGACACCCTTGATTAAAATGGATCACATCTATGTCCCTTTCCATGACATATGACATAATCAATATCCTCCTGTTTTTTCACTCGAAATTTGGGGGGGGGGGGAGGTGTGTCTCATCAGCCAAAGGCTGGGAGCAACCACCATATCCAGGTGCTGTCTCAATTGCAGGGATCCATGAACAGTCCACTCAGCAGTGGATTCCATTCTTCAGCTCTTCCATACTTAACAGCTTTATTTAGCTTGCATTCATTTCTATTTTATGGGAACTATTGTTATCGTGTTTTTCCTTCAGACAGAGTAAGAAACCCTATGAAACAGACAACTCTCAAATTGGCACAGGAACAAATGGGACCCTAGGGAAGAGTTCTTAGATTCTGGAGTCATACTTTCTGCAGAAAAAAGAATTCCTACAAAACTTTGCCTTAAATCCTGGGTATTAAATTACTGGTAATGGCCATACAGATCACATGATTTAGTTCCTTTATTAGAAAAAGGGATATAATTTCTAAGAAGGCTAGAGTTCCTCTATTTGACACAAAACATACTTTGCAAATCTTCTATAAAACTAATTTGCTTGCATCAGTTTATACTGAAAAGGTTTTTATAATATAATTAACTCAAGCAGTCATCTGGAAGTCAGAGTTGTCTCAGATTTGATGACTATCACTAAATTCTTCAAGTGTAAGTTAAAATAAATTATTTTGAATATACATGTATATGAAGCAGATCCAATGACTATGAAGAATTTTTCTACACATAAAGGTACTTTGTAATGCAACATAAGTTTTCTTTGGAGGTGGCCCTGCCCTGGAAACACATGACAACATCTTAGATAAACTATATGCAGGAAATTAGGAGTTCCTAGAAAAGTGAACTATTTCCTCTAAGCACACAGGTTTGCAGATTCCTGGGACGCACTATGCTTACAAACCTGTCTATGACTGTTGCTTCTTTGGAGGGGCTGTGGAGGAGGCAAATCACATTCCTTAGCTCAGTTCAGTATCACTAGATAAATGCTCTGACTTTATTGCTCTGGCCAATGTTGGAAATGTTATGCAGAGCAAAAAGTTAACTTTTTACTGCAGTCAAAGAAAGTAGATAATAAACATGAAAAAATAAAACAGTAATGATTCTTTACATTCTATCTGACACACACACACTGGTTCTTCCTTTCAGTCAGGCAATGACTGGGAATTCTTAACTGTCTTTAGGTTTTGGATCGAGAAACCAGCCAAAGAAGTGAACCCCATCTTCTTGGTTCTGCCTCTAAAACCAAGTTCTAAAGGTTATAGAGGGGTAGGTAGAGAAGCAGCCACCTACATTACCTCTAGTTCCCTTTGTTAAAGACAGAATTCTCCTTTCTTATCTTTTCCCTTTAAAAAGTCAATTTCCTAGTTCTTTTACCCAACAGGAATATATTTCCAGGATTGGAACTATACACAGTTCCAACTCTTTGGAACCTTTTTTCATATAAAATGGCTTCAACAATTCACATTCCCCTCCCCCCTTTTTGTGTGGATATTGGCTTTGCAATCTAACTTGTTGTCTAGCATGTTAGAACCAGTTAAAAGTAAATGAAAAATTCGGGGATCATCTGGGTAATGAAAGATCAGGCAGTTAAAATACAATTGCCATTACAATATGTTATACATCTCGATTAGTTTTCACTGTATATGCAGCCCTTCAAACCCCCACTTTTAGCTCTACATAAAAAACACATCAGACTAATAACGGAGTACTTGCACTTAAAACTCTTTATCGACCCATCTCCTACCAGCTGTTGGTATGATACATTATTTGGACTCAGTTACACCTAACTTAGGATTTCCAAAAATCGATTGCAGCTGTCTGATCCTATGCTACCAGGTTCCAGCAGAAGCCCAGTTAACAGCTAACAGTGCAATTAAATTTTGCTATTATGAGTTCTAACAGACATGTGACAAATGAAAATTTAACTCCAACTGCCTGTGCTATAAAGAGCATCACAATCGTTAAGACAGCAATACTTGATACATGAACCACCTCCCGAGCTACTCAGTTTTCAATCTGGAGTATTTACTTAGCCAGTGTGATGCACTAGCGGTAAACGGCAATCATTCCAAAGCAAATTCATGAACAGACAAAAAGTTTGGTGGGCTGGAGGTAGGTAACAACCTACTAAGTGTCTGTCACAGACCTGAACTGACTGCAGTGAAAAATCACACAGGATAAATTTGCCGTGTGTATGTTTGCTTTGCCCTGTGCAATCTTTCTTCTTCCTCTTATACCAGGAGCTGAAGCAGAGATTAAGGTAAGAGGAAGACTCCCTGAGTAAACCAGCTAATGCTCTGGCAGAGAATTTCCCCAGATAGCAGAATATTGTTTTACTTATCTCCGTGAGTAAACATTTTATGGCTGTTCCACATTACGGGAAGTCCTGTGTTCTTAGCAAACTGGAGAACCGAGACCTTCATCTTTAATTGTTTTGTACATATCATATTTAGTATTTATAATGATAATACCACATATTAAAGAGTTGCATCAATCCAGTAGTAGACTTATTTCAATAGTAGACTTGTTTTCAACTAAGGGTGAAAAGCAAAAGGTCTCAAGCAAGCTAATGTACATAAAATAACACACTTTCCTTCTTTTCTTTTAACCTATTCAAAATATTTTTTCATAACTCAGCAGAGAAGTTAGTCCATAGCTCTGAAAGTATTAGTGACTAAAGTTTCTGCTTTGATTTTGGTTAGCTTCTATTTTCACCAGGAAACAAATGTTACTAGATCAAACCATCTGTCTATCCACTATAATAGCTTTTTATTTCAAATAGGACAGCTCTCAAAGACTTTCAGTTTCTGCAAGCTTAATGAAAATTGGTGATTAAAGACAGAACCTAAATTAGTACCTTGACACAGAGACAGACAGTTACGATTCAATTAAAATGGCTCACATCCATCTTAAGAGATACCAATCAGTTGGTCAATCAGCATGCATTTTAGATGGCAAGCAAGAACATGCCTAGTCCTGAAACTGCAACTATGTACTGGTCAGAAAGGTGGGATGTAGTACAAAGCTCAAAATAATAAGAAATTTGGAGGGCATAAGGAAAGCGGTACACAAAACCATAGGAAAGCAGTAAGTTTCACCATTCATAGCATAATCTGATCTTTTTCAAAGATAATATCAAATCTCAGTGGAAAAATGATTTCTCTTTTTTTTTTAAAGGACAGTTACAGCCCATTTCCCTGAGCATCTATCAGTTCTGTAGAAAATAAAGGAACTGCTGTTGTCAGAATATAGAACAGCTATATAGAACAGAATTTCTAAATTAAATTGTTCAACGATTGTTTGGATATGATATCAGTGTTCTGAACACCACAGAAAAGGAGGAAAAAAACCCAATAAATGCAAGCAAAGTATTGTATCATGAGAATTAAATCTTTTTCATATCTCGACTATTTATCAACCTGTTCCTTCAGGCAGGATATTAATAGATTGTGTATTCTTTTTCACCCAAAAAGCCCAAACACCAGGTCACAAAGAGTCTTCCTCCCAAAGAAATAACCATACATGATTTTCTTAAGTTTTTCTTTTCATTTAATTATTGCAAGAATATTCCATAGAGATGTTACAAAATAATATTACACCACATTAATTAAATTCATATATCCGTTTTACTTGTGTCACCTTCTAAGTCAATTCATAATGCTCTTTTTTAATCTTTTACATTAACTCGCTACCTGCTTTTTTCACCTTGTACACACAAGATGCAAGCTGTCTGTCTCTGTAATGCTGATTCCCCTCATTTCTTATCAGTAATACACAAGGATCATGTTCAGTGGATGCTGAAAATGCTACATGTATACATTATAAGATTGTGCCTTAAATAATCTCCCTCTACATCCTTGAAGGAGATTATGGCAGACAAACACAATAAATAGTGCTACACTGGTAGGTATAACACAGCTGTATCATTATAGCTACATAGGTATATGACTAGTAGGTATATCACAGCTATGCGTTACTTCAAAAAACTTTTGAAATCCAATAATTTAATAATTATTTTAATCTCTTCATTCAAAAATAATATCTGCACAAACCTCTCCAAACTATCTCCCTTGTCTTTCCTGTAAAGTTGTCACTAATTCAGAAATGGAGCCTCAAATGACTAATGTAATAATTCTTTCAACTCATGCAGATTCCTGCTTTAAAACCAATAAAACAAAGGGCTATTGGCTTAGTCTCTCCAGCAAATAACCATTTCCTGATAGGACATCTTGCCATAAAAATATAAACCTTCTTCAGTTTCTCCTGGGATTTAAGGGGAAAAAAAAAAAAAAAAAATTAGGCTCCAGTTTTTATTGATTCAGATAACATAAGGGAAAGAATTAAGGAGTATGTATATGTATAGGTTATTTAAGAATGAGGCTGTATGTTTATATCTTGCATTGAATGGCTCTGATATTATATAATAATCCCTTTGCTACAGAACTGAAAGTTATAAAGAAAATATAAAGCTGTAATAATTCATCTTGGACTCTTCAACAGAACACCATTTACTGAAACAAAGCTTTTATTCTTTGAAGTAGTTCATTTTTTAAAAAGCTATGAACTATCAAATGCTTAGCTCAGAATTTAGATGGAAATCTTGCAAACCTCATCTATTTCCAAAAATATATGTCATGTATTCTGACTAATGCAGATTTAGTGAAGAAAAGCTGAAAACGCAGTTTTAAAATGTATGCTCTTTAGACATTTTCTCTGTTCTACAGTAGCAAAATGTACAAATTTAATTTTATAGACATGGAAAGGCAGAAGTGGTCTATAACAGGAAGGTTTCCAAAAAAATTACTCCAGTCCTCTCTTCCAACACTACCTTTGAGTCATTATTTATTAATAAAAATATTTATTTTAGAAACAAAGAACATACAGTAAATAGTTTCCAATGCTATTTCCAGGAGATTACTGCATTGTATTTGGCAGCTGAATTTTATCACATACATCTCTATTGCTCCTTCTTTTATTTTTATTTGTGCCACAATAGCTGAACTGATTTTGCTAATTGTTGTAACACATACAATCAGTGCAACAACTTTATTAAAAAAAAATTAAGATTTACATACTAAAGATTTAAAACATTCCTTTGTTTATAATTTCTTGTTCATTCTATGCCTGTCTGCTGATTTATAGAGAGTTCATTACAAAACTATTACTTAATTTTCATGTTTTACAGTCCTAGCTCTTGAATCTTCCCAAGAAGTGCTGAAGAGAAGTGAAGAGACGTGGCTGTTAGGACGCTGATATCAAAATACATTATTAAGATACTTGTCCTATGGTTCAAGCTAAAACTACAACTTCCCAACTTATTCCATCATGTTAAACTCCGCAGTAAGCCAGTAACAATGAAAAATTGGACATAATTTAGCTTTGTTACATCACACTCCACTTCCCTGTCATGTCTTCTTCCTCCCTTCATATAGATTAGAGCAAATATTCCTAGAAACTCTTTCAAGAAGCAGCTGATCCAGTGCAATGTTCTACAGAGACAGACACTACTTTTGGTCCTGGCAGAGCATACAGGTCTTCCCAGGCTAGATAGCCCACACAAAGCTTCACACTAATACAGCTGAACTACTTCCAGATTTAAAGTTCACTGAGGCATTTACATGAGGTTATCACCAAATATTTCTTGTTCTTTTTTTCAGCACCTGCTATCTTTACTTCTGCAGTAAAGAGTGAATGGGGTAGGTAAATAATAATCACCCTTTTCCCTCTCTTCCTCCTTCTGTTTTTCCCTTGCACCTTCTGATACCTCACACACACTCCATTCCTCTCCCTTATTTCATGAAATCTAATCACAGACCTGGGAAGGAATAAGGGAAAATCTGAAGAGCTAAGTGGAGACCACAGTGATTTGGTAAAGAACAGTTAAAAGAATTGGATAGGGAGGAACCACTGCAAGTTACATAGCCATTTAATGCCTGACATTAATTCAGTCTTCAGTGCCTTCTTCACATTAATTTCTTCGTCAGACAAACAATGTAGAAATTAATAAAAAGAACTATATTTTAGGATTGCCCAGTTATAGACATTTCATGCTGGGAACTTCACATGCCAAATTTTACCATGCACAGGTCTTTGCTTTGTAACCGTTAGCGTTGAGGTGTCCCATACATCATGCATAGCTTTCCATGCAAATGCTGAGGAGGAAAAGTAACTTTTTGTCAGTTCCCTGCATAACAAAATTATGTTGCGAGATAACGGTGTGTTCACTCAAAGAGACAGCTTATGAAAGGTCAACTATAAAGTATATCAATGTGTAAAAGCCTCAGAGAGCTATTATGCAGATAGGAACTTATTAACACATGTTTTGCTTCCTCCATCATCCTTCCTATAAATTGAATCTTTCTATGACAGTAAGGAGGAGAGGGTAATGGCATTATTAGTCTGGTACAGCAGTAGTGAAGAGAACCCTTTGCTGAGCCTGAGCAGATTAGCTCCCCATGGGAGGACTGGAAGGCTCTTGAGTGCTTCTTGTACACAGCTCTTGCTCCATGTCACAGAGTCGCCCCATGCTAAGCTTGAGAATGCATGCTGAACTATTCAAGTTCTTGTGTTTTTCAGAAACAGGTTAGGAAAAGGATAAAAGGGAAGGATAAAACAGGATTATCGTTAAGGTTCAAGTTCCTCCTTGTAATATATCATGTGTAGTACCATAGCACCTACAACTGCAGAAACACTTCTTTGTCACATTCATCACTTGCAGCCTGGACAACAGCAGACTACCTACACAGCCACGCAATTATTAGTGAGACATGACTCCAGTAAACTCTACTCACACAACAGTGACAGCGAAAAGAGGAGGGCAAAAAGAAGTTGCAATAACTGATAAGGAAAAAACCTAAGAATTGATGAAAATTTTATCAGAAGAGAGAAGGCACATGGATAAGTTTTAGAGAAGTTTGCTTACGTTTCATTGAGAAAATAATATGACTTGGTGACAACTTGAAGGTAAAAATGAAATGAAGAAGAACAGCTCAAAAATCGTACTGCAAGTTTAAGTGAAAATACATGTTAAATATGAGACAGGCAGTATAGCTAAGGAACAGGAGAAGATTTCAAGAGGAAAAATGCATATGATTTTACTTGTTTAGGTGCAAACGTGCAACCCGCAACTAATCACATCCCTGTGTAATGCACTGTTAGGGACTGAGAGAGAACATTACTGAGAAAAGATAGCATAAGGTAAATGCCAGCAACAAAATGCTTCTCAACAGGACAAAACAACCACTGAACAGTACATTTAACAAAATTACATGGACTATTACCCTGCAGCATCTGGCTTTCAACAGTTTTAGTCAGGTTTGGAAGAGGGTATTTTTTAGAACAGTTAACACATTTTAGCCAATTACTTACTACATACTTAATATGGAGCAATATGAATTGAAACAGCTCGCTGGAATTTTTTTGTACTATTTAAATATTTTTCATATAATGCACTGCCATTTAATACTGTACTAATAGAATACCTCCTAGCTGTCCCTGGATTTTGCTTTAATCTGTGTGGCTCAAAGCAGAGGATGTATCAAGGAACTGCTGAAGATACATTGTATCTCCCTGCTCTTTAAATAAAACCAAAACCTGTTAAATTTCACATTTTTCTGGAGTTGACCCAAGTGCTGCCAATCATTTACACTTAATAGGCGTTTAATGGGTTAAAACAATTTAACCCAAATTTTCATCTGAATGCAATGTTCAGGAACTATTCTTGAACAACTTCCAGTATATACACTCTTATTTATAATAAATGCATGCAGTCAAGGTATTATTCAGGACTCATTACTGACACAAATTCTGTATCAGTGGCACAGGGGCAAATAAAGCAAATTGCACCAGCTTTAGTCAGCAGTATCTGTGGACCACTTCTGAGACATTTTTCTTAAAAGTAATATCAGTGTTTGCAGATCAGGCTGTAACAGTGTTCACTTGAAAAGGAGATTGAGAAGCATATATGAGCAATCCATCTTTAAGTAGTCTGTGGGTCAGTTGCCTTTAGAGAGGAAAAAAGATTTGCAGTGACCTTTTTTCTTAGAATAGTGTAGCTTCACCATTGCTCCTTCAGTTCTTAAAATTACCCCACTTTTTTGCCCATCATAGAAAGCATTTAATGGATATAGCTTCCACTCTTTCAATACCATAAAAACTCTGTTCCGTTCCAAACACAGAAATAAACAATTTGCAAATCTTCTGCCAAAATAACAGGAGATAAAGTAGAATAAAATGGAATTATTCTCCAGTCTTCCTCAGCAATCAAGATAATCCAGAATAATAAAAGAAAGAAACACCATCCAATTCAAATGCATAACTATTTCGAATTTTCATAAAGTAAAAAAAAAACAAAATAAAAGAATGAATATACAAGAAATTTATACCTTGTATCACTGTATTTAACTGAAATACAATAGACTTTGAAAGCTTTCAAAATGTATGCAATACTCTGATACTTAACAACACATTTCTGTGTACCACTCTGTGCAGTGGAATTTTTTTGTTGTTTTGGGGTGGGGGAGGTTGTTTAATTTTGGATTTTTGTTGGGATTTTTTTTTTTTTTTTAAGAATTCAGCTTTTAAAAGTATATTTCCAGGACACCATCTGTCATCCTAAAATGAAACTTGAATATAAAAACTCATTTGCTGGAAAATCCTCAGAACCTGAGGGCACTGAAGAAAGGCAAGCAGCGCTTATCTGATTTTCTACATAAGCACCTGAATAGAATAACATGTTCATCGTCTAACATGAACAGGTTTGTAACTGCTTCCCTAGACAATAAAAAGATCTAAACATTTGCATTCACAATCGCTTTCACGGCATTTTTCTAAGGGTCAGACTGTACAGCAGCTGGTGTATCTTCTGCTTTAGCAGCAGTCAGAGACAATTTTGTTACTGACAAGTCACCAGTAAAGAGCATGAGTAACTCCTCTGAAAATTTCAGTGAATACTCCATCTCCTTTGGATTTGAATACTTTTGTTTATGTTTAGAGTAAGAGTTTTGAGACTCCTTTAAGCAAAGCTTATCAGAAAAAAACAGGGCTACATTTCCTAGTTGTTCTAAAATCAGGCCTTCCCAGCTTGGTAAGGTTTAAAATTTTAAATTTCCAGGTAAAAAACAAATCTAGCAAGTTAGATGTAAAATACCATAAACTCCTTAATGCTTGTTAAAAGAATGTAATTTCGATTTTTTACTTATTTCAAATAAATACGGGGAAGTTTAGACACTTGTAATTGAGGTCATGCTAAACAAACCTGTGAGGCTGAGAACTCTGCTGAAGCTCTCAATTATGTTTAAATAACAACTGAAAAATGACCTAAAATCTAGTCACTGGGAAGGGCAGGAGAAAGGTGGGAACAGGGGGAGAAGAGTCACAGGGTAACTCTCCCTTTGACCTAAAAAGCCTTATTTATCAAAAATACAACAGTTTCACAGACAAAACAGTCTCCTCAGAATACCTTTTAACCCACTAGTTAGGATACTCTCTGAGAAGAAGCCCACATTCCAAACTAAGCACCAAATTGGGCAAAAAGGAGTTTTCTCCTTCATTCATCTTTGCTGAGTACAAATCACCAGACCCAGGAGACTGGCTGTTAATTTGAATAATTCTTTAGGCTGCTAGTCAGTGAGACCTGTATACTGAGTAGAAAAACAGAAATGATTTAGATAAAAAGGTTTTAGCTAAACACCACCTTCTTATGGACCGCTTTTCAATTGCATTTTTCCCTAGCTTTATCAGCTAGCTTGCATACATGTTATATTATCTTCTTTGTAAAACACAATTCAGTTATTCGTAACTTCAAGTCTACATAAATAGAAGATCACAAAACTCAGGCCTGTGATAATAAGTTATGGTTAAATTTATGGATTTTTAAAGAATTATGACCTCAAATTTCATTTTGAAGGTTAATCTGTTTAAGAGCAAGACTAGCAGCTTCTTTTTTCTTTTATTTTGCTTTCTTTATATTAAATTTATTAGTACCTCAAAGGACAGTTGTGGTTAACACTCACTTTAAAACAGGAGTGATGACAACTGCCCAAAAGCTAGTTGTAGTACTGATGATGTTAAGAATGCAAATGTCCTTCGGATTTTGTCCCTCAAGGTTTTCTATTTCTGTACCACAGCTGGCACTTTCACTTTTCCATTATCACCATGTAAATAGAGACATGTAAACTGAAAGCTGTATCAAGTTAGGTTTACATTCAAAAATAATTTATTCCTCATCTCCAGAAAAAAGAGATGCTAGTACAACCTACTTCAGCTATCACTAGGACAATGGGAAACAAAATGGCAGGTAAAATAACCCTTTGACAGCACACTCAAAAAGCAATAAACAGTAGACTATGAATCTCATAAATATACTAAATTTGCATCCCACTAAATGTATTTGCATGATGGTTAGAAAGTCTCCCCACAACTAAATTCTAATCACCCTGCTTTGCAGTAATCAATTCTTATCTACACCATTAATTCAATTATTGGCTTCCTCTCTCCAATTTATTTCCCTGCCCTTGTTTCCTCCATCCTTCTTTTAACAGCCTACATCATCCCTAGCAGTTTTTGTTCTCCTTCCCACACATATTTTTCTCCCTATCTCTTCTGTCACCAGACAAGGCTCCTGCCACCAATGAGTGTTTCCTTATCAACGTCCATTCTAGAATTTAATTCTACATCTACCCCAAATACTTGCCTGCTAGTAGAGTCCCAAATATGTAAAACTTAGCTTCAGAAGCCTATACATACACACAACTGCCCGACTTTCCATATTCTTCATCCTATCCCAAGCTACACATGTCATTGTTCAAGGTTTCCCAAAAATATATAGTGTCAAAATATGTTCCAAGCAAACACAAATAAAATGGACAAAGAGACAGAGTTCAAACCACTGAGAAGAGCAGCATAACTGCAGAAAAAAATTGTTCATATGCCATTTGTTTATATTTTTCACAGTTTAAAACATGTTTTACTTTTTAGATACTGCATTTGGGTGTTCAGAACAATTTCATTCTAATAAAATAGTACTAGATGTTCAATGCATATGAATCCATGTAGAGGGAAAAAAACCCAAAACAATAAACAGATCAAAACTACCCACTGCAAAAAGTGAACTCTTAATAGAGTGATTTCCAGAGACCTTATCTGCAAGAGTTACACATTTTCCTATTACTCTTGAAGTGAATATACAATGTATAGGTAGAGTAAATGGCAGAATAGGTACATTTCATCTGTGCCTTAAGTCACATAACACTAGTACTACCTACATCTTGAATATGACTTTTGCATTCAAGATCTTGCCTGAAAAGTTTAAAGTTTTTTCATTATATACTTAAGTCAGATTTCAACTTCTTTAGCTAATAAAACAAGGTTAAATAAATTGAACAGAAAATATAAAATAACATTACATAGGCTCTCATCTTTAGGCAAGCGTGAATTATTCTACACCCTTCCAAGCAACCCTGCGATACACTTTTGTCATTACTTCCTTTCTTACATCCTTCACAATCCTACAAGCTGCAATAAATGTTTGTTTCTGACTTTTAAGTTCTAACCAGGTAACAGTGTCAGATCATACAACTTAAACTGCAGCCCTTCACTACTCTCCAACATGTTCATATATTTTACAAGTATCTTTATTACTGAGATACAAGGGACGTATCCATCTCTCTTTGAAGATAGCTCCTCACAAACAGCCATTCAAACAGTTGCAAGACAGAACAAGTTTGTTAAAGGGAATCAATTTCAAAATTAGTTAAAAGTTACCTTATTTTACAGTAATTCCTCTCAGAGAACTATTTGTAGCATGAAAAAGTTTGAAATTTTTTTTGCTTTATATTGTTATGCTAATCTATTTTTCATTCAGTTTTGAAGATTTACCAACTGAAGCAGACAACTGTAGTAAAATGATACTACAATAAGAAAACTGCAACTAAAACTATTTCATTTTAAGACCAATAGCTGGAACAAGTGGGAAACTGTTGCTGCTGACTGAACAATCCAGCAGAATCTAAAAACCCTGGGTCCTTCAGATGAGCAATAAAGGTATTTCCTTTTGCCAGTATGTTCAGACACTGGGGCAGACTAATCAAGTTTGAACACAAACATTTTCATTACATGAAACTGTCTCTCAAAATACTTCTTCCCATAATTTTCTGAAATGAACACTTACTCATCCTTATAAAGAGGGGTGATATTTTTCCACAAGGAAAATGCTGAATTTAAAGTTACAGTTCAGGTAATGATTATGGAATACCAGGAAATATTAGTCCTTCTCTAACATTTGCTTTATTACATTTATAATCAATTCTATCTCTTACTACCTAACACAGTCAATGTGTAAAACTAAGACTTAGAAATTCTGTATTCACTTTGTAGGGAAGCGAATAAAGATAGCTACAGCTAAAATATTTGGGAAATACACAGGAGATCTATTATTTCATTGTTTCCTGAAAAAGAGTTCTGATATCATTAGAGGAAGAAAATATATAGTTCTGCAGAGGCTATAAAAGGCTATTTCATCTACAACGTGGGAAAAGAGGCTTATGTAAAAAAATAAAAGACAATGACAGAACTATAAGGGAAACCAGGAAGAATAAGGAAGAAATTTGATACTAGTTTTTACAAACAAAAAACATATGCTTCTATGTTAATAGCAATTTATACCTAATTTTAAAAACTGGTGGAACTCCTCTGCTCCTAACCTCATGCCATCCTTTGTACTGAAAACTTGGGTCAGATAGAATAGATGTCCCAAACAACACATCATTGGCTAGGCCCCCGAGTTAATAAATGGGGAAAACCTAACTGGTAATAAGAGAAACAGATAATTCATGTGAAACATTTGTGTCCTTCAGATATGTAAAAATCAACGCATCCTGTAGCAGTTGTTCCTATGAAAACTGCTGCTTACTGACTTCAGAAGTTTAAGCTTTGTGACTGTTCTGCACTTTTCTTGAAAAAAGGGCGTTTGATGGATACAAAAATGTGGGAATAAAGTAGATACTAATACCTACAGAAGCAATTTCTCAGATTCCATCATATTCTTGGTGGATAAACTACAGTGCATCTCCTTCAAGTCTTATTTTTTTACTTTCAAAATCAGTCATAACTGTCACCTGGCTGCTGCAAACCAAATTAAGGTCATTTTAGGGAATCTAAACCAAGGGTGAAAAATCATGCTATTGCAAATCCCACTGGTGAAAAAAACAGTGAAATTGGCTGAAAACTGCATGCTCTTCAATTCCGTAAACTGACAGCCCACATGAGACACTCCAAAATGCAATGAAATATACAGTAAGCACGGCAAGTGTTGAACAACTTTTCACTTGGGATGCTGCTCACTTGGGACTCCTCTTCCTGTTCTTTAAATATTAGTTTCTGAGAAGCTCTTAGTATCAAACCTAACTTTTTTCAAAACAGTATTTAGATAGGAGCAGCTACAGCAGAATGGAGCCCCTGGTAGCATGGTTTTAGTGGTGCTAAATCACCACAGAGTCTGACATTATGATGGGTAGTAGGAAGATGAATGACGTCTCTGAAAATGACACTGAGATGTCTTAGGATCTGACAAGCATGACAGCAAAACTCTGGGGGATCCTTTAATACAGAAGTATGGCTTGAACCCTTAATGGAATGAGTTGGGATGATCTTCAAGAAAGGCTTTCTCATTCTAAGCTCCCTGCCTTGGCCATTCTTTCAGGTAAGAAGTCTAAGGAGACACCACAACTTTGCAGGAAGAAAATAACAAACTGACAACAAAAACTTCTCCCTCCAAACCTGTCTATAAGAAACTACTAATAGCAGCCAAAGTGAAAATGCAATGTTGAAACTACTTTTTTCAGTAATTCAAAATAAGAAGACAGCAATATGTACACAGCACATGCATAAATAAGACTTCCTATCATTCATGTATAGTTTCTTGTATTGGAAGATAATCTTTTCTGTATGCAGTATTATCTCCATATTTGTGTAGTTCTATACAGACTGGCACTAAATTCTGCTTCTTGCTGTTAAGCATGCCTTCCATTTAAACCTTAAATAATAATAAAAACCTTGTGTTCATCAAAACAGAAAAATGATACTCTAACAGTCAGGTCAGGGGATGGTGAGCCTACACAAGAACTTAAAGTTTGTGAATGGGAAAAAAAAAGAGATAATAAATACATGCATATTATACAGAAAACAGGATATATACGAAGGCTGGATGTAAAGACATACCATGTCAAAACTGCCAGTAAGCCTTGACGACAGGAAGATGGTATCACATGCAGTGATTAGTAACAGAAGTAGTGCCAAGTGGGTGGCACAGGAGAAAGGAGACTAAAGAGCACGTTGAATTTATCATAAGATATTCACAAAGATACGAGAGACAGATGACAGTTTTAAGTCTGAACAGAGGAAACAGTATTGGAACAGGGACATCATGAATGTGCATCATGTGCCTAGAGATAAAAAAAATGTGTTTATGAATGAGACTAGAATATGAATAAAACTATAGAGGGGTATGCTGAAGAAAGATGACTTAAAATGGCACTGTGGAAGAAGCTGGAGCCAGAGGAAAGTCAGATAAAGGAAGAGAGTCACCAAAGATAAAGAGGCAGAAACTATGTGGATGCTGGTTTAACACTTGTATTAATGGAAAACGGAGAAAACAGAAAAGGAGAGAAAGCTGACAAGAATCACAGAAGATGAAAGTTAGTTATGTTGAGAAGAACAACCAGCACAGGAAAAGAAGATGTCAACAGATGGTATGTTATCACATGGGCATGGGAGAAGCTATAAATTAGTTCTGATGGCATAATTACAGAAATTTTTTAATTCTGGATGCTAACATCTCTCAGTAAAGACAAGCTAAACATTTTATTTCAATTGTAATCTACCTATACAATTTTCTTCACAAGCTTGATTATATTATGATCCTTCGGTAATTTCATTAATATGTATTTTTTAACAAATAAAATAATTTAAACCTCCTAATATATGAGCCACTATTTATTTCAAGGCAGATGAACCAGAGTAGCTTTATTTGTTGTGAACTTTCTAATAAACACTACTTATGGTAAACAACAGCAGAAGAAACAAAAGTGAGGTAAACCTTATTTTATTTCACAGTAAATCATAAATTATAACACATGCTTATTCTAGTTAGTGTGTCAAGTATCTCATTTAAAAACTTCTCCCTAGCAATAAAGAAAAATCAAATGAGAATTCAAGAAATCAGTGTTCACACAAAGAAGAAAAAGATAGATCACACTCAAGTTGAACTAAAATATGCAGTACTTAAACACAGGCTTTGTTTGTCTATAGCACACAAAAATCCTGGGAGCAATTTTTGCTGTAATAACTTCTGTTTACTCTAGAGAATAATTTAACTTATCATGGAAGATAGAGCTGCTTTTAATTTAATTCTGCAGCCATTTAGGTAAGTAGAAAAGCATAGCAGCAAGATGAGAAAACAGACTGCAGTGAACACAAATAGACCCAATGCTGTAAATTTTGCCCAAGAAGAGTCTATGATAACTCATTAAAACCCTGCAATAAAATTAATATGATGCTTGGGAGACTTAGCTCCATAGGCTATGATTTGGAGTATTACAGACAGGTAAGTGCACATGAAGAAACTAATGTTCAGAACGGTCTATACACCGTAGAACAGATGAGGGAGAACCAATTCCATGCTAGGGAAGCGTCTGTGTCATCAATGCATCTTCTGTAATGAAAACATGTATGTGTGGTAACTGCTGTAATGAAAATGTGAAAAAAAGAAGTAATTACTACAGACAGAACCAAAAATACTTAAGTTCTCTAATCTGAATGAATCTTCATTTCTACTTTAAAGCATAAACATTTTCATTTGGAATATTGATGGAACTTCATCAAAATTTCTCCAGACTCATTAGCACTGATGCCTGTTCGTGAACTTCACTGCCAAAATGTAGTGTAGTACCTGTAGTAAAATCTATACTTAAACATTGGCCACTACTTTCTGTAAAGTTCCTGCATTCAGCCAGTTGAAACTTTCTGCATAATACCAATTTAAGATGAAATTCTTCATGTTAGGTGACTGTTTTTGTAGCTGCTTGCTTTTAATTCAGCAAATCATTTCAAACTGTTCTTGAACGTAGCTGAAACAAATGCTTGTTTTGTTTATTAACCCCCACAACAATTTGTAGGAAGCCTATTTCCCCAATGTGCCTTGGAATGGAGACAGACAAGGAAAGATTTGAGAGTGTACCATGATGACGTCAAGGAATATTCTACTAGCCATCCAAAACTGATTATGCCTGAGCTTTTGAAAAACTAAACTTCACACAAACTCAATACAGCTTTGTTTGAATCAAGCATCTAAATTCTTCAAATGTTCTATCTGTCATGAGGCATAATTCAATCCAGAGCTGCAACAGCCTGAATTTCTTTTCTCTCACTCCTTCAGAATGCTTTCAGGTTTCATTGTGGTACAAAGAAAAGAAGCTGAGAGCAAAGAAAATGTCACTTAGTTGCATTGTACTATTCCACTGGGCACCAAAACTGCAAGAAGATAAATTAGTCAAACTGGAAGCAAAGCAATATGAGGAGGCAGATATAGAAAGGAAACCAGAGAGGAGAGACAAAAGAAAAGATTCAGACTAAAGTAAGCACAGGCTTCACAGGAATGCAGAAGGGTCCGAATGGATGGTTGAACATACATATCAGCAGCCATCAGGACATACTTCCATCAAATACTGGAATAAAACCACGGATTCCCAAGTTTTATAATTCCTCTTTTTATAACAGAGCTGAAACGAGAACACCTTATCACACTGAAGTCATACGAAACTCTGCTGCATTCCTCCATCTTGGTACAATGTAGCAGAATTAACTAAGAGTCTAATGTTAGGTAGCTTAATGCTTTGATAAATTTCTCATTTCCTCTTTGATTCTTGACGTGATTTCACAAAATAAAGCAGTCTTCCTCACCATAAGGAACTTTTCAACTTCTTGTTTAACCTTCAGTCAAGTGAGTACTCCCTATATTAACAAGAAGATTTATACTGTAAAACTGATGATAATTTATTCTTATAATTGCCTTTTAGGTTCAATCCCCTTGCCAGTCTAAGTTGCATTTTGTCAAAGAACTACACAACACCTTTCTTCTCTACCAGTCTTGAAGCTAACTCAATTTTTTTTATCTCCAACTGTTGGAATGTATATGCTAGCCAGTGGTGCTGGCCCATGATTTCCAGAGGGAAATACAGTCCTGTCAAACTTTTCTGCTTTCAACAGTATCCATATAAGCCTATTCCATCTTTTTGAGTTGAACGAACAGATTTATGGCCCCCAGAAACTCCTTAATGTTGGGGGAAATACAAAGCTGCCAAAAGACTAAAACCTGATACTATTAATATCCAAAACTTCTATTCTGATTCTTCTAGAACATATTGTGGAAATTCAAGGACTCGGGGATGTCATGTAAAATCTCAATGGGACTGGACTCTTTCTGCGGAAGTCAGGTGTATATATATAAAATTAGGCTTATCATAAAAATCTAATATTCAACCTTAACTAAGGAACAGGTTCTTACCAATAGAGTACTATGTTTTTTGGAGAACATGCTTTTACATTGTTCCAGGTTATTTGCAGTATCTGCTGAAGAAATCTAATGAAGTTTAGAAGAAGGACAGCCTTAAGGAGAAGCACATAGCACATTTAATGAAATTATTAACAAATTTTATTAGTAAGCAAGGCCAACAGTATGGTTGCTATCTATACAAGAGCCATTTCTGACTATTAAGTACAAATAAATCTGTCTTTTTTTCCCCCTCACTGCCACTCTATTAATATGGATTACACTGTCAGAAAATTCTAAATAGATTAAACTGAAGAATTACTTCAGTTACATTGTAGGGCACTGCAATGAAAAACAAAAGGCAAGAGCTGAGTTGTTACAAAAAGAATAGCAGAAATATTACATTTTCTGTTGTTATCACCTATTTTTTCTGAAAATACTACCATTGGTGTGTGTGTGTATATATATATATATATATATAAATTCACGATCTTGGGAATTGTTTTCTTATCAAAATTACATGTCACTTAGAAAAACATTATAAGCAGCCAAACATACAGAACATGACAAGAACACCAAGAAATAAAAAAAAAATTTAAAACCATTTAAAATTATTAGCTCACCTTTCCAACAGCAGCAGCCACTCTGTTGGTCTCCCCTGCTCTTTGCTTTCATTACAGTGTCCAGCATTATGGCTGAAGGAATAGAGTACAGCAGAACCCCACTAATTTACCTTACTAATTCACACACCTCAATTTGCACACAAAAATTTGCCACTTTCCCAACTTCTGAGGCAAAATAAAATTGAAAATCCTGCAGAGATGGCTTCTACCACTCAAATTGCATCATATTAATAAATATGCTATGCAATATTGACTACATTATTCAGTATTACCATCAAAATGTAAACTAAACTGGTTTAATAAAGGAAATACATTTCTTTAAAACATCACCATGTACTGTGGCACTGACTCGCTCATTTTCAAACTTTGAAATTAACAAAAGGACTGCCCAACAGTGAATTAGGGAGGCTCTACTGTACTTAAAATTGTAATGTCTTCATTGATATGCTTTTATCTATAATTTTCTTCAGACTGCATCGCATGGGAATACAGCAACTACACTTAACTATGTCCTGTTACGTATTATAATTAGTGTCCTATCACTGTTTTAATTATTCAGACTTTCTCTTTCAGAAGATTATGTATTCAGTTTAGCATTTGACTTCTTTCTCTTCTCATTTTTTAAATGGAATATATAATATCAAGTGAAATTCAGCTCTGGTGTATTACTCTGATATTTAATGAAAACCTATTTGTCGCCTGATTTTCCAAAGCAAAAGATAGAGTATCCAAAAATATCACAGAGTACACGTCTGCCTCAAGCCAAAACTCAAACTTGATTCATTCCCAACTGCCAATCTTGTAATACAATCAATAAATCACATGGCATTTCTGATCTGGGATGATGTTTGTCAAGTCTAGATCAGTTACTCGTTCAATGCAACTCCCGTACTTCTCCAGAAAAAAGGCAGCTTATTACCACACCAGTTAACCACATCAATTAATCAAATTGACAACTATGAAAAATCTTACTGGTCTGACATCCCCACATGAGTTGGTAAATTGCCGTGCCAAGCCAAAATCCAGCATATAACACTTCCTGCAGGTGCTAGGAAAACGTCCCATTGCGAAGTTAGACTAGGAAGAAAAACAAATACAGATAGATATATAGAGATATATACACACAAATGTTTCAATATACGCACATATTAATGCAGTAACACAATCATAGAAAATCCACGTTCTGCATCTCTACCCTTGCTTCCATGTTTTCAGTTCTACTAAACTCCCACCAAATTTGAAGAAAACTTTGTTAAGAAAATCAGACATCCAACTTAGCATATCTGAACAGCAGCCTACATGGTCCAAAGAGATTGTCGTCTTCCTTCATCACTTAGAATATATAAATTTTTAGCGTGAATTTTCCAATCATGTCACCCACTCATATACTTTAATTTGGACATTTCAAAAAAACACCAACCTAGAGGTTAACAAGTTAATCTAAACAAATGCACTAGTATCATGTATATAGAATGCAGAATAAGGGGTGCAAACTCCTTTTCCTTTCCACACGAAGGGGACGAACCAGATTTAGAAAACAACAACAACAAAAAAGCCACCCATAAACAAACAAACCCCAAAGAGCTGGAAAGTCAGTGACGACTTATGGAGGTAACTCATTCTCAAAAGCTTCAGTAAATTTTCTTATATGCCTCTATGAATTAACATTCTATATTAGCCCTTTAGAAAAAAATACTTCAACACTGCTAGTTTACAATGTTTGAACATGTTGGCTGAACCGGTTCAAGTGTCTCCCCACCAAATCCCCTTAAAATGGATTATGTGATATAAAAAAAGATAAAGCTGAAAACAAGTTCTGAAACTACACATCTGAGCAAGCTGGAAGCTTAACACAATTAACTCTAGAAAAACTACTTTTCCTTTTCCATTAAGTGAAACAGCAGTACTGTTCTAAATAAATCTGAAATTCACAGCTGCTTCAATATCAAAGGTTGAGGGTAAAAACCAAATCAAAACCATGAACTGCAATGAGTGTGATCAACATTATTTTTAAATGGAACAGAGTTTCAGCATTGCCTAAGTCATCACGAGGCAAATAACCAACCAAGGATTTCAAGATTTTAGCTCAACACAAAGCTTGCTTTTAGTATAACCTATCTAGAAGATACATAATAAAAGATAAAATGACTTGTATTTTCAAGCCAGGAAAACTGCATGCTAGAAAGCAATTGTGTCTTTTGCATGTGTAAGTCACAACATCAACTCCTAAAGGAGAAGAAAAATTCTTTCTTTTATGAATCTAATATATTGCCTCACACTGCTGTTTATCCTGGCTCAACATTTAATTTTCTGGGTTTTTTCGATCCCCTAACAGCATTCTCCATTTCCATCTTATTTGAGCCCATAGACCCCAAGATACAGCTAGATAACAAGATGTCCCCAATCCATCCTGCCAGCCATAAAGGAACACATTTCCCATTCAAAACTTGAATTGTTTTCATCATTAAAATCTTGTGCTCCAGCTAACTCCTTCTCACCTATTTCACTTGACATCACTGCCTTTGTGTCCTTTCCCTCTTAAATGAAGTCTTAGGGATGGGTTGGGTGAATACAAGTTTTATAAAAAGTTGCAAGAAAGAAGTGATGAAAATGAAAATTCCCTAATGTACAGAAACTTACCAGAGGTCTTATGCAAACATCATTCAGCTGACAGGAAATTTAGCTATATATGCCAAATATAACCAGCCATATTTGCATCTATTAGAAAACACAAGATTTGCTTATTTTTTCTCGTTTACAAATTTTGAAGTTCAGAGCTCTAATGATATTTTTAATATAGAGCAATATTAAAAACAGCTGATGCAATTTCAGGAATAAATTCAAAGAAAAACAGGGAAAAAAATAAGAACAAAAGTGTGATGCTATCAGAAAGGCACTGTCCTCAAGACATTTTGACAACACTCATTTTATTAGAACTGCACAATAAAACAATTGAATATTTTTTCTTACAGTCTATCTTTTCTTTGTTTGTTATAAATATATTAGAAAAAAATTGCTATTGAAGAGCTTATAAATACACCCTACCGTTAGTATCTATTCTCTTAGATCTATTATGTGAAGATATTAATTGCCATTAGCCAAACTCATTAAATCATATCTCATGGCAAATATTCTCGATTGCAAGATGCTACAACAAGAGTTAGAAGTTTTAACTACAGAAAATTGCAGGGAGCCCTAAGTAACTGGAGACAATGATGACAAAGACCAAAGCTACTGTTGTTGCAGTCCAACATTAATTAATAGAAAAAATCTGCCCTATCTGATGAATAAACATTCACTTTTCTATCCCTTCTCATTTTTTCACTTTAACATCTAGTATAGAACCTATTCCTATTTTTGCAGCCATCTAATGACCACATATTACTTGCCTGTTTTGATTTAATGGGTAGACTTACTGGTTTTATGTCCCTGTGCAGGAATCCCACAGAATGAATACTTTCAATAGATTCCAAAATCTGCTTCCCGAGCCGTAGAGTGGTACTAATGGTGAATGTTCCTCGAGACTGGCTCCGACGCAGATCTGCCAAGTTCCGACCCTGATCAAATTAAAGGGACATTTTCATTAAAAAATACTAATACCAAGATTCACAGAGAGCATAAAGTCTTCCTACTTCTACAGCTAAAGAGCTGTTTGTGGTTATACTCCCACTCACGGAATACTCTCATTACCTGTTTCATATTCAAGGATAACACTTCTTACCTAAATGTAATGAATATATGTTCCCAAGTATCTCCAACATTAAATTTACAATCTATTTTTGAAAATATGAATCACAGTATCTTTCTACTCTTAAGTAACATGGACCAAACTAATCTCTATTGGAAGACTAGTACATACACTATTAGTTAATGTACCCGTGTCACACCTGAAAAAAGGCCACTGAGAAAATGCTCAGAAAGACTTCCGTTACAGTCACCTCTAAGGAAAAGTATGTAACTTATTTAATTATACAGTATATTTTAGATTATTTAACCAAAGAGATAAAAATATACTATGCAGGAAATGCACCCCATAACATCACAAAACTGTTAATCTGTCAAAATAACAGATGACCAACAGCATGAACTAGATCACACTTCTTTTTCCAGTATTCATATTCACCAAGATGATAAAGGACAATAACCCCATAAGTGCTAATCACCCATTTTATCCCTTTTCATAGGAACAAATCTTTCAGTAAAGTGAGTTGTGTATTCTTTTACTTGCAAAGGGTATTTTTTCATTTTCATCAAAAAAGCCAACAAAATGCACAGACTAATATATTATATTTTAGACTATCTTCAAGTGAAGACTCCAAAGTAACATGAATTATCTCATAAAACATCGCAGTTCACTCTTTAAATAGTCAGGTCTTTCTGAGGATGCAAACTTTCTCCTTTCTGAGAGAACTGTGGAATGGATATCAAAGGATAAAGACATAAAGATATGCTCAATTTAGGTTTGCTCACTACTATGTGTTCATGTTCTTTTTTTTTAATTTGTCATCCTCTAAAATTTTACTGGTATTTTCATATATGCTTGGCTAGTAAACTAAAACACACAAGGGAAAACTTTGAGCTCTGTTTGATACACTGACCTGCAACTGCATGACCACATAGTTAAATCTGTCATTCCTTCCACATCCAATGAATCTACAGACATGATCTTTTCCTGAGAGAAAAAGAAGCAAATTAGCCAATAATAATGAAATTCTGTGGTTTATTCTTTTAAATACCTAGCAAAATACTGGAAGAGATAATTATATTTCATTAGAGATCTTTAGTAAACTAAGCCCGCCACAGTTCAACAGCTGTAAAACCAATATCAGTTCTACCCCCAATTAAATAAAAGTTTTGTCCTATAAAATATGCAGCCCTACCACAGCTATTACTCTTCCCTAGGAAAACATGCATGGCAATATGCCTAAATGTCCACAAATTTGAGGCATTTTGGATTGGGAAAAGGTTCTTTTCTTGCAAAGCTGATAGCTTGTTATAGACAATACTCCTAGCCATCATTCCTCTTTCCCTATAAGCTGCAGCTGCTGTGGTGAAAGAAAACAGTAGTCATATTTTATATTAAAAAAATTGCAGAAAATTTAATTGAACTAATCTGATTCATTAATATCTTTTTCCAGAATATGATCCTTGCGTTTAGCTAAAAAAGACAAATTCAGCTCAGGTACACTGAAGCAGAGATAAAAGAATTGTAGTAGTTTAAAAAAAATCACAGTTTGGTTTAAGTCAATTTTCTTTAAAGCCTCCTCCTGTCCTAGGAGCAAACTGTGGAGCAGAAGAGGGATGGTCAAAAATAATCTCCTTACTATCCTGCAGTTGTAAGGCAAAGCTTAAGATTCCCCAGGTAAATAGAGAAAAAGGCAAGCCAAAGACTGTAGTAGAGAAACAGAAGGGGAACGCATCCTCACTGTCATTTCAGTACCTGTGTTCATCAGCTTGGAGAGAAGCTGGGACCTCTTATGACCCCACTCTACAACAGAACAGGGAACTGCAGGGTTTAAGTCCCTCAGGCCATTTATGTTCCTTTCTGACACCATGGAAGCTACAGCCAAGAGGAAGCTGATGGTTGCAAGTGGTTGCTAAAGCTGTGTAAAATCTGTGTCACCTAAGGTTTCTTTCATGAATTTCTTTACCCTTAGGATTACCAGAATGTCATAAACAGAAAAAAAGAAGTGATAGGAGAAAAGCAATTGAAAAGATATAAAAAAATTACTGCTTTCAAAATACCAATGCTGCTAGCAACAGATCTGGGGGCACTTTTTGATACTGCTGCACTCATAGCTCCATCAAAACCCTAAAACTTGGCCCTACAGCTTCTGAATATTCTCACTTCATTTGACAGAAGAGTGGTTGCCTGTTTATTGGTTCCTCAGGAAGCTCCCTGCCACATACAATTAAAACAGATAGGCCCATTTAAACAAAGAAAAAGGTACAAGATTCATCAAAATAGTTTCTTTTAAAAGAATTACTTTAAAAGAAATCTCTACAACATCTGCAGATATGTAAGTGGTATGCTGTAAATATCACAGCTTTTCCTCCACTTTTTCCTTCTACCCATTTAAGACAGGCAATATTACAGACAGTATAATTTTAAGAAGAAAAAGGAGCAAATTTGTCAAGATGAAATTTTGTATATTCATTGCTACAGTTTCCAGTTAATGAAGTCTCATCTCAAATATTTATGATTCATTTTACAGTCACTGTGGGTACGCTGAAGGAACATCTTCAGAGAAATATATATTAGCCAGATTTCATCTGCCAAATTCAGTAAATGTCCAAAACTCGGTTTGGGCAGAGAAACCCCATTTTGACAGGAGCAGCAACTTCAGTTATATGGTAAATTCTCTGGAAACTAACTTTTATAAAAATATGAGGAAATGGGAAAGGACAGAAGTAGGGCCTGTACACCTTATTCAAATAGCGTGATCCTCTGCTACTCCAGCATGGCTATACACACCTACTACACCTTTGCAGATATCTTCAGTTCCTTTTCCTTCAGCAGGAAAACAGTATTTTCTCACACCTGCAAGCCACATGACTGGGGAGCAGGGGGAGAAGACGATGGTAACAGGCTGCAATGAACAACTATGCCCTTGAAAAGCTTCCTAGGGAGGGTATGAAGCCTATGTGCCATTCCCCAGGCTGCAGTGTGTCACTACAGCTAGCTTTTCAGCCTACACCAGGCACAACCCATCACTAAATTACACTAGAGAGCTGTAAATGGGTGAGGGAGAAGTCTGTAAGGTTGTGTGAGACAGAAACCAACTGAGTGAGTCTCTGATAAATCTGTCTTCTCCCATCTCACTGTGGGAACAGATGGCCTAACAACATGATTAAACAAAACAACCATCTGTTGCGGCAGATTTCTTTTAAAAAAAACCAAAACACAACAAAAACAGAGCTTAAAGAGTTAAACAGCATTCTGACAACAATAATTAGGCAACAGCATCATTGGCAAGAAAAAAAAAAAGATGGAATAGATACTAAGCTGTAATAAATGGCCATATCAGTGAACATATTCCTTCTACATAGTTAAGAAAGAAGTCATACAACTACTAACATATTTAAGCATGTTTTGCTAGATCAGGGTCTTAAAAGAGATTCTTTAAGTTTTCCATTATTCTCTGTACTGCATACCTACAAAGTTATAACTCATTTCACCCCCACAATGAATGACCACACTGTTTTAATTTTCAAAATTGCTAAAAGCAAAACCAAAAAACAGTACAACCCTGCACTTCTGCCAACAGCTATTCTCATTTCAGTTTCACAGCTTCTGTGATATAAGATTCTAACACAGAAACTTACAAGAGTACCGTTTATAACCTTGAGAATGTACCTAGCTCCAGTAAAGACTGGACGAGCTGTTTTGCTAGATTGAGACATATTACACCTGTTTATTTAATTCTCTGCTAAAAGCCTGTTTCCTCATATTTTTCCCAGAAAATGTACATGATAACAAATATATTTAAAAAAAAAAAGATCCACACATCAAGAGATTTCTGAATGACACTGTCAGCTCACTGTCTTTCATCACATACTACTCATAGATCAAACTATCCAAATATTTGCAAGAAAAGCATTTTCATGACAGTTACATTACTTCCTCTGATTTATGTCCAAGGTAACTAGAACACCTTGAAAGCAAGAGAACGTAAGCCCTCTGAGAAAAGGATAGTAATTACATACAGACGTATATATATACTCACACACGCCAAAAAGGGGTAGAAGAACAAGACAAAAGTTGGTCTCAGAGGATGTATTCTATTAGAAGGCTGTTACAAAAATATCCTAAAAGAACTGTTTGCAATTTCACCTACTCTGAATCTGCATTAAAAAAAACTTGTCAAAAAAAACTTTCTACATAGTAAATGAAGCATTTAATAAAAAAAATTCTTCAAGAAGCAACAATAAAGTTGTTTTTTACTCCCCATTTTTGTCTATTTTTCTTTATTTTCTCTCTGCTTCAAATTTTTAACTCTTGCATACTGAAAACTTGGGATGGGAGAAAAATTAATGGAGATGGCTCCTAGGAGGCAGGATTTTATGTAAAACATAAAATGGTCTTTACCATACTCTTATTTAATATGAATCCTTTAAGTATGGTTAAAAATATATGCATATAAAGTTACATATCTGTGCAAACTATAAATCGCAATATATGCAAAAGGTTTGCCTCTTTTCTGACTGTAATTACTTCCCCATCGTCTACAACATTCCTTGTCTAAAGCCAGAGCAGTTACACCATACATAGTGTGGAACTTGCACAGCAGTGACTAAAGGTCACCTCTGGTGTTACTATCACAGAATCACTAACTTTTTTTTTCCTGTTTTTTTCTTTTTTAAACTGTGCAAGAGAAATATAAGAGATAAAAATTAAGGAATAATATTTAGATTGTTTTCTCATAAGGAAGGTTGTCAAAAGAGCTCCTTCTAAAGATCTCATACAAAATCAGGGTTTCAGTTATATAAAAACTTCTTTCAGTTATTTTTTTCTTAATATTATTCTCTGAGAAAACAATAAAAAGATCTTTATTTGGATTATATATTATTTGGATTATATATTATTTGGATTAATTGCCTCAGTGGATATGTTGTTCAGGTGTTTCCTTATCCTGCTCTTTTCATCTAGACAGCATTTCCCATGATTCAGTAGAACCAGAGACTCTTCTGCAGGAAGACTTGGGTTGTTAAAGGAATTATACTCCCCAAAGGAAGACTGGTAAAAAAATTATAATTTCTGTAAAGCCCTATGGCAATTATTCACAAATCATTTTTTTTATTATTTCAGCAAACATTTTTGGTTTTCAAAAATATTTCAAAAAGTAAATAAGTTTTTACTAAGAAAAATGTAGTTTTGTAACATCTTAACTCAAACTTCACTATACTTAAATTCACAGTAAAATGTTATAAGGCACTCCAGTTATGCATTCATATATAAGGTGATGTTTTTACAAATACATTGGCATTGTAGTGCTACCAAATTCCAGTATTTTATTTCAGTTACTACTATTTTCCTTATTACTTTAGCTGCTTCACCTATATAATTTTAAAGACTCTGGATTTTGTTAAATATAGAATCATGCTCATGTGTGCAGAAAAGAAAAAAACCTTGAAAAATTAATTCTGAGCATTTAAAAACATGGGAGTTAAGAGAGTATTCGTTTCTTCAAAACTCACTATCTTTAAGATAATTTCTTCAGAACCCTGACAAATTATTTCTAAATTTACAATTGGTAATACTGAAATTTACTATTCATCTCTGGACTAGAAACTCTAAAATTCAAAGAAAACTAATATGCAGTCCCTGAATCTCCTTGCTCAACTATATAATACTAGATGTTTTTGTGAAATTCTTTAAAAAGATATAAACACAGGAACAGTTTGTTAACACTATAACATGTGACATGCTCGCCCTCTTAAATCTATAGAGGCTGTCAAGTTCTGCTGCAATGTGACCTTTACAGCAGATTAGGCAGCACCATTTATCATGCAGATTTTGTTTTATTCAAACTAAGAGTTCGAAAAAAAATCAAGCTGCTGACAGGGACAAATGTATTAGTAAAAACCTTCCAGATTCAAAATAATTTTTTTAAAGAAAAAAGTCACCCTTTAAACTTTCTTTTTATAGTCTTACGTTGTGAAAAGCAATGAAGAGAAGCCATTGCATATTTCTCTGTATTGACAGCTTCAGACATTAAAGTATCTAAAGGTACATCAAGACTGACTGACTGTGATTGTGAATGGTCAAGGACCTGAACCCTAAAAGTATTTCAGCACTCTACATGCCAATAATTTTTTTTCCAACAAGTTACAGTATTTTAAAGTTGTTTTTTTGTTTGTTTGTGTGGGGTTTTTTTGTTTCCCATTTCAGCATTAGAATTATTCTTGGCAATATTTGCAAAGGCAAAGAAATAAAAATATTCTTGTCTTGGATCCTATCTATGTGAAGGACACACAAATATTCAATGCTAGATAGTGCAGAAAAAAGAAGAGACCATCTTAGAAGGGTGAAATAAAAAGCTAACAACAACAACAAAGACTAGAACAAAAAAGGTAAGGAGTAGATAATGATCCAGAATAAACTACAGCTGAGCATAGGTTTTACAGTAATTCAGGTTTTTGCCGGTTTTATTTTCATGTCATCCTGTTTCAAAGAAAAGGTACATAATAGCAAGACTTTCAGAAGCTAAAAGAGCTTCTATTCCACTTTTAATAACGTTTTAGCGATAATCTGCAGAATATGGGGATATTTACTCAAACTATGATCAAACAGAGATTATAATGATTTTTTTAAGAGGATACACTGACATCCTGCTTCTGGCATATCCAGGATACAGCCCTACCTTGCAATTTCTTCAACACAGCTACTTCCATTTTCAGCACTTGCTTTGGCTGCTGAGCTGATTCGACCTTCAGTGCAACATTTTCCCGAGTAAGCAAGTCCAGTGCATCGTAAATTTCTCCAAATCCTCCGCCTCCTATTTTCCTCAACTATATTGGGGAAAACAAAACAGAACAAAAACAGATTGAAAAGAGGGGATAAGAAAAGAAAAGAAACAAAACATCAATACTTCTTTGTACTGCCTGCCACACTGCAAACGCTGTTGTGTTACCAATAGATTTTTAAAATAACATAATCATATCCTTCAGTACGTAAAAGAGCTACTGAATAATCTACAAAGGTATGGTTAACCACAGTTTGGAAGGCAATCATAGGAAAACAAGTTAATACACCTGATCTCCATCTGCACTAAACTTCTTATATTTAATACAATAGAAGAGTGCACTAGCATTCCCAGCATCTATCTGACTAAAATCAGCATGCTGGATAAAGTCATTCCTCAAATAGTCACATACTACCCAGAGACCTTCAAATACAAATGCACAGTGACATTTTTAAAATATGCCATCTTTTTTTTCAGAAATACACACACTGAATACTAAAGGTAAAGTTCTTGAACTTACTGAAAAGAGGGTATTTTCTACTACATGCAGTGACTTAGACATAACAGCTAAATCATAAATGCTAAGAAATGACTGATTGTCTTTGAATATATATTTTATATGTTACTCACATTTACTTATGGTTCACCAATACCATTCTTATTAACAGACATACTAAAGAAACTTGCACCACCAAAAGTTTCTCTGTGTTAGAAAGAGGTAAAAAAGAATGCTCCTGGCATATTTATTAGTTTGTACTACATTCAGAGCAAATATTAATAGTTGTGTTTTCACTCTGCTTTAAAAGTTAACAGGGAACAGAGACTCATCTGATATTCAGTATAAAAAAGTCAATGTTGCTCCATGTAATACTTTCATATGGTGATCTCCCCTGTAGCTACCATTCTAAAGCTGATAAAAGAGAACAGGAGACAAAAAGTACTTACCCTAAGAAACACACAATATAGTATTTTTACTATATTTTACCTTGAAAGAACTGACATGGTTTTCTAAATGTCATTCGAAAACATACAGTTGCTAAGGTTACATGACTACACTGTATTAAATGTCATCTAAACATTCCGAGGATCCAGAGATCACCAATATGCTGACCTATCTTCAGATTCTGAGAATATATCTAATCTCTCCTAAACCAGACAATCAGCATCTGACTGAGAAGGAAAAACAATTTTTAAAATAGCCTAGGCCCCTAAGAATAAGGAAGAAGGTAACAGATAAAATACTCATATTATTTACTTGCATTTTTCAAGTCATATCACATGAAATTTTTATTCTGTATGATTACAACAACACTCAGTATTTCATCATGCACCTTCTGTCCTGAAGATCTTTTATCATCACAAGCAACTGCTATTTCAGTATTCTTAAGACAAGGAAAGTATGGTCCAATATACGTAGCATTATCTACATTACTCACTTCTGGCCAATTCATTGCTAATTTTAAAAAAGTGCATAGGATAAACAGCACACCACAGAAGTAACCGACCTACACATCTGCTTCTTGTGCAACACCTGTCAACTGCAAATTCACATGTTCATTTTTTTCTACAAAGCACAGTAGCTGATAGCAAATGCAATCTCCTCTTCTCCACAGGCTGTATACTTTCTCTGAAGCAGCATGATATGCGTACTACCAACACAGGCCTGTTACTCTTCAGTCTACACATTTCAAAAACTTAACAAGTTCAAGTACAGAGTATGACAAATCCTGAATAAGAAGTCTGCATCTTCGGACATGACTTGTTTAAGGTACTACACAGGTAAGAATCTACGGTTAACTCTGAATTAATGACAAACCGTGAGACATAGACACGTTTCAAGTCTGGTACAACTTGGTTACATTCAGATGTATTTAATATATGCAGACTGTTAGTCCTTACAGAAAGGGAAGAGATCAGTGTCCTGGTTTCAGCTGGGATAGAGTTAATTGTCTTCCTAGTAGCTGGTACAGGGCTATGTCTTGAGTTCAGTATGAGAAGAATGTTGATAACACTCCTAAGTTTTCAGTTGCTGCTAAGTAGTGTTTAGACCAAAGTCAAGGATTTTTCAGCTTCTCATGCCCAGCCAGAGAGAAGGCTGGAGGGGCACAAGGAACTAGAAGGGGACACAGCCAGGGCCGCTGACCCGAACAGGCAGAAGGGGTATTCCATACCATAGGACATCATGCCCAGTATATAAACTGGGGGGAGGGGGGGGGAATTGCTGCTCGGGGACTAACTGGGTGTCAATCGGCAGGCGGTGAGCAATTGTGCTGAGCATCATTAGTACATTCCAATCCTTTTATTATAACTGTTGTCATTTTATTAGTGTTACCATTATCATTATTACTTTCTTCTTTTCTGTTCTATTAAACTGTTCTTATCTCAACCCATGAGTTTTACTACTTTTCCTGATTTTCTCCCCCCCATCCCACTAGGTGGTGGGGGAGTGAGTGAGCAGCTGCGTGGTGCTTAGTTGCTGGCTGGGGTTAAATCACAACAATCAGTCATCTAAATAGTGGGAAAAATAGCAAGTTTTAACAGGATTATATATATGCATATTTATTTTTTAAAAAATAGTATGCATGTACCTATGTATATCTCTTGAAGGTGTAGTTTCATGACTAATTTGGCCATTTTAAGTCTGCATTTTTTCCATTCCACCTCTTGGTCTGGTGATGCCATTATCTTGCCTGAGCTCTGAGCTATTAACAGGGCTCCAGCAGTTAAACACAGACATTGATCTGACCGTAGTTTTCAGCATAAGCACATAAATTTTCAGCATAGTACAAGCACAACAGAGACAGTGAGAACGTATCGTGAAAAAGGTGAGAGGGGAAAAGGAAGGAGGTGACACAGCCATCCTCACCCCTATATAATCTTAGAGCAGTTTATCATATAACATCATTTACCAGATTTGAGAAACAGCCAGACTGAGAAAACTGCCCCTGAAATGTTTTTTTTTCTGTTTGTGTGCTTAAAAAAAAATTGTAAAAACAAACAAATAAAACCACAAAACAAACACACCACTACGCTAATAAAACAAACAGATCAATTTCTATCCTCAGATAAAGTACACCAGAATCATTAACATACATCCAATAATGACATCAGTCAATAATTCCAGGCACAAATGAACCTCTCTGATTATAGAAAAAATATTTTCCACGCCCTTTGTCCCTGGGTCAGGCACCACATTCAGCAATGAGCCCACATTTTCCTTGGTCAGCTTTTTGCTGCCAGTGTCCCTGTAGAAACCTTTCTCGTTGCTTTTCACATCCCTCACCAGTTTCAACTGCCAGCTGAGCTGTGGCTGTCCTATATTCATTCCAACACACAGAGGCAATGTCTCCATATTAATCTTGGGCAGTCCATCCCTGTTTCCACCTTCTGTTCACTTGCATTTTCCTTCTGAGTTCAGACAGGAGCTGACTGTTCAAACATACTGGCCTCCTGCCACATCTGCTCAACATCTTTTACCTTGACAAGGACCATGTTGCCCTCGTTCACACCTGCACCACATTCTCCCATTTTGTACATTAGTTTCAACCTTCTCTTCCTTGCATTTAGCACCTAACATCCCAAACTCATTTCCTCCATTCTTGCTTCCATTCTGATCTCTTTCTATGCTTCAAATCTGAAGCACACAATTTCCAGTATGTTTTATCTTGGTACTTTCATGTTCACTGCATATTGAATGACATTCTTAAACCTACCTAAAACCAATCATCATTACAATCAAGTCTCTCCAAGTCACAATTGTAATAAATGTTTCGAAGGCATAAAAGAGGGACAAGAAAAGGCATCCACAGAGGATAAAAGCAAATGCTAATAGACAGAGAGACAAGTAAAAATGGAGGGTGTCACTGAGGAAGAAATATTTTATAATGTCTTTTCTATGCTTACTTTTCAAAATAGAATCAATCTAAAGATCATCTAACTTAAAATTAAGTTTAATTGAGCACTGTTTTTAAAAATGTTCGTGTCCACAAATTCCAGGTATGTTTTCACAAAGACCAAGGTCCTGAGCAGCAAAAATTCTGAAAATTGCATTTTAGCTGCAAATCTTCACATGAATTCCAGAATGCTTACTTTTTTTTTTTCCTTAAACTGGTTGCAACAAAATAATTTCTTGCAATCATACTACAAGAGCTGCAATTCTTCAATGGGGGGGGGGAAAAGCAGGATATTGGGAGAGTTCCACAAGGAACAATCAGAAGTAATACTGATAAATAGGGACAATACTCATTGTGACCAAAACTTGAAAGTCCACTGGTTTATACCACCTCATCTTTCTATACAAGGAATTTTTAAGTACTCTACTGCTTCAAGAACACTAGCAAAAAACTTAAATACTTCATAACCTAACAGAACAGTATTAATTATCTTAATATATATATATGTGTCAAGTAGTAAGGAATTGCTAAAATTTGCATGCTTATTTTCTTCCACTAGCAGACTGTCCCATGAAATCCTGAATTTAGAAAGAAGTATATATATCACTTTAGATGCCATCAAAAAATCTTTAACGTTTGCTACAGAAATTAAGAAATTGAAAAGTTACTTACAGACAGTATTTGGCACTCATCTACCTGTAATACTTGATTTGGAATACATACAAGTTAAAATGTATAATCACATGAGATGAACAACAGCCTACTCTCAAAATTTTCCAAAAGACACCAATCTCATCATCATTCTTCATTACACAGGAAATAAAATAAACCTGGAGAAAACAGGACTACTGTTGCACATACCAGACAACTGAGTAGTTTTGCAGATATTGATATATTAGTATGCTGTTATCTGTTTATAATGCTATTTTATTCTACTTGATCTGATTCAAGACTATGCTTTCAGTTTTTACTTCCCTGCAATATCGAGATGCAACATAAGAAAGTATTTTACAAATACATACACTCCAAAGATAGCCATTTAGGTTCTACTTACACAAAAGGAAATACAAAGGTTTCCTACACAACACTAGTAGTATCAGCTTCCTGCATTTTTAAATAAAGGATAGGGCACAAGGTAGTTGAAATTATTTTCTCTATATGAATTTGAAATGAATGATTAATCTGTATCTTCTATGTTCAGTCTCACAGTATTAAATAACATACTGAAATATGGGAGTAATAAGAAGTGTAGATGGTGCTAAAAATAGTGCTTCAGTATCTGTTCGCAGCCTACTAAACACACAGAGATACCCAGAATGTTCTATTATGAACTGGCGCTTTTTTTTGGTGTTTTGTTTTCTTTTTACATCTAAAAAAAATTCAAAACCAAAAAAATTCTGAAGCGATCAGGGGAATATTGAAGGAACTATGAGAACTCAGCCTGGTTTTCCCCAGCAAAAATAGTTTCAGATGAATACTGTTTCCCTCTAGATGTAAATCGAGGATATGAACACCAAAAGGGAACAGAGCTATTTATGGTAAAGCCAATACTGGTACATGATCAAATGGATATAAATCAGCCAGGATTAAATCTATGCTACAAAATACAACAAACAAAATTTCTAATTGGAAGAACAGCAAGGTCCTGAAAGATATTCCTGTAAGAAGTAATAAATCTCAAAATCTGACTAGTTTCAAGAGGGTGCCCGACTGATTTCTGAAACAAACTGACATAATCACTGGCTGATTGGATTTCATGTACTAACAGGATTCTTCTAGTTGTGCTCTGAACAGGCACTAAGTCAGGATCTAAAAGCTTTCCTAGGTCCTTACCAGAAAAAACTCCACCTTAAATTGATGCAACTTATTTTTAAAGTAGGATAAGGGAAACAAATTGTTTTTAAGTCCTTTCACCATTTAACATAAGTATTAAGCAAAATACATCTCACAAGAATTTTGAAACAGAATTCAAAAGTGCAAAATACTTCTTTTTAAAAAGATGTTTTAAAGAAGAAGAAGAATTGCAGGAAGGCATACTCACCACCTTCCATCTTTCTTTGACCAAGATTCCCACACTGAGGATGTCAGGCTGCTCCCCTCCTCCACTCATTGCAACCACATGAAGCGATGGAGCTGCTATGCAAAGGCTATGTCAGTAGAAACCATCCAGATCCCAGGAGTGGCTTCCATTTAACCAGTGACTGCAGAAACAGAGCAGAACATGGGACCTCAATGATAAACAGAATAACATGAAATACAGAAAAAGTTGCATTTCTCACCTAGCACCTTAACTAGCTTTGTATCCCATAGTGATTTATGTTGGAATTGTAGAAATTTCTAATACAGAAAGAAATTCAAGAATATTCTTCCTTATTTTTTTAGGTTGCTCACTCTCAAACCTCCAGTCCCAATCTCAATAGTACTAATGAATATAAACATTTCCAGAGTTATATTCTGCAGACAGTTTCAAACTGCAGTAAATTATAATTACATTTAAAATTAATTTTAATAACTTGAAAAATATAATTAATCATTTACTAAATAATTCCTTAAGTAATTAATAGTAATATATAATAAGCTTCAAGTAATATTAACCAAAAAATTACAAAATTAACAATAGCTACTTAAATCGGAATTGTAATTTAATTTATTACAATGCATACAGACTATTCCACATTTTACAATGTGTTTCACATAGCTAGGATCACTTATGATTAAATATGCCTAAAGTACAATTTTGTACTTTTTGGTTTATTTCAGGGTACAAATAGCTAAAGGGAAAAAAACTTGTCTTGGCTAATTCTATCAGTTTAATTTTTTAATTTTCTGGCTTTAGGCAATTATCTCTAATTTTATAGAGCAATATAAAGATTCATCTTTTGGAGATTAATCCATCCATAATGGCTCCCATCAGCAACTACTACAACCAATTAAAAGCTTATTTCAGTTGTTTGAAGCTTTTCTAGAATTGTGCTTATTTGTTACACTGGTATAATTACAGAAGAGTAACTCTTTATACAAACTCTCTTATCCAATGATAAGACTCTTCAAAAGTGTATTTGCTTTGGGTTTATTTCTATTGCTTCCTAAACAGCCTAAACCAAAAGAGAAAAATTCTTTTCTCCCTCAATCAACACACAAATGGTATGCAAAATTGATACAACCATTCTGATTTAAATTAACAGTATGTCCTGCCCTGTGGATAAATGCCACATTTGCTACTGGGGCTTTTTAAAAACCAATCTGCTGCTTAAAGAACCTGGCTTTTAAGATAGACATTAATTTGACGTGACAGTAATTGGGGGGGGGGGGGGGGGGTGTCATTTTTTAAAATTTATTTTTAATATTTCATTTATGCGTTTATTTCTTCAATTTTAAATTCTTA
>JANZLQ010000032.1:17887964-17914533 GCA_026212715.1 Elanus axillaris | reverse complement strand
CTCCTGTCCTTATCTTGACCCACAAGCCCTTTGTTATATTTTTTTTCTCTCTCCCCTGTCCAGCGAAGAGGGGGGGGGAGTGATAGAATGGCTTTGGTGGGCACCTGGCATCCAGCCATGGTCAACCCATCACACCCTCTTGCCTCCCCTGTGGAATAGTATCAACCTTTTGCTATTAGGAACTCTGTATGTTTATTAGGAGCTCTGTCTGCCTGCCTTCAGTTCATGTAAAAATCTAGTAAATTGACTGGATTCTATCAAAGTTGCTTTCCACTTCTGTAGTTTCTACTTCTGACCAGACAAAGAACTTAAAGGAACAAAGAAAAGTTTAACAAGTCAACAAAAAGAGAAATTCAGAGCAGGAAATATTCAAAGGCCCTCATTCCACCACATTTATGGTAAAGCCCACTGTCTTAGGCTGAGAAGCATATTCAAATTGTAAATTCTAAGGACAGAAATGTTTTAAGTGTATCTATTTGAACATCCAAACTAGAAAGCTATCCTACACTTACAACCTGAATATTTTCCAAATACATTCATTAGAAGCTATGGTCCTGAAAATCATCATTCAGCATGCCAATGAGAAAACTAAATTTACTACCTTGACCTAAATTTCCAGCTGTACAGGTTGTGAAGAAAATCTTCTAAAAAATTCAACACATAAGCAATGCCATTTTAGGTTTTCCTATCTCAAGCTCTTCAGTGCCAAAATACTCATCACCACTTGCATATTCCAGGTGTGAAAAGCTCCCAACTGTCTTGTGTGCTATTGCCAAGAGTCTAGATTTCCTTCTGGCAACTTCTGCACTTAAAGCTATGTTGTTATTACAAGAGTGGCAATATTTTCTCAGTTTGAATACAGAGTTAAAAATATAACATTTAGTTTCAAGATAACAGTCTTATTTTAAAAACACATATTTCAAGCTACCACACTATTTCCAGTTTGCAAGAGAATTCAGCACCAAAATGTTACAAAAACCCAAGTAAGGCCAAGTTTATGGAAGGAGTATATTATCTTTTACTAAACTGATACAGGTGGCAAAACCCTCCAAGTTTTAGGCACACAAACCCCTCTTCAAGTCCAAAATAGAATGAGCAACTTCAAAATTAAATTGAACTTGAAAGCAACTGCACTGAAGTAAGCTTCATTATGTTTCTTGATTAGACCAACTGAGATACAAAGTACTCTATACCTTGCCATAAAGGAAGAGAAGCACCTGGGTATGTGCATGACAGGGAGAGACAATAGGGTTGTGGCTCCTATGAGAAACACAGCAGGTAATTTATTACCTACAGAAAATCAGAAGTTTTTGGTCGGGGAGAATTATAATGAGTCATAAAACAAGAACTCTATTTAATCCATGATATTTTTGCGATGATATTTTTTAGCCAAGTGAGTTAATTTCCTAATTTGATCTGTCACACAATTGCACAAAGACTTATGCCAGAACAAGAGAATGAATGGAGGTCAGCTGTGGAGGACAGGGAAAGGCTGGACTACTGTGGTGCTTTCAACTCAAACCAGTTGTTGAACTACAACCTCAGGTGCAGAGCCTTTAATACTAATGTGGAAACCTAACCCTTTGGAGAGGTTAACGTCATGCCAAATAATACTGTATTATTCTAAATTTTTTTCCACAACTCAGAGTGAGTTCCAAATCAAGAAGTTTGTGAAACCTTATTAATTGCTCCAAAATTAATTTTTAAAGTGTCATTTGTTTAAAAAGAGCTGTATTTCTGTGTCTTAGATTCACTATAACTGTTGTATTTATGACAAAACCTAAATGGAACTAGAAGTGGAGTTTTTTGCTATTACAAGAATTTGTTTTACCTGTCGTAAAAGTCTTTTTCAAATAAACTAGTTCTCTGATCACTTACGTGAAGCCAAAAATTTTTTTAAACTCACAAATGGAAAGTCAGTTCTGCAATTACCTAAATTACACAGCGTTACAATAATTATTTTTCAAGATCCTTGTAAAATTTTCATTGCAGAAGAGTTAAGTGATCATGAAACATGGGTTTGAACACTGATACAAAGACAGCTTGAAGTCAATTAAGATACGTTAAATAGTGACATAGTAATATAATATCAAACTATTTCATAGTCTGGATTTATCAGCAAAATAAAAATCTTTCCAGTGTTTTGAAATGTTGGAATAGTCATTTATCTTCTTAGGATATACTTAGAATATTAATAGATTACTATCAATGTCACTAACTTTCTATACCAAGGAATAACATAAATTGATCCTTTAAGACACTCCGAACCCCTGCCCTTTCCACAGGTACTATCTATTTCTATTATTTCATAAATCACTTTTCTCAGTAAGGAAAAACATAAATGCCCAACCCAGGCATACAACACACGACTACAGAAGGCAAGAAGGTAAACAATGAGTGGCTCTGAAGAATTTCTTCCAGAGCCTCCACAACTTTTGGCAGTAGATCCACAGCACTTCACAGAGGAGAAGAACTGCTGCTGTTCAAGAATGATGCAAAAGGCATATATACAACTAACTGCTATTAACTTCTGAATGCTTAATCCAATCACGTTCAGGGTAAACTATAAATATAAATGGGACTAACACTTTTTTGAAAATACAAAAAAATCAGCAGAGGAACTTTGGTGACACGATCAGATAGGTGACATGCAAATAGCAAAATGCTGTCTGCACTGATAGTGATCAAATGATCACCATGGCTGCCAGTGGCAGTCAAGCAGCCCAGCTGGCAGACCACAAGACTATACTCACTGTATGGTGCCCAGGCTGCAGCACCATGCATGAAGCAATCTGGACCTCACCAACAGAAGCTGAGTCTTCCCTTGATATGTCAGTTGATAAAGGACATCACAAAAGCATGGTGAATAAGGCCTCACACTTCACTAAGAAGAAAAGGAGAAAAACAGAGGAATAACCTTTTTTTAATCTGTAATGTCTAATCTGTTAGCATCCTTAAGGGCACATAGCTCTAAATCTGCAGCAGTATTGCCATAGAGAGTGAGCACTGGGCGTGCACACATAGGTATTCCATCTCGTTAAGTACCTGAAGACAGTAGCTCTCCTTTTTGCCAGTGTATGAAATGAGATCAGTAACTGCTACACCAAGCAAGATGACTCCAAAAGAGCCTAGCTGACAGGAAGGTGGAATTTGAGTGAGCCCACGCAGTGCAGGAGGTCTACAAAACTCTGACAGGCTTTGGCCTCCTCGATGAGGGGAATGCACAGCCATCCTGCCACACAATGCAGCAATCTCTGAAAGAGTTAAGGAGGAAAGACGCACCATCACATTATAGTTTATGCAGGAGACACCTCGGTATATTCAAGGAGGATTGTACTTTCTAGCAGTAGATCAACAGTGTTGGAGAAGTCAGGCACAAAGAGAAGACGAAAAACCACAGAGACCCTGTGTTGACTCTCATGCCAAGACAAACACAGCACTGATGTGAACATCCCTAGCACCAGCAGGCAGGCGACAGCCACATTAAGTGGGCCCTTATGAACTGCCAAATGACATGAGTTGTGGGAAATGGCTTGGTGCTTGGCTATGCTGAAAGTGGTGCTAAGGCAGCTAAAATATACAACAAGCTATTGCCAGCAGAAGAGCACAAGCTATTACTTTATCTTCAGTGTTAGCTGGCTTCAGAGGGGCTCTCTACAGTGCCATGGAGTCTCCCTTGTTCACATGATATTCCACAATGATCACATGAGCTCAGGCAATATCGAATCTAGAAGCACAGTCCACAAAAACAAAGGAGATGGGTAGCTCATCTAGGACTGTCTGCCCAGTCTGCCCCTAAAAAACAGTCATGCTGGGACTTTCCAAGGTACAGGGGTTAGAGTCAACAACATGACTTGGCCAGAGCATGCACTTGCTTTGTAGCCATAGTTGAAGGCAGACAGCTTCAAGCAACAGTGAGTGAAACTTCAGCTCCTAGTCGGAAGTCCTTCAAGGTTTGAAATGGGAGACAGGTATTAAAAAACTGAAATGGAACTTTGGCAAAGGCATTTAAAGTTGGGACAAATCCAAAAATACCAACTTAATTTGCAGCAGAAAAAAAATAGGTTAGACACTAGAAAAGTAGATAGTATAGACAGCTAATCACAAGAGCAGACAGGCTGCATTAGATAAAAGATCCACCTAGCCCAATCTCTTGTCTCTGACTATTGCCAACAGCAGACATCTAGGGAAGAACACAAGGACACAAAAAGCACATAATCGCACCTTCCCAGAATATTTTCTGAGGATATAGCAAGCTGGGACACAAAACACTTTCTGAACCAAAGATGGTATTTAAGATTTTTCATCTCCAAGTTCATCAGATCTTTTCTGAACCCATGAAAGCTTTCAGCATCCCTAACAGTCTACTTAATTCCATGCTGTGGGAAGAAGCACATGTTTCCAATTTGTCTTCTGCTAGTTACATTTGAGGTTCACTAACCCTTGTACTGGAAGGTAGACTGTACAGTTGCTCCCTGTTCACCTCTTAGTCCTACACGGGGAATACACTGCTACCATATGCCCCCCCATTTACCTCGTCACCTATTTAGTCTTCCACTGATTTTGATCACCATCTGTGGGCTTTTTCCAGTTCTATTACACCCCCTCTGAGATGTGGAGACCAGCATTGTTATTAGGCATTGACCTGCTATTCTGAGAGAACCTGCAAGACCGCATTCCAGAGAAGCTCATCACTGTGTAAATTTTTAAATTATTTTTCCCTACATAAATTGCTTTATGATAATTTTCATTTATCATTACCTCAGAGTTGCAAGGTCTTTCTCCAGCTCTGTCTGTCTTCATCTTTACTAATTTTAATACCCTTGTATCACCAGACTTTGTAACTTCAGTATTTGCATCTTTTCTAGATCACCTGTGAATACACACTACAGCACAGAGAGCTATACTTTTTAGGCTGATGAGCTACACCATTTATCAAGCTCAATATTCACATTTTTAATTCAGCTTGCATGAAAAAAATAATTTTGCACAAATTATTCACATATAGAAAACCTGACTCATGATCTTCCATCTAGATCATTAATGGCTCTGCTTTCAAATCTGGAATAGATTCCTTGGATATCTAAACTCAATCCTTCTTCAGAAGGTCGTTATTCAGCATGTGACATAATTCATGGGCACATTTTTTAGAGACAGTGCCTGACCATATCTCCCATTTCTGCTTTATTTTCGTCTTGCAAACCAAGCAGTCTCTCTAACGCAGACCAAGTAGGAAACAAAGCATAAAATATCAATTAAGAAAGACTTGAAAAAGGTCAAAAGTAAGCCAACATGAATGAACAGCAGGTTAAGAGAATTTCTAAGTAGAAAAAAGGAAATAATAAAAGAAATAGTAAATTACAGCAAATGCAAAATCACAACAGGGAGAAAGCAAAACAGACTGAGGAAGAAAAATAAAATACATTAAAACTGATAATAATCTTTTCTTCAGACAATGGGAATAGAAAGCTTGCCAGAGAACACGTAGGACCAATAAATGGTCAGAATGAGGGGTGTATTCAAAGAAGGTAAGACTGCAAGAGAGAAGCTCAATGATTCTTTGCATCTGTGTTGACAGCTGAAAAAAATGAGAAAATATCCAGAAAGAAACACTTCTTTCTGAAACACATAAGAAAATTTGCCTTAAATTGAAGTGACTGAAAGAAGAAGTAGGGAATACATAAAACCAAATTCAAAGTAATGCCACCAGTGTCAGATGATATTTAGCTAGGCTTAGAAGAAACTTAGGATCTAAATAGCTAATCTATTTATGAGGGTATATAACCTCTCATTTATACTTGCACTGGCACCTAAGGATTGGAGTGTGGCAAATATGTTGCCAACTTTTTAAAAGGGTTACATGGAATATCCAATAAGCTTCAGGCCTGGAAATCCAATATCTGTACTCAGCAAATTAGTAGAAACTGTAATGGTGAAAGAATTACTGAATGCTTGAATAAAAGTAATACAGTTTTGAGAAGAAAACATGGCTTTGATAAAACAAAGTGCCATCTTCCGAATCTCAGAGTACTTAAGACATAGACAGTCACATGAGTAAGAATCATCCAAATAAAGGCCATTTGGATTCCTAAAATGAATTTGACAAACTGTTTAAAGAAACTAAACAGACATGGCATAAGAGGACAAGTCCTTTACATAAAAAAATAACTGGCTAAAAGGCAGGAAACAGAGGACTAAACAGCCATTTCACACAGTGAAGGAGGCTACAATTAAGAGTTCTGCAAGGAGCAGGATACGATCAGTTCAAGGAAAACAGGGTGAGAACTAAGGTAACAAAAGTTGGCTGACAATAATATGTGACTTAGTTTATAAAAAACAGAGATAAATAAATGATGAGGGACAAATGTGAGGAACTGCTGGGTGACTTTATGTCACTAAATAACCAGGCAACAAAATGGTATGTGAAGTTCTGTGTAGGTAAATGTAAAATTATGTACCTCAGAAAAAGAATCCTAACTTCTCACTAAAAATATAAGAAACTATTAGCAATCAGGAGTAAGATCTTGATATTATGAGATACAGTTACAAAACATGGCAACTCAATGCTAAATAACACTCAAAAAAACCCAACAACCAAACTCAACCCCAAATGTTAGGAATTCAGACAAAACAGATGACAACATGAAGATCATGTATATGTCCATGGTTCACTATGATACCTTGAGTACTGTATGCAATTCTAGTCCTTCCTATCTCAAAACAAAACAAACAAAAAAACAACAAAAAAAAGGAAAAGGTTCAGAAAATGGAACGAGATAATCAGAGATACAGACTAATTTCCACGTGAAGTAATGAATGCCATTTTTTTTGACAGATGATGAGAAGTAGAGAGGGGTATTTGGCAGAGGTCTACAAAATCATTAGGGGCATGGAAAGGTTGGCTAGGAATCAACTATTCACAATTTCATTCAATAAAGGAACTAAAACGTATCAAAAGAGGTCAGCAGGAGCCAGACTCAGAACAAACATGAGAAAGGAGTTCTTCATTAATTAGTAGCTAACCTGTGCAACTTCTTGCCAACGGATACTGTGACTGACAAAGGTTTCCAATGGTTTAAGAGGACAGTGGACAACTACATGGAAAGAAAATTGTTACTGCTTACTGAAAATACATATTAAGCATACTCAGCCTAGGAAGTCCCTTAATAGGAAATGCAAAAGTACTAGAGGAATATATCATCTATATTTTCTCTGTTCTTATACTTTCCCTTAGGCATCCACTTACGACCACTGTTGAATACAGATCTTTAGTCTGCTGCAGAATTTTACATTCAAATATTATGTTTGGGAAGATGGAGAGAAGACAGAGAAAATCTGCTCCCTGTAACAGATCTTTAGTCTGCTGCAGAATTTTACATTCAAATATTATGTTTGGGAAGATGGAGAGAAGACAGAGAAAATATGCTCCCTGTAACACCATAAATTCAAATGATTGGAACTTATAAGCTCTGATTTCAATTAAATTCTTATGCATAATCTTTTGTCAGTTACTTAAAAGAAGCTCCAACTCTAAAACTGTTGACTAACTAACTGTTGTGGGAATGATGACAGAAAGGAAACCATTTCAACTCAAGTAAACTCTTTTTTTTCCCTGACACTTCTGTGAGGTGGTTGTTTAAAAAAAAGAAAAATAAAAAATTATAAACCCTTGTATACAAGAAATACTCAAGATCTCTAAGTACAATTTGTTCCATTATTTCAGCTGCTGTTTTCACATGCTGTCCCTTCCATTTTATGTTGGGTTTAGTCTCTAGCCTCAGTGTCTCTATTTGTAATACTCCTCCCATCAGTTGGCATACTTCCTATTCCCTCCAGCACCAGGCTTCTCATTCAAATGCAGATTTTCACATGCAAATTAAAAACTAATAGTAATCACTAGTATTATAAGCTTGAATTCTACCTCTAATAAAGGTGCATCAAGCCACTCTGCAAACAGCAATGAAATTATGTTGATTTAACAGCTTGCAGCTATAGTACAGGCCTGCTACTTTCAATGATCTTCCATATTTGCTCATCTTTTTTCACTTACGATTGAAACTGAATACTCCTTTTTACATTTGGTATCATTATACAGAGCAAGTTTGTGATCCTGTCAATGAGTAAAATTAGAAACATATTTCTCAGCTGAAGCATCAAAATCTATTATGTATTTTTAAAAATACAGAATAATAACCCTTTAAAAAATGAGTTTCCATGTATCTTTTACAAAATATTAGCTTACATGAAGATGAAAGGAAACATGGCTTGGAGCAGTCACAGTGTAGTATGGGATTTGAAACCATTTTAACTATAGCAGAGATCAAACTATTCAAAGGCTATTAAATACAGCTCAGTTTTGGGGACAATTCATTAAGGCTCATTATGTTTTAATGGTTATGACCACATTTATATTCTTATGTAAATATCAAACAGTTTCTTATAATATTGCTTTTGCTAAAATCCTGTATGGTAGTGATGTAAAGCTTTAAATTATGCCTACTGCTACAGAAAAAAAGTTAGGCTATTCATAGAATACAGTAGAAGACTTTCAAACATTAAGATGTACAGTGTTACCAAAACCACTTAACATCATATAATCATACTCAAATGATATCACAGCTAAGTACTGCTACTTGAATTACACAACAGCTCTTTCAATTAATAAAAAAACCACCACAGAATCAGTTTAGAAAGTACTTTCTCAATTTTTTCCTATTAATGTGGCACTTGCAATTTATACCACATGACAGAGAGACTCTGATTCAAATTTTCACAGTAGACATGTAGTTTTTTAAAACTTTTCTAAAACTGGAGATTCATTTCACAAAATAGACTGATATTACTAAGAACCCATAGAAGCACAACATTTTTTGCTAATTCTATTCTAACAACAGAACTGCAGAAAAATATCCTCCTCTCTTATAAACTTCAGAGCAGCCTGCCACAGCATCTCACCCATTCATTCTCTGAAGAAGTTGAAGTTTGCTCTTCTCAAGTCTAATGTCCCTATTCTGCTTCTCACTTTCCTCACTTCCCTTTTGTCTTAACCAACTGTCTCACAGCCACTGCAGCCAAGGCTACTATCACCCTTCACACATGACCAGTTCTTTATTCCCGAATAACAGGTCCAGTAGTGCACTTCCCCAAGTAAATTCATTCAGCACATCAAAAACTTGTCCTTAACACTCCAGACTATACAATGAACTGGACTAAGGAACATAAAGCACTAACCCTTTCAGAAAACTTTAGTTTTAAGCTATCTCAGTTCCCTGATCTAAATCACTAAGTGGCAACAAAAACCCATCTACCAGGAGAGAGAGTGAATGGGTAGAATTGCTTTCAAGGCGGCAGTGCTAGTTTAAGTTACCTACATGTATATGTAAAGTATAGCTCACGTTAGCTTAGCTGGACACTACTGTCAATAATTTATTTTTCTCCTCTCCAGTCTAGCTAGAAGCCTTGCTTTATGCAATGCACTCTAATAAATTTTTTGTCCCAGCGACAGAAGTTATGCCCAAATACTGCTAATTCAATTATTTAGAACCATCTTAACAACAAAAAAACCCCTGTGGAATCCACAAAAGAATTTTAATTCAAAACTACACTAAAAGCATAGAAGCTTAGTCCTCTGTTAAATTATAATCACATCACAGCAAGTCTTCTTTTTTTTCTTTTTTTTTTTTTTTAAATGCTTCACCTACTTCTCACCCACCCAATGATTTTTCTCAATAGGTCGAAACACTCCTCAGTCAATAGGGAGTCTTATGCATGCACAAAATGGAGCTAGTAGAACGTTAAAGCATGACATGATTCAATAGTGGTGATCATGGGTGGATGAACATCCAGAGCTGTAAGGATCATGGACGACTTCCACACATTGGTCAGATGGAAACAGCAAATCTGTCTTATCCATGAGCTCATACATTACTTAGAATTTTTCCATTATTTTATCCTACAGATGCCAAAGAAGTCATGCCAAGTGCATCCATGCCAACCCTAAAAAGACAATTCCATTACCTCTGCTGTTATCATGTTACCATGCCACTTTGTTACACAACTTAAATCTGATAAAAAACATACTATAGCTGATTGATCAAAGATACAGATTAGACAAGGGATGACATTTCTTCCCTGTATCTGGCTTCAGAAAAGACTTGAGAATGCCTTTAATCATTACACTCAAATAATTCTATAGCTTGGATACAGAGAACCAACACATTAATACACATCTCCTAACCTCAAGGCTATCTTTCTCTTAATAAAGCTGGTATAAGCAGCCAGGGTCAGATTTTTAACAACAAAAATTCACAGAATGCACTTAAACTCCCTGACAGTCAAGTACAGCAATGCTACAGTTCAGCAGCAAAACATGACTGATTTTTATAAAGGTGACACGACTAAAATTTTAGGCTGCTAAAGGTCTGAGTATCAAGAGAATCAAGGGTATAAAGAGACACAACAACTGTGATTTTCATATCTACTTTAGGTTACTTCAGGGATCTTTCAATACTGTGTTTAACTTAAGAAAAAAAATTAAAAAATCTCTCATGAACAGCCACAACCAATTGCTGTAAAACAACTAGAAAGACATATGACTGTCCTTCCACAAATAAGTTACAATGTAAAACTGATGAAAAAGGGGACAAGATTTCCTACAATTCTGTTGCCACTTGATATGATATTCACACCTCTTAAATTCTTTTCATTTTTCTAAATGGTTTTGGTTGGATATTCCTCAACATCATTTCATAAGGAATCTCTGAATTTCAGCTAAATACTAATCTTTGCTCCCTTTCCCATAGGAAACACATTAGAGAGGCAAATGGCGATTACATGCAATAGCACACAGGCTTTTTTGTCCAATTCTTACCACTGGATTAAGACTTTTTGTTTTCCTAATTACATTCAGCATATATACACCTATTTTTGGTCTGGCACTACCTGCATACAAGAAACGAGACAAAGGTTACTACATCATTTGCTAGAGAAGTGATCACACACTTTTGCTGACATAGAAGTTCCTCCCCCAAGAGGACTAGGCTTTTACCACATTATTAAATATTTAAAACCCTACAAGACCCTACAGTGAAGGGAAAAAAACAGGGTAGAAGTATGCTTTTTAATCCATTTGTTGGTCACATCAGTTGTCAAGTCTGACAAAAGGACACCTGTCCCTGGAAAGCTTGTTGAGCTGAGGTAACTGGTGATGGGAACAAGATTTGAGTCTTAGGTGCATTTTCAGAAGTTTTACTTCAGTGTTGAGGGCTGCAGTATTGAAGTATAAAAAATGTTTTTAATTTGTTTCAGTCCAGTAGCTTTGCATCAGTCCAATAGCTAGTAATAAGAGTTCAATAACTACTAAGAATTTTTCAGTAACAACTTTAAAGCTGAGGAATCAAAAAAGGATGCGAGAGGCTTACATCTTACTTTTAAGAAGGAAAAAAAAAGCACCCAGATCAAGCAATAGTCATACTCTCAAAAAAGGAAAGTTCAATCAACTAACTAGAGATTACTTTTTTGTGTGTGTGAAATAAAATTGCCATGCATATGGTGATACATAAGAAATGAAGCACTTATCAAACCACGCCATGGATTTAAAACAAAACAATTCATAGAAATTATTTTCCATCGCCATGTTCAGAGACTATACAATCCAATTCACACACACAAAGCCTAAATAAATAAAAATAAACTAACCCTCTATTTTTTTGCCTTTTTTAATACCTCTACAGAGGCCTTACTCAGGTTCCCTTACTTATTAATTCTGATTCTTTGCTCTAGCCTGTGCAGCATTGCTTCGCACTGCACAGAACAGTGGTCATCTCAAGAAATTCAGGTTCTTGCCTGAGAACCATGGAGCCCTCACAGCAGAAACACATCCAAACCTCTCACCAGGAAAGGTCTGAGGAAAAGGAATTAGATGGGAAAAGGGGAAGAGGAGGAAGATGCCAGATATTCAAAACACCTTCTAGTGCAGTTGCACTCCTTTGTCTTGCTTCTCTCCCAGTTCTTGTTACTAATTCCTCCTAATTGCTAATGAGGCCACCAAAGCTCAGGAGTTTCTCCTCTGCATCAAGGCTTTGAGGTATATCTGCATCAGAGCAAAAATTAATGCAGGGAATCAGAAATGTAGTATTCTTTATACTACCAGTATACTACCATACTAACATTTTTATATACATATATATACACACACACATCACACACATGTGATTTTACATTATATATACACATGTCTACATTACTTACATATATAATATGTGTACATTACATGTTCCCTATTATATATTTTATTAGAATACAGAACTTCGTAATTGTATGAATGAGGATTCATGTCTTTAAGCGTAACTACTCACATGAAATGGCAGCATATTTGGCAATGTAGCTACACACAGATGCAAATTAATGTGCTCTAATGCTTACTGAATTGGGTAAGGTATTTGTAAAAGTGAATTACTAAGATAAGGGGGGTTATGTTTAATAATACTTAAAAACGGTGCTATAACTAATTGTCTTTGAAGCACATAAGAAAGAAGAGTGGTGTGGGGAAGAAGACAGAACATAGGAGTTAATGGGACATAGAGGAAAAAATAAAACTAATATCTGCAATAAGCTGGAGGTTGTTTATAGATGTTAGTGCTGTTTTCCAGGTTCATCTTCGGAGGCTATTTTATAGGGTCCTCTTGAGGCCAGAGCTGAGAAGACAAAACAGGTGTTTTCTGCAAATTGTTAAGCTATGGGAAGATTAATGTTTTTGCCCTTTATACACTGTCTCAAAGTTCACTGTGATGCACAGTGATTGCTTAAGTTTCACTTTATAGTGAGGCTTTATAGAAGTGCATTGGAAAAGTTTGTATCTCTTGCTCAAGGACAGCATAGATACATTTGGTGTAATTTGGATGACAAGCAATCTGCTTCCAATGATGAGTTTAGCATTGACCGGGCCTGTTAAAAAGCCAGGAGTTGTGGTTCTGGGAAAACATCTTTCACAGGAGAGTTTTCTTCCAGGATAGGTAGCACTTGCATCAAGATTTTCCACGCAAGTCCCAGGATATAATGATGTGTGAAAAGGAGATGCTACCACGGAAGCAGCAGTAGCCTTCTTTCCCTGCAACTCCTTGCCTGGTGCCTGGGTGGCAGGGGCACCCTCTCTGTCCCGCTCTCCAGAGCCGAGCGCCAAGGCTGGCGAGCACCGGCAGGCAGCGGCCGGGCCGGGGCAGCGGCCGGGCCGGGTCAGCACCCTGGCCAGCTCCGGGCGGCTGCTGGCGCCCGGCAGGCAGGGAGGGAAGGAAGGAAGCAAGCATCAGTCACTCGGAAGGGTCGGGGAGACACTATCATGATGATGATGATGATGCATCTCGTATTCCCACGATAAGTATCAGTCAGATGCTACCAAGTTAGATTGGCTGAGAAGAACGCATTTTGAGTAACTTCTATTTCGATAGAAATTTTGAAGATTTCTGGTTTATCGTTGCAGGTTCCAACAGATTCCTGAAACGTAGAAAACTCCAGAAAATTGTTAATGTTTGGAAAGGATAAATAAAATTACTCTGGTAACTGTGGGTCATAAGCTTGATATCAAATCCAGGCAAAAGAGAGGACTTGAGTGTATAATCACTGCAATTCTGCTAAGTTCACCTTCTTGTCAAACTCACTTTTTAGGATGACTTTACAAGTTTGGCCCATAAAGACAATAATTGTTATGGCACTTATACTTCTTCAAGACATCAAAGTTTGCACCATGCAGCACAGTCTGTTTTGAAGAAACTAAAATGGCAGAAAATTAATAGATGACACATTATTTAATAGGTCCAAAAATACAACTGTAAGTTAACAGAACTCATATTTCTCTAATTATCCCATAAGAATCAATTCCCAACTTTATACAGAAACATTTTTTATTAGAAAAAAAATGATAAAGTTTGTAGTTGATACTGAGATGAGGAAGCGGTATAGAACAAACTGCATCAACTGTTTAATGAACTGCAATCAAGCTACACATGTTCCAAGTCAGATAAAAGAAGACACTATACATCCAGGAGCAAAGAATAAATGGAGACATCACCTCACACAATTCAAATAATCAGTCACTTTTGATGCATGCATCTGCTGCAGTGTTAAGGCTATGAAAACTATGGATGAGTAGGCAAATAAACACTAAGGGAGATCATAATACCTCTCTACCCGCTCGCTGTAGGATTACTGCTGGAATATTATATCCAGTTCTGGTATTCACATTGCAAGAAAATATTATTATTTTTTTAAAAACAAAAAGATGCAGAAAACCAAATTATTAAAGTACTGGAGAATATGTATTGAGTGTCAGAATTATGAAGCTCAATTCCTTCAGATTACCTAATAAAAATCACTTTAGTCTAAGAAGTTACAAGACATCTTCATTCTGACATACAAAATCATACGAGTAAAAGGCTGAACCTTTAGATTACTTACAAGCATAAAAACATCTCCACGGCCTTTAATTTTAGTCAATAAAGATATTCTACCTTTAGAATACTTCATGAATTATTTCAGTGGATTCCTCATTACTGACAATTCTTAAAAGACAGCGGAATGATTTTCTAAATTATATGCTCTTATTCAACTCCTGTTAGCACACGTAATTCAGAGAAGTCTTAGGGAAGTTGATGTTATGCACAAAGTTAACCTCAATAATGACAACAGCTCCCTTGGTCTTAAAGCAGACAGGCTAAGTGATGAGTTTTTCATCTTTGAAAATTAACTATGTTTCATTATGAAAAGATAATTACCCCAGGCAAATTTAGTATGCTGAGACTGTCCTAAGTCTACAAAAGTAATTTTCAACAGTCCAGGGATCAGCTGAAAAAATAAAGCATGGCAGAATGATGAGGCATAACAATCAGTCAGTTTATGTATTACAAACATGGGGATCAAGAGACTTTTAGAAATTATATGAATTTCTTACACATCAGAAGAGCTAACCATGCAAGCTCAGATTTTAACTATCTGCCAAACAAATGCAAAACTATTCCTAAGAACACAACAGCAAAGTTTCCCAAAAAATGTTACAGCTTTCGTTTCATCATTACTTAAATAATAAAACATATTACACATTGGTATCACACCTTTTAAGAAATATTACCTGTGTGTAAATAAAGATACTCAATACCAAATCTCTCAGAATTAAAGATTGGGCTTTAAAAATAATCCTGGTTGTATTGTTGACCTAACCTGCCATATTTGTATTTTTTGAATGTTTAAACACTTGATCTGTACAAATAAAATGTCTAAAACTAGAAGTTTTACTTCAGATTGACTGAGTGCAGATTTAATTCTGTAGATATGGAAACAGTAACACATAACACCATAATGGCAAAAGTGTAATAACCCTAAAAGAATAACAGTATTCTATAGGTTCTTGAATTTACTTATAAGAAATATAACTTGTGTTGATAGAATTATAAGTTTTTCCTTTTTTTTTTTTTAGTACACCAACAGGCACTAAGTTTGCTTTAAGGATATTCAATTCTAAACTTTGGTGAGATACTTCATTTTGAAATCATTATTAAACAGAAATTGTAATGAGAACATGGTAGATACGCAATCATATGGCAAGCAGAGTTATCAGATTTCTACTGAGAAACAGGAAACGTACAATGATATGGGTGAAATGTGTGTATTTTTTTCTATTAGTACTAGGAACTAGAATAGTAATAATACAGGTAATAAATAAAACTATGGTTATTACTGCTCTTAAGACCAAGACTGAAGCTTTTACTTCTTTCAGAGCAAGCAATATAAGAGCACATTATATGTCAACACCAAATATGAGCAATATCTACCATAGGGCTACTCGTACGGCAGGCCCTGGTCCTGATACAGACTACCAATCAATTCTGTCCAAACCTTTACTCCAGGAACAAAAAAAAAAATATTTCAGAGAGCCATCACACGTTGGTGCAGGTTCTTACAATAGAATTGATGCATTACCTACCAATTCCAACAAGCCAGCCAAAGTGCAGTTGCTCCCAGATTGCAGAGGGAAGTCAAGGGAAAATTGACTCATCAAGGAAAGGTTAGTCCAGTCTTTGGAGATATATATAGAAGCATGGCGACATGACAGAGGTATCCTGGGCTCAAAACTAATGAAATACACAAGAACATATGGACAACAGAGAGAAATGACCACCCTGAATTTAGCACCTAGCCCAAATTTCCTTCTAATCAATAGACAAGGGAGTGCAACATCGTCTCAAAGCAGCCTTTCAGATAAAATGTTGCTCTTTCTCTTGCTTCCTCCCCAAGCTGACAATAGGCAGAAAGACCTATCAGCTGAGCACCCAGGCTAGTAATAGAAAGGATCTGGTTATGACTACTATCTCAGCTAGACATTCAGGGTGAAGTTGCACATAACAGCATGACCTAGGAAGAGTTATAAGCCTATCTCAGCAAAAAAACAATATAAACAAGTCCCTTCTTACAATCATTCTCCATCAATTTAGTAAGTTGAATCAGCACATCAGAGAACATAATCTTCCACTTATAAACAGCAGCCAGCTGTTAGACTGGTTCAACAATAATGTTCAATTTCACCTGCAGGAGCTAACACATGAAAAATATGCTTATATGTATGTATATCTATAAATAAATGACAAGCAGCACCAGACAGTCAATAATGGAGCTTCTTTCATGATTTTTCTCCATCCAGATGAATTTTTCAACAGGTTTCCCCACTGGAAACACCATCTTGCTCAAAGCTGTAAAACTATAATTTCATCCAAATCATCATGATTATCTTAATATTCTCTAGAGCTTGACAAAACAGCAGATAAACTCGATGCAGAAAAAGAATCATGATCCAACATCAATTCCCCTCCTTCTGCTCCCAGAGTACGACATGCCAACTTGTTCTAGGCTGACTTGACTTAGGGAATATACTTTGGTTTTATAGACTACTGGAAATGGAAAATCAAAAGTGTCACATGTGAAGGCAGGGCATTCAATGAAACTTGATGAGCAGCACAGTCATTCCTCATCTAATACAATTTCAATTAGTTGACAATGCCCATTCTGGATCTATTTAACCTGGGATGCTGACAAATGGAAAGACAGGAAAATAATTTTTTCAAGACAGTAAATAACTCAACATATATTAATTATTTAAAACAAAATAACATACAAATAAAAAAATTACCAGTTTGATACTGAAAAGAAGCATGCTCTATTTATAGCTCACCACCCTCACCCTTTTTTAAATACTTGAACACTATGAAGCTAAACAGACATACTTAATTTGCTCAGAAGCCGTACTGCTTGCCAAGAGTGGCATTTGAAGCATTACTATAGCAGTAAACTTAACAGCTGCAACAAGACACATCCTGCTGATACACCACACAACAAAGCAAGCTAAGTCTTACTACATTGCTGAGGAACATTGTATCAAGTTAACTGTTGCTAAAACCCTCACAAAATGTTAATATCCTGCATTACAGAAGCAACATTATCTGAGAATTATCTGGGAACTGATAGAGCGCAGAATGAACTCCCTCTTGCAGCATAAATAAGCAGTTTCTAACTGAAAAGATGTAAACTGTAAAAGGCATGATCTTTCCTAACTGTGGCTTAGTTCAGTGAAACAAGTCCATTAACACAGGATACAATTTTCATGTAACTTCAGTTGTGAGAAGTGCATCAAAAACATAATAAAATTATTTCCATTTAAACAGACCAGGAGAACACCAACCTTGGTCATGACAGTTTTTCCCCATGTTAGCTCCAGATAGTAACTTGTCCCTGCAACAAGTAACAAATCCCTTTTCAATATGTAGATATAAAAATGGGCCTCATATTAAAAAGACTTCACATCTTTTACAAGCTCTCTCAAAGCAAGTTCAGCATATTTTATCCTTTCTTTATACATCAGACAGCTTTGCACTGGAAAAAAATTACTTTCCTCATCAACACCATCAGTGAGCTGGTTAACTTCATCCATGAAAACCCAGCCAGCCTTCAACTCTTCCAACTACTCAGAAGCTTCTCCTGCACTCAAACGCAAACCTAAGCAATGTACGTTTCTCCGAAAGGAAGAATTACTGGATGGAGTCCCTCATCAGTGGAAATAACCTAATTCCCAATAATTGACTAATCTCTTCAGAGACAAAGCAACAGCCTGAAGTACCATTTGACCAATGCTTTTCATCACAGATTTGTTCCCAACCATGCAGTACAAGAACTACAGAAAAAAACACCTGAGCATAACAATGAACACATTTTTCAATTCTTAACAAGATACAGCTTTGTTAAAAATGCAAGACTTCTTCAGTCTCCCAGTTTGCTCTCCTTTTCCTCCCTCTTCTCAAATTCAATCTTTCCCTTCTCCCCCAAAAATTCCTCAAGGTTTTTGAAGATTTGTCTCCATTAATTGAAAAACAAGTTTGAAAAACAAGTTATTGAAAGTGATGACTTGCACAACGTCTCAAAAATGGGAAAAAGATAGTCAACTAAGTCAAGAGGTGAAGCATCAAAAGGTCAGATTTTATTGTTTGCATTTTCCACTACTTAGGTTTCAGGATTAGTGACCTATAAGCTAATACAGAGAAAAACAAACTATAAATTTAAACTGCCAAGAATGGCACCTCAATTTCATAAGCAGCTTAAAAAAAATCCAAGTTACCAGATTCCCCCAAAAGCACACTACTTAACATCTAGCACTGAAAGGGGGTAGGGGAGAAAGAATCCAGCTCTAAAATTTAAAATTTTAATTAATATAATGAACCTGTAAAGGATAAGTAAAAGATTGGATGATATTTTCAAAGTAATTTTGAAAAGAACATACAAGATACAGTTACTGAAAGCCACTTTATGCAGTATTCCATATTTCCAACAAAGAGAGGGAAGTTAACTTTTATTCTACCCCGGTGTGACACAGAGTACAGGGCAGCCATTAAAGCATTCTATTAGCGCATGGACAGCAGAAAAATTAAACTGCTCCATTTAGTTGTACTCTCTCATCCAACTGAAATAATTTTTATTTCCTCTTCTTAAAGTTAACGCGTTTAATTCCCATTTAAGTAACCTAGATACTGCTAAACAAAAGAAAAACAAATAAAAGATCAACCATTTGAACAAGTTTCTTTCACTCCAATCATGGGCAAGAAATCAAGTTGATACGAAGCAATTTTTTAAACACAACATGATATGTAGCTCTTGGATTCCTTAATGTACGCCTTGCATTTAATCAATTTTGCATGTTTTAATTCTTGCCCATCTACACTTCAACATTCGGCCCATCAGACTGATCTGCTAGATCCACAGCGCAACGCACACTGCTCTGTGAGATCAATCAAACAAAGCTCGGGTTTCTCTGCCGTGAGGAGAGAGTGCTTTAACAGAATGAGGGAGGAAGGACAGTGGCTGGTCCACTTACAACAACGCATCCCTGTGAGACCACTACGAATCCCGGTGTCTTGTACTGAAAAGACAGCTGTTTCTCCTCCCCTCTAGCCAAACACAAAGGCTTTGTGTAGTGCTTTCCCAGAGCAAGAGAAAGAGACAACACAACACACAGGAATACACAGAAACTGTCAATCTCCTGTTGTAGGCTAACAATTCATTCCCACTAGATAAACAAGTCTTAGCTAACACAAAAAACACAGTAGTATATTAATATACCATATAGTGCAATTGCACACACTAAGCAAATGTTTAACCTTCTGTACAGATACATCTAGAACTGTTAGAAGCTGATCTTTTAGACATCAGCTTTGAACAGTGAGAACTCCACTAATCTCTCTCGTCATACTCAGAAATCTTTCTTGATTTGATCAGTCATACTAGAAAAAAACTCTCTGGACTTTGTGATGTTAGAGGTAACAGTCCCTGCAGCATGCAGCAGTAGTACAGTGACTACACTAAACTTAACCAACATCACGATATTCCAGCTGCTCAATTTGCTCTTCTCATTCTAACCCCACCATTTGCAAAATTGTAAGTTTAAAAAGACGCTGAACTTCAAGAGCATAATGGTACATCAGAAATACATCAGAGAAGAACAAAGGATTTGTCAGAGATAATTGATTCCATCTTCACAATTTTTAAACTCTCTCGATGCACTATTTAAAAAATAACTTTTGACCCATTAATATATATACTACTGTAGTCAAAGTTTCTTACACAAAATTTTTTGACAAGCCAAACAAATGTTAATAAGCATACTTCTGGTTTAACAAGTTAAGATACTTTTAATACTTTGTTAAATGTAATTCACACAATAAGACAAAGGAATCACCATCAGTAAAGTATTCTGTCCAATTTAACAGAAAATAAAAATGTTGGGTATCTTTGCACTATGAGTTCATTAAGAACCATGTTCATCATTAAGACCCAAAAAACCCCTCCAAAAATCAAACGAGAGCAGCAAGATAAGCTCTAATCTTTTGTTTCTCAGATACAAGAGCTAAATTTAACTAATATACCTACAAGCATTGCGTGTGTTCAACAGAGGCATGGCATTAGCTACACAGAATATATAATAATTCTACTCATTTCTTCCAGAATCATAACATGGAAACTAATCACTCACTTTAAGGCTAATGCAATTTTAAAATAAATAGAGTATGTTTTATTTTAGGGGTCTCAACCTTCCTGTCAATATAGCTTACTAATTCTGAACATTTAAGCTGAAATTCAACTGGTTCTGCACATACAGTCTAACTAAGAAAGTCATTACAACCTGTTTTATAACTCATTTTCCATAGTCCTTACCAGCCTAATTATAAATATGGTAGAAGGTTTTCAAGAGGCTGTGCTAGTCAGGGGTCTTTGCTTTGTGTCCATCTCCCCCCCCCCCCCGATAATACATTAATATTATTAATATTTGCAAATCCATCCCTGTTCACTCCAGCCGTTGATCCCAGCTGCTCTAACTCACACCAGAGGTTAGGAATCTCGTACAGATCTTTGTCCTCTCACTGCTTTTGCTCTAGAGTCACAACAGAAGTACAAGGATGCAGTTGCAGCTCCAGAGATCGTCTGCAGACTTAGGAACAAGGTATTTCCCTGTTACCTTTTTTTTTTTTTTAAAGCTAGAAGTGCATATAATAATGGGGTGTTTTTTAATTTCTTCCACGTTCAGTTTATATGTTTACTATTACCACTGTAGTGGAGTGCATCTGCGGCCTAGCCAGGCATATCTGTATTCATACATTGATGCAACTGCTGTTAATGGCTCCAGCACTTAAAGTGCTCGACGACAGACAGACCGATTCCCCGGTCAGCCTTGCCCACATACCCATCCGTTAACACGCACGCCACAATTAAGAACTGGAAATACAGATGCAGCTACGTTAAAACAGGGACCTTTCGCCATCACAACACGTAGATATCTACCGTTCACCTTCTTGCAGCAAGTGGGAGGGACAAAAACCAAAAAAAAAATTCTCGTGCCTATAAATTTGAATTCTCCGTAGAGGCCGGGGCGGCGACGACTGCTGCTGGAGCCCGCCAGCCCCGCCGACCCGAACTCCACAGGAAGGATCGCCTCGTCCTGCCCGCTGCAAGAAGCCCTCCTCGGGATGGGCCGTGTCCGCCCCGGAGCTCCCGCGCCCGGCCAAGTCCCTCTCCCGCGGGGAGAGAAACCGCGACGCGGCTCCCACGCAGCAACCGCTGCGGCCGGGGGTTCGGCCGCCGGAGCCCGAGGGCCGCGCCTCGCTGAGGCGGCCGCAGCACACCCTCCCCGCCGCGGGGGACACCTCCGCCCGGCCGCCGGGGCCCGCAGGGGTAACGGTAAGGGCGACGGCCGCCGCGCAGCGCCGCGGCTCCTCACCTGGAACGGGGCCGAGGCGGCGGCAGCGGCGGCTCCTCAGGGCGGCACGGCGAGTCCCCGCGGAGCCCGGCGACCCCGGCCGCCGCGGGGGGATGGTCGATGGTCTGCGCGGCGCGGGGCGGGAGGGGGAGGCTAGAGCGGCGCCCCCCGGCCCAGCCTCCGGCCCAGCCTCCGCCCCATGGCGTGCGGCGCGGTCTCTATGGCGACTGCAGTGCCGGGACGGCGCCGGCCCGCCCGCGGGGAGGGATAACGGCTGCGCGCAGCGCGGAGGAGCGCTCAGGGGGTTACGGAGGGGCCCGCGGCCCTCCCCAAAGAGGTTAACCCCCTCGCGGCCGCCGCCATCCCTGCGGCAGTCCCGGCCGGAGCCCGGCCGCCCTCGCCCGCGCCGCCGCCTCCTCCTCCTCCTCCTCCTCCCCCGCTCTCGCCCTTCCTCATCAGCGCGGCGCCACCGAGTCCGCTGTCCTCGGGGGCGCCGCCCGCATCGCTTTTCCCGGAGCGGTGATTGGGCAGGCGCCGAGATTCTCCCCGGGTGATTGGTTGTCAGCGTGATCAATTAGGCTACGGGAGGCGGGCGTACCTGGAAAGGGCGCTGTGTACGGGTTTGGTTGAGAGCCGGCGAGTCCCGCTGCCAGCCACGGTCGCCCCCGCGCAGCCTCGGGGCCGAGGTGCGTGCTGGGCGCTGTAGTCCCCCGCCGAGTCGGCCGGCCGGGGCCGTCACAAGCCGTTTCCCGCCGAGGTTCTGAGGGGGCGGCGAGCAGTGCCCGTGGCCGGGGGTCGAGGGTGGCGCTCGCCGCCGCCAGGGCCGCTCCCCGCTGCAGCGCCCGCCCTGGTCCGGGGTGGAGGTGGGAGGGGGGAGCTGCGTCCTCGCTGCGGTACCGGCCTCCTCCTTAGCAGCCCGGGCTCGGCCATCCCCGGGCCTCATCGGCGAAGCTGCCCGCACCTGGAAGCGGGGTGCCCGGGGCCTGCGTGCCGCGGTGGGGCGAGAGGGGTGAGGAAAGAGGAGTCCGAGCGGTGAGAGGAGGGTGACCAGGTCGGGGGGAGGCCGGCCCCTCGCATCGCCTCAGGGACTCCTGTCCCCTGAGGGGCAAACGCCGCCCTAACGCCACGGCAGGGCTGTCTCCCGTGGGCTCTGCGCAGCGGCACTGGGGAGCGGTTGATGTATCCCATGCACAGGCCAGTACGCCCTTCGAAGAGGCTTCAGCCCTCACAGGTGAATTCTTATTGCAGGCAAGACTCTCCGGCCTCGTGAGGCAACGGAGCAGGTGCTCTTCGGTGGGTGCCATCATCACCCGACAGCTGCAGGACGCCTTTGTAGGCCACGGTGTCAGTGCAGAGGCTGGATCCATCTGGCAGACGGCTAGGAGAGACCTGTTCTGTGGGAAGGATTTGCTGTGCTCACAGCAGCTTGTGTGAAGTGAGTAAACACACTGTAGTCTTCCTCTCGCGTGAAGTTTCCTAAAAAAAAAAAAAAAAGCTTTTATTACCCTACTGTCAGTCAGATGAGATGATGACAGTGTGAATAATTGAAGCCCTTTCTTCATTTGTCACAAGCAGATCATAGTCAGAGTAAGGTTAGGAAACTGTATCTCCTACTGCTGCTTTGTGGGAAGTTGGAAGATCTTACTGCCTGTAGTTTACAAATGAGTTACCCAGCAGTGGGAACTGTGAACCTAACCTAACAGTGAGCCCAAACAGTTGTGATTTGCTCAGTGTCAGCTTCAGCCAGATGCTTCTTCATTCATAGCATGAACTACCTCGAGCAGTGGGCCACCAGCCCTAGTGGTGTGGATAAGTACTGGTGATAAGCATATATCCTCTATATAGAGAGTGTGTGTATATGTATAATGTGTCCTAACTAGCAATTAAAGCGGTTAATAATTAAGCTGATATTATGAAGAAATGTTCATTTTGTGAATGGAAGTGAACCAACCTTGATTGAAATAGGTGGGGAGGGTTTCTTTTTTCTTCCCTCCCACCCCCAACAGTACATCTTTTCCCCAACTGCAAAATGGAGTTATGAGTTTTGCTTACCTTTGATACACATTTACAATTTCTCAGATGAAAAATATTCTACAGGAGCTACATATTCTTCCAAACCTGTTTTAAAGGGATTGCAAAAGTGACAATTATTCTAGGATAGGCTTGGTCCTTATACCTACTCTTCTTATGCACTAACCAAATTTTTTTTTTTTCATATTTCCTCTAAAGTAAACAGTACTTTTCCTCCCAAACTATAATTGAGGGTAGATGAATGCCCTGACCACCTCTTACTTTAAGTAATGCCAACAAAACTTGCTGTGTGCTAGGTGTAATGGGGAGCTCATGAATATGAATCCATCTGTGAAGAGTACTTTATTGTTCTTGCAAATACTTGATGTATTGCCTGAGGTGTACAATTCTTCAGGAAAATTTTCTGATTTGATTAAAGAGAATGGAAAGGCCTTAACAAACTTGTTTATCTGGTTTGTCTGTTTACCTGTTTATCATTGCTGATCCAAGGGGCACAGTTTCCTCTCATCACTTTGTAACTTCATAAGGCAATTCATTATCTAATATAACCACTTTGTCATGCACAATATCATGGAAATCACATCATGAGTGTATGTCTTCTTAGCATACTGTAAGTCAGCATGCACACTACAAGCTTTAAAAGACCAAATAGCCTTTCCCTTCATCATCATTTAGTTATAAAGTTATAGTGATCTGTTAGCTTTCAGATTACCGTGGACTCTTCATAAGTAGACAAAACCTGAATGGCTCAAATAAAAGTCAAGCAGGGAAAAAAATAAACTGAGTCTTCTCAAAAGGAAAATCTGTTTCCACTTAAGTGCAGGAGGTCTTTACAGAAAAGATCTAATCTTTTTTAATTCACTGCTCCAGAAATGTATACCAAGAGGTTCTTCAAGGCTTTCTGTTCTACTATTTTTGGCTGCAAAATGATGGTAAATATAACAGATACCAGCATTTCCTCTGCCAGTGCAAACTTGCAAAATATCTTCACCACACAAAAAAAAAAAAAAAAAAAAACAATCACCCAACACATTAAAATCTCTACATAAATGTGGAATCAAGCTACTCCAGCTTTTTTGCGGTAGTATAGGTAGTTAAGCTTAGATGCATAGCGTTGATTGGGCCTGGAAAAAGTTACTCTGAGCCAAAAACTGCCCTATGCCCTTTATTCAGGTTCTAATTAGCTATCTCAATGTAAAAATATGCCCCTTTTTGCACTGTAACTATAATCTTGTTCTTATCTTTTAACAAATTGTATTTTGTTGCTGTATCTGGCATTGTGTGGTAATTATCTGGTATTCCATAACATCCCATTAACAACAGTTTTGGATGGAGGGGGAGTAAAAGGGGGATTAACTGTAAAAAGTGCCTCTAAATAGCATCTACTCTTGCTACTGTTAGAGCAAACTAAACGGCCAGGCGGATAACTGACCCTGTAGGGTATTTGTTATGTTCTGATGTAAATATATTTTTTTGTATGGGAGTTTATCATGCAGCCTTTGAATCAATATATCAAACATATATATAAGTGAAGAGCCACCTCTGAATCTACATGGAATGATAATGAGTGTCCTATGTCCTCCTATAAACCAGAAAACTCTTGCAAGCATATTCAAGTGTGGTAGCCCAGCACAGATAAACATCTAACTGATGTGGCTATGAATTAATCTAGTCATTTTAGTTTACTAGTACTTATGCAGAAAGAAAAGGGGAAAGAAGAGGAGCTTCTAATCCGGTCTGTTGCAGATCTCTGAGTCTATTCCTACTATGAATATTCTCTGGAAGGTGAATTCTCATATGTACATTTTTATAATAAATTATACCCCAAAATGTTACTTTTATTAATAAATTATTAAAATCACAGGAAGGGGAAGATCATTATTTGCATCAACAAAGGTTCAGATCTTGCCAAGAGGTGAATTTCACCTTGGGATGGAGAAGAACAAGTACTGGAAACAATTGTCTGCTGGTTTAACTTTTCGAAGTCAGAACAATTATATCAGCAGAAACTTTATTCTGTTACTTTCAAAATAGAGGGAAAATGAAGTTACTTAGCAAAGTTAGTCAACAGCTGTAAACCACTGCAGATGGACACCTCTGTGTTCTGAAAGTAAATCAGTAAAGCAGACTGTCTTGTCTTGGTTCAGTCTTAAATATCTAACTTGGCTGTAGATGGCAAGGAGACAAATCTCCTGCAGACCAGAATTCTGAAGCTGGAGAGCAGGAGGATTACTGTCAGAAATTACTCCAAATTCCAAAGGCTTACCTGACCAAACTTTATTATAATTGAGTAGTTGCTATGGAAAGCTCTGAACAAAAAAAACAGATTAAAATTTAGTTGTGCTGGTATGTGCATAGCATATGCATGGCAATACAGTTTGCTGATTAGTTTGACTGCATGAAAAATAATTCCCAGTACTGTAAATATGTTCTTACATGTCTAGTATAGCTTTGTATTGGGTTTCTGTAGCAAGGTTTTGGTGGTGGTGGGGTTACAGGGGTGGCTTCTGTGAGAAGCTGCTGGAAGCTTCCCCCATGTCCGACAGAGCCAATACCAGCTGGTCCTAAGATGGACCCGCTGCCAGCCAAGGCCAAGACAATCAGCGATAGTGGTAACGCCTCTGTAATAACATTTTTAAGAAGGAAAAAAAGTTGGTGGACAGAGAAACAGCAGCCGGAGAGTGAGAACATGTAAGAGAAACAACTCCGCAGACCCCCAGGTCAGTGAAAAAGGAGGGGGAGGAGATGCTACAGGTA
>JANZLQ010000032.1:17867050-17887864 GCA_026212715.1 Elanus axillaris | reverse complement strand
TTCCCCAAGCTGAGTCTGTTTTGCCCATGACGGTGATTAGTGAATGATCTCTCCTGTCCTTATCTCGATCCACAAGCTCTTTGTTATATTTTTCTCTCCCCTGTCTAACGAAGGAGCAGGGAGTGATAGAATGGCTTTGGTGGGTACCTGGCATCCAGCCAGGGTCAACCTATCACAAGCTTCAATGTTTAATAATAAGTATCAAATCAGCTAATGAGGCAATAAATAGAACTGGTCTGAATTTAAAAAAAATATAGAAACAAGCCTGTAAAGGCCAGAGTGACAGCAAACTGTTTCTGGACACAGCTCTAGCTTCTATAATTTTTTATTTTAAAAAGAATAGAGAATGAGAATATACCCACATATAAACTCCCAACATCTTTCTTGTTTGCAGGACTAGACCAGAACTTCCAGGATTGCCTATAGATGGAATAGAACTTTCTAGTACTTCGGCTTCCTTAGGCTTCATAATGGATAATCATGGAAAAGTAAGTTTACTTTCCTGGAAAAGTAAGTTTACTTTCCTGGAAATCTTCTTTGTTGTGGGTTAAGGGAGATGTGAGAATTCTCATCGGTGTTTTTTGTCTGAAAGGAATGATCTAATGTCTCTTCAAGGAATCTTCAAAAATTAAAAGCGACACCTATACACAAACATATGCATATATCTGCTGATGGGGAAGGGTGACATGATTAACAACTTGTAAGACCTTTTGAACTCTGCTGTTACTTTCCTCAGATAAATGTGTATGGGAATAGATGATTCATCCTGTGAAGTACAGACTCCTTGGTTTCAAATACTTTCATTGGAACTTCTTTGCCTAGGCATCAGGGTATTGGGGTTAATTATTTATTTCTGCATGAGTCAGAAGTTCTGAATAACATTCCTGCTTAGTTGACCACAGAAGTAGGAGACAAAGCTCCAGAAAATTTTTTGGAGAGTCAGAAATCAAATGATTGTCAGAAAAGAGAAGAGAGAAAAAAAAAAAGAAAAAATAAAAGGGGAGGGTTAGATAGCAAGATGCACAGACTTCATAAGCATTCATTCAAGAGATGGAAGACTCATAGGTTTGGTTAGTAGTTAAATAAACATCCACCAAATCCTAGAATTTGTAGAAAATTGTAACTAAAAATGAATATATAAATGGAGGTGAAAAAAATGCTGTCACTGAAGAGGAGAGATGTAAACATGTTTTATAAGCTCATGTTTCAGGCAAAAGTCAATGAGCAAAAGAAGTATTGACCAAAGATGGGATAGCATTTACAAAGATTTGTAGATGTTTAAACAGGTATCTAGTCATAGCAAATGAAAAATCACAGACCTTGAGACATCTAGTTCAGCCCTTTTTCCAAGGAAGGACCAACTGTCCCTACAACATTCCTGGCCAGTATTTGTCAACCTCTTCTAAAAGTATTGTGTTGATGGAAATCAAGCTTTTTCATGGGCTGCTAAAAGAAAGATTTCACCCATTATTTCTCCTCCTATCACTAAAGGAATTTATTCCCTTCCTCTGTGCAACTACCTTAAAATTACCTGAATGCTATTTTCACCTCTCACCATCAGTCTTCTCTACACTAAGAAAACCGACTTCCTTCAGTCGTTTTTCATAGATCACAATTTCTAGACACAGAGTGTCAATAAGCATGAAGTCACCGCTGAAGGGACAGAGGAATCTTGGATCTTTTTCAAAAGACCTCTAAGGGCACTGTGTCTAGGTGCTGGTTTTTGACTATTTGATAGCTTCAGAAACTGTGCGTATCCTTTTCTTTTTTTGGAGTTTTGGGTTTTTTTTGGGAACTGTCTCTTGTCTTTCTAAAAGAATCTCAGATTCCCTACAAGATATCCTGAGTACTATTGTTCAGTTCAAATGGTGTCTAGAAAGTGAAAAAATAGCATCAATATCAAGTTTATAATAAGGTGAGAACAGGGAGACTTGCTGATTAGTGTAGGTGGTCTCTGTGAGGAGAAATGTAAGAGTGTATGTCTGACTACTTTGCTAGGCGAAGAAGGGTCAATTGGCAGTATAGTGTACCAAAGTATTGATCCTATGAGAATTGGAATAGAAGAAGGAAATTTTACCTTACTATGTAATGGGAATTTTGTTGGAAGCCCTCATAATATGTGTATAATTCCATTCTGCAAAAAGCTTCCTGATGACTGCCTTGTGATGATACAATCCATAGTGAACAAGGTGTGAAGCCGAAGAGCAAGATTGTTGCATCATCTAATTATGAGTAAGGTTGTAAAAATGGATTCTAGTTTTCAGAAAAAGTGACAGCCAAGATGGAGGTTTTAGGTTACCAACCAATTTAAAATACAGGTTCACTTTCCAGCTTTACCATAGACTGCTTGTCTGATTTTAAGGTGAATACACTATTTCTGTGCCTTAGTTTTCCATTTGTAATGACTCACTGTGAGTCAGGAGTGGATGACTCAGAGGTTATGGACAGTACAGCTCCTATGGATTGAAATCAGAGCCTGCTTGATAGATACCTGCATGATGTTTCCCAGAATATACAGGAGCCCTGAAGACTAGCAGTACATGTGCAGTGCAGTTCATGCAAGTCTGCAGTAATTTCCTTTTTACCTGAGACTGGCTCCAACATCCATATTGTTATAACCTTTAAACATCTGAAAAACAAAAATTATAATACTTCTTTTTCTGATTCATTCTCCGGGCAATTAAATGAGCTACAGTTACAGCATTTGTATTTTGCATGGGACATAGTACAGCGGGTCTTCTGGTACAACTGTAGTACAGTGTATAGCTGTAGTTGTAAAAACATATAATTGATTTAGTCTGCAGTAAGCTTTGTGGCATTCTAATATACAAACTGGGTTCTTTTAAATTACTGTCTATCCCCATTACCTCTTGCCTTTGAGTTTTGACATTCCCTCTGCAACTCTGCAATTCCATAAGAATTTCAAATGTTGGGATTTAACTTGGGTATCTGCATCTAACTAAAACATGATCATCTAGATACCACTATACTTCCTTCCTAAATGTTCAAAAATGTAGTTGAGATATGAATATTCTGCAAACAGCCAATTGCTTCTATTTGCCTAATAGCAGCTTATGCCTCTCAGTATCTACCATGTGCTTCACAACTTTACAAGAGCCAAAAGAAGCAGATGGTCTGACTTCCCTTTTTCATACCCTCTCCCCATTAACACATATTGGTGAGAACCTCTTCCTGAATATGGACCCTCCCTCTGAAGCACTGCCATGTTAAAGAAAGGTTGTATAGTACCTGGTCATGTCGGACTTACTGAGTGCCTCTAGTTTTAGTCCATTACTCCAAAATCTCTTATCATTAGTTATCATTTGCATTAAATACAAGATAAAATGGAAAGCCACCCAAATATAAAAATAAAACATTAATTTTTTGAAACTAGCTGTAAAATTAAATTTTGCAGCATGCATCTTCCCAACTAGCTATTTAATTAGGCTAATTCATAACACATCTGTCCTTGCTTGTGGACTTATATATGAATGGTACTAAACAGATAAGTAATTGGCCAAACATTTCTTAAATTTACCTCTTTCAGATCCAAAGCCAGCACAGCAGTCATCTCCACTGTTAGCAGGAACGTATGTGTTTTCTTTCTACACCACTGGGTGATAATTGATGGCAGACCCACATGTACAATCACTCCTGTTGAGTTAACAAAATGCTACTCTATCATCATGGTCTCAGTGTCCAGGCTTCCCAGCAGGTCTGCAAGAAAGTGCAACATGGTTAGTTATAAATTGCCGTAAAACCTAATTTATGGATAATTCAGCTTTTAATATTAACTTTTGTAGCTGAACCATTTCCCAATGTGAGACAGAACAAAAAAATATAGGTAGCATTGACCTCTAATTGCCTTAAGATTGGATTTAAGTTATTTCTTACAATGATGCATTCATGAGCTTTCTCTAGCTGTGACAGACCTCTAATCTTCTTGCTTTGCATTGTAGAAAAAAATCTACATATGGCAGCACTGCCACCTTCTGCTTGCTTTCTTTCATGCATGCAAGTAGTAGGTTTATATTGCAAAGCAACAACAGGGGAGGTGCACTTTTCTACTAGTAGGTATCTGAGGCAATAACATTTTCTAATACTCAGGGATAACAAACATGTGGAATTCCACAGATGTACGTACGGGTTTTCACGTGTGAACGTTTTCTGGGCATAAAAAAGGACTTAGACATTTGTCCAGGATTTCTAATGTATCATATCCCAGACAGAGCAATAGCTCAAAAATCCCAGGCAAATGTGTACATTTGTGTACTTGTGCTGTCCACAAGGAATATATTACACCAGTCGAATATATGCTCTGCCGAGTTGATCTGTACACAAACGTACATATTTGAACAGATCTAACAGATCCTTGTAGTCTGCAGGAGTACAGCAAGTCCAAAGCATGAATGATCCCTGTATATGGGACTAACGCAATGCAGTTGGGCTATATTTGATCACATGCAAGCATTTGTGTGGTCCATATGCACTAGGTCCAACAGGTCCCAGATGTATCACATATGCTTTTGAACTGAAGCTTCCTGGGTGTGCTGTACATTAGCACATAGCTAGATAGAAAGCTGGGAGCCTTACTTGATATCTTTTCTTTAAAAAGGTGAAGGTACAGTAAATTCTATTTTTCTGAAGTTGCCAGTAAAAGGCACATTGAGCCTGTACAGCTACAGGGACCCCACACTGCGGCGACTGAATGAAGCACTCAAGCTATCTGTTCAAGATTCCGTTTATTTCACCAAAGGATCAAACTTATATATGTTTCAACAAAGATCTGGAAAGAACTAAGGCATACAGCCAATATTACTAACACAGGAGTGCATCTGGCTCAGCTGGGATGTTTGCCAGTCCTTGGAACGGTTAAAGATAAAAACATTCCATACACATACTCATGACTGTCTTCAGCCGCATCTTCCCAGGCATACACCGGGCCATCCTCCGACCTGACCTTGTAAAACTAGTTCTTCAAAAGCTTGGCAAACATGCAGCACAACAAATTCTAATGTTCACTCTTGAAAACAAATGCTACGTGTTCCGAGCTGCTCCTACACCACACAAGTCAAGGAAGCAGCTCTGTGCAAGTTTGCCGTAGGGTACTAGACGATGCGTTGTTGGATGGAGCTTTCAGCATAAGCATCGTTTATGAGTTTGATTATATCAGAAAAACTGAAAAGGGAGAGAATTTCACTGTATGAGTTTGTACTGTTGAGACATGATCTTGGAGTTTTTCACCCTGTGGAGGCACAGAGTGACACTGGCAATTATGAGCCTCCCTCTTCCACTCAGTAATGTATGAAATGACTTCTGGGAAGTGAACAAGTCTTAATTGTTTTTTCTTCTTAGAATATTGTGGTTAGATATTCCAGTCTCTGCTTTATTCAAGACTTTGATAGACTGAGTTGCACTGGTAATTGATCTTCCAGCTTTCCCTGATAGTAGGTGTGATAATACTGATGCATGCAGAGGGCTGTCTGTATTTATGAAAGCAAAGACAGCATGGTTTGCGAGACCATAAATTAGGTGAGCAGGCATATTCACAGAATACAGAGTTAGAATCACAGTAATATATATCATGGTATTGGTTTATTGTTCATCATTAGCTGGGAGAGGACAGTTTATGCTTCTGAGAATATTCATATGCATTACAATCCCTGGTGCAGGGTCCCTTGCAGTCAGTCCTGTGTGCTCACTGAACTCTGCTCTGCTGATGTATTATGGACCCTATAGACCACACCCAGTCCTGCTTAGTGATTCAGTTCTGGTACTAACATCACCAGTAACTTGACCCAGCAGTGCTGCAGACTCAGCTTGTTGCCACTACTGTTACCAGGTCAACCCAGCCATGTCCATCCCACAGATTGCTACTTGCTGGGCTCAGATATGCCAAAGGGCAAGCCGCTTTTGCTTCTGGCTTGGTATAAAGCTTTTAAGAGTCTAGGACAGAGATTTCTACTAGATTGTTCTTGAACTTGGAAAGCTTCCCAAACCAGAATCTACTGTGAGTCATACAGGATGATCCAGTTGCTTTTGGTTACTTGAATTCCTTTCTTGGATGCAGTCACAGTCAATACACAGAAGACTGACAATTCCATCCAAAGCAACAAAATATGGAATGACAGGTAAGGCACATAGGCAATCATCATTTACATTCACTATTAAGACAGATTTTTCCCTTCCCACAGAAGCATAAAGTTTCATTATTTTCATTCTTCTGTCTCTTTGGACCCATGTTTATTGTTAAGAACAAATAAAGAACTAATGAAGACATCAGCAGGTACTGAAGAACAGTCTCTGTTGCTTACTAACCCAAACCTCTGGGGGGTAAAAAAGTAAAAGAAGTTACTATGAATTCATTTTGTCAGTAAGATCTCAGTTCACACTCAGTTAACTGGCCTGTTTTGCAGGATTTAACCTGGTGGCATAAGAACCTTGAAATAAATCTCTTAGCTACGATTAGAGATGAAAGAGAGATTAGCACGGGCAGGAGAGTTGAAGTCTTCTCCATCTCCATTGGTGAGTCAGTGTAAAGACAGAAGAACTACACAGACATCAGGAAATCAGTGCTTCATTCTTCTTCAGGATGCCTGATCCAAGTATTTTCTCCCCTGCACTCTGCAAGTTACCAGTTTCAAAATCCTGTTCAGTCCTCTGAAGCAGGTTAGTGGTTTCTTTTACAATAAGTCACAGATAGGAATGTGTGTTTAGCTAAAATGGCAGAGTTTAGTGAAATTGGTAAGATAAGATGTGGTTTGTTTGTGACAAAATTGCAAATTTCTTTGGACAATTTGCATCTAGTAAGTTTTATAAACAAATAAATAGCTCTGCTGTGTCTTGTTCTGTGTAGTTACAGGAATTTGATAGCAAAGGAGCAGGTAGGTGGCATCTTGGAAGCAAAAAGCTACCCAATGCTGATAGGAGCTGTGTTTGAAGTGAGTTAGAGAAAGCTTGAGAACAACAGCAATAATGGGAGAGATTTCCACATTTATTGGACTTCTTCTGTTTAAAGAAATATTTTTCCCTCTATAGAATAAAATCCAGCTTGCTCTCCCTTACCTGGGGAAAAAAACGTCTGTGTGTATATGCTTCATAACTCTGGAGTGGCTCATGTGCAATGGTGAAGTCTGTTTCTAAAAACTTTGATAGAATTGTTAGTTCCACTGTGCTACTAGGAAGGAGTATTTGTGGTTTTACAGTAGCCCATTACCAAATATAACTTGGAGAAGAACAGATACATATTGCAGAGCAAGACAATGACACTTTTAGCTCATAACTACACTTCAGTTCTTTCAGCTGGAAGAACTTTCTTCATGGTACTCAAAAAATGCTACTACACAGCAGTATGCATGTTGCAATACAACTTATGCTAATAAATATATTTAATACTTCATTGAACAGTTAGGGAAAAATAACGTTATGGTATATCTACAAAATCCATTATGATGGGAAGATAGTCTTCTCATTATCTAAAATAAATTCAGTAAATTGTTAACACAGGAAAAAATAATCTGAAGAGAAATATCCATGTAGAAGGTGGGAACAGAGGAACAGAATAGGTAAGGTGTTCTTCTGTCGCAGACTCAATACATTCAAAGTTTCACAAGAAGCACAGTTGACCCAAAGATCCTTTGGGCAATCCCAGGTATATCAGTAGCAGCCAGGATCAGTCAGCGAGTTGTCACTGCACTACAACAACCAGTCATTCCCCCCATTTCCTCTGGCAGTATGGCTCATATGAAATAGCAGATCTTATACCACTGGAGGACTGTGGCGTAGGTACTTCTGTGAGATGAATGTGAATCTTCCATGAAATCTGGTCTAAGAACAATACTAAAATTGCTCCAAGGAAGCTGGAAATACCATATGAGACTTACTGGAGACAAGGACTTACTCAGAGAGTTGCTCTTGCACAAAAAATTTTCTTTTTTTTAACTCTAGGCATCTGAAAATGGGGGAGGGAGCTATATCAGAATAGCTACATGAAATTGAATGTATCCCAGCTTATGCTATTCAGCTTCATTTTCTTTATGGCTAGAATATGACAGAAAGTCTCAAATTTACGTCTTCCAACATCAACAATGCCTCTTGAGTAGATGAATTTTAAGTAAAGGTAGAACTGTTTACAACTTTTGTTCAAATGTTATAAAAGGTGTTTGGCAAGTAGGGTGTTCTCAGCGACACTGTAACTGTAAGGCATTTTGCAAATACATACTATGTACATAGAAATGAACAGCATGTGATGCCTTCATATACACTGGCCATTGAACATGAACTGCATATAGGCAGCTAGGAAATTTTACAACAGATTCTCTCTAGCGTGAGCTCTGAGACCTAAGTATCGGGGGCAAATAAACCTATTTGCAGCAGCCATCTACAGCTATTTAAGTTCAAGTCATGAACTGCTTAACTGGTGAAGCAATCAAAGATACTGTCTGCAGGCTTAGCAGACAGGCTGTCAGCTGAATTCATATGGAGGCTTAATTCTGTGCCTGCAGAGCATGATCCTTACAAATGAGGTCTGAAGGATACCATAGAATAAAGAAAGTGTTGTCACTTTGTAAATAATTGTTCTCTGGGCTTGTTTGTGCAGAGATATCTATTGATAACCAGTATTTCATCATGATAATCAATATGATTATCACAATATAATCATAATCAATATAATCATAATCAATATTCAACCATAACTGATAATTAGCCTTAGCAATCATTAAAATTAGGGCCCTGTTTTTAAACTCAGAGAGCTGCTGGCTTCAACACCTTTGGAAGTAAGACTGGTAGGGAAAAATACTGTGCATTTTGCACACTATTCTGTGTACTGTACAAAAGATGTACAGTGATAAATAGTTCTGAGGGGAATTAGTTTCCTCTGTAAATGCAGGAGAAAATAAATGCAACATGAATGAATTACATCTGACAGGCATTAAAATGTTTTAATATTCAAATGCATGAAAATATCTAATCACTTCCTCATATGAATGGAACAGCATATTCTTTGCCTGTACAAATAGAACTGATTCCTTCCAACATATACAGATGAAGACGCAGGGATACCATTACCTTTTTAAACTGTACTATACAACAATCTGCTTATCCAGTGTTACGCTTCATTGCAGCTGTGGATCCTCTAGTGGGTAGGTGTAGCCCTACTTCTGTACAGCTTAGCTGCAGGTGGATTTCATGTTGGTTTAGCTGATAGCGGTTTTATTCAGGTGAAGTTAAATAGTAAAGTCCACTAGCTTAAAAAAATATTATACAAGAATAATGCTGCTTATACTTCTCTATTTCCCCAAATTTACAGGATTATGTTTTACTATTGATAAATGTCATTGTATTAGTGGAATTAGATGACTGTATAATCATATAAATACATAGTTGTATAGTATAAAATCACTCTAATGAATATTAATTAATTAGTACAAGACCATGCTGAGACCAGGTTTTCTGGGGAGGAAAGAAAGAACTCCATATATCTTGCACATGTTGAGGAAAGGCAATCACAAAGTGTTAGAAGCACTGAAGAAGGGTAAAAGTTCATGGCTTGATCGTGAGGCACTGCAGCATAGTTCTACATCCACATCACATACACTGAAAACGCATTATCTCCAGCTCTAATGCGTTTTAGATCTTGGATGTTATTAGCTGCTTTCTGCCTGTGATTGTGATATAACTGGAGAGGTGCAAAGGAGAAGTTAGTGGTGTTGCAGAGGAACAAGGTTAAAAGTGCTGGGAAAGATGGTATCTTTTCTTAGATCCACTAATAGCTGCAGAAAAGATGACAGACCTTGAAACACAGAAGTCTTCCTTCAGCTGTGAAACTCTGAAATACCAGTTTTGAAACTTGGGGGGAGGCGAGTGTCTCTGAATGCCCCTCATTGTGATCTTTGGAGAGAAAAATATGAGTCTGTAGATCACATGGGAAAGTCATTAAAGGACTGTTAATAACATAAGAGTAGGTGTATCCAAAAAAAAAGCTAATAAAATATGCAAGGTATAAATTACTAAACACATGAGTAGTTTCCTGTCATTTTTCAAATGGTTCCCCTTCAAAACAATGTGATGGTGTTCCTTGGGCTGCAGTCTTCTTCAGCTAGGAGAATGGAAGCAGTTCCAATTGACAGTGAAGAAGTCGAAGTTATTGCAGAACCAAGAACGAAGTTTAGGATTCTGACTGGAAGATGGGGACTCAAAAGAAAACCAGTCTACAGGTGGTAGGAGGGTTGGAATATAGTGTGATTGTCATCATTCTCAGGACAAAAGGGAAAGAACAAGCAACTTTAGCTACAGGAGCAGAGATTAAGATAGTAACAGTGATTCCCTATGGATTAAATGGGCTATTCCAATACCTGGTTTTTAATAACAACTTTCAGAAAGAAAAGAAAGGCAATCAGGTAGAGAGAGCATCTTAAACTGTTGATTTTTTTTCTTAAGGTGTGAAGATGTTCTGCTTTTTTTGTGGGGCAATATGTTACTTCACATAAAAATGGAAGTGCTTTTATGCCAGATCAAGTGGAAAAAAGTGGTGGAGGATGGTTTGTTCACCAGTAATGTATTCAGGTCATAGCACTTAGAAGTTAATAAAATGCTGATAATGATCGTTTAACTATTTGTTGAACATTTTGTGTCTGTAGATAACCTGAAGTTTTTGCCAGAGTGATCATATCTTAGTAGTATAAGTGTTGGAATAAAATGCTTTTTGCTAGCAAAATCATATTTTACAGCACAGAATCGATGAAATGTCTAAAAATACCCATACGATACTGTGTTTCTGGTACTATTTTCACTTTTTTTTCCCATATGGAAAAAAGGCTTATGTGATTATGCTGTATATTTCTGCTTGTTTGTCCTGCTTGCTCAACTTTTGAATGCAAATCTGACAACACCACAGTAATCTAAGAATTATAAATTCCTAGAATCAAGAAAATACAGGCAACAAGTAGAAGGGAAAGGCAGCATGAGTCTTCTGGAGGGAAAGACAGCAGACCAGCTTACCTCTAGACATCAGAAAATGTGCACAGAAAATAGCTTTTGACAGAAATCTGTAGGAGGCCATCGTTCATTGGTTCTACTGTTCACTTGTTTTTAATTGCTCTCGTTAGTCCTTAGAATTTTTTTTTTCTTTAAGTGAGTCACATCGTATGAAATTTAAGCAATAAATTTCACTGGGGCACTCCCTTGGCAGGACTCAAGAGTGCGTGAGGCTGTACAGGAAGTTTTCTGTAGTCTCTATAAATATCTAGTCAAACAGCTACAGTAATCTCTCTCTCTCCTCTTCAGATTTCTACTGCATGCCTTGGATACATGCTCCTAATCAGCTTATGAGCTTTTCTTGACCTACGCTTCTTTTCCTAATGCTGATCTGACTATGGCTGTCCTCAAAGTAAAATTCACCAAAACTAAGAGGGACAAATTGGCTCAGATCCTATGGATCCTCAACTGGGTTTCTGTAGTGAGTGGGATCATTCTCTTCAGTCTTGGCCTCTTTCTGAAAATAGAGATCAAGAAGCGCAATGAAGTGATGGCAAAAGGGAATGTTAACTCTGTCCCCAACATGCTGATCTCTGTAGGGGTCATAGCATGTATCATCAACTTTCTCGGCGGCAAAATCTGCTATGACTGCTCAGATGCCAACAAGTTCTCTCGATGGAAACTAGTTATGCTCCCATACATCGTATGTACCTTCTGTTTTACCTTTTGCATCCTGGTGGGTGCTCTCATGTGCTATACCATGAGGAACGAGCTGGAAGAGTCTCTCTATCTGGGACTGAGGGACGCTATTAAGTTCTATAAGGACACAGACATACCTGGACGATGTTTCTTAAAGAAAACAGTGGATATGTTACAAATTGGATTCAAATGCTGTGGAAACAATGGCTTTAGAGACTGGTTTGAAATTCAGTGGGTATCTGCTCGTTATCTGAATATGGCTTCCAAGGAAGTTCTGGAGTAAGTATTTACTAGTCATAACAAAAAATTCTAGGAGAAAAACTCATTAAGGAGGCAAAGTAGGTACTAGCTTTTACTGGACCTTTGTCTCTTAGTCTCAAAACTGTAGAGTGACCACATTACTCACAAAATATGCTAACTACATGCACAATCAAAAGTTGCCTTTTGCTAACTTTTTAGGGATGCTAAGCAAAGATGTATCTTTCCTTTTTTAATAGGGTGAATTAGCTACCTCCAAATTTCAATTATAGCAAGCTGATAATGGAAAGAAAAAAAAAGGAGTATACTATGAATACATTGCACAGTCAATCCTAAACACTGAAAGATCTTTCTCCTTCAGGATATTATGACTTTGCAAACCCAGGCTCAAATCTGTATGTTCACACGTGAGAAACTTCCAACACCATGTACACTGCATAAAAAAAAAAAAAAGGAGAAAAACCCTTGAATATTTTTTTTTGGTGGTGGTGGTGCTTCACATGATGTAGCAGCTGTGAAATTATATGCTCAAAAAAGGAGTCTGGTAATTCTTACAGACAATAGAAAGCATAACAATAAAAAATTTAAAAAGTGGACAATCCAATATGTAGCAATTCTTCTAAAGCTGAAAAAAAGTCTTCACTGATGAGAGTGTAGTAGCTATATGTTCCTGGGAAAGACAAACAAAAAGCCTGACTGGCATTTGTTAAGTGTTCTGTTTTGTTGAACTCAAAATCAGTGACAATAAAGCCAGAGGAAAAAGGGAAGCCAAAGATCTTATTTTCACAGAATTCGCCACTTGAAACTGCCATTGTAGCAAAGTGTATATGCAGAGCTGCAAATATACCAGAGAACAGGACCTAGGAGAATACAGACATGAGGGTGTCAACATGTGTAAGTGTGCTGGTTTTGGCTGGGATATAGTTAATTTTCTTCATAGTAGCTGATATGGGTCTATGTTTTCGATTTGTGCTGAAAACAATGTTGATGATGCAGATATGTTTTTGTTACTGCTGAGCAGTGCTTACCCAGAGCCAAGGCCTTTGCTGCTTCTCACCCCACCCCACCAGCGAGGAGGCTGGGAGGCACAAGGAGTTGGGAAGGGACACAGCCAGGACAGTTGACCCCCACTGACCAAAGGGATATTCCAGACCATGTGATATCATGCTCAGCATATAAAGCTGGGAGAAGAAGAAGGAAGGGGGACATCTGGAGTTATGGCATTTGTCTTCCCAAGTAACTGTTAGGCATGATGAAGCCCTGCTTTCCTGGAGATGGCTGAACACCATCACACCTGCCTGTTGATGGGAAGTGGTGAAAGAATTCCTTGTTTTGCTTTGCTTGTGCGTGCAGCTTTTGCTTTACCTATTAAACTGTCTTTATCTCAGCCCACGAGTTTTCTCTCCCATCCTGACGCAGGGGGAGTGAGTGAGTGGCTGTGTGGGGCTTCGTTGCTGGCTGGGGTTAAACCATGGCAGTAAGGCAGTTAGCTGTGGAAATAAAACAAGCTTTAGAACAAGTGCTCTCGAGAGAGAAGCTGGAAAGCAACAGTGACACAAATCAGACTGACCCAAGAAGTGTTTTAAATCCGGTTCTACACTGAGAAGTCACATGACAACAAAGATGATCTGCAGGAACTTAAGAGTAGTACCTTATTGTGAGGACAAAAGTAAAAAATACTGTCTTTTCTTTCTGTGAGACATGCAGAAACAGTAATGTTTTACCCAGAGTCTTTGCTAAACTCCCTTTTCTTCTGCAGGGTTGCCAGTGCTCTGGCATTATTTTGAAAATACACTGTCAGTTAATTTTTGCCCCATGTAGGCACAAGATGCCCATAAAATGTGTGTGAGGGAAGTAATTACACTGCAGAATTTCTTTTACTGTATAGAAATTGGATAATTCCATCTTGATTGCTAGAATCCAAGTTGGTGCTGTATAACCAAATTATACTAGGATTTCAAAAAATGTGGTAGTGAAACATTTGATACAAAAACATTGGAAGCAAAGTCCAGCTGGTAATGTTCAGAAAGGATGGAGAAGGAACCAAATATTTTTCTTGGTTTCATCTTACACTGTATGTCAATTAGTACATGGTAGATTAGGAAGCAAAACAGGTGAGAACTGACATATTGTCAACTCACATGTAAACTTTGCAAAACCGAACTTCTCAGATTCCTTCATAATCTTCTTCCCTCCCCTCACTTCTGTATCTCCATTACCAACATCACAATGTGACAAGAAATGGAGAGAATCTATGGGAACTGTAGGAGGATGAAGCAGGATACAGCGGCATGATCCCATCATTGCTTTGGTTGGGTAGAAATCATCTTTTTATAGTCTCAAAAGCAAGTTTTGCTTTACAATACCATAACAACTGTGAATTGCAACAACAAATAGCAGTGAATGTCTCACTGCCTCAGCTATGTTGCCGAGGTCTTCCCTTCTAACATTACTAAGAGAACATTATTCCTTAATTTGCCACTAGTAGAGAAAACATGATGGCAGGGAGACATAACCCAAGTCTGGAAACTGCTATTGTTAGCAGTAGAAAGAAGATTCCTTTATAACATGTGACAGGAAGAAAAAAAATATTAAATTGATGCTTGGGATCAAAAGAAAAGCTTAAGACCTAGTTTAAGAGATTGTATTTTAACCACTTTAGATGCTGTACTATATTTGGGTCATGTCACTGCAACATACAGGGCATTTTGCTGGCCCAAGTAAAAGCTTCCCTTTCACTATGTGCCAGCCTGCCTCTCCTCCCTCTCTGAGGTTTCTTTTCTCCTTCCACATTCAAGCTTTCCATTTTGTACCTCTCTGCTCCCTTCCTTGTTTCTCTCCCAGTGAGTTATTTTGCCTGTGCCCATTATACCACTTGCACACTTAAGTCTGGTTTCAGTGAACTATTTGGGTTCTTTTGCATTGGTTTCATTCATGTTTGCATTGGTTTCATTCTGTTCATTCATCCTGTTTACCAGGGATGTGACGGCCACAAAGTGAAGAGCTAGACTTTAAAATGGAAAGGAATTCATGCCTAACCCACTCTTAGGTGGGAAATGGCAGATGAACTTCCTGACTTAACTTGGAAAGATCTTTGAGGAAGATATTTTTGACAGAATGTTAAACAAAACACACCACCACCACCACCCCAAAAAAAAGAAAGAAAAAAAAAAGGAAGGTGTATTTAGCAGGCCCACAGCAATAAAAGGAAGGCAATGATTCTGCTACCCCAGTACAGCCACAAATACTGAGCTTCCTAGCAGCTAATATTCCTTTTGAAGGATACAGTTAGTCCCCAAATGCTGGAAGAACACTGGACCACAGAGTTTCTGCTTCTTCTGTTCATCTGGTAAGCTTCTTGTGATAACTTCCTTCCCTGTAATTTAGATCATCTTGTAGTGGAACAGGAAAATAAGATTTGTAAACATTAATAAATGAGGATAAGTTTTGGAAAATATTAAAAATTCTACAATTAGCAAATGGTGAAAGCCGGATATCTAAGTGATCATTGCCTTTCATGTATTCTGGCTCCCTAACAAAGGCTAAAGGGCATGGGCTTCATTAAAACAGGCCATGGTTCTCACCTGTGGGGCTGTCTCAGGAATTAAGCCTTTTGCAATGAGCGTGAGAATAGTTACATGCTTAGAGGCTACTTCTCCAAAGTGTGAGAGCATCTCTCAACATCTTATATACTCTCCTGTTTCTGGAACATCTATTTCTCTGAAGAGCCTGCTTGGAGACAGATGTCCTCACAAGGACGCACTAGCTAAAGAGCAGGTAATTCAAGGAAAATGGATGTCAGGGATTCCTTTAACTGTTCCAGAAATGCTTGATTAATCTGAGACTGCGATCTCTTTCCATCCCATGACTTTTTGTCTCCCTCCTATTCCTTTACCTTTCTTCTTTACCCACTTCTTTTTCTCCTGATCTTATAGGGGAAGGAATGGAATAATTTTTAGCAATAAACACAAACAGTTTCAAAAGTTATAAAAAGTATGGTCCCAAGAAGTAGAAACTCCGTTGTGAATTAGTCTCAAAACATGTGCCAAACCAGCCATTACACATGGGTACAATGATGAAAAGCCAGCGGACCATTTCCAGTGGTTCTTGTGGCACGCAAAGTTGCTCTTGTATTATGTTCTCTCTTAAGGATGCTTGTGGTGAAAATCAGTCCAGAAGTAGTGAAACACAGGATTTCTAGGGCATAGCTTCCATTAGAGTTCCACCAAGATAAAAAAGTTCAGAAATTGTCTTTAGTATTTTCAGCATAAAGATACCTGAAAAGGCAACATCTCCATGAACACTGAATCCACATCTTCCACACAGTACCAAGAACTATGTGAGATACTGTGCTGATACCACACTTAATACAGCAAATGAAAAATTTAGTTTTCCTGCAGTAAGCAAGTTTTCCAGTTGGAAATATATTCCTATTTTCCCTTTGTTACATTGGAGAGGTGTACATCGCAGCAGACTTGCGTTATATCCTTTTATAAAAAGGACAGACACTATCTGCTGCTGATACCAGATTCGTAACGCCCAAACTTCCTGTCCTGTTGCAGCCGTCTAAAGAGCAACGTTGATGGCAAGTTCTTGGTGGATGGAGTACCCTTCAGCTGCTGCAACCCAAGCTCCCCACGGCCCTGTATCCAGTACCAGCTGACAAACAATAGTGCTCACTACAACTACAATTTTCTGACAGAGGAGCTTAATATCTGGGTGAAGGGGTGCAGAGAAGCCCTGCTGGATTACTACACAGCTATTATGAGATCCATTGGTATCGCAGCATTGCTTATTTGGTTGTTTGAGGTAAGTGTCATTAAAATGGTCTGTGTCAGATTAATTGGAGCCTTCCTGCTCTCTGGGATGGGAAACAACCATGGTGTAGCATACAAGAAGTGCCTCGGTAACCAATATAAAGTCCACAAGCTCTTCAAGAATGTTGCAGGACTTCCTTCAGTACGGACAACTTTCTCAAAGTCCCCAGAGCAGAAGCAAATCTCATTGAAGATGAGAACTATTAGAAATTACATATATAATTCTGTATATTTACAGAGCTTTTTCAATAGACTATGGCACATTCCCTACCCTGAAGCACTTATGGGATCAAATACAGGATGACACATGCAGTGACACAACTGCAAGGAAATTAGGTGAGAAGGTTTGAGGATTGTTTTAAGTAAATTTTAACAAAGAATATACAAAATGTGAGCAGGCCTTTGGCTGAATACATCATTAATTTCATTTGTAGTAAAAACTGAGCACAAGTATTAACATCTCAAAGTCTCCTTTTTACATTACATAGCTTCATCATATAGACAATACTTGCAAGCATGGCATATTTAGATGAAGATTAGACTGCTTATTATGCAATCGAAATAAGCATATCAGAGGCAAGCATATACACCTGGAAAGATGCAGTCTTTCTGCTGGCATCTGCAAAGAAAGTTGTCTGGATGTTGTCATGCGCAGGTAAAGGATCCCCTAGTGGCATAGGCTAAAATACAGTTTTCTTCCCTTTTTATTAAGTTTTAGTTTTCTGATTATTACTCTACTGCATAAATATTAGCACTATAATTAAAATAGTTCACAACAGTCCTCAAGCAGTGCTAGATGGGGTGGTGGTGCCAGAGACAACAGGCCTTTGGCAGCACATGGAAAAGCTGTGACCTGGCTCTCTGTGCTCCCTTAAATATTGACAAGCTGGGCACGCTGATCTTGATCCAACAGAACTTTGAAAGTGGGGCTTTCTCCTAAACTTATACTTGAGCCTCTACTATTAGCCATCTTTCTTAATTTTAATGCATTGGCATGTAGGACACATACAGCTTACATATGAATGATTAAACGCCTTGGAGGAAATACCAATTTAATCAAGGTCAGCGGAAAAAAATCCACAGAAATTAACAGACTACAATTTAATTCTTTTTTCCTAGTGACTGATGGTTCCATTAAGTGATCATCCATTCTACATCAATTAGTTGTAGCCTCTGAGGCTGCAGTGTTCCTGAGTAATTCTAGGTATTTATGTGCTAATAACATGCAAGTGGGAATGCTACCTGAAGAAAGGAGAGCGAATCAATCAATCTCCCCCTGGTATTTTTCTTTCTAAAAAATGTAATTAATTGGGAGAGTGATTAGATATATTGCTGGGATAAAGAATTTGTCTGCTTTACTAAATATTAACTATTAGGCCTGTACACAAGTCAGAGAAAGCTGACTCAGTGGTAGGATCGAGGTTGTAATTTACACCCTGTGTTTAACCATTAACCATTTCTTACAGCTCTCTGTACTTATTGGTGTCCGGTACCTACAAACAGCAATGAGGAATGTCCTTCTGCTAGGAGATTTGGAGGGTGAATCAGACGGTTGGTTACTAGAAAACAGCTTTGTGGAAACTGCCAAATACAACATCAGTATCATTAAGAAGCTCGGCAAAGCCAACCAGATCTCCACTGTCTCAGGCATGAACGACCCCAACATTGACATTCATAACACAAACTGTGGCAAAACCAATGTTAAAACAAAATCTATCCCAGCAGCTAGCTAGGCAAGTCTGAAGAAATGACATCACAAGTGTAGCTTTGACATACTACAGTCTTACAGGTACCAGTTTTTTCACTGGTGGGGAAAAAAAAGGTAGGAAAACTATTAAGACAACTGAACCAACCACAGACTGGTGACAGCTCCAAAAATGCTGATACTTTTTTGGCTGGATGTATTTTTACTCATTCTTGTGAAATCCTTGATTTTCAACACTGCACAAAAGAAACTTTTGGAATTTTCCCCACTTCTCTCCCTTGCTTACATACTTCTGTCATGGTCCGAATACGTCAGAATAATCATTATGCACAAGCAGATGTTCCAGATAGAATGGGTCTACATCTACTAATATACGGATTAGTTTGCTATGTACCAACGAAATTTGTCATTACTGTCATTACATCTATAGAAATCCCAGCAGCAGGGAAATCACAAAATAAATTACTACACCAGATAAAAAGATCCTTTAAGGAAAAAAAAAGGCAAAAACTGTGAAATTAGAACTCTGTTAGTCTAAGTTAGGATAGGAGAAATTTTAGCCCAATTATACATATATATTGCAGCCCCTCTAAAAGAACCTACTACCTAGGTGAAATTGAGTTGAAGGTAATGAAAGCATAATGGGTTTGTTTGGTTTTTTTTTTTCCAAAAGAGTCTGAAGTATCTCTTCATTTTTCCATAGTTTAGAGAAAGCCAGCTGCCATACCTCCCTGAAAGTCAATGACTACTGCTGAAAGGAGTTCTCGGCTTAAGAAAACTAATTGGCAGCTCATGCCGGGATATTTAAAATTTCAAGTAGCATGTGATAGAACAAGTTTAAAAATGAGCAGATACTTCCCATAAAGCAAATACTGATGATCCCAGGTGTTTAAAAGCTCCTAATTTCAAAAGTACTTACATAAATCCAGGGGCTGGAAGAAAAGGGATTATTTGGAACCAATGAAGGCAAAGATAGACGGACAGATCTCCCATCACGTTCCTAGTTCAGCACTCAGGAACTTTGCCAATGCATGGAATGAAAGCCTTCGACACCCAGGACACTTGTAGTTACAGGATGCCCTATAACTGTAATTCATCATTAATAGTAAGCAGGAAAAACATACCAATACAGAATAGAGAATAAAAGACCAAGTAAAATATTTTACCTGTTATTGTTATGAAAAATACATTGTTTCAATATAACTTTGGACAGCTTGTGCATTCTTTGTGTATAATCAAGTAAAAGGAAGTTCTATCACTGGGATATTCAAAGCAGAACTGTTCCTGCTTTTGAAGTTGTGTGAAAATAACAGTAAAAATTCCTTTACCTGTCTAAACAATGTTGTTTTCTATAACACTAGAGTAAGAAAGAATTATACTGTAAGAATATATTGTAAATAAAGTGTGTGATGTAAAAAACTGTACTGTAATTCAAGCAGGCTCTATACATGATCATAATTTCAAATGCAATTGCTTCACTGCTTAAAATTTTAAGCCCATACTTCAGTATGTTAAAAATAAAAATGGACAGATGGGGGTCTATCTGCAATAGTAACATGTAGCAGATGTTTTACAGAAGGCACATAAGAGGCAAGACCATTAGAAAATAGTTCTTTCCCTGACAAAGCCTCCCAACTTCTAGGAAACAGCATTTTGGGACTTTGTATGACAATGAGGGTATTTGTATCATTGTGTTTTATTAAATCTCAGTGGGCATTTTTTTCTATGAATTTGCATGGTGTTTTTTTAAAACCCATTCATCTCTTTATCCAAAACATGCCAATGAGCCTCAGATTTTAATTTCTCACAATTCAGTTCTTCATTATTTGCAAAACTGCTTCTTTTTTCTTGTTGACTCCCTGACAACTTAATCAAGTATCCCCTAATTCTTGCTGCAAGATGTAGCTGATGGTCATTCCTTATTTATTCCCTCCATGTCATTCCCAGTTTTACAATCCTCTGCTATAATCTCTCTTGGTCCTATCTTTCCAAGTGGAAGAAGCTTTATTTAACCTTTTCTTCTATGGAAGTTGTTTCACATCTTTGATAATTTCCATAACTGTTCTCCATTTATTATTTTTAAATGAACAACACTGTGTAGAGCTGAAGACATAATTAACTGAATAGGTCTTCTGTCCTTTTCTTTCTCTAAGAATTCCTATCATTGCTTGCCCTTTTGACTGTTTCCAAACATTGAGATAACATTTTCACAGAACTATCCATAAAAATACTAAGAAAATCTTTGATATTAATATATCTGGGGCTACTGGTCAACAGCAGTTCAATAGGAGCGAGCAGTGTGCCCTGGCAGCCCGGAGGGCAAACCCCATCCTGGGATGCATCAAACACAGCATGACC
>JANZLQ010000032.1:17850269-17866991 GCA_026212715.1 Elanus axillaris | reverse complement strand
GTGTGCAGTTCTGGGCCCCACAACTTAAGAAGGATGTGAAGGTCCTTGAATGCATCCAGAGGAGGGCAACAAAGCTGGTGACAGGGCTGGAAGGCATATCCTATGAGGAGCGGCTGAGGACTTGGGGCTTGTCTAGTTTGGAGAAAAGGAGGCTGTGGAGAGGGAGGTGCTGAGCTCTTCTCCCTCATATCCAGTAACAGGACACGTGGGAACAGTTCAGAGCTGCGCCAGGGAGGTTTAGACTGGATACGAGGAAGCATGTCTTTACCGAGGGGGGTGCGGCCAAACCCTGGAACAGGCTTCCTAGAGAGGTGGTCGATGCCCAAAGCCTGTCAGTGCTTAAGAGGCATTTGGACAATGCTCTTTATAACATGCTTTAACTTGGTCAGCCCTGAACTGGTCAGGCAAAGCATTCCGTTTTTTTACCAAAACTGAATCATCTGTTATCATCCAGCCATTAAGTTTCATAACAGCCTCCTGAAAACATTTAAAATAAGCTTTTTTACCAAATATCTTTGTATCAGTGGCAGAATCTGCCATTTTATAATTCCCTTTTCAGATCACTTATGAAAACGCTAAAAAAACCATGCAGATTTCTGTGGATTTCAGTTGTTAAGCTTCTTCCATTGTGAAAATACACCATTTATTCTTTTATTTTGTTGCTGAACCAGATCTTCCTTTTTTGTTTCACGATAGCTTCTTCTAATTCTATGAGTTATTTGGAGGGCACTATCCAAAGTTTTTTGAAATCTACATTATTACTGACTGGCTCAACATCCTCATCACATTAATTAACTCCTTCAAAGAATTAGATTTGTCAGCTAAGACTTCCCTCTACAAGAAGTATGTTAACTCTTCATTTAGCACTGCATTTCCCTATGTGTCTACTTCTATTAATTTCAATCACTTTAGCCAGTGTGGAATTAACTGGTGCCTAAGTCCTTCACCCATTTCTGAGAGCCAAAACCACTATTTCTGCATCACAGTCTGTTGTGGTGGTGGTGGTGCAGAACACTGAGCACAGTGGTGTCCTGAGCCTTACCAGCAGCACTAAAATTAGCTGATACATACCAGAAAAGAACAAACACAGAAAGTTGTAGTACCTTGAGAGATCAAGGAGGAAGACAGTCATGTACTTCAAATTAATCAGACTTTGCAAGAGAACGTGATTTTTAAAAAATGCATATTTTTTTTCCAGATGAGTAATCAAAGTGCCACATGCGTCAATCAATAGCAATCACTTCCTCAACACAATTTTAGCCCATCTACATTTGGAAAAATAGTTTTAGATGGCTCAATAACCAAAAGGTCTAAGGTAATCAGAAATAACTCAGAGAAAAACAGAAATTATTCCTGTAGATTTGTTTCATTAGGAAAAATTGAATCAAGAGGACTAAGACTATGCAAATTTTAAAAAATAAAATGCCTTAAAAATAAAAAAGCAAGTGAGGAGTGGTTCAGTGTGATAAAAATGGTTGTAAAACAGGAAATAAGAGCATAATTAAAAAAAAAACCCACCCCCCCAAAAAAAACCCAAATGAAAAAAACAGAAAAAGAAATCTTACTCTGTATTTGAGGAAATATTTCCTAATGGCAAAACAGGTTTAACTGTAGAAGCAGACAAAACCTGACATTACACACCATTTAAAAATCTCTAGGTCAACTATTTAGCTTGCAGAGTTATAAGAGCTGTGAGCTTACTCTTTTGATAGCTGTAGTTGAGGTCCCTGTATGATGGATTTGTCAAGAATCTATTCTGAAAAATAGATTTGGAAGGAAGGGTGAAGTAAAATGATCATCCGAACCGAACGTCTCTGTAAAGACACAGAAATTTCATGCAGTAAATTGCTGTAACACATTGGCATGAAGAGCAGAGGTGTAACTGTCTGGCTACACATTTTCCATGGCCCCAACACAGCTCATTTGCTTTCATATGAAGAGAACACATTTTACCATAAATGACTAGTTAATATTTGGCAAGATAACCTTTGTCTCTCAGCCAACTGCCAAAACCTGCAGCAGTGGCTAGCGATGTGATTGCTTGTGAAATTGAGTATCCGCATACATTTCACAGGGAACTATTGTTGTCTTGACTATTAGCAGTAATTACTTAGTCATTAGATTGTTCGTTTCTATACTGTATAGGAACTCAGAGTCCCCGTCAATATACATACTTTACAAAAAGATGACAGCTCATTTCACAGTAATCAGGATAAAATTTACTGTAAAGAATTGCTTTTTTTCTTTGCTTTGTACTTATTAGTTTCTTCAGACAGTGGAAGTGCACCCTACATATCTAGCCTTACTTTAGATCACCTGTCACAACAGTGTGGGTTTCCTGCAGTATTTAACATTACAGCCACTGGATCAAGAAAACAAACTCAGGTAGCAGCACAGACTCCATCTTTAATTCTCTGTAATTTATAAAGACAAAGATGGCTTTAGCAAGCCAAGCCTTTAAGCCGCAGCATCTGCTCGGATACAGAAATAAATACGATTTGGGGGACACTTCTTATCCTATTTGTTATTAATGCTTAATCCAGTCAGAATTAATAACAATACATTTGTGCAACAGCAACTTCCAGAGTAAGGAACTTACCTATGCATAAAGCTATCTTCTTTATGAAGTTCTTAATTTAAAAAAATGAAACATTTTAATGCTCAGTTTCTGGTGAAGGCACTATGACAGGTCCTGTAGGAATTGCAACTATGATGCTCTTCCTTTAAAGCTTTCTGATTACCATTGAAAACATTTGCTCTACATTGATCACAAAGAAAAAATTAGTAAGAAATATACAAATACTGCACATTTAGAGTTTCATTTATATTAAAAAAATGAACACAGCACATCTCCTTAGAACCTAGAAACCTCTCTTCTGCAAAATGATTTTTTTAAATTGCATACAATCATATAGTTCTCTACAACACAAGATTCTTGATATTTAAAATCTTAGAAATCATTTGGTACACGTGCTTTGTATCAGTTTCCCGCTACAGGAGCACTTTAGGCTCTGCATGCAGTACTCTGTAGTTTAGCGAAGAACCAGAAAGGTGTGAAACTCACAAGAACACAGGTGGAGTCCCTATTTATGAGGAGGCCATGACTTAAATGGATGACCTTGTCTCACTCCTGTATGTCAGTTAACTGAGGCAGACTGCCTGGGGTATGTAAATCAAATTGCTCTGTGTAGTTCTGTGTAAGTCTGAATTGGGAAAATAAATATTCCTAGATCATCTGCAGTATCATAAGAATGAGATACTTTTGGTTTGCTGCTTTTAGTAAAGGTCAGCATGATACACAGAAAAAAAAATAACTGGATGAAAGAAGATTGGAGGCTTTTTATCATCTAGAGTGGATTATTACTCAGTCTGCCATGGTATGTTCAGGATAACCTTCAAGCAGAAACTCTGCTACAATGGGATGACCTCTCTCCAAGCACTAGACTGTATCTCAATACTTGTACCCAAAGAGGTTAATATTACATTTCAGGCACTCTTAAGAGGACAGAGACATAAGGTTCTGCAGAAAGCTTTGTCTCTGTGGAAAAGACTAAGCACAGATCTTGGATTTGAAATGATCATTAAATCCATAGTCCCCACTACCTGCTTCACAACACTTTGTTGAGGCTCATTCACTCAAGCATGAAGCCTAGAAACCTCCTAAAATTGTTTGATGGATTCTCTAAGTTGTTTGACAACCTGTAATTAAATGGCATGAACTATACTTTTTTTGACACTGATCTCATGAACAACAGTCACACAGAAATAAAAAGAATACTTAGGTCCAGTTTTACTGTTTCATGTTTAACTTTATACCTTGTCTCCTCTTACTCACCATTACATGAAATCACATATAAAATACCTTTGAATTTCAATTCGCTCTCTTTCAATGCACATTTCCTTTCCACAGCTTCTCTTTCATGTACGCTTTTGACCACACTGAATACAAGTTTAGAGAAATGTAGCTAGGATTAGAAATAACTGGGTTTGAGAGACTTGTATAGGAGTGGATTTTCATTACTATCCATTTGTTTTCTGTATCAAACCCCAAATTTAGCCCACCTGCAAAACAGATAAAAACAAAAAGAGATTGTGCCACAGAAATGAAACAGCTTTCATTTTTGAAGAAAGTGTCTTTGAAGATCCTGTCATATTCTTTTAACCTATTACTTAAGTAACAAAGTTTGATGTTGTATCACGAATCTAACTAGTTTACAACTAGATTATTCAAGGATATTATCTAGAAAATAAAATTTATTTCAACCATAAAGCAAAGCACACGATGGCCAAAATCCTGCTCAACATTATTTTGTACATTTGTACATTGCACCTTGAGATTCTTACTACATGAGAAATAGTGCTGTGGCTTTTTTCTCACCCCCACCNNNCACGACTGGGCTTCTTGTTCTAATGTTCTTCAGAATATTTTTGTTAATAGACATTAATCTATCTACTTTTACCTTTTACCTTTCTAGGAATTTGTTCTTTAAAAATTTTGCTTTACTAAGAATAAGCATAGAGAGCAACACGATTAACACCCAAACTCTAGAGGCTTAATGGTGTCCGAAGCTACAACAAAGCAGTGAGAAAGTGATGATAGCCAGCAGTTTGTAACATTAAAGGAGGCAAGAAGTACTGGCTGTTTCAATGTAAAAGATTTCTTGGCTGTTTGCTTAGCTCTGTAATAAAACACTTTAAAAAAAAATGTATCACACAGCACATTAGACCAACACCACAAACTTTCCCTTTCTAGAGGTTAAGTATCTGACAGACTGTACAGCCAGTTTTTCTCTGAGAAGCTGCAAAACCAGAATCACTCAACTAATCTTTTTAAGGACATCTAAATATTAAATTCTGTACTTAAGACTTCTTTTGCAAATTGAGGTAGACAACTGCAGGAATTTGCATCTGTAAAATAATAGGATAAGTTCAAGTAGAATATTTCTTTAAATAAGAAAAAGTGTGCCACCGTGACTAACTGGTACAATGATGATACATACTACAGGGATAACTTGTATTATTTACCAGCCATTTACTAACTCTTCCCCTTTTCCATACTGACAGACCCTGCTATAATGGTCTTGTAAAATGAACTGTGAAGGGTCAAAACACCTCCAAATAAAAATTGAATAATCTATGTGAAGTTACTTTATTTCCTTTTTTTAAATATACATATACAAGATATTTTATTTCAAAAGCACAAGAACATTATACAAGTTTCAAATTTACATTTTTGCAATTAAAGATACCAATATGTGCATTATCAAATAACTTCTTCTGTCAGCTTGGATGGAACAGAAATCAGTGGCATTAAGCATCTTGCAATCACTAAATACAGATTATACTCACAGTGAACAAAACTGCATAGTAATTTATGAAATGAAAGATGACCATGCTTGTCAGTGAATGATATGGGAGCCCATTTGCTAAATTAGTATGTGCAAACGTACAGAAAGATGCAACTTTCCTCTCCCACTTCTTCAGCTACAATGAGATTTATAGAGCTTTAAACATGAGCTCACCTGCTCAGACCAGCTCCTGTCATTATATACTACAGTTCAGACAGAAAACAAAATAAAGTGATCTTACTGCATATTTGGTAACGGAATTTTTGTATCAGTGAAGTGCAAGGTAACTGAAAGGTTTTGATAAATGAATAGATAAATAGCAGAGGGAAACAGTAAGGGAATACAGTTTTGGTATCAACAAGGCATACATTTGCTAGTCTTAATCCAATGTTTTTTATGGCAAGAAGTGTTTTGATGACCTTAGAAATCGTCAGTGCATGCAAGTTTTCGCAACAACTGTTCTTTTAAATTCAGTATGCATTTCAAGTACATTTTAGAGAAGACTAACAGAATTAATGTTTGTCTTTAAAGAGTTTCTTATTCAGGTTTAAAATCTGAAAGAATCAAAATAAGGACAATGGTCTTAATTGCAAGAAACAGAATACCTAAAAAATATACCAAAGCCAACTATTTATATCACCATGGAAGGATTATAGCAAAAGTTATAAAAAAGTGTTTGAAATCAGAACAGTATTTGAGTTCATTGGTATTCCATTTTTAGATGAGTTATGGTGCTGTTCAATGCACTCATACATACTCTAAAAACTTTAAAAAACTAGAAGAACAATGGTACTTAAATCTAAATAATTATTTGTGATTCTACTATCTCTCATACAATCAGTAGGGGGAAAAGAACCAAAAAGAAATTGTACAAAAACACACTCTCAGACATTAATTTGAAAACCTCCCCTTGCAAGCCTTGTTAAAATCACACAAAAGAACCCAAATAGCAAAGGGGCAGGGAAATTTAGAGTACTGACAACTTCAAACTTTCACACAGAAATGGGATTTCCTAGGAAAGCATTTTTACCCATCACACAACAAATTCTCTCATGAATATTGTGGTGGAAATTCAGAAAACAGAACAATAAACATTTAGAACTGAACCACAATCACATATCATTGAGAGAGAGTTCAATCACAATGAGCTATTAACTACCAAAGAGCAAAGAGACAGACATAGCCAACTTTTCTTCCCTTTTCTGCTCTAACTAGCACTGAACCACTGAAACATGCCCCCCACAACACACAATTTCATTTATGCAGGCAGGGCTCCAAACAATAATGACAGATGATGGAAGAGTGGAGAATTCTTCAAATACAGGCAGGCAAATAAACTTACTTCTGATCCTAAAACTTGCTGCTTTTGGGCCTTGATTTTAGTCCAGTGATAGCTTTGGAGGTCTTCTACTTTAATGAAGTCTCTGGCTCTTGTATAACTTGCAGAGCTATACTACAGCTAACTACAAAGATTTTCAGGTTTGGTTCTTGGGGAAAATCTCAGAAGACAAACTGTATAATACGTAAAACTAACCACAACCTAGCCAAATGGTGTAGCCCTAGACCTCTTATGATATACAACATTAGTAGAGGACAAATTCATTAGATAAAGTGCAGTTCTGGCAATGCAAAAAGCACAGACTTTATTTTTTGTTGCAACAAGCAAGATGGTAATTCCCCCATGCACTTTCGATCCTACACTTCTTTAAAGAGTTGATTAATGAAAACTCTTCATTAAATCCCAGGATATAGCTGAATGCTGGCTTTTTCTGTACAACTTGATGTTTGCTGTACCTGTTGCTACAGATTACTGAAGGCCTGGCACCATTTCCACTCCAATATTATGCCACAGATCTTGACCTATTTAAAAGCTTCACTAAGCTTGGGAAAAGGAACCCAGGAAGAAAGTAAAGGAGGCTTTTCCATAGCAACACCATTTAGGTATATTCTCAAGGCATGGAAGAGACAAATGTGGTATGTGCCCTGAAGCACGCAGCATTTGGGAAGCTGTCCTCATTAAAACATGTGAGATGATTACAACTTCTCAAAAAAGGAGAAATATTTCTGGACCTGAATGTTCACTAATAATTATATAGCCTGGTTTTTCCTTTGGGGAGGGAAAAAAAAAAAGAGCAAAACATATGACATGAGATTCTGTTTCAATGTATCACTAACACATCCAACCTAGAGAATCCACCAATTGTGTCTGAACTACAGAATCCACTTGACAGCAGATTATTTACTGCCACCCTCCTTTCCCTTTCCAAAGCACTGCCAAATTAAGAGTTTTCACCAAAAATCAAGAGACTCAGAGCAGCTGCCAGTTGAATCCAAAGAAGATCTGATTTGTTTCTTGGCTCCTGGCAATCTCCTCTATGATGCAGTGTTGCTGCCATAGCAGATGGAGCTTCCGGTAACGCTCTTGACATAAGTGCAGGGGATTGCCTCTTCTTCATAGAAGAAAAAAGGAGAATACCCAATAAGCATATCAGAATTTCAACAAGTCTACTGGAAATGAAAGATTTCTACATGTGACAAGCAATGACTGCCATTTCCAAGATGGCAGTCTTTGAACATTTCTGATGAAAAGCATAAAAAATATTCTTCAGGAAATTAAGACAGTTTAATAGTACCAAAAAAAAATTATTTTTCTATTATGAATGACCTGTTCATGACTGGAAACTGCCAGCAGGAATTTGAAGTTAAACAGTATTACAGTGCTCTACATGCTAGCAGGAAGAACATGTTGTCTAACAGGTGTAAGAAAGAAAGAGATACCAAAATGGAAATGTAGAAAGAGTCAAACATTTACTTACTTCAGACCTGGATCTGTTTCTCCATATTCATCCAAGTAGGGAGCAGGATATAAGCAGCCCCTTGTTTTACCTTCAATTAGGACAACTCTGCATTCCCTGATTCTTAAGGAAAAAATAGCTACATTTAAAATACAAGACAAATCCCAGCAGGTTCTTAACTTTTTGGTGAGCTATATCTTTGGTCAAAACCATGTTTCTTCATCTTACACAAAAAGAATCAACTGCTTTGACAATGTTGCAAATTTTGACATTCAAATATTTCCCTTTAGTCTTTAACACATTAAATTCTGGCTAGCTACTTACTTGAGAAACATACAGACTCCAGCTCCACATTGAAGAGCATGAGAAGTACAGGCTCCCAACTCCTCCCCATTCACTAGTTCCTGACAGCAAGTATTCTGGGAACACAACATAGCCCCACAGAATAAACACAATACTGGATGTTTTTGTTCATCATCAGAAGACCGCGGACATCTAAAAGAAGTATAACCAGAACGTTACTGCAGCAGTTAAAACTTTAAAAGAAATGTTAAGTATGGATAGCGTTCCTTAAAGAAACAACAGCTTCCCACCGCCCCAAACAAACACAAACTTAGGAGATATCATGTCATAGTCATATTACACATATCTGCCTCCTTTGGCTATGTTTTTACATTGCTTGAAATATTTTTTCTGCAACATATCTCCTTGAGCAGGAGGTTAGACTAGATGATCTGCTGAAGTCCCTTCTAACCTGAATTATCCTATGATTCACTCTTTCTGGCATAAAACAGTGCCAACCTTCTGGGCTTGTTGTGTCCAGTGCAAAAATAATTTTCAGGCACACAGCCAAACCAAATGCACATTGCGCTGGTGAGAAATGACCAGCAAATTAAGCTATAATAATTTTATATGCTACCCTATCAAACACAAGTGACTTCATTTAGTAAGCTGTTGTGTTTCAGATTTAAAATGAACACGTGCTAATATTGGCCAGTATAACCAAAACAGTGTCTTCACTTCCGCAAAATAATTGCTGTACATAGTTTTAAACACCAGTTACAGTAGCTGCAAGAATACAAAAGAGACTAAAAGTGACAAAACACCTAGGAAGACAGCTACATAGGTCTCATCTTACCTAAACTGAGAGGCTTGGTTCAGAAGGCAGCTGTAGTCTTCAGGAAGCTCTATTAAACTATTTCTTTTCCTAGGATACCTGGGTAGGTCAAAAAGAACTATTATGAGAATAATAAGGATCGCAGCAAAGAACAGAATAGATAGGTATAAATTCCTGCTAAGCTTTTGGTCCTTTCTGCAGATTTCTGCTGTTCCAGAGCAGTTCTTCAGTTCTAGAAGCCCGTGTGAGGGGCATGACATGGGAGCTTCAGCATTTCTATATTCCAGCAAAGGTCATGAAATTAAATTTCATATCTAACCTACATGTATGAAGACTTTTTCACTTAGGTTTTGTTAGTATTTCAGTTAGCTTTTGTTTTTTCCTAGAGTAAGCTAGATAACTTGTCTAACAATGTTGTACATTCTCAATGAAGAGTCACTGCATGAGGAGTAATACACAACCATTGAAAGAGAAAAGTACTTTTGGTAGTAGAGCAGGAAGAAGAAAATACAAGCACTCTAACTTGCCCACAACAAGCATTGTTTCAACAGTTTTTAAGTCAAAAAACAGAAGAAAAAACAACAATGACAACAAAACCAAACTTACCTTACTGCAATGCTTTTCCCCTTCAAACAACTTAATACCACCGGGTCAGCACACCACCTATTTCAAACAAACATTTGCAGATGACAGTGTTTGATAATAATATACATTTAGGATCACTAAACTAAACTAGTAAGCAATAAGCAAACACAGGGCACAGATAAAGCATTGATAGTTCTAGTTAAAACTTCATGAAGAAAAACAGCTATTCTTTACAGTTTTACTTCAGGGAAAGAATTTATGTTTGTATACAAGAGAAAAACCTATGTGAAAAACAACAACATTAAAATTACTAACATGAACATGAAAACACAGAGTTAAAACAGAGTTCAGAAATGCAAGCAGTCTTCAGATATATTCAAGTACTCAAAGTGCACTACAATCCACAGCTCCTTTTGCAATGTATCTGCTGAAAACCACAGCATAAGAAAATATCATACACTCTACTAGGAAAATATTTAATGTTTTTATTTAATAATCATCACCCAATGGTTATTTTACCATGCTTTTCTGCATGTTGTATGCTTGCTTAGAATAGCCAAATATGTCTACCAAACCAATTGTAAATATTGGCAAGTTACAAAACAGAGGAATTGGTATGTCTAAGATATCTTTTACGTTATTTCTACAAAAAGGAAGAGAAGGGAGAGAGAACTGTAGCAGATGGTCAATCTAGTAAGCTTCATTTAACACATTTCGCAACAATCAAATTTAGTCTTCTGAAATAAGTTTCTTTAAAAAAAACATACGGAAACTTGCAGGATGATTTGACAACTGTTACTATCATGTTAAATATGTAGCCTCCTACTTGACACCTCTTTTTTTTTTGACTGGGAGCCCTGCGATGGATTTGTTAGCCCTGCCTCTAGTGATTTTTTCTAATGTTCACAAGCACCTTTATGGTTTTGAGCAAACATGTAGGAACATATAAGACAAACTTATTTAATAATTTACTTGTGAAAATGCTATGAATGTCTAAATAATTATAGATACTACAAATGCAATTAATTATAGCAAAAGTGTATGTACGGAATTGTTTAGGTCAGCTACATGGACTGTAAGTTGGAGTCAACAGCTCAAAATGTCCCTAAATTCAAGGAATTTGGATAACAAAACAGAACAGAGGTTAAAAATAAAAACAAACAAAAAAAACCCCAAAAACCAATAACAAACCAACACACCAGAAAAAACTAGGGTGAGCCAGAGATGTCTGCCAAGACCCAGGAATAATAATTAATGCAACCAAGTGTTCAAACAGTCACATTAAATACATGGAGACCTACTCCAACACAATATAGCAGGATTCTTCTCAGAGTTAGTGGTGGGGGTCTGTTTATTTTAACTTGTGTTTTTGAATGGAGAATTTTACCAATTACTTCTTTACCACTAGATTGCAATGTAGATAATAGTCAAATTGTACCTTTTAACCATTAAGCTAACTTTGACATTCATCAGTCTATTTTGGAAGTCCAGAAAAGAAATAGTACAAAGCCTCACCATGCCAGCTACATAATTTTCCATATTCTCATTTTATAGCTCATGTAATCAGCACTTGTGCTGTAGACATTAAAAATAGGCCAATAAACAGTAAGTGGCATACCATGCAAGCAAAGGTTTATGTCAACTTCTTTCTGCATGAATGAGTTCATGTAGGTCTGCAAGCACTAGTCCGTTTAACTGTAATTGTTTAATGTTTGAATTACCATAAAATATAGAACATTTTATGTGTTAAGAGTTTCACTATACTGCATATCAAACAAATGTTTAGAACTCTAGTTTGAGTTTGAGCTCAATTGCTTATTAATAAATTTAATTCAGAATTCCCATAGGGCCATCACAACAGAAAACATGGCCTGCCCAGTCCTAATTAGTACCTTTGAAGCAGTGGATTTACTGTGTCCCAATATTCCTGGAAGAGCAGGAACAAATTGGTAGGTAGAGAGAGGTAACTACAAAGTGCCTTGAATTGCCCTTCTTCAGAAACTGCAAAAAAAACCAAACCAACAAGAAAACATGAGCAACTGTTAAGTGTTTCAGCACTGCTGAATAATTCACTCAAAACTAAAAATCTCCTGATGCCTTTTCCATTGAATAATATGCGTCTTACAGCTTCAGCATAGCTCCTAGATAGTACAGTTGGATGCAATTCCACTGACTTAAACCTAAGGCAGATCCTCAGCTTACGCAAATTATTATACCTCTGATTAAGAAACTTGACATATATTACTAAGTAATTTTTAAGTCATGCATAAGTCACTGTAATAACAGAATTCCTTACTTAAATTCCATTTCACGGCATAATATGTAACATGTTATTGCAGCAGATTTCTGTACTTATTGCATTTCAGCTTTTCACTAGCCTTTTGGCCTTTAAATTTTGCTATGATCAAGTCAGTGGTAACACGTAACAAAGTTGGGCTAATTTAATAGTTTGCGGGGTGGTCATTTATTGGCTCTGCTACAGAAAATGGCATTGCTGATTCACCAGGGAAACTCCTCCCTATAGAATCAAAGTTCCAGACTAATGGTAAGAACAATAGCATATGCCAAAGTGCAGGCATTTTGACTGGTATATCCTAATCAAATTCCAAGTTAGTTCATAGTTTAGATAAATCAATTTGAAATGCTATATTTTGTCTCAGTTCTTCATAGCAATTTTGATCCTTCTTTCCAAATAGTTGACGATTCTGTGCTTCACTGCATTTTGACAGAAGACAAAATATTTATTTTTAGGTTTAGTATCTGTAATGCATTAGGATCATTTAAGGAAGGGGTTTAAGTTTTATAATGCACTTTATTTCTACTTGGCTCTGTTTTGCTGAATCCCTATATCTTTAGCATTTACCAACATTAGCGACTACACAGAAAGGTTTGCTTGTTTTTTTAAATATACTCCAGGCTATTTCTCAAATGATGTTATCTCAGGCCCTAGAATTATCCTTAAATCACAGAATCTTTGTATCCACAGATACTTACTATCAATACATCATTGATAATTCAGGTATTTGCACATACTCAGAAGTAACTCTTTTTCATGCAAAGAAGGCTGAGACAGCTCAGCTTCTCATGCATGCTTCTTCCTATACAAATTAGCATTTCCTTTTCTTTCCAAGTCTTACTTTAATGTATTAACTATTGTTAAGTTATTGTGAACATTTTAAAATTCCACTCTTGCAAGAAAACAGTAAAAGTCATTCTATAGATACCTTTGCTTCTTCATATTTACCTTGTAGTAGTTCCTCAGGTGGAGAAACTCCCAGCAAATAGTGAAAAAATATAGCAGCACAACGGAGGTAAGGCATGATGCCTTTTTTAACACGATCCCACACAAGCCAGCCTGGAATATCCTGACTAAAACAACTGCAATACACAAATGAGAAATAGCTGCAGTAGTTCACGGAGCAAATCCTTCTACCACTTTCATTTTTTGGCTAACATTGGTAGAACGGCAGCTGTGTAGAAGCAACACTGATGTAACCCAAATTCTGTGAAAAACAGCCACTAGTACCTAACTTCTGACTTCCCCTTTGCCTAAGGTATGAGTACTGATTTTATGTACAACACTTACATTAAGCCTTCAAATTATCTCCACTTATATTTTTCAGAATTATAAAAAATAAATAGCCAATACATAGCTGTCCATCTTTAGGTAACTCAAGATAACCTGATTTAAACTGTGCAATACAGCATCACACATAGAGCAATTGATTCTTACACTGGTTGTTTTTAATACCAAAAGCCAGCAATTTTTTGAAATGGCAAAAGTTTTTCGTTCAGTTCGGTGTTTGAATGCAATTCAAAAAATGAGAAAAAACCAAATAATCAAACATACTCTTCAGGAACAACAAAATCTACAATTAAAGATTAATACCTCATACTTCATTATGGAAGTCAAAATAGTAACACACAGATTGTTTAAAATAAAACTATACTAATCCCATTTTTGACAAAAAATACTGGAAAGATACTCATCTTTGTAATTATTCTTGTAGTTTGTGCAATATGAGCATTTAGTCCAAATTTCATAGTAAATGTAACTTACAGTGCCCCTGTTTTCTAAATATTTTAAACTTGGTTAACTTCACATTTATGTAAACAGGATGTACACACAAATGTTGACTAGCATCTGCTGAGGAACAACCTGTAAAGCTATATTATAACATCATAGACCATTGCAAAATTATTATGCAGATTGTGTTTTTTAAGCACATATAGGTCAGAGTTAGAAGACAACGGATTTTCTACATACACAGCAATCAAAACACTAAAAGTTTCAGTCAGGTTGCCTAAACTTTGGCATTTAATTCCGCACCTAAGCATCTCAGTACAATGACCTATTTTCCAAAATACACAGCACCTATGATTCTAAGATCATGCCTCAGAAAAATTACTCCTATTATTTAAATACCAAATTTTAAATATTTGGAAATTTATACCTACAACTTTTGGACAAGTGGGCAGCACTGTCAATCCTTAAGAAATATATCTTTGCAACTAGCCTTGGTGAACTAGCCTTGAGGATGCCTCCATATTTTCTAGTTTATTTCACACACAGATACTGAAGCACTCAAGAGTCTGTAGCTATACCTATCAAAAAAGTCTGAAAAGATGGACACTGATGCTCAAACAAATAAACAGCTGTGTTTAGGTTTACACTTCTCCCCCTTTCATAGTAGAACCATTTCTCTCTTTCTGGCTTCCATCTATAATTGAGATATCTAAAAAAAAAAAAAAAAACCCCATCAAAGCTAAGAAAAATAATCATAATAGTTAGTGGTTGTATTTCTCTCCAAAATGTATAGAGGTATTTTTTCATCCTTAGACTAAGAATTTACTCCGTTGTCCACAAAAAGTAGCTATTTTAACTAAAAGTGTTCCTTTTACCAGTTTCCTTTTTTCCAGCGTTCAAGAGTATGGGAAGAAAGCACAAGGCATTGTGCTAACTCCTCATACAAAATGTATAATTTTTTTCCTGTTTTCTGTGTTGTTCAGGGCAATCCCTGTGGATTGCCATCTTTCTAGGAAAATGCAATGCCGTAACTGAACTGCTACTTACCCACTGGTGTACTGGCAAACCTCTCTACAGAAAGACTGTGCAGACCGTGCCTCCTCACTGTTGTCAGATGATCGAGCAGTAGGGGATTCTGCACACAGAAAGATGAATCCCACCATAAATGCACTTCATTTCTTCTTTCACATATACTGAGCTCTTTTTTTTTTTTTATTGCATTACAGCAGTATTTCCACTTTATTTTGTTTAATTCTTTTCTATTTACTGTTTTTAACCTAACAAATATTCTTTTAAAACCACATACTATAAAGAAAAATCAAGATTACCATCTCCTTGCTCATTCTCATGTAAGAACTGCTTCTTTCCCTTGAAGTTTTAAAGTTATTGTCCTACATAGATTAAGTTACAGGATTATTTTTTTTTAATTCCCATCATGCTGAAGAAAAAGGAAGTAGCTAGGAAGCCTATACGTTAATGACAGTTTTTAACAGTAGTATGAAATATAGAGAAAAGTGAAATTCTATCCCATCAGTTTATAGGATTCCATATTTTAGCTCTGGGTATTTATTACGTTGAAGAGTAATGAAAAGTTTCTTTCCCAAATCCATACTGTCACTGTACAGCTTGGAGTGCTGCTACTGGACAGAGTTTTGCTTCTCCTACAATGAGTGAAAAGGGGAAAGTTACCACTCATGAAAGACTGGCTTGAACAAGTACCAATATATCAATAACTATGTTGTTTTCTTCAGCTAAGCGCATAGAGGTGATATAATAAATGCTCTGAAAATGATGTAGTGCTATTTATTTTTTACCAGAAGAGTTATTACTACCTAGCACTAAGTGTCATTTATTATGAGGAAGTTTATACATAGAAGAAACTAATGGTGCCCATCCATTATTTTTAAGAAATTGTGTCCAAATGCCAGAATAATCCAACCCAAATACACCTCTACCTGTTGCTGAAGAGACGATGATTTGTATTATGTGTGCCAGTGTTGTCAGATGGAAGAGGTAGAGGTGGTTATAGGCTGAACTAATTGATGAAGGTTGCAAGTCTACAGCATCCTCCCAGTATAAAGATGGAAAGGATAACACAACTCCCACCTACAGTGAAAGTGAAGGACCAAATATTAAATATGGTAATAGCTACAAGCATAACAGAAATTATATTCTCACTATACATTTATATTTCATTTCTGTAGGCAATTTAAATATGTTCACTTATCTTCCTAGTTTTAATTCACAAAGTGTAGCAAAAACTCATTGGAAAATAGTAACCATTTACGCCCCTCTAGCATGTGGGAAACTCGGATAGAGTTCCATTGTAATTGCCAGTTTAGAGCTAAACCAAGAAAGCTTGTCCAGTTCCTAGAAAGCTTAATTTCTGAGGTTTGACGTAAGACGAAGCACATTGAAAAAAGTAAGAAGCGAGACTAAGCATTAGTTTGAAAGGCGACCAGGGAAAATCAGGTTTTATTTTGGTAGGTTTGGTTTTTTGTTCAGGTTTTGTTGGCTTTTTTTGTTATTTGGTTTTGTTTGGTTTTTTTAACAGTAGAAGAAACTATAATACAGATTTGTATTAAGAACACAAAGAAGAGACTAAGAAGAGTAAAGACAGTAGTGAGAGTGAATGCGAAGGAATCCGAAGGTTAAGAGAGGTGTGATGGGTTGACCCTGGCTGGATGCCAGGTGCCCACCAAAGCCATTCTATCACTCCCCGCTCCTTCACTGGACAGGGGAGAGAAAAATAGAACAAAGGGCTTGTGGATCGAGATAAGGACAGGAGAGATCATTCACTAATCACCGTCACGGGCAAAACAGACTCAGCTTGGGGAAAATTAACTCTAT
>JANZLQ010000032.1:17831976-17850169 GCA_026212715.1 Elanus axillaris | reverse complement strand
TACCTGTAGCATCTCCTCCCCCTCCTTTTTCACTGACCTGGGGGTCTGCGGAGTTGTTTCTCTTACATGTTCTCACTACCCAGCTGCCATTTCTCTCTGTCCCCCAACTTTTTTTCCTTCTTAAAAATGTTATCACAGAGGTGTTACCACTATTGCTGATTGGCTCAACCTTGGCTGGCGGCAGGTCCATCTTAGAGCCGGCTGGCATAGGCTCTGTTGGACACAGGGGAAGCTTCCAGCAGCTTCTCACAGAAGCCATCCCTGTAACCTCCCCACTACCAAAACCTTGCTACAGAAACCCAATACATAGGCCCGCTGAGACAAAGGGAAAGTGAGGAAAATAAGCTGAGTGGGTGCATTTCTCTGGGTTTTTTTGAGGTTTGATAGCAATGGAGGTGGTAAAAAGATGAGTGAGATCAGAAGCATGAAATTCACTAAGAGTGAGACTGCAAAGACTTGCAAGCTGGAACAGCAGAACCAAACATAAACACTTGTATATAGCAGGCATACCTAATCATTTGCTTGTATGCAGTGCTCACCTATAATTTGACTCACATAAGCGAACAGATAATGCAGGACCATCTACACAGTAAAGTACACAAAAATCCATGCTAAAAAAAAAAAAATACTAATGTGAAGAATAAAATAAACCTGCTTACCAAAATGTGGAACATATCTACTTCTAAGAGGGATGGAGTGTCCTCCACTTTAAAGTTTGGTAGAAGAACTACAAAATAAAGGTATCAGTTATGCACATGATATGTATTTTGTTCTTTTGGATTGAACTGCAATATCAGAATCTGATTTTAAAACCTCTATAATTTCTGCGTTTTCATCCAAAAAATGTCCTAGTCTCTGAACTAAGGAAGTATGTATTTATTTAACTGCTTACCACTTATTTAATTGATTGTGCACCTGTTTAGACCCTTCCACATGCCAAACCAGCTCACAATTTTAATGACTAGATCTTCAAAATTCTGAGATAAAAATCTTTGATTTATTTCTCTAGCTCTAATAAAGTACATACAGTGTTAAGGATGAAGTTCACAAATGTACTTCGGCACTGCAACACTAGGTGCCTCACAACCTAGCCCAATACAAAAACTTGTACCACACCTAAGTATCCTATCAAATTGAAGGCAAGTCAAAGAGTGGGATTCACAAACGCCACCACTCTAATCTAATCAGTGAGAAACATGGACAACAGCAATGTGCCTTAAACTAGCTCTCCCTGAGACCAAAATACCTCAAACTAGGCTGCAAGCAGTGTTTTGAGAGTACTAAAAAGATGAAGTCTCACAAGTAAGAGAGAGGAATACCTCTTTTGTGGCTTTATCCACCTGTTTAGCACAGAATTTGAGTGACTTTGAACATTGCACAAAATAGATTGTTAACCATCTGTAAATATTCCAGATCTGAGAATCTCCAGGCTGGGTTATCTGGGACAGAGGATTTTCGAGGGACTTCAGTGATACAGGGCTGGGTTAACAGAATTATTGATTACTTAAGTTCAAGCAATACTCCATGATTTCAGGCAACATTACACAAACTGAAGTTAGCACTGTTGTCAGTAGTCTAACCTTAGCTTCTATGCTGTCTTAACGTGTGTGCCATTTTGCAATAGAAACTTCTGCAACACAAAATGTGGTAAAGAAAAGGAATACAATACCTCCTAGAAGACGAATCAGATGTTTCTGAATCAGGACCTGTGGTGATGTTGTCCTCTGAGCAGCTGCAAACTGCACTAATGCTTTAAGGCCACTGTGCTAGAGCGCAGGAGAAAATGGTTGGACAGGAAACAAGGAGAGACACAATAGTTAAATAAAGCTGTAAAAACATATCTACTTCTACAAACAGAAGACACATTGATAAGTGAATTGAATATGAACTTCCATGTATAAGTAGAAACATTATTCTTCCAAAATGCTCTTTATGTTAACAATCTAAAAATTTTGAGAGCTACCACTCAACAGAGAATTACCTTGATGTTAGCAGTTTCAGCAGTTTTTTATATATGTCTGTAATTTTAAATATATATGTAAAAAAACCTTTTTTGTTTAAAATGTGTTGCATATCTTGCTTGCCCATACCTGTCTATTTTGTAGGGATCCAAATAAAGGCTTGCCCTCCGTTTCCAAGAGGTTTTCTTAAAATTAAACACAAAAAATTAAATTGCTTTGTTCTACAGGAACTAACATAACATTTCCGTTAGAATACACTTAGTCTAAGATTAATTTATTTTTAGTATGTGTACTTCTTTTTAAAGCTTTTATTCTGATAAGAGAATTCTCTTTTAAAAAAAAATCTTAAATGGTGCTGAATGCTTCCCAGATAAATGGTTGTAACAAGTTTTTTAAAAACACTTGTTTTTCAGATCTTACTTACTAGGGATTTAAAGGAACACTGTTTCACATGAATGATAAGACATTCTACAAATGTAGTTGTATTTTTAGTTACCCTTATAAAATGCTCAAAAATGTCAAGGTATGTTTACTGGGATGCTATAAAACCATCTTAACCTTAGATTTGCACTACTGCATTTGACTGTAGTTTAAGAAAAATAATTTGAAAACAAAATTCCCAAGCTGGAATAAAATTCAGCTTTCCTTCCCAAGTGCATTGGTTCTGAAGGGATAATAAAAACCAAATTAACTCAACTGTGTAAAAAAGTATCGATTCAATTGTTTTTGTTCTTTAGTCACTTTTCAGGTATTAATCAGTACACTTCAAGATCTTGGAATTTTTTTTGTTAGGGTTATTTTGGTTGGGAGGTCTTTGGTTGGTTTGGGGGGGGTTTTTTAATCACCTCTAACAAAAAAGGAAAGTGTTTTAACTTGGCACTTCCATACATCAATTTAACACATAACATTTGGAGTTGCTTAGGAAACAAGGGAAAAATCAGATTTGTATTTTTAAGTGTCTGGCTTCAGGTAGTAAAAGCAATTCATATGTCCTGGGGCAATGGTGCTTTTGAACCTCCTCTAGAGACTCCACTAATACAGGTAGCTACGGTTCCTTGTCTAGACAGCTTGGCTATGTGCCCATTAAATGGTTTTAATAAAGCATCCTACGACTAGATTCAAAAGCAGCATTCTAGAAGCTATGTAGGCAGTTTTGCTTTACAATTCCATGGAAGTCTGCTCTACTTGTAAACAAATTAATCCAAGGAAGTTGTGTGGCCTAGGACAGGTCAGACTGTCACAGTGGTCCCTCTGGTTTTATAATCTTGGCCTAGTAAGGCATCTGACTTTTCTACTTCTGACATAAGGCTTTGGTATCACATTTGTGATAACAATTACTTCATTTATACACTTGCTAGCAAACTAATCCCTGGCAGCCACCGAAGTCTTTTTTTAGATATCAAATGAAAACAATCTGCACAGCATCAAGTGCATTAACATTAAGAGAGCTGGGTGGCTTCCAGTCCTCTCCCGACCCATTTGAAAACTGACAAAATCCAACACTAAAAAGATGCAATTGGTTTTCCTGACTATTCCTGCCTTATCAGAATATTCCCAAGCCTCCTAAAAACTTTTTGAACTCTTGATACTCCAGTTGGGTCAAGTCCACTATAGGTTTAAGGGAGATTAGCTACACTTGTACTTCAACAGCTTCATCAAGAAAAAATGGCATACTTGGCAAATCATATTTATGGAGATGTACAATTACATTCTCAGTTCCTTCAGCATGCATTTCAGACTTATCTCTGCCTCTCTCCCTGCCTGGAAGCCACTACAGATTTATCTACAGCTTCATGTTTATTACACAAACTTTTTTGTGTGTATAGTACAGAAATGAAATGCAACTGACTGCTAAAGAGGTATATTATCACCCAAAATGCAATAATTTTTATGGTAATTATTTTGCCTTCAAAAATAGATTCATGCCAGAAGAATGTTTGTTGGTTTGGGTTTGGTTTTTTTTCTACCAGGTATCTGCTTAACAATTTCAGAATACAAAAGCCAATATTTCTTCTACAAATTTGATAAGAATGCTTTGAGGAGACAAAAAGAAATAATGAGAGAGGGAGTACTATTTCATAGCTGTTAGCTATTTAGTGTAGGAGATGCCTGCAAGGCCAATGATCTGTGGCAGCCTGCAGATATTCACTGAACATGCTTAATGTTACAATTAGTAATGTGGAACATGATCACTCCCTGCTCTCCAAGATTAAACTCACGAACGTTGGCATTCCATACCTTATTTTATAAACTACCATCTAACTAAAACATCCTATTATTTATATTGGATTGTGGATTATCACTTTATTATTATATATGCAATTACATATAATATACATTGTTATACTATTATTATCACTTGTTTATGTAAAACTTTTATTATTATTTATACAATAAGATTGTATAAAATTATACAGTCAAACTACTGTAAGATTTTCAAGTCATGAGAAGGAATAAACCCAAATTATGCTTTACCTATACACTGGATAGTAAAAGCACATGTGCTCCAGGTCATCATAGGAATCCGGTAATCGGCTTCATTTGGAGCAACTTTTAGCCCAACTCTATAAATGGTGGTGGCAAAGAGAATAAGCATCTCCTTGATACTGCTTGAGTATTTGGCTCTGCAAAAGCAAGTCAAGATAATTACAGCCTGAATTATTAATAGTGCTTATTACTTACTGGTCAAAAATTAACAAAGTCTAAGTTAATTATGAAAATTCTTGAGTACAAAGGCCCTTTGTCTGTACAGAGGAGAAAAAAAAAATATTAGTTTCCAGTAGTAAACAAGTACCTTGACATAACAGGCTCTATAAATTGAGAGATTAATAGCTGCCAGGCTGGAAGGAGTCTATTTCTGTATACCATATTGTAATTCGCATTCAAAAAATGCAAACATTTAAATCAAAGTAAAATAAAATGAAAAAAACCAAACATGAGTAAGCAAATGTACTTTTAAGTGGTGGCTTGAAAATATATCCCATCTCATCAGGCACTAAAAAAGGAAAGAAAGACGTTTTGAATGTGTTTTAAAACACAATTTTTAGCATTTAAGCTCCTTTCAAATGACATTGGGTTAGTTTATGTAAATGCATTTACATGCAGAAAAGTGCCTAGGCAAAAACATGCACAATTTTAATGGCTTGTGTTTTTTAAAGTCATACACAGAATGTCATAACAGAAATATAGGACATTCATATAAGTTCTCCAAATCTCTACAGCCAAAACAATTGTACCATGAAGTCTGGAGTTTAGCCAGGCTCATACTTAAACACTACATTGTTTAAGTGCAAACTATAGAATCTTTCCCATGGAGATCAATTATCAAGAAAGAATGTGATTCAACTTTCTGATGACATACATATATGCTGTTTATAAAAATAAGTGCTTTGCATAACTATGATGTCAGTCAGAAGTAGCAGAAGTACAGTACTTATAGCATGATCTAAAAAGAAGACAGCTGAGTACACTTGAAAAGTACCTGTTCATTCATTCTGGTTTAGTGGGTGAGTGCTTATGCCCACTGGAATAGAAACAAACAACACCGCCCTATTCCTTTGAATAATGTATATTACATTATTGCATCCAAAACCAAGTGAAATTTATCCCTGAAACAGACACATAGCAGGAAAATTAAGGTAGACAGACATTAAGTAACTTGCCTAGTGATAGAGGAAGTGACCCAAATCACTGGAATTGTGGATTAGCAGATTCCAGACTTCTAGTTTTGTACCAAGAATTACCAGACTGAATTTGACTAAGAGGTCCATCTAGCCCTGTAAAGATCTGATATTGAGTGAATGCTTAAGGAAAAGTATAAGTAAGCCCATATTCAGACCAAACAAATCATATGCCTTTCCATCAATACAAATCCTGAAGTATACCTAAGTCATTTTAGGGAGAATTAACATAACGCAGAGAGCACTTCCAGTAACACTTACGAGGACTGAACTCCAAAACTAAGGATGGAATGGAATTCCAAAGCAGAGTTCCCCATTCCCTTGTTGGCGAAAGCTGCAAGATTTTGTTTCTCTCCTTCCAGAAAAAAAGAATTAGGTTCACATTAGAAAGCAAAGAAGTTGTTACAGTTTTTACAGCAATCTAACAGAAGTAAGACTTCTCTTCATTTTAAACTGGTTTGAAAATAATTGTACACAGACCTCACCAGCCAGGCTGTGTTCTAACCTTCCTTCTTAAATAATATTTTCTACTATTCCCAGAAATATGAGGATTAAAAGCAATGCTTTGCTAGTGAGGAAAAAGAACTTCCCTGCATTATAAGAGTGCAAGGAATATGTTGATTCTCTGTACCTTCTGTTTTCTAAACACTCAGACATGTTTTTATCTTGGCTCCTTTAATTTAATTTTTCTCTGTTTCACTACATCACAGTCAATGCAAAAGTTTAACTGAGTGTTAGTTGGTGGCTATCCTCTCCAAGTATACATAATTTTCTCCTACAGGGAAGATGGAAGGAATTTAACAGAAACCAGAAAATTGGCGAGGGCACCGTGAAATCAAGACATCAGCTCAGAAAGGGCCATGACTTTATCCCCAGCATTATTGGATACTGTCTTGATTGACAGCAAAATGTATTCTTTATTTGAAGTTTTCTGTTAGTATTAGTTAAAACATGTACTAGCCTATTAGATATGCTACAGAATAGCTTCAAAATTAAGATAACAAACCTTTAGCATTTTTCACACTGTAGCCTGATATCCTGACTATGATAATCTCCAGCCACCTAGCCAGGGACAGAATTTGAGCCACTGCCTCTGCATCCTCACTGAAAACAGAAATAGAAAGCAGGTTTTACTTTAACTCTCAAAGAATCACCTTATCTTTAAAAACAGAGGACACATTGAGATCAAAACAAGTTAACTTGGTATTTGCACAGTTTCGCTGGTTTTGTAAATTTTGAGCAAACAAAAAATAAAGTGTTAGGCTAAATACTAGATCTAGGTACTTTCTCATTTGATATCAGCTCCAAAAAATAGCCAATTCAAAAATGCTTTTAAAAAATTAAAAAAATTGACTGCCAAAACCAGTATGTTTGGCTGAACAGTCAATAAGGAGATATGCAGTCTTTCATCCAGACTTCATCCAGGTCAGCCCAATTTTTCCTTCCAAAAATTTGAAAGGCCAACCAGTCCCAAACACACCTTTACCTTTTTTTTTTTAAATTAAAGTTTATGCAATCTGGTAATTCACCTGTTTATTTTTTGAGCCTGCAATGGAACGATAGGAATCACAGTATTGCACAGAGATTTGCAAAGTGGACAAAGATACTCTCCATTCTCCAAGTCAAATATTTGTTCAACATGCAGGCGTTGTCGAAAGTTCAGCTGCATGGCTTCAAAGTACCTACAATATTGAAAAGAAAATTACTAGAAAGTGGAGTGGCTCAAATGTGACATGAAGACAAATGTTCAAGTAATTAAAAGTATTATTATTTAGCAAATAAATATCAAGCCAATAAACGAGTCTTTTCCTTTGATCTATAACTTTTACAGGCTTGGATGTGGAAATAAACCAAACCTTTGAGCACATAGATGAACTCATGTAAAAACGCACGGTATACCATTCATGCAGTAATGATGACAACTTTTCCTTCTCTTAAGATCCTTCTAAATTTCATTAACATATTTACAGACAACCAGTCCTTAAATTTTCTACTTTTTTCTCACATTATCTTCAGCACAATGAAATATTGTATCTAATATCTCTCATATGCAACTTACTACAGTAAGTTTGAAACAGTGATTGTACGTATTTTTATTTAATTTTAGGAAAAACTACTGGTAACATCTCATGAATGAATAATCAGCTATTCATGGCAATGACTGAGCCTCATGACTACGCAATGAAACTGTAGCCTTCTTTTAACAGAAAGAAAGGATAATTTATATGACAATATTGCACTTGAGCTAGGAAACTAAGAAATAACTATGGTCTTTTTACAGGTTTCGTTATAGTTTTGTTCACTCGGTGGATGCAGTAAGCTTTCAAATTTCATTAATGTCTCAGTGGTAATATTAGGAACAAAAAGATGCAACATTCAAATCCTCTTGCCTGGATACAAGCAACTAAATTGAGTACTAATGTTCAGACTGGGTATGTACAGTCTTAAAGACAGATATGAAATTATCTAACTTCTGCGCACTAACGTAATAATTAGGTGGGGTTTTTTGGTTTTGGGGTGAGGAGGTTGCTTTAAATCATACATTTTAAGGGGAAAAAAATCCCATTTATGCAATAAGAGAAAGTGTGCATGCAGGGGCATCTGCAGAAGTTCTAATGATTACTGAATATTTAGGGAAGTATTCTGTTACAATCAACAGAAACATACATTTATTTTCCCACATTCAAACACTTGTTTTTTTAAGAAACTCCTCTTCCTCATACATGGCAACTACAAAGATACTCCATTCATTTGAACTCATACTGTTTTAGAGTGTTTTGCAGTATTTTTAGGCTGCATAGATACTCTAGAAATGCATGTCAGGCATCGTCTGGAGGGATATTAGTAAGTTAGAATGTCTGTTACGTAATAAATAGAAGACTATACTCAAACCTTCTGTGCCATCCCGTAATGGAAGAGCCTGTTGTCCATTTTAATCCCATCTACCCATACAGCAAGTCATCTTTTCTTAAAAAGAGCAAGGGAACCGAGCTCCAGTGTTGCACTACTTAGATCTACGCAGATGTAGATGGATCTGCCAAGAGCAGATGTATTATACTCAGCGAACATATTTCCATATCATTTTAAGTGTGAGCACCTATTTATTCTGTACTGATGTTTTATTGTAAAAAAAAAAAATATATATATATACACACATATAGAAAAGTAAATAAGCACTAGAAGCTTAGTCAGATTTTTTAAAATAAAATGGCAGAAGTACAAACAAACCTCAAGAGATTGTTTGTATCGTACAACAATATAAAGTAGCTTCCAACTGCATGACCCAACTCTCTTTATCTGTGAATAATACTTCAGTGGGATTACGTCTATTACTATTTCACACTATTTATCTTGTTTAGACTTGCCAGACCTATGTGGAATCAAATGCAGAGAGCATTAGCTTTGCTCTCTGTAATGCTACAAATGTAGCTGCAACCAGATGACTATATTCCACAAGCTAAGTAACTTGGTCTTTTAATATTTCAGGTTGCATTCTAATCCAATACACTTGGTCTAAAGTGTGGACTCCCCCAAGCAAGAGAAATCTAGTAAAGTTTTTAACCACTGTATCAGTTCTTCCCTCTTACTTTTCATTAAGAGTTTGTTCACCAAAAGAAATATTGGTAGATTTAACCATTCATATTCTATTCTAAATGCCAGATTCTCATCTAAAGACTCACTAGACCTAAGTACTGACCTGGTGACAGAATTTCAGATTCAAAGTACTGTTGCTATAGAATGCTCACCTGGAAGATTACTACTGGTTCTCATTGAATTGCTGAAAATAAACCTACCAGATATGGTTTCTTATTTTTGAGCAATTTTACCCCAATGGTTTTGTTTGCATAAATTAGTAACTCCTTAGAGATTCTTCTTCGGGTCATAGAAGGCACTAAAAGCTTTTGATGATGATTTTCTTCATCAGGTCAAAACTTCTCTTGTGCCATATTTCATTTTTAGATGAGTACAAATAGTTTTGACTTCTTAATTAAATATCCACTTACTGTACTGTGTTTTCAGCGTGCACTTAGATGTTTCGGAAAATAGATTAATAAAAAAAATTAGAGGACTGCAAAGACACATGCTTACTTCTGCCAGCAGGCTGCATGCATCACATGACCACAGCTTCCTGTGTGGGTCCCACAAGGTAAGTCAGGATGCATGAAGAGAGGATCTAGTGTATCTAGAAAGACACAGCGGAAAGAAATTATTGAAAGAACAATCATGTAACTTCCCATCAGTATGAACAGAGATGAACAACAGTACACACAAAACAAAAGCCTTCAGATTTTATTTTCCCACAGTTCACACAGTCACATTAAAATCCCATTAGGCAAGCTTTTCCAGACCAATACTCCAGCAAAGTAATCACAAGACAGAGCCCACTGAAACTACTGATGGCTTTCCATTAAATATGAATAAAAAGATGACAAAATCCAAAAGTAATAGTAAGCTGGTTAAAAAAAGGGGAAAAAAAAAGGGTTCTTTAGTACTAGACAAGCTCTGTGGTTGGATTCACCATCACTGAAGTTTTTAACGTATTTGTTATTGTATTTTTAAATGAAAGAAAATGAAACTACTGAAGACAAGACAGATTAGGCATTTCTCCAGCAAATCCCATATATTTTCAAACCACTGACATGAACAGCACTGCTGAGTAACAAAGTCAAAACTATTTTTCATTAATCTTGCATAATTCTCAACAGCAAACATGTTATGAGAATGTAATGGTGTCTTTGTGCTGCACATGCACTCAAAGTGAGATTCCATTTTCCCCTTAAAGATATGTAAATAATACTGAACTGAACAACAGCAGTTCTCCAAATCTCATGTGGTGGACTGTTTATGATTTTTTAACAGATTCACCTGAATTTGACAAAAGGAAAAAGGAAAAGAAGGGGAAAGGGAAAGGAAAAGAGGGGGAAGGAGAGAAGAAAGACACAAGAAACCTAACACCCAAATTGCACTGAAAAGACAACTCTATTTGACAGAAGCTGAAGCTGCTCTAAATCAAACGGAGTATGATATAAGAAAGGGAACCTTGGTATAACATTCATTAACCACTATCTGCACTTCTGCTGTGGGAACAAGCAGTTTCCCACTTATTTAGATCTTCAAAGAAAAAAAGCTCTTGCAGGCCTACTTCTAACTGATGAGCTGCAGAGAACCATGCAGTAGAGAGTAAGTGCTATAAGTAATACTCAGAAGTGGCTTCAGGAAAAGGAACTTCATTCCCTTCTTTTTTCAATTATTTCAATAGCCCAACATATGACTGCAGAAAGCTTATGAGTGTATCTGACTACCATGGCATAGGATTTAATTTGTACTTCAGTGTATCACAAAAGAGGAAAGAAAAAAAAAAGGATGCAATCAGTACATGGCCTACATAAAAATTCTATACAGCTGGCTCAAAATTGCCATTATCAGTAGTTCACTGTTAACAAGAAAAATGGATCAAACAGGATGCTGTAGGAGTCTGTCCCTAGGACTATTCAGTTATTTGTTAACGACTCAAAAGAGGAAATACAAATACCTTAAGTGAAACAACTTGGTAAAGGTTTGCAAGAATGATAGAGAACAGGGTAATACACTGGAGAAAGAAGAAACAACGCTGAACTTCCCTTTGCTTTAGAATTCTATTTGATAACATTCAAGAGTATACTTCTAAACTGAAGCAGGAACAATGAACTGCACAAACACAGAATTTAGAGCTATCTGCTAGACAGTAGTGTCATTTAAAAAATAGAACATAGGGTTCATTTTGCTTTATGAGCTGACCACAAATCAACAATACCTTATTATAAAATAGAAAAAAACATGTTTAAAAATAATCAGGAATTTAAAATACACGTTGTAACATCCTTGCTGTGCAAAGGCAAACTAGAAAACATCTTGAGAGCGCTTACTGACCTCCAATTTTATTATCTTTCAACACTGCATCCTTATTCCTTATATATTAATTAGCTTGAATAAGCAGGATTTGAAAAAATGACTGAATCAGCTTTATAGTAAGACATAGGCAGATACATAGAGAATGAATATTGATTAATAAATATTTAACAGATAACAGCTATTTAAATTTTTGTCTTAAAATAAATATAATTCAATTTACAGGGGAAAAAATTATCACTTCTACCTTTGTAGTGGTTTAACCCAAGCCAACAACTAAGCACTACACAGACACTTGCTTACTCCCTGTCCGTTCCTGCCTCAGTGGGGTGGGGGGAGAGAATCAGGGAAGGCGGGGAGTAAAACTTGTGGGTTGAGATAAAGACAGTTTAGTAGGACAGAAAAGGAAGGGAAAATAATAATAATAATAGAATATACAGAACAAGTGATGCACAATACCATTGCTCACCACCTGCTGACTGATGCCCAGCCAATCCTCAAGCCATGGTGCCCTCCCTGCCAACTCTCCCCAGTTTATATACTAGGCATGACATAATATGGTATGGAACACCCCTTTGGCTCCTTTACTGGGCATGATGTCATATGGTATGGAATATCCCTTTGGCTCCTTTGGGTCCACTGTCCTGGCTGTGTTCCCTCCCATCTTCTTGTGCACTCCCAGCCTCTGCTAGCAGTGTGAAAAGCTGAAAAGTCCTTGACTTAGTATAAACGCTGCTTAGAAACAACTAAAACATCAGTGCGTTATCAACGTTATTCTCATCCTAAATCCAAAACACAACACTACACCAGCTACTAAGAAGAAAATTAACTTCATTCCAGCTGAAACCAGGACAAAATTTTAATTATTATTTAATATTATAGTGTGCTTGAATCAAGCTAGTAGTTTTATAATGAGATGTATATCCACCTTGGGGTGATTTCTCCTAAACAACATTTGCTTAGGCTGCTATCAAAAGCAGGACAGAGCCAAAATTCTAATACACATGAGAATAAGTTAGCTTACTTTCTCCTTACCCATAAAACCAGTTATCTTGGTCAAAGAATTAAGGTGGCTTACCAAATTCCTTTCCTGACAAATCCATTTTTGACATTTCTTACTGCTTTATTGTCTGTCTTTACTTTTTATATTATCTTATTAATTAACTATAATTACTATCATCCAACTTATTTCTTGGCATCCAGGCTGGATGGAATTTTTAGTATTTTCTCCTTTCACTTCTGGTTTTTTGGTGGGTGTTTTAGACAAGTACTTGTTTGCCCTCATTAGCCTTCTGAGATCTCAACTATCTTTTATACATTTTAAAATATAATTAAAGATTATACTGAAGCCAATGGTTGTGATAATACTCTCACTGTTACTTTAATAATTGCAAGCTGAATACACTGAAGTTATCTAGATATTATTTCAACTTTTCTTATCCTATTCTGGACTGTATTTCTCTCTTGTTAATTTTAACAGCCATCAAATATCTGATCTTGAATTATTATTAATTTTCTTTTTGAAAAAGAGAGCAAAGAAGTCAGTGAGTACTTACATTTTCCCTTTTCCTTCTATTTATTTTAGTTCTTTCCCTTAAGTAACTGACCAGAATCTTTCTTATGTTTAATCAACAGTTACTTACAAAAAAATTCTGGTTGGTCTTTGCGTTTCCTGCTACCAATATGCTATTATGCAACTCTTGTGTTTGTATTATTCTCTTGTATTCTTTAATTTTTTTTCCATTCATCAGATGATATCATATGATCCTTGCTTACACTTTTCAATTTTTTTATGTTGCTGTTTTTATTACTTCCAGGGCATGGCAATAAATAAAACCAAAAAAACCCCACCACCAAACCCTTCTGAGGCTGCCATATTGGCCTCTGATAATGTTCATGTAGTTCCTCCATACTGGGAAAGTTTGCTGCTGTACTTGAATAAACAGGAAATGTTAACATTCTTGGATTTTTTTCCCCAGAGTGACCACTCCTACCAAATCTCTAAGTTTTATAGAATCTTCTTGTGAGATTAAAGCATTTTCTGATTTCCCAGGGACAAATCACAATCTTCACACACTTCTCATTTTTAAGTTTTAAAGCATGGATTTTAGAATAATTTAAAAAATTTCACTTCCTTTTTATTAAGTAGTGTAAGCCATTTAGCAATCCAACTGAATACAGATTTTCATTAGGTTCAAAGGGTATGAGCTTCAGGTACAGAACTGCTTGTAGTCTAAAAGAAGAAAAATTGCATACCCCCTGAGAGTTCAAGAATTCTGCTCCTATTCTGAGTTAAGGCAGTTGACTTCTGGACACAGGCAGATAACACCATGGCAGCACTTTCCAACTTTACTTCCTGCTCCTCCTGACAAAGAATACATGTCAGAACTTCTTTCTCAGCAACAGATGGACCTCGTTTGGGACCCAAAGCAATTCTGGAGTAATCAATTGCTGAAGACATGCTGTAAGACCATAATTGACACAGATATAAAATAATCAGAAGGCTTTTTCTAAACAAACTTATTCTTCCAAGCATCTAAAAAAATGTCATACACTACTAAAATTTCTGGGTTTATACCAAAGCACTTTACAAAACCAAATGACAATGAAACAATAAAGGAACACCTCAATCCTCACTAAAATGCAGTATTCTTTAAAAATAAAAAGTGGAATCACAATGAAATTGATTCAGACAGCAGGAAATTCAAGAAGCTCTATTCAATGTAGATTGGATTAAATAGATTTTAATCTTACAGACACATTAAAATTGTTTACCATTCTTGAAGAAAACATACTGAAAATGAATGCCACTGCCTTAATTCAGTACTTTGTGACACAATAAGCTTCCATATTTTTTAAATATTCTGTATTCCAGAGTCCAACAATAATTTATAGAACAAGATTTATCAAAGATCAAAGCATACAGAAGTGATCTGTACTTTTTTTCCAGCACATACCTCTATTTTCCTGATTAGTTTTGTGCAACCCCAATTAGACCAAAATTGTGAGTTTTATTAGGTATACTACACTGTTGAAGCATCTCTAGAACAGGAGCAATCCATACCAACAAAATTATAACCAATACAAACCAAACATCTTCAGTATGAAATTAGATTTTAAAAACTAATGAACAGAAATATCAGAGACTTGAGCTACATGAAGCATATTTTCTTCACTGCAACTTAACCTTAAGGCATATTGGCTTTCGGATTGTTTCCAAATTAAATACTGAAATTTTCATAGAAGTTAGACAGTCACCTCCAAAATCATAGTGTTGTCAAGTCAGCAGGTTTCTAATGACTTTTTTTCTAAGTATCTACCATTTGAAGAAATAATTTTCTTATCGTTTATCTCATGCTGCTCTAGAAAGTGAGTCCACTGTTCTTACATTAGCATACACAGGCTAGTTTACATATAATTCTGTTACAGAAAATGACTTAAAAGTAAATAGAGACACAAATTTACAGACTAGGATGACAAAATCTGTCCCTTGAACATACTTTCAAAATTTTTATGTAGCATAACGAACTTACGTAGCAGGTAATGAACTCTTCCCACCAGAAGTCTGGATGTCTAGTTTTTTCTTACCTTTCTTCCTCCATAATAGCATCTTCTTTCCCCTGTGCCTCCAGTGTGTTTTCATACAGGAGCTTATGGGTTTCAATGAAATTCCTCTGCAGTGCAGACATCTGGGCCATTATCTTCTGACGATGCAACCTAGCTGCTTCTGCCTTTCTCTTCCGCTCAGCTTTCTCTTTATCCTGAGTGCTCTGTGTCTTACAATAAAAGAGAATAAAGAAATCACAGGCAACAGAGAACATCAAAAAAATGAGAAGAATCTTTCTCTAACTATATGAATTCTAACCACTGGCATCAAATTCCTTAACTGACAACACTTCAACAATTTAAAATTAAAAAAAAAAAAAGAGACTAACTGCTATCTGAAAAATGTCAAACTAAAATCTTAAATGTTGACTAGGTTCATTAACCTAGTCAGTAGAAAGAGATTTTGAGGGATCCAAAAAAGGCCACTAGTACAATCCATTGCCCAAAGACAGGATCAATAATATCTGATCCATTTTAATCAGGTGCTTGTCTGTTCTTAAGAAACTTTAGTGAGCTGAACCTCACAAGCCTCCTCCAGTGTTTTGTTATTCTCCCCATAAACAAAACCCCTACTGACTCTTCAGTATCTCCCTCACAGGAATTTAAGAAAAGTTTATCTTTAACTATCTATGGATGACACAGCAAACAAATTATTCCTACATTTTTGTGGCAGCATTTTATGCATCTGAGGTGGTATTTTCCCCTATTCTTCTTTATTGTAGACTGGAAAACTATTCTTCTTCCAGTACTTCCTCATCTATCATGTTTTCAAAACCTATAAACTAAGTATTTATATGCTTTGGAAATGTAGAATTCAAAAAACCCAGGGAGACTTAATTAAAACATATAAAACCTAATTCCTCTTACTCAGTTACTTAAAGCACAAATTCAACATTATACACATTACTTCCACTCACAATACCATTACTTTTTGAGGAAATGAAACAGGAAGAAATTGCTCCACAAGTAGTGGAACTGTAAGCATTTCATTTCTTGCTGACTTCTGCATTTTGTTCCCTTACCTTACCACATATCATATGACACCTTTCTCAAAAAAGAAAAACAGCATATGTTGTGATAAGTTGAGCTATGCATGCAATGACTAGCCAAGAGTTTGTTTAGCAGCGAGCTGTTGCCAAACAGAATGCTTAAGAGCAAACTGGCCCGTCTTTGCACATTGTCTAAGGATAATTGGATTTTTCTTTTCTATCCAACTGCCAATTAAAAAAAAAAAAACCAAAAAACCCAAAAAACCAAAAACCACCACACTCATAGGACTGCAGTAATCTCTGAAATCTCCATTTCACTGTGTCATTTGACCACTGGATTCAAAAGTTATTTTGAGGGAAGAGGGTAGAGACTGATACACAGACAGAATAATCACTTAAGCCTGATGTCTTTATACAATCAAGGCAAAGCAGTTTAACCTCTTGGTAGGTCACGTAAATTACAACACATAATTTTAACTGGATTTGTATTCCTAAATATTGCACAATGACAACGTAATAGAAAAGGTAGTCAAATCATAAAGGTAAGAAATGGAGAAATGAACACAAATTACTTCTTTACCCTCCTCAGTTGTTTCACTTAACTTGGAAGTGCAACCAAAACCACATTAGCCAGTGGTGATTCCTTGAAACATGCTTAGCATAAATTTCATTTATTAAAAATATTCATCTTGGAAACTAAATCCTATTTGTAGGCAATATATCAGAAATCAATGTTTTCAAAAATATGATTTTAGGTAACAATAAATTTAAGCACCTTTTTGAAAACAGCCATTCAAAACATTAAATACAAGGCTTCCATTGAACTTTTTTTTATTATTACCTCATCACCTTTTGTAGCTTCTGAGCCTGATGTAGCTGTTACTGTTGTCAAACTAGATTTTTCTCTCAATCTTTTCACTGTGTCAAACATCTAGGAACAGAGACTTACATGTTAAAAATAAAATGCAACTTGGCTTTTATTACAATATAGACAGGAGTAAAGCTCTTGATATTTAGTTTCACATTATTTTGAGATTTTCAAATGTATGAAACCAACTGCCATACTCCTAAAATAACAAAACCAACTAACTGTGACCATATGTGCACTCCTGTAACACTGCTGTGTCTGTATCCTAAACCTGACAAGCACTGCTAAATATGAAGGAAAGTAAAATTCTTCCAAATTTTCCAGTCTTCTAGTACTAATACTGTTAAGTAGCTAAAGCATCTGTACATCAGAAGAGTGGACAGAAACTGCTAGCTTATGTCAAGTAGGTGAGATGTGGATCATCCCATGGAAGCAGTCACTAAAATAATGGAAAACCCTATACATCTGCAACAGGAAGTTTTCCAGCACATGCCAAATTAGTTAAAACTGAGCCTTCAATTTTCATTTACTACTTTCTCCAGCTATCTCTACTTTAATAAGTATCTTGATGTTTTAATGATATTAAATATTCTACATTTACTATACATATCATTACTAAGTTAAATATACTTTTTAAAGTACATTTTTACTTTTGCCCTTAGAATTTTAGAAGAATAACTTCTCAAAAAAAATCTTTCAAACCTGCCTCCCTAATGTACCAGGACAGTTCAATTTTAATAGCTGAGGACAGTTTTGGAACCCTACTATGGATTCTTACCCTCTTTTCCAAGAGCACTGTCTTCTGTGTTTGCCACCTAAAACAAGAAGCCCAAATGGAAGAGGACAGTAGTACTTCTGCTAAGCAGGAGCTGCAGCCCCCTATCTTAGAGAAAATGTCACAACCTCAGAAGTTTTTCCCATCTCTTACTGGGTACTGGCAGCGAGTTGGATGGAAAAATTCCACAGGTCAAATATGCAATGTGGCCATTAGTCAGATCCATATGACTTAACACAAGCAGCCTCTAAAATGCTTTCCCAATTAATAAACTTTTACTTACCACTTGCTGTTATGCTGTTATTTTGCAACAGAAACATGAGGAATAAAGTTTACATATAAAAACATAATTACAGGAATGAGTTATCAAAGCAAAAATTGACCCAATACTTGAAAGCAGCAATAGCAAGTACAATGACTTGTAA